>OZ007593.1:275239563-276441230 GCA_963931845.1 Maratus michaelseni
AAAAATAATTCTTTTATTTTTCTTATGAAATAATGAAAATACAAATACAATATTTTACACGCGTTTTTAAAAAGGATTGAGAAAATAAACAGTGGTGATAATGTACGAGTATTTTTTCTCTAAGAAGTCTTCAAACGTTAGTTTGCACGGATATTACAATTTTCTTAATAAAGTTAATAGATAATTATACTTATTTATAGTTATCTACATATCTAGTGACTTAATAATTGACTTTAATGAATGAACTTTACTGTATTGAAAATTTATTTGTTTTGCGCTTTCCGAACGTTTTTCTCTCATTCAGTCCTTTTAAATTTTGAAATTTCTTGAGAGAGCATCTCAGTCTTAAAAGAAAGTGACATGTTGAATTTCAAGTTTCTAGCACAAACAGTTCCAAAAAAAAAAAAAAAAAAAAGGAATTTAGAACGTTTTCTGAACATTTTCGGTTCGTTTCATAAAAATTTCAGGGGTAAAATTTCAGGTTCGTTTCATAAAAATATCCCCAGGAGGGGATAATGGTACTGACATAAAATATAGCCTATATTGGGCCAGAGACTATCACCATCATTTTGGCACCATTATTTTTTAAATCGGTTTGGTAATTCCAGAGATTACCTCCTACAAACAAACGTTTCTTTTTATAATATTAGCATAGATTTTAATTGTTATTATTTTCTATGATTCATTATACTGAAACTAAAACTATAACGAAGAAAAAAATTTCTTTTCATTTAATTAACTTTAAAAAAAAAGTTTTAGATACAAATAAAAACGAAATTTAATAAAGTACGAAAATTTTTCATGAAAACAAAATATAAAAAGCAATAAGTTTACAAATTTAAAAATAAAATTTTAAGACTATAATAAAATATTCATTTTATTTTTAAACAAAATTAAGATCAGGAAATTAAGATAAAATGTGACTAAACATCAATGTACCTAAAATTACATCAAAGTTTTGCATGTATTAGAAAAACAAATAAGATACGCTTTATATATTTTCAAGGTTCTTTACGCTTGAAAAACTTGCAGATTTTTTAAATAATAGTAATAATTAAAAAACAAAAACATTAAAGACATTTATATCTTAGTTTAAACCTCGAAATAATTTACGATAAATTTGATATTGTGATAGTACAGAAAAAAAAGAAAAAAAAAAAGAAGAAGAAGAAGATAAGGTATTCTACGCAATGCAATTGCATCTGTATTTAGTTTTATAATCGTGTGGAAGTGTTTGTTGTGGAAAGAAAAACGACTTTTAGACAATTTGGTTGACTTCCTTTAAATATCTAACTGGTATATTTCGTAACTCAAGGTTATTTAATATACATTTCTTTCAGTATTATACATTATCAACAGATTCAATAAGTTCTTAAATAGTTTTTATTGAATTTTAACAAACTGTTAAAGAAATTTAACAGCTGATTAATTATTGCATAAAAATTGCACTTGTATATGTTACAGTTACTTTATTTATATGTAGTTACTGAAATCAGGAAACCGAGTAAATTTAATTATGTAAATTTGGATTTAAAAATATCTTTGTTTCAAAAGTATTATATTTTACAGGGTATTATTTATAAAAATACAATATTACAATATCAGTAAAATAATAATGTAATAACATGATTAATTTAATAGTAATCAATTTAATAACAATTGCATAATATGATGAAACAGTTAATAGTTTTAGCGTCCGAATGAATTTAAATATGACGGTAAGTATAATTTGGAATTGTTAAAATATTACTCAAGTAGTCTCTTCTTTATATTTTTTATTTTACTTGAAGCTTAAGTTTTATGTTATGTTAATGAAGTTATATGATAATATACTTGTGTTCTTTAAATTTCAATTGAAGATCGTTTGTTATAAAAATGTGGTATAGAAAACCTGTTGATAAAAAGTCAATGACAAAAACTGTACCTCAGTACAAGAAGTTTTTAAAAGTTAAGCATTTTTTTTACGGTGCTAACACAATGCGACAAAAAATAAAGCAATATTCCACACATGGAAAATTAATTTTTCATCCTCTTAACACAAATATGACATGCCTATATAATCAAACATTATAAAAATGTATGCATTTTTAACATAATAAATATAATAAAGAAATAATAGACGCATGGATTAGAAAAGATAAATAGTTTGGTGTCTGAAAAGGTTTACAAGTAATGTGAAAAATCAGATAAATGCAAAAGTTCAAGGCGTTATGAATAAAGCAGTTTTAAAATTTCTTTCACAAATAAAAAATACGGAACTTGACACAAACGCAACGCTTTCTTTTATTATCTTCATCAGGATCCTTAAGCCGAGAAATTGTTTAAATATAAATAATAAATGTATAAGTAAAAATATTTCTTTATGACATCTTTTACATTTTTTTTTCAAAAGGTCTATTCACAATCACATCTGTAGACTGTGTTTCTTCTGTTTTTTGCTGCTTCCATTATTATCAGGCCAAAATGATCAGAAGAAGTTAAGAAGTCTCTGTTATCTAACAGTGCTGCTTACCTTCAATAATATCTTTGCTCCAAAACTTTTATAAGAAAGAGAAAAGGGCTTTGCACGAAATGGTCAAGCTCCGTAACTTTTTTGAAAGTTTGGAGTTACCAGTTCTTCTGGAACGCGTGAATTTTTGTATCAGGAAAAGCACGTAACGAGCTAGGACTGGCGGCTATTTTTACATTAACTCGTACCACAATTTCCAAATTTTTCTTTGTGGTAGATTTCTCTTGAAAATATCCTAGTATAAACGTATGGCAGAGATTTTTTTTTCAAAAAGTGTTGCGAGTAGAATAACGAAATAGTCGCTGGTACAACATATGTCCCAACCTGGTAATCAAAGGTTTAATAAACATAATTTGTAAAATAATAAGAGGGGTGTATTATAAGGATAAAAGTAATGTTTAACTATTCTCCATATAGCAATTTCACCTCTATAATGTCACAGGGACATTACAACTTGACTTTAACACCGTGTAACGTGAAGTGCGCTGCACTGACTTGTTTGTGGCGTCGAATTTTCTATTTTTGATCTGATCTCTAATATCATTGACAATCACATATTGATAGCAAAAGAAATGACATCTAACTGGGAACATAGTGACGAAAAGTTAGCTAACACATAGTTTAGTTAATGTAGGGCAAAAGTAGTCGTGAAACTAAGTTTCGAATCTTAATTGAAAACACTTTTCTTAATCACTTAAACTTCCTGGTTAACGTCAATGTTAATAAACGTTCTGTATTGAGTAGCACTTCATATTGTACCAACCGGTATCTGTATGTTTATAGATAGCTTCGCATTTTACGAACTGATTTTTTTTAATAAATGAACTGTTAAAAAAAACTTGAATTCCAGAACTAACTCTTCTTATGCACTGAAAGATATATTTGACTTGCCTAAATAATTTTTTTAGGTAAGATTTATGATTGAATACATTATTTCACCCCCAAAATTTTAGAAAAAAAAAATAATTCAACCAAATCAGTACTTACAGTATTGTTCCAATGGTGAATTGACATGCATTCAGTTTCCTATAAAGAAAGGAAAAGAAAAAAATTAAAGAAAAAAAAAAGCTGTTGATAAATTAAATAGCTTTTAAATTATGATTATTTGTTTATGCTTAAAAACAAAAGCAGTCAATGTTTCCGATAAAAGTGTTTTTGACTTTTTAAAATAAATGGATGATCACTATTTAAGCATTTATTTTACTCATTAAAAATAAGCTACAAAATGATATTTTTCAGTGAAAGATAAATGTGGCTTGAAATCGACATACAAGTTAGAATTTAAAGTCTGTGTAATTCCGATTTTAATTTACCGAGTTTTTTGCTTACTTACATTAATCTTTATTTCATCTTTTGTTGTAAGCTATAAGTAGTTTTTAAATAATTAAAATTATTTTCTGATGATTCTGATGAATATTTTCTGAGGAATTATATATAATAAATAAAATTATTTTGTAATTATTTTCTAAATTATATTAAATAATTAAAAATAAGATAATATCTAATAATTTGGAATTATATATATATTACCAATTTTTATCAAGAACAACAACAACAAATTTGTGACTAAATTATACATACGTTATAGCTGAATTTTAAAGTATGATCCACAGAACAGTTTTTCAGTTTAAACAATGTTACGCTTATCAACTAGCATCACATTGTGTCAATCATTCCTTCAAATCTAAAAATTCTTGTTGGTACTTTACGATTAAATCCTAACTATTTAATGTATATGTTACACGGTAAAAGTATACGGAATCGATCAAAACCCAACTTTTTCATTATATTAATGTTTTCATGAAATATTTAACAAACTTACTTATTTCATAACACTTTTATTTTAATATATAGTCTTGTGTCATTCATGTTGTATTATTGCGAAATCCCGTCTCTTGCGTAAACCACTGGAACCCAGCAGGTAAAAAAAGAAATAACCACTGATTACATAAATGGAAATGCCTGTCAGTACGAAGCGAAATGTGCGGATAAGATTATATATTTATGTAATATATATATATATATATATATTTAAGTTGTATTTTGGTCGTTTCCATATTATTTTCAGTATACCCACTCAGTTTCTGATTTAATAATGAAATATAATTTAAACTTTCTTTTTAAAGGATATATAAAATGACTTTGGAATAGAAATGTTTAAACTAAAAAACTCTTTTTAAAATAATTCTTTAGAATTGAACTTTATCATCCTCCTCCTCCTCATCATCCTTAAAAAAACTTTTTGATTTTATTTATTTAGTTTTTAAATAGACGGTCTAGATAATTTAAAACTTATTCAGATTTTTTAAATTAAATATTCATCTTATTAATTTATTTTGTTTAATTTTTCCTATAATGATCTTGTGACATACTTATTGTACAAATATTATTTCTGACTCATGTGTCCACAAATAATATCTTTTACAGAATTGTGTAATCCGTTCACACATTTCGTCTCGTACTGACAATCTCTCTATATATATAAAAAAAAAAAAAAAAAAAGAAAAAGAAACAGTTATTTCTTTTTGCCTCGGCCGTTCACCAATGGTTAGCCTTACGCGACAGAAGTACACAGTTATACAACAAGAATGACAGGAACTTTACATTAAAGAAAAATAAATAAAATAAATAATTGTGCTTTATTTTTGTGCTAACTATTTTACAAAAATCTATTAAACAATCAAGAATTAACTATAGATTATTTTGAATTATTTTTATTTTTGATCACTGGCTACTTAAAAATTTTTAAAGCGTTCCAAACTATTATTATTATTATTTATCTGAATTTTAGAACTTTATTTGGAAAACGTGTTAGTTTAAACAAATTTATTTCAAGGTCTTTATATATTATTAAAAATATTGTTTTTTATGATTAAACCGAACTATATAAAGCAACTGTTTTACTGAAAAGTGTATGGAAATAAACCAAACTAAGCACAGCTCACATTTAACTGCTATTGAGAATCTATTTTTTTTCTGATCAACAGTTATTTCATTTTCTTACCTACTGGGCATTGTATATTCATAAAAATAATAAAAATGCTCCATAATTAGGTATAATTTATTTTGAATTATGTTTTTACTGTTTTATCACCAGCTATTTAAAAATATGACATTCTAAATTTATTATTATTATTATTGTTGTTGTTGTTATTGTTAAACTAAAGTTTATAGCACTAGTTTTAGAACAATTTTTCAGTTTAAATAGATTTATTTTAGTGTATTTTTATTTATTCATATAATTACTTATTTATTATTATTATAATTATAATTGTTATTATTATTATTATTATTAAAATTATTATTAAGATTATTATTAAGATTATTTTATAATAATTATTATTATTATTCTTATTATTAAGATAGTTCGGGGCTCAATATGTTATTTTATTTTACTTTTATTTATAAGCATTTTGTAATGAATCTTTTTTTATATGTGGCTCTTTATTTTAAAGAAATTTTACGGTCAATTTTATTATTATTATTTTTTAAAGTTAAACATTTTATTTTCTAAAAGTTAAAAGATAAGTTTCTATTTAGCGTATTTAATTTTGTTTTTGTTTTAAGATTTTTGAATATCGAATTCCCTTAAACTAAAAATCTATAATGCATCTGTTATACTGAAAAACATATGGAAATGACCAAAACCCAACTTAACAAATAATAATATCCCTCACACAAATGTGCAATCCCTTCCACACATTTCGCTTCGTACTGACAGTCCTCTCCATTCATAATCAACAGTTATTTCTTTTCTTCCCTGCTGGGCACCAGTGGTTGACACATGAGACAGAACTACATAATAATACTACATGAATGACACAAGACCTTTATTTTTTTTCTGCGACCAATGACCTCTCTATGCAGATGCTTGGCACGAGCTCGAGTCACATGGCCGTTAAAGTTTGTGATGCCATCCGTGGGTTTAAGGACAATAAACTGTCTACGCCCATGGAGGTTATGCCTTTGTCTGAAGTGGGTAGTAAGTTATGCGGAGAGAACATCCATGTGATGCAGGAACGGATATTCATATAATGTGACGTGTAATAAAATAATTATAACCACTCGGCTGACGAAAAGAATTCATTCCTTTAACAATGTCTTCATAACTCTGGGTGTTAAAGTTATAAGGGAAGCATCGAACCGGCAAATGCAACCGAAACAGACTTCCCCATAACACCAGGTTTTTAAACTTCTACATTCCTTTTATTTATGTAAACTTAATTAGTGAAAAGAGAAAGAAATTTTAAAATCATGTCTGAAAATGATAAGTTTGGGATTTATTTTCAAGCGCTGTAAATTTAAATATTCTAGCTTTTTTTTTTATTATTAACTTGGTTTAAATGTATCCCTATTAACAAACCTATATGTTAAATTGATTATATTAGGAGGCAATATTGCAATTAAATTAAATATTTCCAATGAAATACCTTTATATGTTAAATATTGGCTTTACAATGGAAATATTTTCAATGAAACACCAATATTGCAGAAATATTGGCAATGGAGTGGCGACACATTTCTTGACAACATTGGTGCAGTATTGGCAAAATGTAAACACGTGAATGTTACGGCAATATTTTATGCTTACACTGCCAATATTTACCAAGATTTAAGCAATATTGTCAAAGCTATACAATAGACAATATAAACAATATTGGCTCAGTATTGTTTCGCTACTTGGGGTATAGAATTATTTTAAATTATTTTTAGGATATTAAATTTGAATATTATAAGAATAGTTTATCGCTTTTCTTAGAGTTTTCAATTTTGATTATTAGTATGTTTCGTGGCAATTAAGAAAACCCCAAAATAAAAAATTCAACGATTTTATATCATGCGATCTCGGTGTTCAGCTGACATGATCATTTCTCAAAATTCGCTTCGACCAAAACTAGAACGCAACAGAACAAAGTTCTCGCGTGTTTTGTGTGCTGTTCTAACACCTTGTTAAAAATAAACGTCTGAAACGTCGATCCCATCAAGTTCATGAAAGAATTCTCATTCAGAACATTTGCGTTATGTTCAACATTGAATGCGACATTACTGTTAACATCGTCTAAAATCGATGCATTTTTTTATTTGAGCCATTTTAGTTGCCATTGAACATACTGATAATCAAAATTAAATATACTAACAATTCCTTAAATAATTTTTATAGTATTCAGTTGCAACATTCTAAAGATATTAATGGATCACCCTTTATAACTGATAACTTTTAAAAATATCGTCTAAAAAATAATTTACTTGAAAAAGAATATTTATCAATTAAAAAAATTAAATAAGACTATCATTAAAGGTAGGAAAAGATGCCCGAATGAGTTACCCAACTTTGCGTGCCAACTGAGAGTAATCTTTTCTCTTCATAAATGCCAACTCAGAAGAAAATAACCAATTTGTGAAATTAAGAATCAAAATAGTCATCCGTCTAACTATCTTTTTTTTTTTTTTTCAATTATTTAATTCCAGTTATCAATGCAGTACTGAAAAAAGATAGAATTTATAAAAAACTAAGGCACTTTTATTTATTTTTTTAACAGAAGATTTTCAGAATGAATTAAAAAAATAATTTATATGTATTTATGTAAACTGTTTCAGATTTAGATTGCAATTTATTACATATACTTCGCTGCTAACAAACGATAAAAGCACCTTTACATTTCTACACGCATTGATTGGGCATAAAAAATAATTTAGAAAACCATCTTGTAAATATAACCTATGCATGCATATATGAAAATACATATATTGCCACTATTTTCTGCTTAAGGTATTTTGGTGAAAAACTAACTAACATTGCAATTACAGTTGTCTAAAGAAAATAATGTAAAGCTCTTGAAAATTTTAAAGGAAGTAATAATCTAATAATAATAAATGCATAAAAAATTTCTTTTACAATCATTTGAATATATATTTACTAAATAATCGGTAATTCATGAAATAAGTGAATGAACTTTTCATTTCTTCAGTGTGTAATTTCAGGCCATCAAACGTCTGTCACAGTGGTTACTTCCGTTGAATAAATACCCAGAAAAGTTGTAAACATATTTGTTTAGGTAAATTTTAGTTTTTTATAGTATAAATTAGATATATTTTCTAAATAATTTATACTTAGATTCATGAAATATGTGAATGGCACTTTTAATCTCTTGTATAATTTCCGGTCATGGATCTTCAGTCACAAAATAAATAAATGAACATCTTGTAAAAATATTGCTTAGATACTTTTAAAGAATTTTATAGTACATTTTTTTTTAATATATAAAATGTTGGACATTTTTATAATTGAAAAAAATAATTAAACGAATAATGAAGAAGACGAATGTGTTTGTCTCAAGCATTTAAGAGGTTAATATCGATTGAAATATTTTTATAAAATTACTTTTCTTTTCCGAAAAAAAGCCGGGAAATATTGCATTCTTAAATTATTTATATAATATTTGAATGACTAAATCGCGTTAAAAATATACATTAACTTATTTAATTTGAATGCCGAAAAGCTTATAGCGTAGAAAAAAAAAAAAAAAATACTCGTACGTTAAAATAAAAATGCGCCTAATTGTTTGGCCATCTAGTATGTTTTCTCAATCTCCATGGATTGTATTCTCATATTCCTCATAGATTGCATCCTCTAACTACCAGCACCTCGTCCATCAGAGTAAACTTGCAAAAGAGAAGATTTTTTTTTATTTTATTACAATGAAAAGAGAAGCTGATAATTTTATGATACTATGCTCAGCATTCAGTTAGAAAAACGTAATTATGCTTATAAAAATATGTTTTGGGAGGATAGTACATAAAAACATCATTCAACAGTCATTTGATTATATATTTTCCAAATAATTTATAGTTCTATTTATGTTAGTATAATGACAGATCAGTATTGCCTGCGGTGTTGTAATAAGTTCCTCTTATTTTTCGGGGTGGGAGAGGGATTTGAGAAGATGCTGCTTTCTGAAACAGCTTTAAAATTATTCAAGCAGTACTTCATTGATAAAATTCCGTTAAAAGTGTGTTCTCTTATTTAATTTGAAAGCCCAAAATTTTTATTGCGTGGAAAATAATATAAACACCTATGATAAATAAAAATGCATCCGATTATTTGGCCATCTGCTCTGTAGTCTCAATTTCCATGGATTACATCCTCATCTTCTCTAAGTAGCAGCACCCCGCACATCGGAGTAAACTTGCAAAAGAGGAGTTAATATTAGAGGGTGGTGCACCCCTCAGACACGCGCCGGGGAGAGCTATTGAAAACACAAAACAAATCCTATGTAGGTCACTAGATCTGAAAAGAAATAAAGTTTTTTGTTGACTTCCTCAGCTTTTGTCGATGGGAGAGACTCAATGAACAATAGAAGCGGGGGCGTTCACAAACAAGTAAATAACACCCAAATGGAGTAACGGGGACCGTAAGGCCATCTGTCCATGATCTGATATTATATAGGAGAACTCAAGATGATTAAAAAAAGGCCCTCTATCCCCTCCATAGACTTGGTTTTGCCACACGTCTTCTTTCAAGAGCTTGCAGCTGTAGGGAAGAATCATGGCAAATAAGCTGACTGTAAATAAGTGTGTTAGTAGAATTGTAAGTTTTTCTTAGTGACCTAAACTCCCTTTTTTATTTGTAAATGTGAATCAGCTCATAAAAAAAAGAAAAGAAAAGAAGCAGATGAAATGTCTTATATTCAAGGTCAGATTGGTTTCGCTAACCAGATAAGGTGTCACAGATGTTGCAAAAAGGAAAGAGTTCGACCATATCCAAACGCATTAAAGAGAAATGTATTCTCATTGTTTGTTGAATAAACTTCCGTCGAGGGTTTTAGAATTTACTTGAAATCTACGGACAATTTCGCATAAAAACGAGTATTAAACAGTTTTCACGCGTCCACCAAGTTTTTACTTTTATTATATATATTTATACAAATGTGGTAAGCAAGATCTGTCAAAATGGTGGAAGGCTCGAAAATGATACTTCATTTCGTGAATCTCCCGAAAGCGGTACTTTATTTAGGGCCAAATTTTGGACTGTGGGCATAGGCAATATTTTTTACCCTAACCCATAAAACGTCAAACGTAAATATATACTGACAATTTTACTTTATACAATTCATTTAACGAATTCAATACTTTTTTAATTTTTTTTTTATTTCATGAAACTATTTTCTAATAAAACTGCTATTGAAAACTGTGAAACTTGGACAATTGTTCTGTATGCTTTACCGGAAATAATGCATATTTTTATTATATGTTACTATAAAAAAACAATTGCTTTAATTATTTTGATTTTTAAAATGCTTTGTAATTCTTTCAAATTGTATACAAAACTCTTGAACTCCAGTACATTTTTGTTATCTTAATAAAGAAAAGACATAACGTAAAAACAAATACACGCACACACATATATATATATGTCATAATCATATGGGCTTTCAAATACTATTGCTCTACTGATTTTGACTTTTAAAAGGTTTTATGTTTGAAAATGTTACAAACATAAAAGGTTTTATGTTTGAAAATGTTACAAACACTCCTGTACTCCAATATATTTTTATTATCTTATTCAACAACAAAACAAAAAAGCAGGATGTAAAACCTATAAAAAAATGTTGGAGGGAAAAAAATATGCATGCAAGAACTGTTAAAAATCGATCGAAGGCGTTATTTTATTTGTGTTATATGATCCTCTCAAAAACTATTGTTTTACTGACTTTTGACTTTTAAATATTGAGTTTTTCGGAAAGTTTCTTCCGTTTGTGAAAACCAATTCGTACCGGAAAGTTCTGCCCGTCATTATTAGACATTAGATATCGGAATTGATGTCTAATAATTAAATGCTAGGATTTTCCGGGACGAACCAACTTTCCCAAAAGGAAAGAACTTTCCGAACAACCCAATAGTGATATTGTAACTGTTTCAGAATATTACAATAATACTAGTTCAAATAATACTAGTAATTTTATTCTCTAAAGTAAAAGTTAAAAAATTGATTATAACGCAAGTTATTAGGTTCTGGGTGATATTAAATTCAACAGCTGAAATATTAAAGATTATACACTCAAAAAAAAAAAAAAAAAAAAAAAAATGTTTTTTTACGGTATAAAATCAGCTATTTTTTTGTGTAGTGTATGCATGAGTTATATTAAACTAACTCTAATATTTTTAGTTTTGTACGTGATGTGTAATGACATGCTTTTCGAATAGGTTTAGGTAAACGTAAATAAAATTGAAAGAACTACTGAGAATGATAAAAATATTACTCGTGATAAGATCAGTCCTTGAAAACCTTGAATATTACGTGCTAATTGTTCAAAATTTCTTTAATTAACAAATAAATAAAGATTGCCAATACTTTACAAAAACTAAAGTCAATATATTTGTGGTTACAATTGAAAATATGTTTCAAAATAAAAATAAAACAACCCTATTAATTGCTATAAAGAAAAAAAAAGTTGCAAGTTTGAGCTGAGCAGCTTCAATTTTTCAAAATTTCACAGAATACAACATTTTTATTTCAGTACAGCAAAATAATATTTATAATTTTTTTTTTTTTTTTTAATGTGAGTGTCATTTAAACGTATGTCGCAACAATTATTGAAATAATTTCTTGTTTAATTTAAGTTCTATTAGAAATATATTAGTTATATTTTATATTGCAATTACACTAACTGATTATAAAACGTTTGACACAGAGTATCAGCAAATACAATTTTTTTCCATGTAATTAAAACATGTTTTTTCCCTTCAGAATTTACACAACATTTTCTTGTGTTACAATTATAATGCACGGTATTTTCTAAGCCATTGAACAATATATTTAACCATTGAGTGGTCACTCTTAATTCTTTTCAACGAGCAGGGACGTGACGCATTTTTTTGCGCGCGTAACTATAGTTACGTTATAAAAAATGCAATATATTTCATAACGGTAAAAAGAGATGTTGGATGATACATTAATTTAACATTACGGTGGTAAAATTGAATTTCAATTTCGGTGACATTTGTGAGAACAAAATTTTATTCATATTTTCAAATGAAATAACTGGATATTTTATTGAACTTCTTTTAAACGTGCCAGAAAGGTCTGAAATGACATAAATTGACTAAAGTTTGATCGTACATTATAAAGCCTGTAATTCGTTTAGACTATTACTTATTTTGAATTTATTTATTTATGTTTTATAGAATATTAAAAATATGTTTGTTAAATTGTTAATAACAATAACTAAGGTTTCAATACTGTACGAAAAAATTAATCTTGAAAAAATAGTTTGCCATGATTCCAGGTTCCATATTTTTGAGTCGTCAATTCTTCTTTATACTGCTTATTCTGTTGTCTCTCAATTAAACTTTAAAAAAAAAGTAATAAAATTAAGAAATTATAATAAAAAATTCAATCATATTTTTTGTTATAACTTGTAAAGAAGAAAAACAATTGTTTGTTTTTCAGGTATAGTTCGTAGAACATTTTATTTTCTTCATTTAAATAAAAAGAAACACGTAACACTGTTAAATTGTTCAAAAGCTATCGAAGCAAAACCACTAAAAAACAGTGTTTCGAGTTAATTGAGTTATGCCTTCGTATGTTATCGCCGGTCTGCTCAGCTTAATGTTTCGTATCATACGACCGTAATTTTAACCGTAATTTTAGGAATTTTCTCATCGGATCAGCTATATGACATTCTTAAAGGCTCAAACACAACAATAATAATAACAATAATAATAAAAATAATAAATATATTTTTAACCTTTTTGGTCTCCTTAAACGATTTTACATCTATAAAATGCGCTATTTTTTACTACACATGTGAATCTTTTATTGTAACAGAAGATGTTAATTCGTTTAGTTCTACCAAATTAATTACCATAGAAAGATCAATTTTTCTGTAGTCCGTTTACTAAAAATAAATATATATTTTTTCAAATAACTAGTGAATTTTTAAAAGCATTATTAAAGACTACATTATTTCTAAGAACGTTGTGATTTAATCTTTTTCTAAGAATTGTTATTTGAAATATGCTGTAAACATCATATATTAATTTTTCCTATTTATATTTATTTCGTACTTAAATAAAAATAAATAAAAATATAAAGTTTATTAATTAAAATTTTTTAAACAGAAATTTCATTTGTACAAAATATTAACCTGTGATTAACTATCTATTAAATAATTCAGGGTCTTAAAAAATACCAGAAATTATGTAGCCTATTCACGAAAAACTAGTAACAATTTCAAATGTCAAATAAACTTTTAATTCTTAAAGAACTTTAAAACAAAACGTTTCTTTAAAACCGCAAAGAAAAGAACATACAATCGACTAGATATATTTATAATGATTACACAATGAAGATTAATTGATTACAAAACCTATTTTGACATTCAGTACGAAATTAGATCTCAAACTATAGCCACGCTGACTGAAAACGTAACTTCTGAAGAGTTATGTTGTATTGTGTTATTCCTGTTTATTGCGTTTTACTGTAAGCGATATTCTTTATCAGGTTTCGTGATTACAAGATTCTTTGATATAAGATTTAAAAAAAAAATCGCATTGTCTTCAGAATTGAAAGCTGTTACGTATTGTGGTATCTTCAAAAAATAGGCAGTACATAATCGGTATAAATGTTTAGCACGTACTCCACAACTTTAAATTTAGAATGCGGCAAAACAAATGTATGAATATTTATTTTAAAGGATAAACCCATTACTATTGTTTATTCCTTTTAAAAATACAAGAGTAAAGAATAGGAAAATAATTTTTGATTGCAGGAAATACAATGAACAATCTTATTTTTCTCTTTCTGACTTCCTCCCCCCCCCTCTTTTTTTTTAAATTTATGATGTGAATCAAATGGATTTCAGGGAAAAACATATTAAGAATTTTTTACAGAAATTTTCCTAGTAGAAGATAAATATAAGTAATTATTTAGGAAAACGAATTAAAATATATCAGATTGCGTAGAAGCTTTTAAATAAGTTTTAGAGTTAAATTTTCTATAATAAGAGTTTTATAAGCAATTAAACTCTTTGTATTTTACAACGCTATATAACTGTGACAAACTGTTTGTAATATGTATATTTAAAAGTTTCTATAAACGCATATTTTTAAATAAAAAACCCATTTCTTATAACAGTTAGAATATTATCATATATATTATTTCTCCTGTCAATATCCCTTTTTCTAAGAAAATACTAAACATAGAACGACAAATGAGATAGCATATGAAAGGATTTTGAACAAACTTCTGACATAGCACACTTAACATTTCGTTAAAACATGTTTTTTTATTAAAAATTGTAGTTAATTAAAAATTAAATCGGCATTGTTTTCATAAATGAAATGAAAGGTTTTAGGTATAAAGGTACACTTTGTGTGGTTATCAATACGAAAAAGCTAAAAACAACGTTGAAGCACATGATGAAAGGTTTTCCTCAAATTAGTGTTGCCACAAAAATAAAATACTGCATTATCAGATGACGTCATCCTATAATGAAATTAAAATACGATTGTTAATTTATTTCTTGCGCGTACTTCTTGAAAAAAAAAAGCTTTTAATCAGGTTTTTATTTAATTTTTACGCGTGCGTCACCTATTGTTTATTTGTTTTCTTTGTTTAATCATGGCTGTGTATATGCGTACTGTATCGGAACACGAGTAGAATACATAATTTAAGTATTATCTCCCATTTAGATATACAGTTCATTAGGATTCACAAAAATTGTAAGTATTTATTTTTTTAATATTTCATTAAGCTGTTAATACGTCAGCGAAACGTCACTTAAATAGCTGCTGGACTACTTTAACATCCCATGTTCAAGTTTCCATAGGCTTGCAAAAAAGAGGTGTACCAAATATTGATTTGTGTATTTAAGACATTTCTAGAACAGTTTTGCAAAATCTGAGGAAATGCTTTCATATGAATTCCCTAAACATCTGATTGACTGTTTCAATTTTTTTATAATTCGTTTTTTTTTTCTTTTTTCTTTTTTTTTTTTTTTCCAGTAGCTTGGCAACCTAGAGAAATGACCTTGGCAAAAGAAGAAAATTTAGCAAAAAAAAAAAAAAAATTCTGGCAATCTATTTCCATTTTCTTATACACACAAGCAAGCATCATATTCATGTATATTATTTCTGTTGTCAAGATCCTTTTTTCTATGCACATACAAAACATACAACGATGAATGAGGTATCATTCGAAAAGTTTTTGAAAAAGTTTCTGAGATAGTACACCCACATTTCGTTAAAACGCGTTGTTTGATTAAAAAAAAAATAAGTTAATTAAAAATTAGTGCTAAAAACGTACAAGGAAATAATTTCAAAGATTGCAGTATGCGAAAGCCTCGCACGGGTCCTTCTGCTTACTCTGTATTTACATTACAATTCCTAAAACATGTTTTCTTTTTTAAGACTTAAAATTAAAATTTCATTAGCGATCAAACTGCTCGGTACAAATTAAATAACTTTTTCAAACTCTATTTAACAAGCATATTTAGAAGTTTTTACAAATGCCTAAAACGATTAATTATTTTCCAATTAACGATTCATTTCTTAGAAATTACATTAATAAAAATTTCATTTTTAAGTCATTTTCATTTGATTAGCGATTAAACTGTTTATATTTTACAATCTACATAACTGTTACAAATTATATGTAACATAAATATTTATACGTTTCTACGAGTGCATAAGTATTTTTTAAATTAAAGGCTCATTTCTTAGAATCACATTCAAAAACCTTTTCTTAAGCCTTAGAGTGAATTACATAATTAGTAATTAAGCTGGTTATTAAAAACTATCTGGCTTTTGCAAATTCTATATAAAATGCATATTTACAAGATTTCTCAAATGCTTAAGTATTTTTAAATTAGAGATTCATTTCCTACTTGTTCAAAAAAAAAAAAAAAAAAAAAAAATGGTTTTATCGTTATTAATAAATCTTTAAGTAAGAAAATTTTAAAAATACAAAATAGGTCAAAGAAAAAAAATATATTTTAAAGTTAAAAATGCGGTAATCAGCTAACGATAATATGAGCTTTTACAAAATTATGAATATATCCTGAAGGAATTTGATTATTTGTTTGTTTATTTTTCGCTGAATATGTTTCTTTGAAACAAATTAAGTTTCAGTAATTATCTAGGAAAATGCATTTAAATTGTGTAACCATTTTTGAAGCCATAGAACTAAAATTTAATTAGCAATTAAACCGTTTATCTTTTACAAACCATCTAATTATTACAAATTATATGTAATACGCACATTTACAAATTTCGATAAATATATAATTATTTTTATACTGAAGGTTCATTTCTTGGTTGTTTATAGAAATCGAATTGTTTTATGCGTAATTAACACTTCTTTAACTAAGGAACTTTTAAAAATGCAGAAATATTTAAAAAAGAAAAATAAAGTGATTTAATAAATTTAAAGTCATCGGATAAAAACAATGTGAGTTTCTACAAAATTATGAAGATCTCATGTGGAAATTTGAGTTTAGTTTGTTTATTGCGCCCTAAGTATCACTTCTCTGAAAGCAACCAAATTCCTGTGGTTATGTAGGAAAATATATTTATATCACATTCAAAATATTTTTTTAAAGCCTTAGAATTAAAATTTAATTAGCAATTAAACTATTAAACTGTTAGTTTTTTCAAACAAAAAAAAAAAAAAAAAAAAAAAAGAGAGGGAGAGAGAGAGAGATTATCATCATCATCGAGATTAAAATCATTGCATTTTAATATTGCCACATTACAGCAGAGAAAAGCGAAAATAGTCTTTAGATTAGAATTATTCAAAATTACAATTCATGTTAAAAATAATAAGTTTAGGGGGTTGTCTACATATAGAAATTATATTAGACTTTAAAATCTTCAATAAGAACATCCAATTTTGACGTCATATTTGGATTTTTTTTGGAAAAATTGACCTCTATATGGATACCAAACTGGAGGTAATTTGGTGATATAATTTTGGAGATATGCCGATGTAATATTTTAAACTCCCAATGTCAAGTTCATTTTTAATAATTGCAAAATAAACTGCAATGCGTGTAGATTTATAAGCATAACTCAAGAACTACTTGGCGGAATCAGCTGAAACTTTGAATTAGCATATTTCAAGCTTCTATAAATCTATTTCTGTTAAAAACTTTATAGGTTATAATACATATTTTTTTCTACTTTAAAATTGGAATTTTTTTAAAAACAGAAATCGATTTCTAGGAGCTTACAAATATGCAAATCCAAAATATCACATTATTGACAACAATTTTCTTAACGATCGTTTGCCTTTATCGAAAAAAGAGAAACGCTATTCGATTTAATGGTATTTGGTCTGTTTTCAAATTAATAAAAAAAGTAAAATTTAAAAAATAATGCTCAAAACAGGTTCTTTTTTAAATTATTTTAATTTATTTTATTTTTATTTTATAAACAGATTAAAACTATTAGTTCACAAATATACCACCTTCCTTTCCTGTTCCCAAAACGTTTGAAATAAAAAAAGAAAAATGAAGAAAAAGAAGACATCAAAATAAAAAAAAAATAATGAAATGAAAAAAAAAAAAAAAATCCAAACAGAACATTTTAGAAACAAATGAAAACTATATGATTCACAAATATACTAACCTCCGTTTCTATTTCCAATTTTTTTTTATTTCAAAGAATGACATCAAAATTAATAAAAAAGAATTAAAAAAAAAATGTTCAAAACAGAAATTTTAGAAACGTTTGGAAACTGTATGGTTCACAAATATCTACCCTCTTTTCCTGTTTCACAATTTTTTAAATTCCAAGGTTCAAAATTAACAAAAAAAAAAAAAAAAAAAAAAAAAAAAAGGAGGGGGGGTTGGGTTAAAATAGGATTTTTTACAAACAAGTAAAAACTATGTGGATCATAGAATATACTACCTTCTTTTCCTTTTTAAAGAAATTAAAAACAAAAAAAAAAAAACATCAAAATTAATAAAAGAAAAAAACTGCTGGGAATAAGATTATTTAGAAACAGATTTCATACCATACTGAATGATATTCTAAAAATAACAAGAAATTAAAAAATAAATATATAAATTATATATATATTTAAAAGAAGTACTAAAGGAATGTTTAAATTAATCTTTCTCTATTAACAATTATTGAAATTTAATTGCTTTAATAATTTGTTTAAATGTTGTGAAATGATTTGAGAACCATAAGTTCTATATTTAGCCTAGAATAACTTCTTTCTTAATTTCAATCAAATTTTACTTGACTACTGAAAACCGTAATCAAACCTATTATAGATGTTTATTTATCAAGGGCAGTTGATCTTATACACTGTAATCTTACTTACTAACTTGTCATTTATCACATCTAAAATATCATTTATAACATCACTGTATTACTATATCAAATTAATTATATTAAATTTTTACTTTCGAAATGCATTTTTATATTCTGTGACCGTAGTTTCTGTGTTTTCTTGTTCTACTTTTTTAGAGGATAATTTTTTTTTTTTAATATTTTATTGCGTTGAGCTATTTCTAAATGTCATTAATTATCATAATTCGTTAAAAGTGATTACTTTGTGATTACTGGAAATCCGAGATTTTTCTTTTCTTTTTTTTTTTTCTTTTCGATTTTCTTTTTAAACATCATTATAATTTCTATAGCAATTGCTTTCTATTTAAATCATAAAAGTTGCTCCACAGTATTTTTATAAGATCGTAATTCAAAGATAAGCATGAAATGCAGTAGTATGAAATTGACGAAAATGTCTATGGAATTTAACCATATTGCATTGCAGTGCTAAATAATTCACGTATTAAAGTAATACGATATACATTTTATGTAATCAAAAGTGTACGGACACTTTCAATTTTAGACTTTTGCCGAATATGTAGCGAAATACTTCCCGAATCCTTCTGGAACTTTAAAAATCTAAAAATCATGTTTGACTTTATAGTTTTCAGCGAAGATTTAATCACGATTCTAACAACAAATTGAATAAAAAAGTAATATTTGTAATTATCCCTGTAAAATAAACTGCTCGAAATGATATGTAGTTGTAGCAGATGATTATGTGGGACTTTTATAACACTGGTGTTCATTGTGTAAGAATAGCATTTATATTCATGTAAATATAAAAGTTTCTTAATAATAATAATAATAATAATAATAATAATAATAATAATAATAATAATCCGCATGTTTTCTGTTTATAGCATGCAGGGTTTTTAACCAAATTTAACGCCATTGTCAGGAAACTTGACAAAGTGCAGTACAAGCGATAGGCTGCCATTAGAATAACTGCCATAAGCAATGCTGCCATAAATATATTAAATATTTGATGAAATATGAACATTTGAATGAAATAATTTTTAAATAAGCACTCGCAAAAGAAAACAATTTTTATTTTTGTCTAATTTAGTAGTCAACTATATAGGGCAACTCATATAAAAAAGCCAGTCCAATACCGTGAAAATTCAGAAAGATATCGTCGATATAATGAGCTGAATTTAGTTGATTTCTAAAACTAGCTTGATGATAAGGAATTTACCACAAATCGTCGTTTTTTATTAACCGACTTTCAACAAAGGGGTATGTATTTAACGTATGTTCACGCACAGATTTTAAACAAGTGTTTCCATTTTTTTTTTTTTTTTTTTTTGTAATTGGAATGTGTTTGTTCTGATGGTTCTTCCGAGAGAACTAAAACACCATGTCAAAAAGGGCAATAAAATAAAATAAAAAATGACAATTTGTGGATAATTTATCAAACTAGCTTACTTTTAGAAAATAACTGAAATTCTCTTCCCTATATCATCAGTATTTTTTCAGAATTTTCACGATATTCGACTGTTTTTTTTTCACAGGAGTTGGACTATATAGTTATGAAAAAAATATATATATCTTTCGCGCATGCACAGTTAAATATATTTCATGTAAATGCAAATATTTCATTAAATATTTAACATACTTATATTATAATTGCAGTAATGTTATTATTGTTACTGCACTTTGTCAAGTTTACTGAAAGTGGCGTTAATTTTGGGTGAAAATTTTGCATGTTACAAACAAAACTTTCTAAATTTTTAAAGAAATTTTTATATTTCTATTAATATACGCGCTATTCTTACACATATGAATGCATTTGCTACAGCTACAGACCATTTCGAGCATTTTGTTTTACAAAGTGAGCGCAATTTTTTTTTTTTTTTAAATTCAATTTGTTCTTGGTCTCTTAATTGTCTCTTGACTAAGCCTTCACTGAAAAATATGAGGTCAAACACGTTCTTACATTCCCGAAGTTAAAGAAAAATGCTCAAGAAAATCTCTAGATATTCGACAAAATGTCTAAATTCGAGTATTCGGATACTTTTGATCAGATAGTGTATTTTAAGATGTTAAGAATATTTTTTTTTCAATCAAACGACATTAACTTTAAACTAAATAGTAGCAAATTATTGTTATGTAGTATTTCTGTATAAATGAAAATCTTGATTTTTATATCTTATAAAATCATCTCTATAATAAAAGTCCAATTCATGTGATTGTCTAAAAGCCACAAATCCGGATTGACTGCTTTACATTTCATAAGCCATAGTCTAAGAGCTAGCAACGTCAGAAAACACGTGATTTTAGCAAGGCTCATTTTTCTATATAATATTCTCCGTCTTTATTGTGTAGTACGAATGCGGCCGGTCTGGCTGGTGAAAGTGGTTGCGTTTACCTGTGGGGGGAGGGGCAATGCAGGTAAAAAAGTGACAAAATTACGTCATTTTTATAAAACTTGAATCTTCTAACTATTTGTGATATTAAGTTATTAGTCTGGCACCATTTTAACGTTGCCAACACCGTGCCAGACCCTCATTTAGAGGCAAAATGAAGTGTCAAATTCACGTCATTTTAGCATAGCTGAAATTTTAGTATGTTATACTTTGGCTATCAGATAAGCCATAATTAATTTGCCAGACCGAAATTCGGTTGCTAAATTACTGCCAGACGCCGATTTAAATCTGGTAGAGAAAGCGCCTATTATGAGAGTTTGCAGCTTTTGTAGTGCTTTGTCTACTTTCAATACACAATAAAGTCGTAATTGTTGCCAAAGCAACGTTCCTTGCTTTAGATAAAAGTATCTCTCTCTCTCTCTCTCTCTCTCTCTCTCTCTCTCTCTCTCTCTCTCTCTCTCTCTCTATATATATATATATATATATATATATATATATATATATATATATATATATATATATATATATATATATAAATAGCCGCCCGTCCCGACTTCGTGTGGGTTACTATCAATACACAGCCAAGCCGTGATTGTCGCCAAAGCAACGATTGTTGCTTTCTATAAAAGTACATATATTTATGATTTGAAAAATGCCACGCAAAATATCTAATAAAAAATTAGCAATAGATGTCTTATTCGTTTAGTCTTTCATAACCGAGTTCATAGTCGATGTTGGCTCTAAAATCGCTTGTTCTAAAATCGCTTGTTCCAAAATCGCTGAAATATATGTTTAACACCTTTTTTAGTAGAATTGGTATGCTGAATTTCACACTCCTATCTAAAACTGCTTTTCAGATATGGCGGGGAAATGACCTAAACTCTCAACCACCCCCATTTAACTCCCTTAGTGATTGAATTTCTAAAATCCATGAAATAAATGTTTAACTATTTTTTTAGTAGATTTGTTATCCTGAATGTCATACTCCTACGTAAAACTGCTGCAGAGATATGGAGAAATGACCTAAATCTTTCGAACCTCCCATTTAACCCCCGTAGGGCTGAATTTTCAAAAATACTTTCTTAGTGGGTACATATCTTCCAAATTTCGTAGTCCTAGGAGCAGCGGTTGAGACTCGGCGTTGATTCTGAGTCATGAGGACATGCTCTTTTATAAGTATAGAGATGTATAAAATTGCCAAAGGAGCGAAAAAAGAGCAAAACTGAAACTCCGCCGTAAATTGTCAACCATTTATTTAAATTCTGTCTTAATTTTTAAGTAATATTATAATTAATCTTTATTAATATTCGCTGTTAATTTTAAACTATACAACATATATTTTTTTCTCTTAATTTTCTAAATAAACTTATAGTGGTTAGAAAGAAATAGGCAATGTTAATGATGATAAAGATGATAATAATTCTTATAATGATGACAGAAGTGACGAAGATGAAGACCTTGAAAATGCACAAGGCGAAATAATTTTGAAATAATATTTTAAGTTAATATACTTTTTAGCACTTATTTTTCATTATATTCAGCACTTATTTTTATTATTATATATAGCACTTATTTTTCATTATTATATATAGCACTTATGTATAGCACTTACTTTTCATTATAATATATTTTTTGAAAACTCAAAATGGAATGTATTTACTTTTTCTTTCGTTTACCTGTTCGCTACAGTTCGCTGACCTGTTATTGCTAATTCATGCCTATTATTATATTATTTTTAATTATTTATTATTATTAACTACGACGTATTTTCATACTTAATTTTATTGCTTGCTTACTTCTTTCTAGATGTTAGCATTAATTTAGCAACGGAATTGGTGTCTGGCTAATTAATTATGGTTTGTCTGATACCCAAAGAATAACATATTTAAATTTGAACTGTGTGTAGATGACGTGTTTGACGTGTAGATGATTTATTTTTTACTTATAAATCAGAGTCTGGCACGGTCTTAAAAACGTTGAAACCGTCTGGCATTAATGGCTTAATATCACAAATAGTTTGCAGAAACAAATGTTATAAACAAAACTCATGTTATCAAAATTTAATGTTGTAATTTTTTCACCTGCATTGCCCTTACTCTCACAAGTAAACACAACATCTTCTGCCAGCCAGACCGTCGAATAAGGTTATATAAGTTTATTCAGATAATTAAGAGAAAATATTTACAAAATTATTTAAAAGTTAAGAGAGAATATTAAAAAAAGTTAATTCACTAAGGGGTTAAATGCAGGTTCGAACGTTTTAGGTCATTTCACCATATCTCAGCAGCAGTTTTAGATATGAGCACAAAATTCAGGATAACAAATCTACTAAAAAAATAGTTAAACACGTATTTCAGCAATTTTAGAAATTCAACTACTAAGGGGGTTAAATGGATTGTCAAACGTTTTAGGTCATTTCACCGTATCTCAGCAGCAGTTTCAGGTAGGAGCATGAAATTTCGTATAATAATTCTACTAAAGAATAATAGTTAAACACGTGTTTAAAGCAATTTTAGAAATTCACCCACTAAGGGGGTTAAACAAAGGATATGAACTCGATTATGGAAGATTAGACGAATAAGACAACTACTGCTGATTTTTTATTAGATATTTTGCGTAAGACATTTTTTAAAAGAAATTCATTTAATCAATTATAAAGCTGAGGGATTTAGCATGATTGCGTCAAAATAACATATGTTTTTTCTGAATGTCATTTTGACGGTTTATGGACGCGGATGCGTTATTGTGATCGGCGTATTTTTAGAATATTGAATTTTTACTTATGTTACCTGGTAGGCCAAGGTTAACTCGGGTGAAGCCTGGTGGTTCTGCTATATTAAAATTAATTTTTTATTGTCATTATGTACATAAATAGAAAAACATTACTTATCACATTTTTACAAGCTTTTATTTAAAGTTTAAAATTTGTAAGTACTGCAGTTTTTTCTCACCTCCACTTCTATCCTATTTAGAATTATTTTGGAATATTATTTAGAATAATGTTTAATTACCTACCACCTACCCTGCATTGTAGTCGGCACATTGTGCACCCACGCGAAGTCGGGACGGGCGGCTATTCATATATATATATATATATATATATATATATATAGAGAGAGAGAGAGAGAGAGAGATACTTTTATCTAAAGCAAAGATCGTTGCTTTGGCAACAATTACGGCTTTATTGTGTATTGAAAGTAGCCAAAGCACTACAAAAGCTGCAAACTCTCACAATAGGTGCTCTCTCTGCCAGATTTAAATCGGCGTCTGGCAGTAATTTAGCAACCGAATTTCGGTCTGGCAAATTAATTATGGCTTATCTGATAGCCAAAGTATAACATACTAAAATTTCAGCTATGCTAAAATGACGTGAATTTAACACCTCATTTTGCCGATAAATGAGGGTCTGGCACGGTGTTGGCAACGTTAAAACGGTGCCAGACTAATAACTTAATATCACAAATAGTTAGCAGAAACAAGTTTTATAATCAAAATTCATGCTAAAATGACGTAATTTTGTCACTTTTTTACCTGCATTGCCCCTCCCCCCACAGGTAAACGCAACCACTTCCACCAGCCAGACCGGCCGTATTCGTACTACACAATAAAGACGGAGAATATATAGAAAAATGAGCCATGCTAAAATGCGCTACCGCGCATGCGCGGTAGCGTATTACTGCTTGCGCGGCAGCGTATTACTGCTTATTTTACTGTTTAATACTGTTAATTTTACGGTATAATACTGGCAGCTAGGGTGCCAGTTTTATACTGCAAAATCAACAATTATTTTTTGCAGTGTATACGCACTTCTTTCTTGCGCGGGGAATAACATTGTAAAAGACCATTGACATCATTCGCCTATGAACAAATTAAGCCCGGCTTCAGTTTTAGAAGTTAAGTTACAGAGAACGCGACTCAATTTTCTAATGAATAAAACGTTAAACTTCCAAATTTTTTCGAGTCTAATGCCCCTGAAGCTGTGCAACCTGATTAACTTACATATTCTTGCATATTGATTTCTGAAATTGAAAAACAGAGAATTACGTCGCGACATGGCTCTTACTTGCTTGCTTTGAATTATCGCTACGGCAAAAAATAATTTAAAAGTTTTTTTTTTTTTTTTTTTTTACCCTGCTGATAAACTTGCAAGCCAAAATGTCGCACATTAATTTAGGACTATTGGATAGACACTATTTAGGTAAGTTACTTTTTCAATGCTGCATATAAACTGAAAAATGATTTTTTTTTTTTTCTTTAATTATAGCATTTTGTGATTTTATTTTTTAACGAATTGACGAAAATTTGTTTAAAGTATAGATTTCGTGTTATGTAAATGCATTGTTTGTGCTGCCTCGAATTAACTTAATTTTTCATCCAACGACAAAATGGTTTATTTATCAATTTTCGTATACATGTTTAATGGCTTTATTTGCATTTGTGTACATTGGTGTGCGTATACTTTCATATGCAGACATATATTATTAATAGTACCAACATTTGCGCTATTTTCTGAAAATCTTTTGCTTTTACAGCTTTTATAACCCTGCAATGTAATATTCCTTTTCTTTTCTTTTCTTTTCTTTCTTTCTTTCTTTTTTTTTTTTTTTTTTTCATGTAGCATAGAAAATTTTTCTGGTGGCTCATGAATAAAGCTTATTTTATTTACATTTTTTTAAAATATTTTTATTAGTTATTTTCGTACAAAATAAAAGTATTTTTATTTATTTATTTATTGCATTTAAAATTTGTTTCAGAGGGCCCCCCGAAACGACTGTTTAGACGGTCATTTTCCGGACGTTCTTCGTAGTTTAAATATATTTAATTTTATTTTAATAATGTAAATTAACACTTGTTTGTGAAATGATTTAATCATTATTCATACAAAGTAATTCTGAATTATTAAGTTCAATTTATCCATAATGTAATATAAATGCTTAAAAAATGAATTACTAGTCTTAATTGCGTCTTTGTGAAGTAGTTTCGATTTTATTACCGATTGTAGTTCGAGACAAGACTGGCAGGAGAAAGTGATCATTGAGAAGCAATCGGTTATAACTCAAGATGTAATACATTTATAGAAAAATAAAAATATACAATGTTTGATTATCGTTAGCAGTTTTTGCTAATTTTATGCTTTTACCTGTAAAAATGACTTTGTAAATGCGTTAGAAATATTCACGTTGTTAAGGTATCCCACTGTGTATCCTGTGTGCCCACACTTACTTTTATGTATATATAGCATAAATGATTTTATAATATCGATTGTTTCAAAGAAATAAGTGTATAAAAAGACAATTTCATTTGTTAAATAAACTAGGGGATTCAAGCCGGGATTGCCGGGTTACAGATTATAGGAGAAAACGAATGGAGAAATTTAGAAGAAATTTAAAAAAGGAAAATAGGAAATATAATAGGAGAAATTTAAATTAAGAACTGTAATAGATATTTTACATTAAATATATATATATATATATATATATATATATATATATATATATAATATATATATATATATATATATATATAGATTGCCCATTAACAACGCCAAAAAGCATTTTTATGAAAAATACCAATAATGTATTCAAATAAAGTTTTGAAATTTATTAAAAGCGATACTTTCGTATTAGACGCATGCCACAGGAGTTAACAGCCGAAGAAATTGCCAAAGATTTCGCTACTTACAAGAAATCTTTTTGATTTTGATTATTACAGTAGTTTAAGCGCGTAGTTTGATTACATGTCTGTTAACTTTGTGTTTTATGTATATTATATTATTTATTTATTGATGAAAATTTAGTTTAATTATGGAAGATTTTAGTTATAGTAGAACAAATGCTGAACTATTTATATTCTTTTAAGTGCAAATAGGTTAGTCTTTCGTAATTGGGTTGCACGCGATATACATAAAAGAAATCATGCTTGAAAATTAGTTTAAAAGACATAAATATGAGTAGATGGCGATAAAGTTGTCAAACAAACTGCATTAGCGGGAAAAAAAAGAAAAAAAAATTCTTTGCTTGTTCGACGGCGCAAAAATTAAAATTGAGTGATGTGGTGTTTCCACCGTCAATATGATGTCAGAGTTACTCACGGATATGTTTTTGCTTTATAATATAGATTTCAAATTTAATTGTACTAATTTAAGGCTTAGGAATCATAACAAGCCTTTTCATGATTTTGAGGTAGCACTATATTCGTTTCATGATAATTTTTTCGTAACTGATTGTTCATGAAAATCAGTTTTTATTTCTGAAAAACTGTTAGAAATATTCATCTGAAGTTCTTAAAACACTCCAGATTTTTATATTGCATCTTCCTTAATTTCAATATTAGAAGTTCATGTCTTTTATGGGGACTTTAAACAATACCTGGTTACTTATCTACATTCCGGCTTGAGAGCTGAAAAGAAAAAAAATGCTCTAACTACACTTCCAATGAACAAAAGATTAAAAAATAATAATAATAATAAAAATAACTGCTTTGGATAGTTAATTGTAAAATTTTTCAAATAAATAAATAATAAAAGTGATATTTTCTCAAAATTGGCTATTCAAAGATACTAAGATTACCTTAAGGCTGCTCGTCAGTAAACTTCCCGATTCCCCTCGCTAATGTTATTCCTATGGGCTTAGGATGCATTCGTATTTTTAAAATATCTCCTCGGGAAATTAATATTTTTAACTTCTGTTTCCTGTGTACTGTTCTTAAAGAAAGTCTCTTTTTTTCTTATTTAAGAAAATATTTCTAAACTATGTGCTTAATTTATATTTTTATGTGTTAAAATCTTAGCGAAACTGAATACAATTTCAACATTTCATATAAAATTAAGTATATATTATAGAAAAAAATTGACAACTAAGAAAAAAAGAGACATTCTTTAAGAACAATACAAAGAAAACCGAAGTTAAAAATATTAATTTTCCGAGGAGATATTTTAAAAATACGAATGTATCCTACGCCCATAGGAATAACATTAGCGAGGGGAATCGGGAATTTTACTGACGAGCAGCCTTAAGCGGAGGAAAAATCGAAAAAAAAAAAAAAAAGGTTACATAAATATTTTTTCCTTGCACGGCATTCTAGTTAAAAGCGGAAGGGTGATGCGTACATTTTTTTCGAGGTCAGACTTGTACAAAAAAGTTTCTGGAAGAGTTGGTGCGCAGGAAACGCGCCCCACCCTTTCGCGGGGCTTTATTCAAAGGATCGGGAGGATCCCCCGTACAATAACCTTTTCAGGTCACTGGCACCCACCGACGAAAAAAGGGTTTGCTGAATCCGGACAAACACTTCACATTTAGTGAACATAGAGATCACAGGTTTTACAGAAATAAGCTATGAACAAGCCATTTTTTATCCCGATGCGAAAATACGGAAAAATTCTTTTACTGAATATATTTGCATAACATAACATAGATCTACGGTATATATTTTTTTTAATTCAAAGAGTAGAATGCTTCTTATGCATTTATTTAATGCTGTTTTCAGGAAAATGTTCAAATATTATATCAAAGTACGGCTTCACAAATCGAGAATTTCTGTCTGGTTGATAAAATTTGGTCATAAGGGCACCAGAATTTTCAATGAATACATTATAAATTCAATAATAAAAACACCAGACATCATGCTTTAATAAGTTTTGCTGCGACTGCTCAAACCAAACATTAAGAAAAAGAGCAACATATTCATAGGCAACACTAATACTTATTTCTGTGTTGCTATAAAAGCATTATCACAATGTTGATTATCTAATATACAATATGTATATATATATATATATATATATATATATATATATATATATATAACAACAAAAAAGTATAAAGAAAATTACAATCTAAAGTAAAAAGGAATCAACCCTAAAAAATTATAAACTAAAGCTTGTCTACTTATTAATGTATATAGACCAAAAAGGAACTTTTATTACTAATTCATTATCGTTAAGTCTATTTTAGCGATCAGATTTTCCGTTTAGCATTTGCAAAAAAAAAAAAAAAAAATCTGGAAAATAGTTCAAGTTTCTCTAAAATAGAACAATTGTAAGTGCTTTTCGAACTATTTGATCGCAATTTCCGCCACATTAGTCTTATTACGCGTCAGTCATTTGAGGATATAGTTGAAAATATTAAAAGAGCAGTTTTAGACCTTAGATAATATTTTAAGCAATGTGACAGATATGATACAGAGCCCACTGTAATTAGTAAAAGACCATACATTAACCTGATAACATTTTATTATCAATCTTTGAGTGTTTAATAATAATAATAATAATAAAATCTTACCACTGAGATTTGATTTACAACGTTCTATGTTTTATAATAAAACGAAATGTACAATATTTAGGACTATAATAGAGCCATCAGTTATATAGCCGCCATGAAATACGTCTGATTGCTCTGTATATGAAACAAGGCTCACACTGCAAGTATGTATGGCACATAGAAAAATTAATAGCATTATTTTGCTAATACGGTACACAATGCAGTAAAGGAATAAGATGAAGAGTAATACATTTATGGGCCATTCTTCCATAGGTGGGATTTTTAGCTGCACAGATATTGGATTTTTAAAAGCCTTATATTATGCTCAATTTGAATTTTTAATAACCACGGATGTATTGTAGAATAATAATAATTGGTAGATTGGTACAAACTTTATTGAAAGATAAATATGATAGGGCACTTTCTATCAGACAAAACACAAATTGTAAGGGACTGTAGTGATTTTTTTTGCAATTTTGAAACTTTACTTGAAAAATAACATTTTTAGAATGTTGTATGCACTACAGTAAAATCCCGTTACAACGAACTTCACGGGACCGCAAATTTTATTCGTTGTAACGGGAATTTCGTTGTAACGGAATTCAATAGAAAATTAAACATTTCAATTCAGATCCTCATATCATAGTTAATTATAAAAATATAGTAGTATAATACAAATTAGTAGATAATTAATTATTAAAAATAGTAATAAAAATTAGTAGTACCTTCTAATAACGTAAAGTTAGTATAATACAATGTATAATATTTTTTATAGAACTGAAAAATTGACTTACCACCATTTCAATGATCTTCAAATTGTACAAGAAAAAATTTAATGCAGAAAATCAGTGATTTTTTTTTGTACAAGGGAGTTTGAAGCTGCGGACAATACAAAATTATGTACATGATTAATATTAGAAAAAATGTTATCTGGTACACTGCTCTGTAAAGAAATAAAATTGCGCACTCTTTCTAAGCTTTCTAAGGCTTCAGCAGATGTAACTTTTGAAACCTCATTTTCTTCATCTTCAGAACTTTCTTCATCATTTTCTAAAATGCGATCATCAACAATAGACTGCACAATATCTGTCTCTGTTAATGAATAACAAGTTGCAGCATTGTCATCTGCAGTTAAAAAATCTTTAAAGCTTATGCTTTGAGACACACCAGATTTTTCTTTTACTAAGTTCCAAGTGGATTCGATCTCATATTCGACTGTCTGCTCCTCATCATGTACTACATCGCTAGATCCTTGAGCCGTCGATTCTTTATTTAAATCCTGGTCAATCTGCGCGTGTTTCCAACAGTGGGCTATTGTTTTCTGGCTTATATCATCCCACGATCCACAGATCATATCAATTGCCTCTTTCATGTTGCACTTTCTGTTTACGTTATTTTGCAGATCACAGAGAATGCGTTTTAATAACATAGTTTTGTATCGTGATTTTACGGCTCTGATAATGCCTTGGTCAAGAGGCTGAAGTATTGCAGTACAGTTAGGCGGGAAATACTCTACACGAATGTGATTCAATATAGGAGGATCATTGTGTGCTGTGCAGTTGTCTATGAGTAGAAGAATTTTACGTTTTTGTTTTTGCATATCTTTATCAAAATTTATCAGCCATTCATTAAAGAATCCTTGCGTCATCCATGATTTTTTGTTGGCTTTGTAGATGCATGGTAAGGACTTAAAATGTTTGAAACAACGGGGTTTTTCAGATTTGCCGATTATGAGTACTTTTCGTTTTTCTGTTCCTGATTTGTTGCAGCAAAATAGGGCTGTAATCCTTTGTTTGGAAAGCTTTCCTCCAATACACTTGTCTCCTTTTAACGCTAAAGTCTTCCTTGGTTCTAACTGAAAAAATATTCCGGCTTCATCGGCATTAAAAACATCGTTAGGACTATACGTCTTGATTATTTTTTGTATTTCACCTTTACGCCATTCGTTTACAAATTCAACTGGGACGTCTTTTGCTTCTCCTGAAATGCATTTTGCCACTATACCGTATCTTTCTCGGAATCGATTCAACCATCCGACACTGGCTTGAAAATTTTCAATGTTTAGCATTCTTGCAAATTCCAAACCTTTTTCTCTAATTAAAGGGCCACTTAGAGGGATGTTTCTAGAACGAACATCCATAAACCATTTGTAAACAGCACTATCCACATCTTGAAACTGGGCATTTCGAATTCGTTTTCTGCTTGGATCAAAGACTTTAACTTGAATTTTTTTCAAAATGCTTTCTTTATCTTTTAGAAAAGTGGATAAAGTAGACGGCGAAATTCCATATTTGCTAGCAACATCAGATTTTTTCATTCCTTTCTCAACTTCAGAAATTTTGGCTTTTTTTTCTTCCAAACTAAACTGTTTTCGCTTAACAGCCGCCATTTTATGACCTACTGGTAAGATGAAAATTTTCAAACTGATTTCGAGCTTTGGAAATTCCTTTGCGAAAGTTATTCAGGTAGGGAGGAGAGGGAAGGGGGAATGTGCAATACTCATTTCACGTTTTGTTAAGTTTGCCTACATTGGTTACAGCTTACTTGGACTTCCAAGAAAAAGGGGTGGAGAAAAGGGGAGAGCGAACAAAGGAAACATTCCTTCTGCAGTGAAATGCCTATGCACACCGATTTTACAACAAAGCTCGGAGAAAAGCGATTGCTTTAGAGATAAGCTTGATTGTCCCTAAGACTAGGCATCGAAAACAAAAATTGTCAAGCGATAAAAATGTACAACTGAAAGTATTTGCCGTGTCATATTATTTCGTTCTAACGAGATTATAAAAAATTGAATATTTCGTTATACTGAGATTATGTTAACATTATTTGAATACATTTCAAAACGGGACTCGCTTGCATTTCGTTATAACGGGATTTTTCGTTGTAATGGAATTCGTTGTAACGGGATTTTACTGTATTTCCAAAGACATGTCAAATCTACGATTAAATAGCTAGATATTGGTTAAACTATAAAAATCAATATTTAAATTAACAATGGGGGGGAGTAAAAAGTAGGGATTTTTAATGAAGTTACTCTTACCTGTCCCCCAATCTTTTCAATCCAGAAAATATTTTTTTATGAACAAATAGCAATCAATGGCGACTTTTTAGGAACAACATGCGCTCCATTACTGGAAGCAATACTGAAAATGACTGTATACTGCCTATTGGTGGAAATATGAGAAAATTCATACACCGGGACAGTAGTGACCAAAAAAGTGAGGGACATAACTTTAAACCCAACAAAAACAAACATTACACATTTCACTCGTATAAAAATTATATTACTAGGCTTCGTGAGATTCATATTTATAATAAATGCATTGATTTTTCATTTTTTTTTAATAATTATTGTTTGTCGATGGTTTAATGATCAAGTTATGGGTTGGGGATAAGGGACAATAGTGACTTTTGAGATATTTAAATTCCAATTTAAAAATTAAAAAAATTAAATGAAATGCCAATAGATATATTAAGGACTGAGAAATCACAGCTTATGAGATATTTGATTTCCTTATAGGAAACATGCTTATTTCTATGTCACCGTGCAAATATTATCATAATGCTGATTACCTTTACATAAAATATTGTTAATAAAAATATTTCTATGAATTTTTCATATGGAATCTTATTTATAGATCAAAAAGTTACTTTTAATACTAATTCATTATTGTAAAATCGATTTTAGTTATCAGATTTTTCGTTAAGCTTTTGTAAAAAAATTTCAGGGAAGTAGTTCAAGTTTCTCTAAAATAGAACAATTGTAGTGTTTTTCATTCTTAATGCATTATTGTAAAAAAGAAATAGATATAAAGTAAAAATTACCTTTCTAGCAGTAAGAACAACCACAAAAACAACAATTTAATAAATATTGTCATCCAAAAGTATAAAAAAAATCATCATAAAAATTTATCATCAAAAGTTCTCGCATAAAATCTTATTTATATATTACACCAGAAAACGTGACTTTTATTGTTAATTCATTATTGTAAAAACGTATGCATACAAAAAAATTCAGGTTAATTACGTATCAATAAGAACAACAACAACAACAACAAAAATTTAAAATTAAAAATTAAAAAGTACAAATTTTTATTTAAAAAAAATCTAAAAATCTAATAAAAATTGTCTTTTAAATATATTAGAAAAATCACTTTAGAAAAAAGTTATCATCACAAAATTTTCGTTTAAAGTTCTCATACAAAATCTTATTATGTATTAGACCAAAAAATAACTTTGATCTTTAATTTATTATTGTAAAACTAAAAATATTAAAAAAAAAATAATTGTATCAGTAACTACTACAACAAAATTTTATATATTGTAACGCACGCCTACTTTCAAGTTCATTTAATAGCTTATCAGTTAAATTCTGTTATCATTATCTTTTGCTGTTAGACATTCATTAGCAATGAGTAGATATGATAAAAGTTATAGTATTATATTTAGATAATGAATATGGTGGATTTTATTTTATGGGCGTATACTGTAAATATGTCAAAACAATTGAATATATTTTAATCAATATATCATTTTATTGTAATTTAAATTTATGTTTATATTATATTTAATCCAAGCACAATATATAATTTACTTCATATTGTAATTTCAATTAATTCATTTAAATTAGTATTACAAATATTAATCAAGATCAACCGAGTAATTTTTACTTCAAATGTGTAAAAGAAAAAAAAATATTAATTAAGATTTTCAATTAATTAATTTTTGCTTCAACTGTATATAAAAAAAATTTCGAAATTCAAGAAATTATTTCTAAAAATAAGTTTTAAGGAAATTATTAGGTACTTGCAAATTAGTCTTAGGCAATTCCAGGTCTAATATTGATAAGATTGATAGGGATACTTAATTACTTACACAAAATAAAATATTTTTGGTCAGATAAAAATAAAAATAAAAACGTTACATTTACCAGTAATGAAGCTGAATTATATCATTATCCAAACTTCATGGTAAATTCAATAATTAATCCATTTAAATAATTTGATGTGTGTATATATAAAAATGTATAATGATTGAAGGAGGTTAGGTTTGTGGTATGTATGGATTATATACAGGGGGTAACTGAAATGCTTCAACAAACTTTGAGGGATGATAGTACTCATGAAGATGAACAAAAAATGCAATAGAACACGGGGTCGCAAATGACATTTAGCCCTTTCAGGGACAGTGGTATGTTTAAAAACCCACTTAATTTTAATTCCAAAACGCCACAATGGCACCAGAATTTTATGTGAAATATAGCCTTTTTCTTATTTACAAACAATATTTTTGTAAATTCCGGTGCCAGTCCATTTTCAGACGCATTTTCTCTATTTTTATCCTTTAAGCCTTTTAGGGGCAAACTACGTTTAGTACTAAAATGTTGAAATAAATGACTGGCACCGGAATTTATAAAAAAATTTGTTTGTAAATAAGAAAAAGGCTATATTTCACATACATATTAAATGGAAAAGATTTTAGCAAAATTCTGGTGCCATTATGGCGTTTTGGAATTAAAATTAAGCGATTTCATAAACATACCACTGCCCCTGAAGGGGTTAAACGCGTCATTTGCGACCCCATGTTCTATTGCATTTTTTGTTCGTCTTCATGAGTACTATCATCCCTCAAAGTTTGTTGAAGTATTTCAGTTACACCCTGTATATATAAATTTGGTCAGTCATTGATGTGTTATTTCTTTTACATAATAATTCTTTTTTTAATTGTTGTTAATTATCATATTGTTTTTATGAAATATCATTTATATTTAAACATGATTTATATATTAATAAAGATAAAATAAAAAACTGAGTTAACATTAATTTTTCTATAATTAAAATTATTTATGAAAATTATATACAGTTTAAGAATTATGCAAATTAATTATGACTAGAATATAGATAAATTGAATAATTGGAATAAATGAATATTTGTTAAAGATGTAAGATATTTATTATTATTTGTATATCAATCACATATGGCAATTACCATTACTAACGATTAAAAATAAATTGGTTAAGTAATTTGTTATAATATTTAAAGATATTAAAGATAAGAATTTAAAGAAAAGAAAGTAAAAAAAAATATATATTATTAATGTTTGAAGTTATAATTCAAGTAATACATAATTATTAAATAAATTAAATATGTATGTGAATTCGAGAATAGGTGGCAGCATTATATTTTTTATCAAAATAACTTTTTTTTAACACTATGTATTTTTGAAAATTGTCGACAGTTTTAAAACTTTAATACATAATACCTTTACAATACGTTAATCCTCTTAAAAATGAAATATGAATAATTATATTCTGTTTTTCTTGTTGCTTAAAAAAAAAAAAAAATAGGTTATTGATGATTAAGTTTAAATTAATAAAGAACTTAAAAGTTCGTATTATATCTGAACTGTAACCGTAGTAATTAAACATCTTACATGTTCGATTTTCTCTTATCTGAAACTGTTGTATAAATGTTGGATATACTTATAATGCTTCTCACATGGTTTGAAAGGCTGCGAGTACAATCTTTTTGTCATCATTATTATTATTGTTTTTTTCTTTTAATTTTCCATATGTTTTATGTGATTTTCTTATTCAAGGATTTTTGGGTCTTGTATTTTCAATTTCTACTTCCATTCATTGCATTATACGGCATATGATAGGCTAACTTGTCTTTTAGCCTATATAGCATATGAAATAATGCATTTTTTCCAACACGTGGGTATTCTTACCGACTGAAGATTAAATATTCCCGTTTCACTTTGTTTTCACTTATCTATCATTATATGAGAACTGTATTACATTTCTATTCCAATTTACTAAATAAAATTTATTTTTTGAGATTATCATTTGTTAGAGATTAATATACCTTATAATTTCATTTATTGTTTGGTATCATCAACCTTTAAAATATGCTTATGATTCTAAATATATTGCGACTTTCCGACAGTAGTTATTTATTAAGAATACACTTTATACTATATCAATTAATGTAAAATATTATTACATGCCATCTTTAAATAAGAGATTCGATCATTTTTGCTATGGTACAAATTAATTGGGTAAGTTTATATATATATATATATATATACACTGCTCAAAACAATTAAAGGATATTTGAAGTTTTATATAAAATAAAGATATAAACGAAAATTTTTTTGCCGAAAATAGAAGAAGAGAATCACAAATGCATATTTTTCTGGTTTTCAAACTGTGGAGTATGCAAATTTTGAGTTCGACGTCAAAATCGTCGCTTCAGCGGCAGCGAATGAAATTTGACTTTCAACTGGATAAAAGAGAATGAAGACAAGGATGATCGGCATTCAGTGATTGCTTTGTTTCGATGAGTACGATGTCTCAGCGAAGTCATTTGACAGATTCAGAAGCTTGGAGAATTGTTGGTAGGTTAGAAGGGGGCCAAACTCAAGCCGAAGTAGCGCAAGCCATTGGAGTGTCACAAAGTGTCATTTCCAGGATCTGGAACCGTTTTTTGGAGAGTGGATGTGCAGACCAAAGACCAGGGCAAGGTCGTAGACGGGCAACAACGCCCAATGAAGATCGGTATTTAGCGTTAACAGCTCGGAGACACCGAAACATGAACGCTACTCTTCTCCAACAACACCTTCGCTCGGCTACAGGCACCACGATTTCAACTCAGACTGTCCGAAACCGGCTCCATGCTGCAGGTCTGTATGCTCGCCGACCGATGGTATGTGTTAGATTAACATCAAGGCATCGTCGCGACCGCAGTGAGTGGGCAACCGAGCATGTCAACTGGAGGAGAAATGAATGGAGCAATATTCTGTTTTCTGACGAGTCCCGTTTTTCTGTGCATCCGGATAATAGGCGTATTTTCATCTGGAGGGACCGTGGCAGTAGGAATAATCCTGCGTTCGTGCACGAAAGTGTCAGATTTGGCGGTGGAGGAGTGTTGGTGTATGGTGGCATCTCCATTGACGGGCGCACTGACCTCTACATCATTCGAGATGGAGCTCTGACTGGTCGCCGATATAGGGATGAGATCCTCAGACCTATTGTAGTCCCTTACGCTGCAGCAATCGGAGATAACTTCATTTTAATGGACGATAACTGCAGGCCACATCGTGCAAACCTGGTGGAGGATTTCCTTTTCGAGGAAGGAATCGTTCGAATGGAATGGCCAGCGTGTTCTCCAGACATGAATCTAATCGAGCACGTTTGGGACGCTCTAGGAAGACGAGTTTCTGGCCGCCAACAACCCCCACAAACTCTCCAAGAACTGGAAAGAGCTCTTCTGGAAGAGTGGGGCAGAAAACCCCAACTCGTCATTAATAGCCTCATTGAGTCCATGCCTCAAAGGTGTTCAACGTTGCTGGTCGCCCGTGGAAACCATACCCCCTACTGAAAATGATTTTCTTTGAAGAAAACACCTTTTCTTATTCTTTTTTTCTCATATGCACAAATGGTGTTTTTTTCCTTTTGTACACAAATGCGCAATAAAATGCATTTTTTTCTGCCAAACATGTGTAATTTATTCTCATATAACCTACTATGTCTGTCGACCATGTATCAATCAGCTAAAAAGTTTCCCAGATACAAAATCCACCTAAAACTGCAATATCCTATAATTGTTTTGAGCAGTGTATATATTAAAAAAATATCATCTAAAGCTCTCATATAAAATATCGTACTTATTAATGGATATAGAACGAAAAGTGAGAGTGACTTTCATTACTGATCCATTATTGTAAAATCTATTTTAGTAATACGATTTTTCGTTAAGAATTCTCACAAAAAAAGAAAAAAAAATCAGGGAAATAGTTCAAGTTCCTCTAAAATAGAACAATTGTAAGTGCTTTTCCAAATATTGTATCGCAGTTTCCGTCAAATAAATTTTGTTGCGAGTCATTTGAGGATACTACTACCAAAAATGTTAAAACAACGTCGCAGATTTAGATCTTAAGTAATATTCTAAGAGGTTTAAAGCGAGATAAATAAAATAACATTTAGGTTAAGGAAAATTATGTAAGAGAAGCAACTTTTCTACGATATATGTCTTCAAATCAAATGATGATATGCATCAGTTAATTAGTGTTTTTTTTTTTTTTAAATAGTAAAATTATTGGTTTTTTTTGCATTTAAATTTATAAACTAAATATTTAGACTTAAAAGAAATAATTGTTATAGAATTTTACCTGTTTAAAAGATTGTTTGTTATATTTGTGTCGTTTTTTTAAAAAAAAAGATATATATATATATATATATATATATATTGTAATGATTTTAATAATAATAATAAATTATTTAACGTTAACGAATTGTAAGTTATTTTTATTTAAATTTTATCTTTAATTGATTACTAATGTTAGTAATTTGAGTAATGTTAAAATCGTTTTACACTATTCTTTGGCAATACTTGTACATTTGATAGCTAGGGTTAGTTTTAAGAGTATAACCTTCTGCATAATAATAATGGATAATAATAATAATAATAATAATAATAATAATAATAATAATAATAATATATTTCTGCTTGTAGATTAAATTTAAAAAAATCCATTCTATGAAATTTTTTATGGTCTGTTTTCGTAATTAAGTAGTCTTTGATTTAATTAATTTATTCATGAATAAGTCTAATTACTATGTTAAGTTTGGGTCTAATCCTTAATTACTACCTATATCGGTTATCATTTTCTTCATTCCTCTGTTACTGATTAAAAGAATCAACTCTTTTTATGATTGTGAACAACACAGACAAATTATAAAAATCATATGTTTTATTCGAATCAGTGTCTTAATAGAATCACACTCCGGTTCATAATCCTGATTTATATAAGAGGTATCCACTCTGTTGATTAATACTATAAGTGGTGTTACTATCACCGAAGAAAAATTGCAAGATCTTCACATCTGAAATTTAAAAAAGTTCAGAAACCTACAAAAATTTAACAACGAATCTTATAAAAAGCTTAACAATCACTTACTTACAACATATATAGTTTACTCCTGTTCTTCTTTTCACTCTTATTTATTATCACAATCAACTCTTTTTCTCAATTGGATGATTGAGAATAAAACTGAAAATTGAATGTTATACTCAGGCATCGATCATAGCAGCCCGGGGTTCTGGAGGATACGAGGTTTCGGGATCCTCTTCCTTCGCCATCACAAGTTACATTAATTCTTATTTATAAATGTAAGATGATAATTTTGGGACCTTCTACACTGCAAAAAATAATTGTTGATTTTACAGTATAAAACTGGCATCCCAGCTGCCAGTATTATACCGTAAAATTAACAGTATTAAACAGTAAAATAATCAGTAATACGCTGCCGTGCAAGCAGTAATACGCTACCGCGCGCGCGGTAGCGTATTACTGCTTGCACGGCAGCGTATTACTGATTATTTTACTGTTTAATACTGTTAATTTTACGGTATAATACTGGCAGCTGGGATGCCAGTTTTATACTGTAAAATCAACAATTATTTTTTGCAGTGTACGTCTACTCTTTCCGAAACACTATAGTATAAATTACAAATTATGATCTTAAAGCTACCTCATAACCTTATAGGAGAAACTATCTAAAAGAAAGTGAGAACAAACTAAAAGAAGAAGTATTATGAGGGAGATATTTACATCGTTTTAAGATATTATAAGAGCAGAAGTGGGGGGTTGGTATTAAGATGAGGTAAGCAAAAAAATTCATTGGGGAAGAATTCATTGAACAGTCACTCACTGCGTGATTCATATAAGTAGCCCTACTATTATGAAAGAATTCTTGCAAGATCTTAATTTCTGAAACAAAAGATTTTACATGCTGGCAAAAATTTAACAATGAATGCTATAGAAATCTTAACAATATCTTCATTGCGCCTCATATAATTTACACGTTACTCGTTAATACAATCCGTCTATTTTATGAATTAAATAAGTGAGAAAGAACAAAACAGAAAACTGAATATTGTATTTCGCATGCATTTGAATCAGCCGCTTAATAGAATCGAATTCTAGTTTGAAAACGTGATTCATTGTAGAGGCACCCATTGCACCGATTCACATAAATTGTTCTGCTGTCATCGAAGAATGCTTTGTAAGATCTTCGTTCCTGAAACAGAATATTTTACATTCTGACACAAATTTAACAATGAATGCTATCGAAAACTTAACAATCCCTTAATTACTACCTATATAGTTTACCCCTTTTCTTCATCCCACTGTTACTCTACTTCTACTCTTTCCGAAGCACTCTTACTTAGTACAAATTACAGATTACGATCTTCAACCCACCTCGTAACCTTATTGGAGAAAGTATCTAAAAGAAAGTGAGAACAAAACAAAAGAAGAAGTATTATGAGGGGAGAGTTTTACATTGTTTCAAGATATTATAAGAGCAGAGGTTGTGTGTTGGGGGGGGGGGGGGGGATTAAGATGGAGGAAGAAGAAGGAGAAGAAAAAAAGAGATTACGATGACCTCCTTTTGGAGGATGCAGATCTGCGGGAAAACCGGTCTGAAACTCGTTTGGAGACCATCCGTTATTGGAATCTTGTATGTTTTCACTTCACTAACCTCAAAAGGAAGTCATCTGGTGTTGTTCTGGGAATCTATTGCGAAATGTTGGTCCATCCATAAATTCTATTTCAGTGAATTTAGGAACAAAAAAATGGCGTATTCTTTAATTAGCTTTTGTTGATAACATAAGGAAAAAAACATTCGCCTTGAAATGTTTTATGTTTACTATAAAAAAATATGATAGAAAAAGTTAAAAATAAAAATAAAAATACGGTTTACTTTTTTTTTTTTTTTTTTTTTTTTCAGTTTTACTTTAGTAACATTATAGGAAAATAATTGCTTGTAGGTAATAATGAGAGTTTAGGAGCGAACGAAAAAAAAAAAGATGGTTCGTTTTTATAATACAGGAAAAACGAACACTTGCCTTAAAATGTTTTAGATTTATAGAAGAAATAAAAATAAAAATCTTGTACTACTCATAGGTTATATAACATTTTCCAGCTTTACGCATATATTACGTTACGATGCATTTTCTTTATTTTGGATTTTAGCTTTATATCAGTAAAGATATTAGTAAATAACAGCTTATAGGTAATAATGCATATCTACAAAATAACACTTCTTAATTCTTTCCTGAGCCGTTTTGTGTGTTTCTAATGATTTTGGGTTCGCTGATTTTAGAAATGCGGAGCTTTTTTCTCTATTACGCAAGGTTTTTCACACAAAGTCAGGATGGATATATATATATATTACAATGACGCAAGATATTGAAGCAAGTAAAGAACATTATATATCATTTGAAAATAAGAACTAATTTTAGATTTCAGTTTGACAAGCTTCTGCAACCATAAATTTTCTAAAGCGTCTTTTACATTGTTTCAAGATTAATTTTCTCATTTAAAAATATATTCGTAGAAAGAAATACGTATTTTTCCTAATCCTATATACTCCCCCTCGGGCTCATGGGCTCGGACTGAGCCTGTCTCATCTCTACTAATCTACTTTTTTTGAGAATAGTAAACGAGTGTTAAGAACAAAAAAGAAAGGAAGAAAGAAACATGTGAAGAAATGAAAAGGAAGGAGAGAAAAAAAACAACACTATATTCTTTTTTTTTTTTTTTTTTTTTGATAATACGAAGAAAAAGAGAATTTGTCTTGAACTGTTTTATGTGTACAGTAGATATAAAAAGTGAAAAGAAATTATTGCATGACACAAAAACAGATTATCGCGCACATACTAGCTTTACGCATGCATAGGTTAAGGTCCACTTTATTACCTATAGATAGGTTTTACTTCAGTAATATTATAAAAATGATAGCCTGTGGCAGATAATCTGAGTTTAGAAACGAACAAAAGAAAAAAGAATGAAAAGAAAGGTGTGCTTCTTAAGCCAGCTTCTGTTGATAATACAAGGAAAAAGAGCATTCGCCTTGAAATTTTGTTTTATGTATATATATATATATATATATAAAAAGGGTTGAAAATAAAAATAAAAAATCTTGCAATACACACATATTACGGCACACTTTCCCGATTTACGTTATGGTTTATTTCATTTTGCTTTTTGTTTTCAGTTTTAAATCTGTAGTAGTAGTTCAGAATGTGAGTAATAGGAACTAATAGGAAAGAGAACAAGGGGGGGGGGGGGATATTCTTTAAACAGCCCTTGTTTATAACATAAGATAACAAAGAGTGTTTTTACTAATGTTTAAATAATTGTTAGTATGCATGTATAACGTAAATAAATATATTTATCAACATTTGATTTTAACGTTTACACTTGACAAATGAAATAAGAGCATAGTCGTGGAAACCCTACTAATTGTTTTGCAAATCAACGTATAAAAAAAATACTTGTACAAAACGATTGATAATAATGTTTAGTGCACAGATTAAGTTATAGACGCAGTCTGCATATTAAAAATTGAACAAACTTTGTTTTTTCAAATGGTAATACATACTTTTGACACTATATCCTTATATTCGTATTCCATGGATCAAAACACCCAGGGAAAGTAGATAGTTTATACATTTTATATTAAATCTTCATAGAGTCAGAAAAGGTCAAAATTTGACGATGCCAATGTTAAAACCACGTGACAAACTATAATTTATATTTTCCAAAAAATTCATCCAATTAAAATGTTTTTTTTTTTTTTTTTTTTTTTTTTTTTTTTTATGAGATGAAAGGAACCAAACACAATATAGGTATTATTTCTATTCGAAAATATATTTTAAATTGTAAAAATTATTGATAAACTCATATTAGAAAAACATGAACTATGACCTATATTATTTTTTATATAAAAAGAATGAGTGTCATGTAAAACATGTGTTCTATCATTAGTTTTCCATTCCTATCATGAGCTCATTCTTAAAATTAATTTTTGAGATTTAAAAAAAAAAAAAATATACTTTTCGGTTTTCTAAATAACTCCCCGGGTCCGGGTCGGAATCCCGACCCCATCGAAACTTGAGCGTCGCGCCTTTTTTGCGAATTTTTCGGTACGCGTCCGCCGTCGGTGCGTCGATTAGTCCAGGAGCCTTTGCGGGTACAAAGGTGGAGTGCACAGACACACACACAGACGTTTACCGCGCTTAATATTAGTGATTATTTTCTGTATTTATGAAAGTATGGAAAAGGAGTTATTCTTTCAGAAAATTACATCAAACTTTATACATGATTATAATTTAAAATTATTGAATTAAAAAACTTAAATTAACTTTTTACAAATATTTAACTTACGTAAAGAGATGTATTACTCGAGTGAAGTAAAATGTCAATCTCTTTCTAACGCAATGCAAGTCGATGTTTCAATGACATATTTCCCACGTCCTTCAGGTTTCTTTACCGCAAGAGAAATGCGAAAAAATTACGTGAATCATTAGTTCATTATTTATGTACTAGACAGAACTGAAAAGAAAATAAATTGTTTAAAGCACTAAAGTTTCATTAATTTGACTAAAGCTTACGCTGTTAAAAAATTGCAGCAAACTGCACAGTCATTTGACTGTTTTTACAGAAAATGGTTACATAACCGTAATTTAATTCTATTCTGACCATAATATGGGCAATAAAATGGTCAGATTAGAATTAAATTACGTTTATGTAATCGTTTTCTATAAAAACGGTCAAATGACTGGACAGTTTGCTGCAAAGTTTTAACAGTGTAAGTAACCATTATTAAGTAATGTTTAGTGTTAATTTTTTATATATCGTGTATTTTTGGAGGAACATTGTGGGAAACATATTCTCTACGTTTGAATAGGTTTATAACTAGTTTAATCTAGTTACAACACAGTGTACAGGGTTTCACTTTTTTTTATATAATCGCTGACCAATATATAATTCCTAAATCGTTAGTTTTAGAACCACACTTCTAATTGCAAAAGTTTTTCAAATATTGTTATCCATCATAAATATGGAAATTTGCGTTTTTTGTACCGAAAATCTGAAAATCGTAAAATACAAAGTATCCTAACTCTAAATTACCATTCCGAAGGATTAAGTTTTTTAAATGTTGTTATTCGTCCTATTTTAAAAGAGATTTACGTCAAAAAGTTTTTTTTTTAATGGAAAATTGCGCTTTTTTTGTGCCGGAAAATGTGAAAAACGTAAAATACAAAGTATCCTAACTCCAAGTTGCGATTTCGAAGGACTAAGTTTTTGAAATGTTGTTATCTATCATATTTTAAAAGATTTACGTCAAAAGATTTTTTTTTAAATGGAAAATTGCGTTTTTTGTGCCGGAAAATCTGAAAATCGTAAAATAAAAAGTATCCTAACTCTAAATTACCATTCCAAAGGAATAAGTTTTTGAAATGTTGTTATCTATCATATTTTAAAAGAGATTTGCGGCAAAAAGATTTTTTTTTAAATGTAAAATTGCGTTTTTTGCGCCGGAAAATCTGAAAATTATAAACTAACTCTAAGTTACCCTTTCGAAGGACTAAGTTTTTGAAATGTTGTTATCTATCATAATTTTAAAAGATATTTACGTCAAAAATATTTTTTTTAATGGAAAATTGCGTTTTCTGTGCCGGAAAATCTGAAAATTGTAAAATACAAAGTATCCTAACTCTAAGTTACCATTCCAAAGGAATAAGTTTTTGAAATGTTGTTATATAACATATTTTATAAAAGATTTACGTCAAAAAGATTTTTTTTTTTTTAATTGCGTTTTTTGTGACCGGAAATCTGAAAATCGTAAAGTACAAAGTATCGTAACTCCAAGTTATCATTCCGAAGGACTAAGTTTTTAAAATGTTATTCATCATATTTTAAAAGATTTACGTCAAAAAGATTTTTTTTCAAAAATTGCGTTTTTTGTGCCAAAGAATTTGAAAATAGTAAAATACAAAGTTTCCTAACTCTAAGTTACCATTCCAAAGGACTAATTTTTTGTCGCAAAAGAAAAACAACTTTTTCGACGTAAATATCCTCTAATATGATGGGAAATATCATTTGACGCATTTTTGCAATTGGAAGAATACTTCTACACTGAAAGGAAAAAAAGTGTTGATTTTATGGATGCGCGGTAGAGTATTACTGCTTATTTTACTGTTTATTACTGTTAACTTTACGGTACAATACTGATAGCTGGGCTGCCAGTAATATACCATAAAATCAATTTTTTTTCTTTTTTTCAGTGTAAAACTATATATAAACACATATTTCAAAGCAACAAAAATATTTTCAAAAAATTACAATTTTTTTGGAGAAATTATATTATAATCGATTTCACCAATTGTTATTTTGTTTGTGCTAAGGTATGTTTAAATGTAAGGAGCTTCTTTTCCGTCATTTTCCATTTCCATCTTTTTCCATACACTATTTTTTTGTCATGCTAGAGTAGCATCAAATGTTTAATTATGATTAAATCTTGAGTTCACCATTTTTTCATTAATTCGTAATTCCTAAGCAGAAAATGTATTTCCGCTCAACTTGAGTTCTTTCTTAGTGGTTTATTTCCCCCCCTTATTAATGAAATACCAATGGTAACTATTTTTATATTTACTTCCGATTGTGATACATATCTATCATTTCCGTTGCAAAATGACAATACGTTTCCTTTTATTTTACTTGCAAATAATTTCGCAAAATAAACGGAAAAAACTGCTGTTTTCACATTTATATTTAAAAACTGTGCCAGATTTAAGCAGCATTGAAAAAAAAAAAAATCTTTAATTCATATTTCAGAAGCTTTCGAATTTTTATTTTCGAATTATTTGTACACTGTACATTATCTGTGCATAAGTGTGTGCGCATACAGGAAGAGTCAAAGGAGAGTCTTTTCTTTTAATCTATTTAATTATCTATATATACAAACAAGCGTACAAACCTGCAAACACGCACACACACTGAAAAAAAAAAGTTAATTTTACGGTATAATAACTAGCATACCAGCTACAGTATTGTACCCTAAAATTAATAGTATAAACAGTAAAATAAGCAGTAATACACTGCCGCAAACAATTATTATTATTATTATTATTATTATTATTATTAACATTATTTTATTATTATTATTATTATTATTATTATTATTAACATTATTTTATTATTATTATTATTATTATTATTATTAACATTATTTTATTATTATTATTATTATTTTTTTTTTTTTTTTGCAGTGCATATCATTTTATATTTACCAGAACGTCTTGCGGTTTAAATGAATTTTTAATTGATGTAATTTCATATAAAATTCCTAATAATTATTATTTTTTAAATGGATTAAGGATAAAGTATATATTTAAGAAATGGAAAACTATAATTAACTATATTTGTAATAGGTTTAACGTCAGTCTAGAAGTAAGTCGACCTATCAGAAATCAGATAATTTCAAGTTATATTTGCCGAAATCAAATAATTCTAAAATGTTAATGATATTTTTAAAAAGTCTATAAAAAAAAAAAAAAAAAAAAAATCAAACAATTTAATTTTATGCTCAACAGCTCGAAAATTTCTCACATATTCATAAACCTTTTTTTTTGCACGAAAATGCATTCGAATTTGTAGAACATTACTATGAAGGTGTTCTGAAATCAAATATATTTTTTTCCCTATAAATGTATTACATCTTCAGTTACAAGCGATTTCTCCATGATGATAAATTTTCCCAGACTGTCGTGCCTCGAAAATTGGCTCAAAATGCTAACTTAGAGGCCACTTCCTGAAAGATAGTTTGCTTTTATAGGAAAAAGATAATCCCTATTTTACCTTTTAATATCTGAATCAGAACACTTGCAAATATTATACATTTACGAATAAAAATGAATTTAGGAATGTTTCAGATCAGAAAGTTGCTAGTTTGGATTTGAGAGGTGGAAATTTCTTTATTTACACAATAATCTTTTATTTTCATTTATCGAACCTTTGCTTACAGTTAGTCTGACAAATGTAAGTATTTTGGAAACATTGAAAATTAACAGTTTGCATCATAAACAAATCTTGCACATTTTGGGAGCTTCGAATTTGACAGGATCTACTGTAATATATTTGAAAAATTCAGATACCAGCCAGATATTACTAAATTATTTTACGAACTACATAATATTGTAATGGATTCAGATGATTCGGAACATCCATTCTCAGTAAATCTCCAATTCCTCTTCAAATATTAATAATACCTCGAGCTACTAAAAATATAAATTAAAAAAACCGCTAGTGTCAAACTTTTGCGAACTTTCTTGCACACTCATTCAGGTGTCAGTAGTTAATAAATAACCAAATAAATAAGTATGGAAACAAATAAAACAGCAAAGTTTAGCTGTCGACCATCTTGGAAGTAAGAAGAGGATAAAAAAAAGAAATACCAAAACTACAATATTGAGAATTGAGACTAACCAAAAATACCAAATAAAAATAACGTAGCACTTCTTCCAAAGAAAGCAATCCATTTTCTATAGTAAAACTGGATAGAATATATCGATTTCATTTTATTGAAATATTATAACATCATTTAAAAACATTCCAAGCGATCATAGCCATAACAGACCATAATATATCAGAATTATTTTGTGTCTACATGAACGATAAATGTTACGAACATAATTTTTCATAGGGAATATATTGCAGTGCATCTGAATACCCTTATCAATTTTGTTATCTTTAAAGTAGCATAATTTAATTGAAATGTACTTTAAACAATTATTGCCCTTCGAATGTAATATATTCCAATTCTTTTGTGCGTTCTTATAAACGAACGAAACGTTTTACGTATATTACTTTCTATAGGGAACAGACTGTGACTGTGGGAATCTCAAAAACATATATAAATTTTATAGCAATTCAAATCCAAATATATTTGCGAAATTTAAAGCGTAGACAGATGAAATGAAATTATAAAATTTCACTCTCAACAATAACAATTCATTATTCTTTCTCTATTTTTAAAACAAACAACCGCTTGCAAAATCATAAATAAATAAAATAATAATAATAATAATAATAATAATAATCTGAGAAACTGAAACAAAATCATTGCAATTTAATTATTTTCCAATTTCCGATTCCTCTTCAAGTATCGACTTAAAAAAAAAAACAGCGTCAAATTTCTGTGAGAATTTTCTTGGTGACTCATTCAAATGTTAGCAATTAATAAACAAACAAATAAATAAGTATAGAAATGAATGAAAACAGCAAAGTCTGACTGTCCACCTAATATCTTGGAAGTAACAAGATGAAGAAAAAAAAGATATACAAAAAACTACGTTATTGGGTTGAGGCTAACAAAAAAGACCAGATAGGAAAGAAGCGTGGGACTTCATACAAAATAGGAGTACATTTTCTACAAAAAATTCTGCAGTGATCCTAAATAAGATCCATTAATTTTGTTATGTTTGAAGTAATCATCATTAAAATGCAAACATCATTAAAATGTACTTGAATCGATTATTGCCCATAGACCGTAATGTATTCGAATTCTTTCTCGGATCCCTGTAAATGAATAATAAAATATAAGAAAACTATTTTCAATAGAGAACAAACTATAATGAATTTCGATAGTATATATCGATTTCGTGGAAATCCAAGTATGTGAAGTGGGAACAGACAGACAAATCGAAATCTATATTACCTTATAACTATGTTGGAAAGTATTAGCAAAAATGCTTTATTAATTACTTTCAAAACTGAATTTTTATCTATAAAATCAAATATTTTGCCATAAAAATACAATTATTGTATACTTAGAAAAAAAAAATTGAAAATTAATATTTTTTGCGACTGAATTACATTATAATCTATGGAATATGGTAAGAAATTCAATTAATTACAAAATTTTTTCTCAACAATAAAAACTATTTTTCTCCCGTGTATAAAATAAACGACCACTTACAAAAACCAGTAATGCGAAAAACTACAATAAAATCATTGGAATTTAATTCTTCCCCAGTCTCTAATTCCTCTTCAAGAATTGATAATAATTTGACCTAAAAAAACTTCTGCGAAACTTCCTGCTGATTCATTCAGGTGTTAGCAATTAAGTATATTTAAATTTAAGTATCGAAATAAATAAAATAGCAAAGTCTGACTGTCCACGTAATATCTTAGAAGTAAAAAGATGAAAAAAAAAAGGAGATATATCTATACCAAAAACTACGTTATTGTGGCTAACCAAAAAGCCGGAATAAAAAATAGCGTGGGGCTTCCTCCAAAAGACGAATCGATTTTCTATAAGGGACGCACTGTAATAAATCTGAATAGGATATAACGATTACAATTTGTTTGAAACATTATAACATTATTCAAACACACCTTCAATTATCTTTAATTACCAATTATTACCAACAGACCATAATATAACACAATTCTTTTGTGTGTACCTGTAAATGAATGATAAATGTACATCAATTTCTACAGAGAGCATATTGTAGTGCAACGTTTATCAATTTTTTTATCATTGAAGTAGCATAAATTCATTACAAAATACATTCAACAATTACCTCCCATGTACCGTAATATATCACAACCCTTTCATGTGTCCCTGTAAACTTAACTTATGATAAATTTTGCGTACACCACTTTCAGTTGGGTACATGTGAAGAATCTCAAAACATATATCAATTTCGTAGCAACCCACATATATTTGGTAAAGTTAAAGCTTGAATAGACAGACAGACGAAATTAATTATGAAAGTTCATCCTCAACAATAAAAATCCATTTGTTTTTCCCTTTTTAAAAATAAACAACAGCATTTAAAAACTAGTAATGCGAGTAATTAAAACAGAATCACTGCAATTTAATTCTTTCACAATCTCAGATTCCTCTTCAAGTATCGACCTAAAAAAGCCAGCGTCAAACTTCTGGGAACCTTCTTGCTGACTCATTCAGGTGTTAGCAATTAATAAGTAAACAAATGAATAAGTATCGAAATAAATAAAACAGCAAAGTCTGGCTGTCCACCTAATATCTTGGAAGTAAAGAGAGGAAAAAAAAGAGACACCAAAAAACTACGCTATTGGGGCTAACCAAAAAGACCAGATAAAAAATAGCGTGGGACTTCCTCCAAAAGAGGAATCCGGAAGTGATGCTTAGCGTCCCCGTTTTACAGAGACCACTTTCTCTAACCTAGTTTCTGTGATAGTCACTTTTGCTCTTTTGTTCTTTCTCTGGAACCAGACCCAGTTACGCTTCAATTGCTGGACACAGCTCACGTGAGGAGAAAAAGTGAAAAGTAGTGAAGATGACCTTAGGAATAACGATGATGGTGGTTTGTGGTTTGAATGCGACTGTTTTGAGGGCCTAATGTCACTATTGTTGTAGACTGTTACGTAATTGTGTAATGGTAAATAGTTTTTATGGGTACAAGTTGTCTGAGTCAGTTTATTTTATTTTTATTTTCTAATGCTTATGATGCATAATATGCTAAGTTGCTACAGTTTCTTTGAACTTTGTAAAGCATCATTATAGATTGTTAGATAATTTTAAAATAAACAACATAATATTATATAATGGCAATTAATCTATATGGGCACGAGCTGTCTGAATCAGTTTGATTTTATTTCTACTGTCTATGATATGTAATAAGTAACAGTTTTCTGATATTTTAAAGGCCCTATTGCTGCTGTTGTGGGAGATTGTTAAATGAAAAATGTATAAATTTATTAAAATTGTATACAGTCGAACCTCGTTAAAATGAATATCAACGGGAATTAAAATTCGTTCATGTTACCAGCAACTAAATCATAGTATTCGGTACCTATGGACATAGAATACATTCTTATTTTGTAAATATCTCATGAGGAAATTAATGCTTTAAACTTCTTTTTCCTGTGTACTTTTAATTAAAAGAGTCTATCTGTCCTCTTTTTTTTTTTCTTTTTAAGTAGACAACATATCTTTCTAATCAAGGTATGCGAATAATCATTCTATTCTTCGCATGTGATTTTTTGAAATTTTAGAAATTCTCTCTGTATACCAATTTTTTATGAGATTCAAGTTAAAACCTTGAAAATAAATAAAAATTTTAGCAACTGCACAGAAATATTTTTTAAAGTGAAACATAATCAAAATTATGTGAAAAATTGACATTTGTGCAAAACATGATAACTTAAAATCAAATCAACGCATTCACATTTTGCAAATTGCATAATAAAGAGAATAACTTTCTCTAGGACATAGACTATTCGCATCTATGCCACTTGAAGTACTATTGTAATGGAAAATTCGTAAAATTTCTTGCAACTTTTCAACTTATACCAGTGTAAATATAAAATACCTCAATTAAAAAAAAAAAAAAAAAATCAAGACATTTTATACATAATTTTTTGCTATAGGATGTTTTGCGTATAGTAAAAATCTGAAAAACTTTATTTTGAGAAAAGCTTACAAATAACTTTTAAACACAATTCTTACTATAAACATAAATATTATTATTTAAAGGTTTAATTATTAACTCCGTGTACTTTCTTGGACATATGATCCAATTTAAATGCCAATTTAAATTTCGGAAAAGAAGAATGTAAATATACATTTCAGCTTACTTCCAGTTTGCATAACAATACTTCCGGTTGTAAAATTCTTCGCAAAGCTCTAACAAGTGTAACTTTAAATGGCTGTAACTCGAGTTCTAATTAAGATACAGACACAATTAAAGCAGAATTCGATAGATAAAAGATAGGATTTTAATATTATTTCAAAAATGAAAAATTGATATTTTTATCGAAAATGTCGTTTTAAAGGTGTGTGGATACCTTAAGAGTTTAACACATAAAATATTAAATTAAGTACATATTTTAGAAATATTTTGTCAACTTAAAAAGAAAGTGACATTCTTTTAGATGAGAATGCAGATTAAAAAAAAGTTGAAATGAGATATTTAAAAATAAGAATGCATTCCACGCCCATAGGTTTAACACTAGGGAGGTCAATTTGAGATCAAATAATCATCATGGAGAACAAGTTATATCAGTCAAACTTTTGAGTCTTAAAAAAAAAAAAAAAAAAAACCTTTTACTACCTATGATGAAGATAAAACAATTTCTGATATTTGAGGGCCTATTATTATGCCCTCAAATATCAATGTTGTAGATTGTTAACAATTGTGTAATGGTAAACAGTCTTTATGGGTACGAGTAACATAGTTAGAGTCGGGGTTTTTTATTTTCCCATTTTTTAATTCGCATGGTATGTAATATGCTAACAAGTTTTCTGATATTTGTCGTTATTTGATGTTATTATTGACGATATTTGATGTTATTATTGTTATAGATTGTTACGTAATCGTGTAATGGTAAATAATTTTGTATACGAGAAATATAAACCAGTCAATTTTTTATTTACTGCGTATGACACATGCTATGCTATAACATATTTTCAGGAATTTTTTTTATACGACCGGTTTGCGGGCTTAATGTTGTCATTGTTAGAAACTGTTATATAATTATGTAATTTTATGTATTCCGTATTGGTACGAGTTTATCTGGGTCAGCTTTATTTTTCCTAGTTTCTGTTTAATTTTCTACTATTCACGATAATATTCAATACAATTTTCAGAGACTTATTTTTTATTTTTATTTATTTTTTTATTTTTTTTTTATTTTTTTATTTTTTGAAAGAAAACAAAAGTTTCATGACATTATTATTAAGGAAATTTTCAAAATTTCAATTTACCCTGTTCGGGAAAGATGGAAGGAAAACTATTAGACATTCTATTTATTCAGTAAATCCAGTAAAAATGGAACCTGCGTATAACGTAATACTGACTTAAATGAAAAAAAAAAATTCATGGCCCAGTCGGCAAGAATATCATAAAATTATACTTTCTAAGACGGAAACCTGTCTAAAATGGATTTTTTTTTATGGTGTCTTACGCTTTTGTCTTATTAGGCTGTAATACGATGGAAATAATTTCACTTGAACATAAAAAAATATTTACTTCTTTATGAAATGTAATTTCCAAACTTTAATACCAGAATTTCGCATCTTCTTATTCTTTTTATTACTGTTTCTAAAACAAAAGATTTTAGAAAGCAATTTGTGAAGCAATTTTGTATTCCATTATTTACAGAGGTGTTTTCTTTGTTATTTTGCTCTATACTCTACTAAATGTACTTTCCCATTGCATTGCATATTATCGAAAATTGAATTTAGAAAAATTCTCTGACAAATATTTTAACGATTTCAACCAAATGAATGCGTTTTCTACTATCTCTCTCCCCTCCCCCTCTTGAAATCTGAATTTCAAGAGGGTTTCATGACATTGTTCGTGACAATATATATTTAAAATGGGATTATTATTGGTACAATAAAATTGTAAAATGGGATTCAATAATTTAAAAGTTAACAGCTTGATACATAAACATTGATAGTAACACTTGATGCATAAACATTGCAAACTAGAAAAATTTATATTTCATATAAATAAAGAAAAACATTTCAGGAAATGAAGAAATTTGGGGAAACAGAAGAATAATTAAATCCTAATAAAAGAAACAAAATGATTTATTTTTCGTGTAAAACAGAGAGACAGATGAGGCAATAAAGAAAATTGGTAATATTGGTATTTTTATGATAATTATACATTACACAGTTAATACGCGCAACATCATAGTCTGTCAATTAAAATAAAAACTTTTCTTTTAAAGCTAAAAATGCTATAATAATGACTCAAAGAGTGATTTTATAAAAGAACGAAACTTTAAGTAAAACTTTTTATTGCATGTAACGACTACATTCATGTTAAAAAAAAGGGGGGGGGGATATTTTTATTTTTTCCATTAAACATGGGGTATATATATATATATATATATATAATTACTATTAAAATCCTGAGTATGCACAAAAATTTCAGTGATAGACTACTTTATGAATCCATTTATATCAAATCCCGTAACTCTTTATATCCTTATGGTCTAAATTCTAAGTTATTTAATCGCACAAACATTGTTTATACAAATACTAATAAACATGAACATTATACTAGCACTTATGCTAATTTAAATCATAAAGTAAATACAAAAACTACACGTACAAAAAGGGGTAAATATGGTACTAATACACAGTATATTTCTAGTAATGATATTATACAGCAATTATCTAATATGGAAAATGAATTCACTAATACTTTCAATTGGTTTGATATAAGGAAACATATTTTTTCGATCAAAAAGAAAAATCTTAATAATTATTATAAAGTATTTTTAACATTAAATTTATCACCACATTTTAGTGATGTATATTTTGATCTTCTATTATATAGAATTAATCAACTTAATGTAAAAATTTCAAAAAATACTTATAAAAAAACTAACAATACTCAACTTATAATCACTTTTTCCAATATAGTACTTAATAAAATTAATATACACAATGTAATTAATAACAATAACAAATTCCCCATAAAAAATTTTACAATACATAAATCATACAAATACAATGTTACACTTGGACGTAGAATTTTCAATTACAATAATTTTGCAAAATTTCTTACATCAAATGATAAACCTCCGTGCTTATGTAATAATCCTAGTTTTAGTAATTATGTAGATAAGGTACATGGTCACATTATTACAGGGGATATTAATATTGTCGAGAATGATTATCTGCGCAGTTTTATGACTAATGGGACTAAATTTCGAACACCATCATGTTATAATATTTTTTCTATATTAAAACAATTTAATCTGGATCTTGACCTTTTTATATATAAAATTTCAATAGATTATAATAAACCCATTGAATTTTTTAAAGAATGGAAATTAAATGTATTAAGTAATTTAAATGTTGAACTTTTCAGAAATATGGAAAATTTTAATTTTAATGTTAAACAACTAAATAGTGAAATAAAGAATTTACAAAACAAATTTATTATTACTTATGTTGATAAATCACCAAACAACTATGCTTTCATCTGCAAAAAATATTATTCACAGCTAATATCTAATGCAATAAATACAAGTTTAAATTTTAAAAAAACTAATCTTAATACAATTATTAATAATCGACATATATTTCAATATTATAAATTGCTAAAAATTAAAAATTACAACTTTAATTATCCATACATTGTTGTTATACCTAAATTTCATAAAACTCCTATAAAATTTAGAACTGTAACTATAGGCTGTAATACGTATAATAATAATGCAAGTAAATTTCTATTAACTATTCTCACTAAATTGTTTGAACTTACAAAACTAAAAGATAATTTGTTTAGCATAAAAAATAGTTTTCAACTTGTCAATAATATAAAAAATTTAAATAACATAACTTACATGAAGACGTTTGACTTTAATGACTTATTTAATAATATTGATATCAAGGATATGTTCAGGATTGTCAATTTATTATACAAAGAATACAAGGATTCCATAAAATTAAAAAATAACATTTCTTTAAATTACTTTAAAACTTTAACTAGATTTATTCTACATCATAATTATATTGTTTTTAATGAGAATATATATATTCAATGCTGTGGATTACCACAGGGTGGTATTGTTTCTTCAATTCTTGCAGAATTATATTTATATTATTATGAACGTAATTCACATATTGCTAATTGTAAAATGTACCGTTATATAGATGATATAATTGTCTTCTATTTTAATAATAATTCAAATTATTTACTACCAATAAAATATCATAAAAATTTAAATTATAGTTTCAACCTTATGGTAAATAATGAAATTAATTTTCTTGATCTTAAGATAATTCTTAAAGATAATAAAATTTTGTTTGACATTTATGACAAAAGAAATGATTTTACATTTAAAGTTAACTTATTTACTAATTATAAGTCTTGTATACATAAATCAGTATTTGTAAATATTTTACTAAATTTTGCACATAGAATAAACAATCTTTGTTCTAATAATTTTAAAACTCAAAATTTAAAACTTATTCTTCAACATGCAGTAGAATATGGCTATCCCTTTTATTTAGTTAAGTCAATTTTACGAATATAAATTTTGCTTTCATTGGGGTTTATATGTTTGCACGTTCTATCTGTTAAAACACTTACATTTTGATTACTGATATTTGGCTAAAGAATGAATTCCTTTATGTGAGAGCTGAGTGGGAATATTTTGGTTAAATATCTTTTATTAATTAAAAAATTTAAATAGTAAATTCTAATTTTTTTTTTCTTTTCTAGGGAGAGAACTTTAAATATAATATTGTTCCAATAAGTGCGTTGCCATATTGGAGATTTAATGTTTTTTTTTTTTTCCCTTGCCAGGTAGAGAACATTTAACAATTTAGTTAAATGCTTTTTTATTTTTTATTTTTTGCAAGATATTAGATTCAATACGTGAGGTTAACATATTGGAAATGTTTGGTTATTTTTAGCTATCAGTGTGTGAAATCTAATTTTATTTTTCAGAATAAATAATATTTAGCAAGATGTTAGTTCCATTAAGTGTGTGTAGCCATTTTGGTATTTCTTTTAAACTTGCATTGTTATTTATAAAATGAAAATCTAATTTTATTTTTCAGGGTTAATAAAATTTTGCAAGATGTTAGTTCCAATAAGTGCATGTAGTCATATTGGTAAATCTTTTAAGCTTGCATATAATTATTTATAAAATGAAAATTTAATTTGACTTCTACAATAATATTTTAGATTTTATGGGTTTATTTATGTTTTGAAATTATTTAAATGTTGACATATGTAAAAATAAATAGATAAAATAATTTTATACTGAAAATTTACTTAATCAAAATAATTAATAGTTATTTAGATATTGTTTTAATCTTTAACTAGATGGCAGCACCATATAATGATTTTAAAAAAACTATTACTATTATTCTTTAGTATTATTTTTTAGTTATTGTTTATTATAAAACCAGATGGCAGCACCATATAAATTTTCACAATTTTTTTTTTTCTCTTTTAACTGAAAACTTGGAATACAAGTGAAATTTTTAAATATTCCAATAATATAATATATATATTATAAATGGATTTATTTTCTTCCGTTTGATTTGTAGTGTTCTATTTTCAAAGGTATCCTTTTTTTTTTTTTTTTTTTTTTTTCGAATTTCTTTCCAATGATTGTTAGGGCTTGGAATTGTCACAAAATTTTGGCTTTAAGCTTGTGACAGTTACAGAAAACAATCATTCTTTGCTTATAATGTGGTTTCCCAGCCCTTGAAAAAGTAAATTACATTATAAGCTTGCATTTGTGTTTTTTTTTTTTTTTACTTATGTTTCACTTTTTGAATAAATACTTCATTTGTTAGGACTATGTTTTATAATGTGTAATTTGACATAGCTATTTGGGATAATAATTTCATTGCATTTGGTCAGTTATTTCTGTTTCAATGGTTAATTTTTGCAATAAGTTTATATATATATATATATATATATATATATATATATATATATATATATATATATATATATATATATATATATATATATATAAGTTTACAACACGCAAAAATTATGTCCTGCAACTTTACTATAACACTTAATTTTTCTGTAACAAATGCGTACATATGGATAAAACAAAAGTATGTGGGCATCTTTGATATTTTACCACAAAACGTGGAACTTAAACTGAAATACATAAATAAATAAATAAATAATAAAACACGATATGTATATAAACGGCGCTTCATTGTATTCCGTGATATACACAGTCCACTAAAGCAATACCAATTCCTTCGCCGTACCAATAATAAATAAAATACACTCAACAGCTTTTCTATAAATTTTATTTTATATCTTTTTTCTTTCTTTCTTTCTTTTTTTTTTTCGGATAACGAAGGTATTCCCGTGTAGAGTGTAGAGAACAAAGTATCTTTGATATTTTACCACAAAACATGCAACCTAACCTAAAAAAAAAAAAAATCGCATAAGTGTATAAACGGTACTTTATTGTATTAGATAATATAAACAGGCCACTTCAATAAAATCTTCCGCCCTACCAATAATAAATACAATAAATAAAAATAAAAAGCTTTTTCTACAATGTTTAAATTTTTCCATCACGAATGTGTTCACGTGCAGAAAACAAAAATTAGCGAGTACCCTTGTTTTGTACCATCAAACATAACCTCAGAAACATATAAATGAAAAAAAAAAAAAAAAAAACACGCGACGCATACAAACGTTACGTCCAAAGGAGTACGTCATTGTATCATATGTAATGTAAATAGCGCAGCGCCATTTCATCGAATATTTTTGTTGTCCCTATAACGAATGCGTGGTTCACGTGCAAAAAAAAAGGAACAAAACTAAGTGAGTATCCATGTTCTCTTTCCACTTTCACTAACCTAGATCCGCGAAGTATTCCGTTTTCACTCCTTTGTTCTCTCTTTACATGCTGTTTGTAGAACGAGTCGCAGATAGCCGATACGCATGAATGGATGGCCTGGAAACACGTGAGGAAAAACTTGGTCATCCCCAGGGATGATCGGAGAGGGAAGTGCTAATCCGCAAAATCATTTCGGATACCTTCATCTCTTGGTTTGTTTTCAAGGAGTTGAGATTGAAAGTAACGTGATCGGTGTTTAATGGAGGCTTTTACAATTGAATCGGTCATTTAAAGAAACACTTAAACTACTTTTTTTTACTTCAAAATACACTTTTTTGTTGCAAACATATCGGGAATTCGGTTCAAAACGCCAACTTTGACAATATTTTTTGAAAAATCTTCTGCCTTTATTAAAAAATAGAAAACGTCTTTCGATTACAAAGTTTCTTAATAAGAGGCACCTGCCAATTTGATACATTTGGAAACAAAAGCGAATTAAAAATATGTCATAAAATAGCCTGTTTGGATTTGAGAACATCCTTAAAAGTAAAGTAGCATATAGGCGTAGGATTGTATGGACTTGTGGGGCTCAAGCCCCATGAATAATTTCTAAAATGGATTTTTTCCCCTCTAATATGAAGAGAAAGTTTTTAGTTTTTTGACTTTCTAATATTTTATGAAATTTTTAATGTGCCATTTTTCGGCAGATAAATTTGTTTCTTGAATGTTTGCCATTTTATCCTCTTATTATTATTATTATTATTATTATTATTATTATTATTATTATTATTTTACAGGGATAAACGACATTAGGGAATTTCCCCCTCTTTACATTCTATTTTTCTTTAAATTAATATAAAACGCTGAACGTTTGAACTTTTGTTACCGAAAGGCCATATGAAAAACGAAAATAGGAAAAAATCCAGCTTTCGTTATGATTTTTTTTATTTTTTATAAACGATTCGCGAATAACAGCGAGTATATCATTTTATAAACGGGTCTGTACATTTAAATTTTTACATGGTCTTAACATTTTATTTAACTTGTGATTTATTTATCACTATGCGATTCTATTCAAATTCTTTAAAAGAGAATTATAATCAACAATAAAGGATTAATCGATGTATTTTACAACACATAAACATATTTTTGTGGAAAAGTGTTGCATTCGAGTTAAGCCTCACCAATAATTTTCAAAACTTTACGCTTATGTAAAAGTAGTTGTTCATTCCAAAAATGTCGTGTGTCACTGACTTACGTAGTTTTTGCAGACCCTCGCCAGACCTGATTAAAGCATGTGCCGTCTAGGCCGTGGCATTGGGGACCTTGATTTTAGGGGGCCCCCAATTTAGTATGTAATTTTCCTAAAGCTGACATTTTAAACTTATTTTGACCATGTGCAGATTGTTATCAATATTTTGTGCTTTTAGAGTGGGATAAGATTTAATATATATATATATATATATTTCTAAATATGTATTTATGTATTCATATCTGTATTCTCTCTCTATGGCTTGATCGGGCCCTAGGCTATCATACATGAACATGACAATAGTGCTTGGTGTTTAAGAATTTACAAGACTTAGCACAAAAAAGAATGTTGATCTGAAACGAGTTCAATACAGAATTTTAAAAGAGCACTTGCCATTTTACCAAGGTATATTCCAATATACCAACAGTAGAAGAATATTTTATTGAATATCTGTGACAAGAAGAAAATTTTATTGAATATGATGCTGACTTTGATTATGTATCTTAATTTCAAACATTAAAATGCAGGTGTTAATAATTGATCTGTTTATTTTGTCAATATATCTAATAAAAATATGATTAATACCATTTTCTTTTCATACGATATGTTTTGAAATAAAGTATAAAATTTTGTGTATGGAAAAAGGCTTTTTTAAAGAAAATAATGTGTTCTAAATTCAGATTTGAAAATGCTCCATGCAATTTCTAATTGATTTAAAATCAATGATTAATTTAATGTAAACCCAGTTCCTAAAAATACAAATATTTGCGTATTTGTTTAATATGCATAACTCATCACTAAAATTATAGCAATATTTTCCACAAATTAGGCAAGCTTTCTCAAAAATTTCCTTTCATTATCATAATTTTGTTAATTTTTCTTCCCCCCCCTTTTTTTTTCTTAGGGTATTTTAACATTTTTTTCATTCATTTGATTTGAAAATAAATAAATAAATAACGAAATCGAGAAATTCGAAAGCGATTGGAGGAAAAATAATTCGATGAATCATTCATTGCTGATAAGATTTTAAAACTGAGTAAAACTAGTTAAAAACTTGTTTTAAATTTAAATTCCACTCAGACTGATATAATTTGAATGCAGATACTTTTTGAATAAAAAATGTATATATATATATACATTTTTTTGTGTGTATGTGTATGTATACAATGTGTATGTATAAATGTATATATATGTATATATATGTATATATACATTTATCGAAAGGATGGAAACTGATCGTATACCAAGGGCTTATAGCCTGAAACCATGTTTTGAAATGATGACGATGATGATGATGATATATATATATATATATATATATATATATATATATATATATATATATATATATATATATATATATATATAGAGAGAGAGAGAGAGAGAGAGAGAGAGAGAGAGAGAAAGAGAGAGATCGAACATTGATTTTTGTTAGTGGCTTATTTAATTAAAATAAAATAATTTTTCTCCTTTTCAAAGTTTACTATCACCAGAAAGTTTTCAAGGGACTAATTCTGAATTTATTTATTTATTTTTATTTTTTGTTAAATTTTCAAAGCCCACTGCCTAATTAAATAATTTGAATCTAATTAAAACATTTCTGGTTAGAAGAAATGTGTTTATTTATTTATTTATTTATTTTTAATTCAGATTTCGAAAGTGCATATTTCTAAAAGATATGCATAATTATCAGATTTTAGGAAATATAATGTTGAATACTCTTTGATGAGATAATAAGATGTATTTAATCATGCTCTTTCACGCGTGACTTTTACGCAAGTATTTAAATAAAAAAATAAATATAATTATATTCCCTATATATATATATATATATATATATATATATATATATATATATATATATAATTTTGTCATTTATTGTTCTCTCTCTCTCTATATATATATATATAATTTTGTCATTTATTGTTCTATATATATATATATATATATATACATTTTTCATAATGATAAATTTAGTTTCCAGTATAAACAATGATAACTTGATATCACAGATAATGTTTTTAAAAGTACTACGATAACTGCGCAAAAGAGTTAAAATCGCGTTTCACTTTTGAACTAGATGATTGTGATATTTATAGGAGGAAGTCAGGGCGTCAAGTGTTATTTTGTGTTGGTAAATAAATTATAAATTTTCACTAAGGGTTATTTTAGGAATTTTTGTTCATTTATTTAATATTAATTTAAAGATGAGTTTTTGGTTAGATTTTTTTTTTTTTTTTTTACAAGTTAGTTCTTTTTGCGAAAGCATTTTTATTTTTTATTTTATTTTAAAGGTATAAAAATAAATTTTTAACACGTGAGTTTTTGATTATTATTATTTTTTAATTTCATGTCCCCCCCCCCCTTTTACGATTATGCATATTAACAAAATAAGTTATATTTTCGAATTAACGAAGGTCCTTTGTTACACTTAATGTTTATTAAACGGTTAATGGGACACGGTTAAAGGCCGTGTTATAAGGAAGACCCCTGTTATAATAATCACCGTGTTAACAATTTATGACCGCAGCAGATAATGCAAAAATCGTTATTTTTCTTCTTTGTTTTACATGTTTTTATTTTCACACGATATTAAATAATTTTTTTACACTTTAAAACTCTAAACCTTTATGGTTATTCCAGGCAACGCCGGATGAGTCTGCTAGTAAATAATATATATCTTTTTTAATATTGTGATAACTATACAAATAAATAAAAAATAAAATAAAATAAAAGACAATATCGTGTTTCACTTTTGTGCTAGATGATTATGATCTTTAGAGGAGGAAGTCAGGAAATTAATAGCTTTTTCGTGTTTGTAAATAAATTGTATACTTTCACTACAGCTTTGGGGTCAACTTTTATTCATTTACGGAAATAAAGGCGCAGTAGGTTCGGTCAGAGATCATCACGGCATTGTCTCAGCAGTCCAATTTTAATAGAGTCTTTAAAGATTTTACTTATTAAACGTGATCTCACTATAAACTTCATGATGCTTTTGATATTTAATGACCTTTTTAGACTTTCACGCGGCTAAACTGTTAACGTTTCTTAATTTTAGTTGAAAAGTATGCAACTACTTATTAATAAATCGTGTTAATAAAAACAAATTATCATTTAAAATAGGCTTGATGACTTCGGTCACGAATGCTTGTGAGCTTAGAAATCTGTGTGTACTGTATTTCTATGAATAACTTTCGTTATAATTTATATTGATATGATTTTCAATCAAATAGAAAAATCAAATTTTCGTAATTTCTGACCTGACTTTCACGAAGGTTTTGTGAACTGAAAAAGATTCAGTGTAAGTTCATGATTCACAGCGGAAAAATGAAACGCATAAAACACGATTCACAGTGAATTTTTTTTTTAAAGAAAGCCAATTAAAAAAAAAAAAAAGTAATATGATGGGATACTGAGTTCAGATTATTTTACTATTGGGTAGGGTTACTATTTGTCAAATTCCATACGATTTTTTTGAAATTCTAAGGACACGCACACGCACAAACATATCACCACTGAGTTCAGATTATTTTACTATTGGGTAGGGTTACTATTTGTCAAATTCCATACGAATTTTTTTTTTAATTCTAAGGACACGCACAAGCACAAACATATCACAAAAAAAAAATCTTTGAATTACTCTAATTTTGAATTCACCAAAACTTGTAAACACAAACAACACCAGGGAAAACAACGCACATGCTCTTTTAAAATCGAAATCCACGGAAGGGTGCACGAGAAAAAATCTTCCAACTACCTAAATTTTGAATTAACCAAAATTTGCTTATTAAACAAAATCAAGGAAATAAAAAAAAAAAATAAAAAATAACGTGGCCTTTTTTTTTAATCAAACTCCAAGAGGAAACACACACACGCAATATATATCTTCATATAACTTTATTTTTTCTATTTATTTCATTTTGAGAATCTCACATATTTAGATATATTTATTTGTATTTTATTATAATTATCAGTTCTTATATTGTCGATTATTTGTGCGATTTGATAGTTATTATTAACAATAGTTATATATATATATAATACATAATGGTGCTAATTGATTTTAGCAATATCTTAAATATTGTACGCTTTGATCTCTGCTGCAATTGCGCATTATCTTTGTGTATTTTTTATTTGATTTCTACTATGTAGATATCGGATACCTAGTTATAGGAATTTCCAATAATTGTTGCATTATTATCATCGCAAAGATTCAATATATGAATTTCACTAATCCCGTTGTATTTGTTTAAATGTTAAATTTATTCAGAGTGTTGGGGGAACACTATTGTTGTCAATTAATTATTACATTCTAATTCATAATTTCATAGTTTTTGTTGGTGTTTCGGTAATGCTTCATTAATGGTTATATATATATATTCGAACTACCCAAATTTTGACTGAGCCAAAACTGTCATATTAAACCAATGAAACGTCACAGAATTTAAGAACACGAATAATACTTTTATAGTAAAGTGTAACATATTTTATATATACAAAATAAAAATAAAAATAAATAAATAAAAATAAATAAATAAATAAATAGATATTTCACAGGACAAAACTATATATCTTCAATATTATTTTACAGAAACTCATGAACATTAATAGATATTTTTGAAACAGCTAAGTAAATAAACAATTTCTTTCATTAATTAAAATACTTTATAGCTGTTGTATAGCTCTGTTAGTAACCAACTAAGTATCAATATGTAAACATTAATTTATTTAGATAACTAAAAATAAATTATTTTAAGCTGCATTTTTCTGATAGCTGTCTAAGCAATCCACAAAAATTCAGAATTATGCACCTATACAGTAAGTGCATGAGGGATAGCAACTCAAAATAATCGAATTATCCAAACAAGTGGGTTGAATATTCAAGTGATAAATTATATATTATTAACACTGTTTTAAATACGACTTATCAAAATAAATCTAAGTTAGAATTAAGGAGCGTAAATTATATATTTATGATGAACATATTAAAGTTTTGCGTTCACGAATGAAAATTATCATTATCCCCAATAGTGAAAAAGGAAAATTATAGAAACTGAAAGCTATTAAATTCCTTTCCGACTGTTTTATTTTTTGATAAAACTGCGGCATATACTGATAGTGATAGTCATTGAGAGACAACGCGGGTCAGTACAGCTCTGTGTGGAACACAAAGTATTTCCATCACATGTCCGATCGTAACAAGCGGAAGTATTATAAAAGAGGAAGTATGGCAAAGAAAAAAATCGTAATGATGTTTTCACCGACAACACAATATCACGTGACATCCAATGTCAGCACGTTTCTTCTCTTTCCGCACTGAAAGTTTTTCATCCGTTTAACTCGTTCTTACTAATTAAATTATTCAAACCGCATATTATGGATTCGTAATAAAGAGTATACCTTTCGATGATTGCAAAATACACATGATGAGCTTGTCACAGTCTGAAAAATTTCTGCCGGAAATTTCTGTTTCCGGAGTAGATTATTAATATTATTTATTTGCATTTAAAATGATACTTTTCTTATTTAAATAAATAAAATTTTAACGTAAATTATGTTAAAAATTATCTTTATAAAATTTGAAAGTGTTTCACCTGAATTACTCATTCTTACTAATTAAATTATTCAAATCGCATATTATGGGTTCGTAATAAAAAATATACCTTTCAATGATTGTAAAATACACATGATGAGCTTGCCATAGTCTGATAAATTTCTGTTTCCGGAGTAGATTATTCATATTATTTATTTGTATTTAAAATTATACTTTTCTTATTTAAATAAATAAAATTGTAACGTAAATTGTATAAAAAAAATTACGTATAAAGTTTGTACGTAATTTTTTCATCCGTTTTACTCATTTTTACCAATTAAATTATTCAAACCGTATATTATAGATTTGTAATAAAGAGAATACCTTTCGATGATTGTAAAATACACATGATGAGCTTGTCACAGTCTGAAAAATTTCAGTTTCCAGAGTAGATTATTAATATTTATTTGTATTTGAAATTATACGTTGTTTATTTAAATAAATAAAATTTTAACATAAATTATATTAACAAATATCTGTATAAAATATGGAAGTTTTTATCAGCTTTACTCATTCTTACTAAGTAAATTATTAAAACAGCATATTATGGGTTCATAATAAAATCTTTTAACAATTGCAAAATACACATGATTAGGACAGAGTCTAAAAAGAATTATAATATTTTTTTCTGACGGAAATTTTCGTTTCCCAAGTAGATAATTTATATTATTTATTTGTACTTAAAATTACACTATTGTTATTTAAATATATAAAATTTTATATCATAATATAAGAATAATATATTTAAAGTTTTCATTCGTTTTATTCGTTATTTCTAATGAAATTAACTTAATCCCAAATTATAGATTCGTATTAAGGAAATGATCGCAAGATACACACGATGACTTTGTCACAGTCTCAAAAATTTCTGCCGAAAATTTCTGTTTCCGGAGTCGAATATTAATATTTAAATTTATACTTTTCTTATTTAAATAAATAAAATTTTAACGTAAACTATATTAAAAAAATATCTGTGTAAAATTTGAAAGCTTTTAACCGTTTTACTCATTCTTACTAATTAAATTATTCAAACCGTATATTATGGATTTGTAATAAAGAGTATACCATTCGATGACTGTAAAATACAGATGATGAGTTTGTCACAGTCTGAAAATTTTCTGTTTTCTATAGATTATTAATAGATATTTGTATTTAAAATTATATTTATTTAAATAAATAAATTTGTAACATAAATTATATTAAAAAATGTCTGTAAAATATTTGCAAGTTTTTATCCGTTTTACTTCTTTTTACTAAGTAAATTATTCAAACCGCCTATTAGGAGTTCATAATAAAAGCTTTTGACAGTTGCAAATTACATCTTGCCCGTCTTATAAAATTTTATTTTATAAGAATTATTTATATAAACATTGTAAGCTTTCATACGTTTTATTCTTTCTAATAAAATTAATTTAAACAAAAATTATAGATTAGTAATAAAGAGCGTACATTTCGATGATCTCAAGATACACACGATGACCGCATCACAGTCTGAAAATTTTCTGTCGGAAATTTCTGTTTCCGGAGTAGATTGTTAACGTTATTTACTTGTAATTAAAATTATACTATTTGTATTTAAATAAATAAAATTTAAATGTAAATTATCGATATTGTTTATCTGTTCTAATATTTTAATAGTCTCATTTGGAATATTTAAAATATCAATATTTCTGGAGATGTAGTGCTATTTTTTTGCACTTAATATTATACTATTTTTACGTAAATATATAAATTTTAAAGCAAATCACCTGTTTTAGTTATTTGTTTCCAAATTTGGTAACCATTTTTGAAAATGTAAACTTTTGCTATTTCTGCCGGAAATTTATGTTTTCACAATAGATAATATTTTTACTATTTATATTTAAAATAATAGTAAATTCTAGTCTTATTTAAATATACATAAATTTGTAACTAAGTTTTATTTATTTGTACTTTCGTATCAATTATTAAATACATAATATTCTATTATTTGTGTTTCTATAATCAATTATTAAATATAATTAATTGTAATTAAAATTATAGTATTCTTAAATGCATAAAATTTAAAATAAATTATAAGTTATTTATTTGTATTTAAATATGTAAAAAAAAAAAAAAAAAAAAAAAAAAAAAAAAAAAAAAAAAAAAAAAAGTTTTTTATTTGTACTAAAATTTTTGTATTAATTTTTAAAGATAAAAAAAGTTTAAAAGTAGATTGTTATTATTTATCTGTATATAAAATTTAGGAGTCTATTTTTAATTAGGTACAAATTTAAAAGTAGATTGTTATTATTATTTATTTTTATTTCTCTGAAAATTTTGTTATTTCTGCTTGAAATTTTTGTTTCTAGAGTAAAATTAATTAGTAGTAATTAATGCTATTAATTACTACTATTAATAGCTACTCAATTTAAAATAATCAAATAAACATAGATTTATTTATTTAAATTATTAAAAATATCAACCTTTGAACATATCATCTATTAGTCTGAAGTTTGAATTCCCTTAAAAGATTTTTTGCGTGTTGGACTAGTGAACGAGAATTAAAGAACAACAACAAAAAAATAAATAAACTAGTCGTTGGAGGCCACCGTAATACTTACCCATCATGGATATGCATAATATAAAGTATGAAAATAAAACATGTGTAAACTACTTATAAAATGCATTGCAATTCGAATAAAATCGGGCTTTATGACGTCATAAACTTTAAATGCTCTGTTACTGAATTGCATAAAAGAAACATTCTTATAACTCCAAAAATAATAATCATATTAACTAACGGTTTATTGCGTCGGATTAAGCGTCTCATTTCCAATTAAAATATATCTTTGAATTGAAATTTGGATGAAATACAGGGTCGTGAAAAATCGAAGAGTGTGGAAAATAGGATTACAAATATCTCGGCAACAAATTATCCGACCAACTTCATTTTTTATGTAAAATTTATGTTTTTTTTTATTGTATTTTATATTCATTCCTTAAAATAAACAATTTTGAAAATTTTTATATATATTTTATCAGAACGAATATTTCGAGAGTCCGAAAAAAAATAGTTTCGGATAATCAATGTTACTGAAATTCAATAAGCTTCTTCCCATTATTACATACTAAGTACATACCAAATTTCAAGTCTCCAATTTTCAATTTGTTCGGGAGATAGAGCTTTTACAGACACACAGACATACAGACACACAGACGGACGGCAATTTTTTTTTCTAAAAATATCTTTTTCGGATTCTCTAGTGTCTGAAACGTGTAAATCCGTCAATTTTTTTTTTTTTCGATTTTTAAAACGATTACAAGACTTACCCTATACTACGTATGATGGGTAAGTAATAAATGAAATAAAGCGCGCGCACACACAATACATCATCATTTGAAAATAATGTTAGAATTATCACTTAGTAATTAAAATAAACTAATAAAAAACTATACCTGAAAATTTTCTATTTAAAAGGTTGCAGCAATAAGCACTTTATAGATAAATAAATTCAATTATAGAGGTAAATTCACAGAGTAAACATAATTTTCCTAGTAAAAGATTAAGAAAAAATATTCTGGTTGAAATTACTCAAATAAATAAATAAATAATAAAAAACTTTCTTTTATTAAAAATTCATTTAAAGGTAAGTTGTGTATATTGAAGGTAATAAAAGTTCGAAACAGAAATTGCAACAATTCTCTTTTTATAGAATGTACTAATGATAATTTTATACGAAATTCAACGAAACTCTTATAAATTAATAAAAATAACGTAATATAAATCTATATTAGAATAAAAGCAAAAACATGTCAATGAGTAACGCTGACGTCATAAAATTACAGTGGCAACACCTGACCAATAAATTTTGCTTTTACTGCAATATTTTTAATTTCTAAACATCGGGCAATTTCAATTTTTACAAGGTCGAATAGAAAAAAATGTTCTTAAAATTATATCTCAATTTATTGATTTTTTATGGTTTTTAAAATAATTTTCAAGTATGATTTAAAAAAAAAAATCTGTCTCTATCGCGTGCAAGCCGATTACAAAAGATTAACCCGTTTGCACTTAAAACTATATAAATAGTTCATCATTTGCTACCGGATAATATTCTATAACTAAATTAAAACTTCATTAATAAATAAGTAAAATTTTAAAATAATACCAATAAAACACAAATTTAACAGGCATGTAATCGATCTACGCGCTTAAACCATCGAAATTATCAGAATCAAAAAGTCTGCTGTAAGTAGTAAAATCTTTGGAAATTCATTTCGCTATTAAACCCTGACATGTGGGGGTAATACCAAAATATTGCTTTTTATGAATTTCTAAACATTCTTGATATTTTTCATATAAAAATGTTTTTTGTTTTTTTTCATTTGAATTTATCATATTTCATTTCTTAGGACTACATAATATAATTTTTAATTTGACTCTGCTATTTGGTATGGTGATTTCATTGTATTTGGTCAATATCTTATGTTTCAATGGATTAATTGTACAACAAGCTTATATATATATATATATATATATATATATATATATATATATATATATATATATATATATAATTATAATATCTATGAATTACAAAAAACATATCAAGTTCTATTATCATTCTACTTAAATCTCCAAAGAGATAATTAATGATATTGTGTATACAGAATACCACATAGCTAATAATTAACATGTGCAAACATAATATTACCATAGCTTGTGCTTCAATGGTAATTGGCCAAATTTTACTCATACCTAAAGAATATTGAAAAAAGAAAAAAGAAATAGAGAGAAAGAAAAAAAAATTATAAATTGGAGTTGCAATTAAGTAAATACAAATGGATTAATAAATTAAATGTGAACCATATACAATGGAAAATTGGACCACATGAGAATTAAATATGAATTAGATATGAAAAAACACATGCACATGTACTCATCAGCCTGGATGCACCCACATGTGTTTTAAATAATAATTCAGTGTTTCATAATTCTACTGGCATAATGCTAAGATCAGTAGAATCATCCAGGTACACTGAATTATTACCAGACAACAATTGGAACTATTAAAATTTGGAAATATTTAAATAGGAAATAAAAACCATTAAGAATATACAATATATTTCACTCACATCGATTATCCCAAAAACTGTATTAACACCTCACGAAATTACCACGAGATAACAGTTTTGAAATAATAAAATTGGAAATATGAACGCGTAAAGTGTAGATAAAATATTTTACTCACAATAATTATACAGAATCCTTAAAATGTCACAACTTCTGCATAATATTCACATCCACATGGCAATGCATCATACATGTTGACTAAGTCGAGTTGAGAGAAATGATTTGAAAGACAAGTTGAGAGCACACTTTTTTAAAAACACAACCCCGTCGATGACACCCAAACACAAAATGATTCAAAAACACACAAAATAATTCTGGTTTTAATACACTTATAACAAAATTATATCCGTGAATATATATTACTCCATCCAATTTTAATTCCTGAAAGTAAAATTAATATACAATCAATAGCTCCCTCTATAGTTAAATTAAATATAATATTAACAATATTATCAACAACTACCTGAAAGGTAAAGTGTCGCCATCTATTGGTATTATAATAATTCATAATTAATATTTAGTTAGATATCCACTTTATTAGTTACATACTCACTTCATTAGATTTAATTATATAAATAAACTTTAAAAAACAATACTAACTTGTAGTTTTACTTTAAATTCAAATAAAATATAATACTACTATATGAATAAATCTACACAGAATTAATTCAACTTGCACAGCATTTCAGATATTCTTAACAAGAATATATTATGTAAAAGAGATATTATTTTAATTCAAATTGTTTTTGCTGCCAGCTGTGTTAATCCACTGATATTATAGACATATTATTAAATAATTAATGTTTTATTTTTACTACTACTTAAATATATATTAGACTTGTTATTAAATAATTAATGTTTAACTACATTTATACTACATTGTAAATATATTTTATATTTCATAGATTAATTTAAATATCTAATTAAATAATTCATAAACAATTCAAAATATCTCAAAATTTATAAAATTGATAATTAATAGTATTACTACTGTTTTTCAATCAAATTAATGCAATGCAGTAATTAAAATACTTGTTAAATTTATTGATAGACAAAAATAAAAACTATATATATTTATATTTATATATATTGCAAATAGATATGTTTATGAGTTATAATCACCAATGTTATCCAAGTATAATTTAATTTGTTATTGTATAAGTTAATTTATAAATGTATGAAAACTGCACATCAATAACACCTTAAACAGAGGTGATCGGCAACGCACAATCACAACTATACAAAGTGTATATAATGTTCAATCAAATATTAAATTTCCTAATACGTTATAATTGTAATTATGTATGTTATAATTGTAATTTTCTATATAAAGTGTATATAATGTTCAAACAAATATTAAATATTAAATTTCCTAATATGTTATAATTGTAATAATGTATGTTATAATTATTATTTTCTATATCTTTTGTTATATGTTATCGCACACTAAAACAATAATTTATTACATACCATGTTTATATTTAAATTATATAATAAATGTTATTTAAAAGAGTTGATGATTGAATTTATCATAAAAATTGAATAACCATATATTTTTGCTTGATCTCGAATATATCTAATATTTTTGTTTTTATTTATATCTTAGCATAAGTATTTTATACGATGTAGATAATTGATAATTATATTTTTATAAACAGATTTATGTAAACATGAAGCAAAATTGTTAAAAATATTTACTTTAAATGGGAAATCAAATCTCTTATCATAAATATCAAAAATTAATTTATAATTATTAGTAATATTAATTTTTAAGTCAAGAAAGTTTATATTATTATTAATTAAATCATTTTCGCTTAATTTAAGCTGAGTAGGATAAAAATTGAGTGGTGATGTGCAATTTTTTTCACTGAAATAAAATATGATAATGTCATCAATATAGCGATAAAATACATAATCATTGTTCGGACTTATATTTCTTTCATAATAATATAAGTAAAGGTCAGAGAGAATACTAGATGCGGTTCCGCCCTGCGGAATTCCCTGGCATTGTTTATAGATAATATTGTCATATATAATGTAATTATTATGCAATGTAAAATTTAGTAAAGTTTTAAAAAAATTTACTGAAATATGTTCTTTTAATTTTAATTGAGATTTAAATTCTTTAAATAATATACACATTGTTTTATGTAAGTCTTTTATATCAATGTTATTAAATAAATCATTAAAATCCAATGTTTTTATGAATTTTACCGGATTGATATTATGTATTTTATTAATGAGTTGAAAACTATTTTTTAGGCAATGTTGGTTATTATGTTTTAACGTTATATCATATATCTGCTTTAAAATATTAAGTAGTAAATTGCTTGCATTTTTATTATATGTGTTACAACCGATGGTAACAGTGCGAAATTTAATAGGATTTTTATGAAATTTTGGAATTATAACAAGATAAGGATAATTAAAATTATTACATTTGATTTTTAGTAATTTGTGATAATTTAATAATTTTCTGTTATTTATTTCAATATTTAATTTAGTTTTATTAAAAATATTACTTGTGTTGATTGCATTGTGAATTAACACTTTATAGTATTCTTTACAAATGATAGCATAATTATTTGGAGATTTATCTACATAAGTAGTTATAAATTTGTTTTGTAATTCTGATATATGTTTATTTATGTTTTTAAAAGCTGCATGTGTAATATGATGATAATTTTTTATAATTTCATTTTTAGCACTTTCTAACCTAGTTGAAAAGTGCTTATGACTTCGGTTTGTCTGGCCGTATGGCCGGATGGCCGTCTGGCCGTCTGGCCGTCTGGCCGTGCTCTAACTCCCGTAAATATGCTCGGATTGCTCTGCAATTTTTATATGTTATTGTCGTTATCTATGGCACGTTCCCTATTTCAACTGAAGTGTGTAGCACTTATAGTTTTCTTACAGGGACACTCAAAAGTATTCCGTTACATTGCGGTCTATGGGGAAAAATCATTTGCGGTTTATTTTAAAAATGTTTCACTATTGTAAACGCATTGAAATTTATATAGATCACTAAGATGCATTAGAAGAAGCTTAATATGGAATAGTAGGTGTATAGCACTTAGAGTTACTTTACAGGGACAGTCAAAATAATTCCGTTACATTACGTCTATGGAGAAAAATCGTCTGCGGCTTATTTAAATAATGTTCCACTATTTTAAACGCATTGAAGTTTATATATATTACTAAGGTGCATTACAAGAGGCTTACTACAGAATAGTGTGTGTATAACAGTCATCGTTCATTTACAGGGACACACAAAAGAATTCTCTACTGTCTGTTAACAATAATTCCTGGAAGTGCGTTTTAAGTTACTAAACGCGATTTTAATCTTAACTAGCTTTTTGTCTATTACGTGGTGTGTATAAATTCTGTAGATCCTATACAGGGCAGCACAAAAGTTCGCGAACACATTTCCGTTTATTGACAGAAACTCCAGAAGGAGAATTTAAACGGTGCTACGCGTTTCCTAACTAAACTAAAATTTAGCATCCTATGTATATATACAAATCTATAGATCATATACAGGGCTACATAAAAGTATTCGGATATTTTTTCAAATATTGTATATATTGAAAATTCCTGAAATTACGTTTTTAAATATGTTATGCGTTTTCCAAATTGTTTACTTAGATGTCATCTTTCAGCTTATTAAACGGTAATGATTTGTAAAATTATTTTAGAAGCGTTGGAAAGTGCTACATAATCTATGCTTGACGCATGATTTTTCGTTCTTGTTTAATTTATCAATTACAGAAAATCTCCATTCACTGAAATATTCGATTGGTTTATTGTAATCAACAGCAATTTTATATATAAACAAATCAATATCTTGAATAAACTGCAATATTATGGATTTGATATTACACTTATATGGAAGACGAAATTTTGTGCCATTATGCATTAAGTTTTGTAAAATAGGTTGTTCTACAATATTAAGATCACCAGTAATGATATGACCATGTGTTGTATTTATATACTTTTGATATTTTGGTTCATTACAATAACATGGGTAATTCTTTGAAGAGACCAAATTTTTTGCAAAAGAATTGTAATTAAAAATTTTACGTCCAAGTGTGCGATTATATTTATATGTCTTGTGAATGGTAAAAATTTTTATTGGAAAATTATTATTAATGTTGTTTATTATATTGTGTAAATTTATATTATTAAATACATGATTAGAAAAATTTATAATTAATTGTGTATTATTAGTTTTATATTTAGGTTTATTAGAAAGACTTGTATTTAATAGGTTTGCTCTATAATATAGAATATCATAAAAGATATCACAAAAATGTGGAGAATATTGATTCTTTTTAAATACCTTGAAATATTGGTTTATATATTTCTTTTTTATACTAAAAACATGTTTACTTATAGCAAGCCAACAATAATCATTACAAAATTGTGCCTCAAGATTATCAAGCTCCTGTTGAATCACAATATCATCAGTGTATTTTTTGTTATTATGTTTACCTCTACCAGATCTTGAAGTTTTTTTTAAGTTTAAAAAATTTAATCCGGAATAAAGATTTTTATAATTTTCATATTTAGTTAAATCTGAAAATACAGGATGTGATTTTTTGTATACTAATAGATTTAATCAATAAGGATAGGTAGTATTAAAATGTCTTATATATTTAGATTCTAGAAAAAGTCGTTCAGTAAAATTTTTTTGTATTTTAAGTATTTTAATAGTAATATTTTTAAAATCATGATTTTTGAAATGAGTATATTCAATATTATGAGTTGTTTGAAATTTAGAATTTTTATATTTATCAATATGAGAACGATGTAAATTTAGCCGCTTATGTAATTTTTGACAAGACTGTCCTATATATTCCATGTTACACGAATTGCATTTCAATGAATAGATTACATTGTATGCTTTGCAAAATTTTACCAAATTAAGATTGTTATTATTTGAAATCTGTGACTTATCAGCTAATGGACATGTAAGACAACGGTTAGATTCACACTCTCGAAAACATAGTACAGGCTTGGGACAATAGAATAGGTTATCTGATAACGATCCAGGAAGATCCCTAATAATCTTCCTGTACCGAGCATTAGTCCTGGATTCACCAAGGCCTAAATTGCCAGTATCTAACATTTTACTAATAACTGCCATATTTGTTTGATAGCAATAAAAATTGCAAGAAATACATATTAAATATATTTAATAAAATTGTTATGAATCAATCTTATTATTACTTGAATATCCATAAAAAAAAAAAAAAAAATTAAGATTGATTGTTTAATACTTGATTAAATATAATAAAGCTATATAATAAAACTATTTACATATATACATAAAGTCCCATTAAGCAAACTAACATCAAAAGACAGCAATATAAAAACCCCTAGCAGTCATAAGTCAGTACAAAATTAATGTTGGTAAAAAAAAAAAAAAAAAAAAAAATTCAATAGAACCTGAATAAGATTATATATATATATATATATATATATATATATATATATATATATATATATATATATATATATATATATATACACTTATTAATTGTAAAAAAAAAAAAGGTTTTCACCTTCATTCTGTTATCTGGAAAGCCCGGGTTGGATCCCCTAGTAATATTTAATAGCGTAATTTTTAAATCTAGGATTGCCATGATAAATCATAACCTCCATGTAAACATGTGTAATTATTGAAATTATTATACAGAATGTTTAAAAAAAAAAGGTGGAATGAATACAGCATCGTTTGCAAAAAAATATCGCAATATGTATCTTATAAACTCTCAAATTAGTCTTTAAAAAAAAAAAAAAAAAAAAAAAAAAACTTTCAACAAAACAGCAAATTTTCTTTTAAAAAAGTTTCATATTAAACATTTTATATGCAACTAGCTATTTGCTGTCCGTTCTCAATTAAAAAAAAAAAAAACAGTTTCTATTTGATTCTGAAGCTTTTTCACGGACAGTGTTAGTAACATAAAGAAACTGTGAGATATTCCATATTTATCCTCGCTGTCTATTTGAAGTTCTTTTCCAAAATTACTGGAAAACAGAACTCATTTCTTTCTGCCATAGTTATACAATGATATTTTAAAAGATAAGAAATGTAACTTTCGAAGATTTCTGTCAGGGATTTGATATAAATAATGATACAATTTGAAGTTTTAAATATATTTTCAGTAACATAAAAATCACGAAAAGTCGTTATAAGGGAATATTTTGGATTAATATTTATTTCTATGACAAAAGAAATTTATAAATAAAAAAATTAATCTCGAAACAGTTTTAAAATACAGTTGATTCCCGTTACAACAAATTCCATTACAACAAAAAATCTCGTTACTGCGAAATTTGATTAAATTTAACTTACAGAAGTAATAATAATAATAATAATAATAATAATAATAATAATAGTAATAATAGTAATAATAATAATAATATATGAGAAAAACGAAAATGCAAAATAAAATAAAATACAAATATTGCACTTGTAGGCATGGGTTTCCTTTAACTCAATGTCATTTTCAATATCATATCACATCGTTTAGATTGATTGATTATTGCAGCTTTAAATATATTATTATCCATGAAGAACGCTTATTCTAGATAATTAAGTAAACTAACTGTATGATTTTTAAATTAATCATTATAAACAATGTTACATATTTGATACAGTATTATAAACAATTATTTTTAAATTAAAATAAATTAAAGGCTATGTAAGTTTTCCAAAAGAAATTTAAATAAACGCTTATTTTAGCCAATTAAGTAAACTAGCAGAATGATAAGTTTATAAAAATGCGCAATTAGGTCAAGCATGCTTAGAGCTATGATTCAAATAAATTAGGAAATTATGTTTTCATAAATAATTGATCAATTATTTAATAAACAAACAAAATAATAAGCATAATTGAGCTTCATTAATTGTGATTATGTGAATTCCTTAATATTTAATGCAATAATTTATCAAGTTTAAGCTACACTATATGAATTTTGATGAAAAACAAATAAATTTTTCCTTATATGTATCTCGAATTTCCTTGAAAATTACTGATTTAAAACATTGCTACTAAATTTCTTTTTGATGTTCGAATGAATAAAAAATTATCCTTGTTATACTTAACATATAAATCATTATTATATTTAAAAACTGCATGATTGGATCTAAGTTTTTAAAGTTTTCTATTCTTTTTACGCTTATACTTAGATAAATTTTATAACTGGATAAATTATTTTTTCTTTTTAAATATGCAGAATTTTTTTATACTTTGTTATAACGTTGTTTTTTCGTTAAAACATTTATAAACTTAACTAATTTTTAGTATATTATAAAGGTGTGTAGATCATAATACAGGGTTGCTCGACAGAATTATCACACATTACCGGCTATGGACAGCAATTTCTGAAAATGAATTTTTATTGCGTTGTGTTATTTTTAAATGTTTATTTATCTATCTCATTTAATTGTATGAACAGAAATTAAATTTTGTAACAGTATTCCGATAGTGTTGGAAAGTGTTTCATAATCTATGCCGCGGTGCATGATTTTTCGTTCTTGCTTTTCGTTTTTACAGCAAGATGGCGCCAAATTTTTCAAAGTGAAATTTTCAGAAAATGCTGAAGTACAAAATAATATTGGAAAGAAATAATAGAATTTCTCAAACAGCATTTGATAGATATAGATCCAGATATCAGTATAAGTTTGCAAGTACAGCGAGGTTTAGAAAATCAAATTTAGTACTACATTGCTGGGGGGGGGGGGATTTGATTTTACGGATATAATACTGACAGCTGGGATGCCAGTATTATACCATAAAATCAACAATTTAATTTTTATTTTTTATTTTTTTTCTGTGTAACGCAAGATGTATTCCCGAAAAAGAAGAAAATGTGGCGATTGATAAGCTTTTGATAAATATGGTAAAATGTAAGTCTGAAGTAGTCAAATTGTATTACAATACGTTTTAAATGAAATTATGTAATTTCGTAAAAACTAACCTAATAATAAGTAAACTAACATAAAGAAGCTAAAGAATTGTAGCAATGCAGAATTAAAATTAAAATCTACTTTTTTATGTTTGTTAACTATCAAATTAGCTCACACGTTTATGTTAATAAACATTCATGAAAATTAGATAATTTTTTTTTTCAAAGCAAGCTATAATATGTACTTTCTAACAATAATACTACATAAAAAAATTATCATATTATTACATTATCGTATTATTACATTATCTACTTATGTATATTATTTTTTTTTTGTTTTGTTTTTTTGAGAAAGTTAGCTATGGATCTATTGTACTTTTCCGCATTCAAATGTATGTTTCGATCAGTGAGATAATATCGCAGGATTAATTAATAGCACTAATCGAAGGAAACCTGTACATTAAAAAATGCTCATCTTCATATAACCAGAGATTTGCATAATGTATGTTTCGATTAGTGCGGTAATATCGAAGGATTAATTAATCGCACTAATCAAGGGAAACCTGTATTTAAATAATTCTCATCTCCACATAACCAGGGATTTCCATAATGTATGTTTCGATTAGTGCGGTAACATCGCAGGATTAATTAATCGCACTAATCAAGGGAAGCCTGTATATTAAAAAATGCTCATCTCCATATAACCAGGGATTTGCATAATATATGTTTCGATTAGTGCGGTAACATCGCAGGATTAATTAATCGCACTAATCAAGGGAAACCTGTATATTAAAAAATGCTCATCTCCATATAACCAGGGATTTACATAATATATGTTTCGATTAGTGCGGTAATATCACAGACCTAATCGCACTAATCAAGGGAAACCTGTATTTAAATAATGCTCATCTCCACATAACCAAGGGATTTCCATAATGTATGTTTCGATTAGTGCGGTAACATCGCAGTATTAATTAATCGCACTAGTCAAAAGATATCTGTATTTAAAAAATGCTCATCTCATATATATAACTAGGGATTTACATAATTCTTGTCTTATTTTAGAAATTAAATCATGTGATTTAAAAGATTATCCGTGATATAAATAAGACATATCAGTTTTTGTAGCACAAGTTCTTATTTTATGCATTAATAATAAAAATTAGCACTACAAAAAAAAAAAAAAAAAAAAAAAAAAAAAAAATGCTGATTTTACGGTATCCCAGCTGTCCGTATTATACCGTAAAATTAACAATAATAAATAGTAAAATAAGTAGTAATACACTAATGCGCATCAGTAAAATCGACATCTTTTTCTTTTCTTTTCTTTTCTCTCTCTCTCTCTCTCTCTCTCTCTTCTTTTCTTTTCTTTTCTTTTTTTTTTACAGTGTAGTAAATTTGTGTATTGAATCGTTTGTTATTTTAATAAAATATTATTTTCTTGAAAAGTACTTTTTAGTTGCATTGCTTATCTATAAGTACGCTGACATAACAATAATAATAAAGTTCACCCCCAGGCCGTTTTTTCTCCCCAAAGAATATTATTCTCTTTCACATACTTACATAATTCTAGAAAATAACTTTAAACTCTTTTTAAAATACAAAAACAAAAATACGCACTAAAAAATTGCAAGATTTTCCTCCATTTTATATTAATTCAATATGTTCCAAAGTAAACAAATTTTAAGTACATGTTTATTATTATTATTATTATTATTATTGAGCTTATTTCTATTTAAGAAATTTGATATACGTTAGCTAGCTTTAAGCCTTCCGTTGAATACTCACAATAATATATAACCATGTCTAATGAAAGAAGACATTCCATTCAATGAACGAAAAAAATTTTCTCGGAAAGTTTATTACGACATATTTAACGCGGCAGATCATTATAATTCAAACCAAGAAAAAGAAAAAGAAAAGAACTATAGTTCTTTTCAAATATAATCAGGTATGATTTAAATGCGTTTAAAGTTACTTAAATAACAGCAGCAACAATAACAACAAAAAGACAATCAATAATAAAAAGAAAAAAAAAAAACTCTGGTAATATGATGCTCCAGTTAATAGTGATAAAAATAATAATATTAAAAAATTTAAAGCACCTTCAAAACACTTTTTAAAGAATGAACAGAAGAAAGGAAAGCTAAACGCAGCCAGACCAACTAAACTTTTTCTTTCCCTTTATTGATGAATATCAAATTCAGGTTCTACAGTAAAGATACACGGGAGAAGAAAGACAATTAATACCCGATGTATTTAGTTCAATCCTAATAAATCGATAAAAAATTTCAATAAAAATAAGTAACAGTAAAAGAATGAGTACTTATCTGGAAATGATGGGTGCCTGAGATTCAAATTCAAAATTTCGAGAAATGAAGAAAAAACTAGTGTCCTGAGTAGTCATAACGATTGTTTTGATTATTCAAATGAATCATTCGGTCATGCGCAAAAACATATCTGTCAAACTTCATTTATTTTTTTTATTATTATTCAATTACTACCACAAATTTTGAAAAAAAAAAGGAAAGAAGTTTCTGATTGTAATAAGAATTAGATTAGACGCCAGATAAAAACGTTACGAAGCACATTTTTATCTGGCGTCTAATCTAATTCTAATTAAAATCAGAAACTTTTTTTTTTCAAAATTTCTGGTAGTAATCTCTATAATAAAACCGTAAGTCATGTGACTGTCATCAACAATTCCGGAATGCCCGCTTCACTTTTTCATATGCCAGGCGGCCATTTTTATTCAAAATTATTTTTTCGAATAAAACTTAATAAATGTTACATTTTTAGAAAGATCGTTCAAAATAAATTAATATTTGAGAGATGACTTACGTTCAATTATGTATATATTCTTCAATAACTTCAGTTGAAATTAGCCTCGCAGTTCAAATTCTCTATCCATGAAAGTAAACAAAAAAAAAAAAAAAAAAAAAAAAAAAAAAGATTCATTTGTCGTGAAGGTTTAAAACATTAAACCATTAAACCATGGAGATAATCGTTCGTAAAGTAAGTTTTCCGTGAAAAATTTTTTGGAGCGCTGCCTGGTTTCAAAAAAATAATTCGTACCAGTGACACAATCAAAGTTTACCATAATTATGTGCTATACAACTCAACTTCATTCTTGATCTTTTCTTGATGTAAGCTGAATGTAAACAAATACAACTCCTGTAATGATATTTAATGAATCAAATTTCGAAACAAATTGTCAGTTAATTTGGTATTTATGTACTAGCCGCCAATGGCGACCAGTTTGGTCTCCCTTAAATGCATGTTAACCATTGTAACACGTTATTTTCATTCCTAATTTAATTTTTTTCCCTTAATCCTTCTCCAAATCGGAAGATTCTAACAGACAAGTCAAGAACATTTGCAATCACGGTAGCATTTCGCTTTTTTAGCTCACAGGCTATCAAAGCCTGAGAGCTTATGTGCCCGCCGGTTCTGTATGTAAGTACGTATGTATGTACGTAACGCGATAACTCTTGATAGAACTAACCGTTTTACTTTAAATTTTGTTTATAGGTTCCTTGTGATAAGGCGCTTCCCTGATTAGTTTTGGAGGTTCATTGGTTAAGCATAAAGGGGGGAAATGGGGGGCTAACCCCCCATAATTTAGATAAATAGGTTTTTCATGCAGAATTATCCCATTTTCTTCAAATTTTGTATATAGGTTCATTTTGATAATGCGCTTCTGTCAGTAGTTTTGGAGGTTCATTGGTTAAGTATAAAGGGGGAAAGGGGGGATAACACCCCCCCCTAATTTAGATGAATGAGTTTTTATGCAGAATTATTCGATTTTCTTCAAATTTTGTATATAGGTTCATTGTTATAATGCGCTTCTCTGAAGAGTTTTGGGGGTTCATTGATTAAATATAAAGGGGGAAAGGGGGGGCTAATCCCCCCTTAATTTAGATAAATGGGTTTTCCATGCAGAATTATCCGATTTTCTTCAAATTTTGTATACAGGTTAATGGTGATAAAGCGTTTTCCTGATTGGTTTTGGGGATTCATTGTTTAAGTATAAAGGGGGAAATGGGGGGCTAACCCCCCATAATTTAGATAAATAGGTTTTTCATGCAGAATTATCCCATTTTCTTCAAATTTTGTATATAGGTTCATTTTGATAATGCGCTTCTGTCAGTAGTTTTGGAGGTTCATTGGTTAAGTATAAAGGGGGAAAGGGGGGATAACACCCCCCCCCCCTAATTTAGATAAATGAGTTTTTATGCAGAATTATTCGATTTTCTTCAAATTTTGTATATAGGTTCATTGTTATAATGCGCTTCTCTGAAGAGTTTTGGGGGTTCATTGGTTAAATATAAAGGGGGAAAGGGGGGCTAATCCCCCCTTAATTTAGATAAATGGGTTTTCCATGCAGAATTATCCGATTTTCTTCAAATTTTGTATACAGGTTAATGGTGATAAAGCGTTTTCCTGATTGGTTTTGGGGATTCATTGTTTAAGTATAAAGAGGGTAACGGAGGGCTGCCCCCCCCTTAATTTAGATAACTGCGATTTTCGTGCAGAATTATGCGATTTTCTTAAAATTTTGTATATAGGTTCATTGTGATAAGGCGCTTTCCTAATTAGTTTAGGGGGTTCTTTGGTTAAGTATAAAGAGGGAAAAGGGGGGGTGGGCTTATCCTCCCCCCTTAATTTAGATGAATTTGTTTTTCATGGAGAATTATCCGATTTTCTTCAAATTTTGTATATAGGCTCATTGTGGTAAGGAGCTTCCCTGGTTAGTCTTGGGGTTCATTGGTTAAGTATAAAGGGGGATACGGGGGGGGGTAATCCCCCTTAATTTAGATAAATGGGTTTTTCATGCAGAATTATCCGATTTGCTTCGAATTTAGTATATATGTTCATTGTAATAAAGGGCTTCCCTGATTAGGTTTGGGGGTTCAATTGTTAACTATAAGGGGGTGGGGGAACGGGAGATGATCCCCCCTTAATATATTGTCGATTTCTTTATTTTTCGAGGGGCTTATTTCAAATTCTTTGAAATAAGTGTATAATATAAAATTAGTGTGATCCTGCCTGTGTAGATAGCCTGTGAGCTCAATGCCCTCAGTTTAACTGGGCAGTTTTCTTTTTTATTTTAATGTATTTCATTTTTCTTGACAAAAGCTGCTTATCCCATTTAAGCATTTATGCTTCATGCCCGTTTGCTTATCAGTTGCAATATATTCGCTAATGCAGAGATTCTTAAACATATTAAGTAATTTTCCGTAATTGGGTTTTTATTATTATAAAATAGCAATCTCTAACAGGTTCCTGAAAATGGGGTTTTCTCGCCAAAATGGCGCAAAACAAAAATCGTGCCAACCCCAGAGCGTCTGCGACAGCTGTTAGAATTTAAAATACATGCCGTTCACACTTTTAGTTTAAAATGGAAAATAGAAAAATAAGAAATAATATCATAAATCAAAACATTTGATTTCAAAATCAAAGTATGGTTTCTAATTTGCCCACGCGAAAAATAAAAGCTGGTATTGGCGATTTTAAAAATGTTATTGGAGAGATTTGCGCCCAAATAACATAAAAGTACTTAATAATGTTATGTATTTCATAAATGTATATTAAATTACTGTCTTGCACGCGATTAGTCATTAACAATGGTAAATATGATTGGCGATTAACAATCATTTTCGGTGATATCTCTTCCTGCCACGTATAATACATAAATACCAAATTAACTGATCATTTCAAAATTTTATTCATTAAATATTATTACAATTAATATAAATATTATTATTTGTTTACATTCAACTTACGTCTAGAAAAGATTCGGAAGGAAGTTAAGTTGTATAAGCACTTCATCAAACGGATTATGGTAAACTTTAATTGTCTCACAGGTCCTGGTGCGAATTATTTTTTTGACACCAGGCAGCGCTCCAAAAAATCATTCATGGAAAACTTACTTTACGAACGATTATCTCCATGGTTTAATGGTTTAATATTTTAAACCTTCACGACGAATGAATCTTTTTTTTTTTTTTTTTTTTTTTTTTTTTTTTTGTTTACTTTCATGGATAGAGAATTTGAACTGCGAAGCTAATTTCAACTGAAGTTATTGCAGAATATATACATAATTGAACATAAGTCATCACTCAAATATTAATTTATTTTGAACGATCTTTCTAAAAATGTAATTTTTATGCAGTTTTATTCAAAAAGCTAATTTTGAATAAAAATGGCCGCCTGGCATATGAAAAAGTGAACCGGGCATCCCGGAACTGTTGATGACAGTCACATGACTTACGGTTTTATTATAGAGATTATTATACGTGCAAGGAAGAGAGACCACTGAAAATGATTGTTAATCACCAATCATATTTACCATTATTAATGACCAATCGCTTTCAAAACAGTAATTTAATATACATTTACAAAATACATAATATCATTAAGTACTTTTGTGTTATTTGGGCGCAAATCTCGCCAATAGCATATTTAAAATCGCCAATACCAGCTTTTATTTTTCGCGTGTGCAAATTAGAAACGATACTTTGATTTTGAAATCAAATGTTCTGATGGAACAGCTGTCGTAGACGCACCGAGGCACTATATTAACTATAGAGTTGCAATATAGAGAGAAAAAACGGGTTGCTGTAATTGGAATTATAGGCGGTAATGTTGGCGTGGCGTATTTACAAGTTACGGATCTTAATAGTCAGTAGACATTAAGCAGAAATGCCAAAGTAAGGGAATTATGCAGTTATGAAAACTCCTGAACTATATCAAAATAGGAGAGCAGAGAAAAATAGAGTCGAACAGAGACCGGCATCTAGAAGGAAGTTCGTGAATTTTAATCAGATTCTACGCCACGGGTCAAAAGTGCTGATAGCAAATATGGTTTAAAAGGAATGTGATTATCAAAACTGGCTTCCAAAAGTTCAATGTTTCACCAAACCATACTCGAAAATTACGTGTTATAATATGCACCCCGATTATGTCACATTATTCAAGACGTTTTAAATGAGAATAAAAGAGATTTTCTAATCTTCCGTAATCAAGTCTACAGCCAAAGTTAGCGAGAAACAAACAAACAAACAAAAGAATATTGGCAACAATATGGTTGAGTGTAAATGTGGATATCATTAAAGACTTTCACAAAATAAACTTCAATGCACCAAATCGTATTAATTAAAATACGCAATTTGGCAATGGATCCAATTACGAAAAACTACTTAATATGTTTAAGAATCTCCTCATTAGCAAACATATTGCGACTGATAAGCAAACGGATATGAAGCATAAACGCTTAAGTTGGTTAAGCGGTTTTTGTCAAGAAAGACGAAATACATAACAACAAAAAATATGCGAAATGCTACCATGATCGCAAAAGTTTCTGATTTGTCTATTAGAATCTTCCGGTTTGGCGAAGGATTACGGAAAAAAATAAATTATGAATAAAAGTAGCGTGTTACAGTGCTTAACATACATTTAAGGGAGACCAAACTGGTCGCCAGTGGCGGCTTGTTGAATATAATTATGTAATTTATTATGTTATGTAGTTATATGTTATGTAGTTATTGAATATATATATATGTAATTATATATATAAAAAAACTTATTGCAAAAATTAACCATTGAAACAGAAGTAACTGACCAAATGCAATGAAATTATTACCCCAAATAGCTATGTCAAATGATATTCATCTAATTACAGCCCAAATTTTGGCAATATATATATATTTTCATAATTATATATATATATATATATATATATATATATATATATATATATATCTTAGAATATGATACGCTGGTTGATGAAAACAGAAAAATATGCTTTATAAATACATCTATGATTTTAAGAACTGGGAAAAGAAAAAAAGAAAAAAAAGAAAAGGAAAAAGAAAAAAAGAAGAAAAATAAAAGGAAAAAGAAAAAAAAGAAAAGGAAAAAGGAAAAAGAAAAAAAGAAGAAAAAACCGCGAGAATATACTAGCAGTAAATTAAAAAATTGAAAAAAAAGATAAATCACATTCTTAAGAAAGCTATAATAAGGTATGATTTAAATGTGTTTAAAGTTATTTAGATGGAAAAAAGATATATAAAAAAAATCTTGGAATATGACACGCCGATTGATAGTGTGAAAAAAAAAAAGGAGATTCTCCGAATCGGCTGATTAAAGAACGAAAAAAAAAAAAAAAGACTCAGCCAGACCGACTAAACCTCTTCTCTTTATTGACGAATATCAAATTCAGCTTCTGTCATAAAGAGATACGTGAGAGGAAAGGCAATTAATACCTGATGCAGTTTGGTAGAAAGCGTCGCCGCGACAAAAGACGGAAACAGACAAAGCTGACAAAAGCTTGAGGAAATAAACACTTTCCCTCTCACTATTTCAGATCATACTTCTTTCGCACGTGTTTTTTAGAGTGATACAAGATGAAGGTTTTTTGGTGTTCTATATCCTGCCAAAAAACTGGGACGTCGGATTAAAAAAAAAAGAGAGAGAGAGAAAGTGTTTGTCAATTGACTTCTTGCAAGATGTTCCGTTTAATCTTTAAGAGTATCACTGAGTATCATTGTGAGAAAATGAAAGCTGTTTTTCTAGTTTAGTTTCTCTATTTATTACTCTCGGACGGTATGGATTAATTTGCAAAGAAATGAGATCAGAGAGGATGTATTTTATTTCCGGTTATAATCGGAAATTAAGATGGTTCTCAAATAACCTGCTCAACAAGGGGAAACTTTCGGAGCATTTTCCGACTAATTTTTAAGCGCAAAAGCACAAAATTGGCAGTCTTGACTATCGAAGCGATTTGGAATCGAAATGAGTTTTCAATTTTTTGATAAATAAAATACTTATCGACTTATGAGCGATTCGTGTCACGTGACGACACGTTTTTTCGCCTTTCTCGCACTACCGCATCAAGAATTCGGTTAAAATTGTCGAATTTGACAGTATTTTCTGAAAGATCTTCTGCCTTTACCAAAAAAGGGAAAACGTCTTTTTATTACAAAGTTTCTGAATAAGAACACCTGCAAGTTTCATGCGTTTCCGAACAAAAATGAATTAAAAAAATATGTCATAAAGTAACCAGTTCGAGTTTGAGAACATTCTTTAATTATTATTATTTTTTCTGATCTTTCAAGTTTTACAGTGTATTTATACATGATACAAGATGTCGGTTTTTTTCGTATTCTATATCCTGCCAAAAAACGGGGAAGACGGATAAAAAATGGCAATAAAGAGAAAGTGTTTGTAAATTGAATTTCCCATAGGATGTTCAGCTTAATCTTTAAGAGTATCATTTTGGGAAATAAAAGCTGTTTTTCTCGCTTAATTAATTTCTCCATTTATTGCTCGGACGGTATCGAAAAATTTGAAGGAAAACGAGATTACAGAGGGTATATTTTATTTCCAGTTTTAACAAGAAATGAACTTTTTCTTCTTTTTTTGTTACTCCGAATTCAAGATTCTCAGCATTTATACAATTTATGAAAAGTTTTTTTTTTTCTCTTTTACGTATTCCATATGCGTTCTTCTTCTTCTTCTTCTTCTTGTTCTTCTTGTTCTTCTTCTTTTTTTTTTTTTTTTTTTAGGGAATGTGTTGAAAATAAAATAATAAAGAAAATGTTTAACTTATTCTTAAAAAATAAATAAATAAGTAAATAAATAAATAAAAAAGAATATCATCCTTAGAATAAAAAAAACTGTTTAGTTACTTTTTTTTTTTGCTGCAACCACACGGATTAATTTAATAATAAAAAAAATTACAGATGGTACGTTTAATTTTAATTTTAAACGGGAAATAAAATTGATTTTTTTCTTTCTTTTCTTTTCTTTTCTTTTTTTTTTTTTTTTAACTTTTACTGTATTTTTTAGAGTTACATAAGAGGAAGATTTTTCGCGTTCTATATCCTGTCAAATAATTGGAACATAATAATAATAATAATAATAATAATAATAATAAAAATGTAATACTTCTTATGTAAAATATATATATATATATATATATATATATATATATATATATATATATATATATATATATTTTTTTTTTTTTTTTTTTTTTTTAAGAAGAAAGTGTTTGTGAATTGACTTCATATAAGTTATTCAGTTTTATCTTAAACAGTACCATTTTGGAAAATATAATCTACTAGCTGTTACCCGTGACTTCGTTCACGTAACATTAAAAAAAGAATAAATGCATTAACTTAGTAAAACATTTCACTTGATAATTAACAACATATATAATTAACCAAAGCTTTATCACATTTTATAGGAGACCATACGGTATTTCTTTGCTATAAGGGCCTTGACATAACCCAGTCTTAAAAAAATGAAATTTCATGCCAAATAATATATACAATCGCGGAAATGAAACTGCAACTAATGAAAAAAGGAGGACCAAGTAAAATTGTGAAAATCGAGGAATTTCTCTTCGTAAAACGAAAAACAACACTGGCAGAATTCTATACAACAGTGCATTTAGGTGGTATTTCGTGTACAATTTGTATATGTGTGCATTGCTAAATGGGAATTATTATATTGTTTATTTGCATAGATATATGTTATATATTTCTTACTACATTATCTTGTTTATGTATATATTAAATTAAGTGCTTCACGCTAAGTGGTGTAAATAGTGAGCAAACTGCTTGTGGATTTTATAAATTGATAGATATTTCACAAAGATATAACAATCTGATGCGATTCTAAAATGTAAATAAAGGTTGCTAGAAAGTACTTTAAATTCTGCCCAATTTAACCTCGATATTTTCTCTATCGCGTCAAGAACACTATAAGCAAATAAATACCGACGACACAAATCTGATAATCTAAATTTTCATATTTTTGTTAGTATATCTAGGATTATTTTTTTTATTTATTTCATGCGCTTGAAATTTTTTACGCTTTCTCTAGGGTTAGGTGTCGAATAAAAGTACTTTCTTGTTATTTTATTTTGCCATTTCTATTTATTCTATTTTCCATCCATTCCATTTATGGATATTGATTTCATTTACATATTCGTGTCAAAGAATATTCTTTAAAGTTATTATCAGGATTAGGATAGGATACGATTAGGGTTAGGATTAGGAATAAAAATTGAACGACAATGGCATGACCGATTCAGGTTTAAAGTATGAACCAGGAAGTCTATTTACATCATAAAGCAATAAGAAAATTAGAAAATTATCGGCTAATATTTTTTAATATGTTTTACAGTCATAGTTGGCATCAAAGGTGAGCGGGGAAATGATCATCTAAAATACCATTAAGTGTTTTTACCACGCAAAAAACAAATCTGGTTACAACAATGTATTTAATTTAGCGCCAAATTTCACTTGATAAAAAAAAAAATCAAATTGACTATGGACCTAATTACAGACCCCTAACCTTCTAATTCTCGAAAATGTTCTACCTATATGTAAAAAAAATTCTACTGTATAGAACGCGCTTTCACGTTTATAATGTTATGAATTAGCACGATCGGCTTGTTCAAGTTTACACAATTCGGCTGGAAGAAAAGATTCATTACTTTTTTATTTCTTCTTTGCTTTTGCATTACGCGAATTTGTTGTTAAAATCGATTTTCTTTTCGATAACATTGTTGTTTTTTAAGTTTAAAAAATATTGTAATTTTACTTAAACATTGCTTTAAAATCTATGCAATTTTTCTTATCCTGCAAGACTTTACAAAAATCTATTATGAAACAACTTTAAAAAAAGCTATATTTAAAAAAGACAACAAAGTTTTTCCTATTTTAAAACTAAAAGAAATGTAAAATTAAATTCCGGTTCGAAACGACGATTTACAAATGTGTTTTTGATTGTGGGAAAATGATAGAGGAAAAATGCTGTTACTTCGACACAATCATATTAAATCTTTAGCTTTTATGAGAAAAGCAACTTTCTTTTAAAAAATATAGTTATTTTTATTAAGATTTTCTGATTTTCGATACGGATAATTTTGCGATGCATATCATTGACATTTGCCATCCAACCTATCCCATCATTCGTATTGAATTTATTAAAAATATAAATCTTTCACTCATTTCATTTAAAATACAGAACTTTAATTTACAAAACATACATTTAAAATACATATATTACGTACATTTAAAATAATTCCTTTCATGTGAGAAAGAAAAAGAAAAAAAAATGAGAAATTAATCAGAAATAATTTGATAACCCAAGATCATTTTATTTCAACATCAAAACAAATCTGTTTTATTTTTCTATATATGACATCATATTCGCTTTCTTTCCATACTTACTCGTATTTATGCACCTTGTATTATTATCAAATATTTGAAAACTCGAGTTTTATTTCTAATATGACGTCATTTCATATTCTGTTTAATTCTTAAATAATTCATTTCCTTTTCATTTTTCACGTGGAAAATTTTCACTTGAAAATAAATTGTTGATTAAAAAGTATTACTCAGGGGTTTTATTTTATATTGGCAACGATAAAGTATTAGCAACGGTAAAATAAATTTAACCATTTTAAAAAAAGCTGCAAAACCGGGCCCTTTGGGCCAAACCAACCAAACCAACCAACCATTTTAAAATATACGAAAAAATGTCCATTTATTCTGTATGAAAATAATAAAATTTTTAATTTTTAAGAAAAATATTGAAATAAAATAAACGAAAACCAGCCTATATTCATTTGAGGGTTATAATCAACTTATATGCAAAGATACAGGATAATTAAATGCTTCATTTTGACGCTGGCTTCAGCCTAACATTTGCACACAATCAGATTTATAATATTATTAGGATTTATCTAGTTTAGTTTCTCGATTTAACACTCTGACGATTTACAAAGAAATGACTAATTTACAAAGAAATGCGATCCCAGAAGATGCATTTTATTCCCGGTTTCAACGAAAAATACAACCGATTTTTTTTCTATCATTTTGATTTCAAATTATACCTGTTTACAAGATGGAGGCTTTTTCATGTTCTACGTATATCCTTCTAAAAAATTGGAACGTCGGATTAATAAAAACAACAGCAACAAAAACAAAGTGAAAGTGTTTACCAATTGACTTCTCATAAGATGTTAAGATTAATCCTTAAGGGTATCATTTTGGAAAATAAAAGCTGTTTTTCAAGTTTAGTTTCTCTATTTATTAATCTGACATAGTACACAGAAATGAGATCACAAGAGGATGTGTTTTATGCGCGGTTTAAATGACACGTTAAACAGAATTTTTATTTTGAATTAAAATTTCCTGTATTTATGCAATGATATATATACTATCGCAATGAAGAGGGTAGAGGAGGAGGGGAGGTTAAGATTAAAATATTTGCAGGTCACTAAAAAATAACAATTAAACGTTTCAAGGTTCTCTATATATATATATATATATATAAAGTCCTTTCAATGCAAAAGAAAATAATAATAATAATAATAATAATAATAATAATAATAATAATAATAATAATAATAAAACGAGCGATAATGAGAAACGGCGAAGGTATTCATTTCGCTTTAAAAGAAAGGGAAAGCCTTTATGAAGCCTTGAAACAAGTTCAATCTCATTACCTAGTTTCAAGCTTAAGGCTGCTCGTCAGTAAACTTCCCGATTCCCTTCGCTAATGTTAATCCTATGGGCATAGGATGCATTCGTATTTTTAAAATATATCCTCAGGAAAATAATATTTTTAACTTTTGTTTTCTTTGTACTGTTCTTAAAGGATGTCTCTTTTTTCTTATTTATCAAAATATTTCTAAAATATGTGCTTAATTTATAATTTTATGTGTTAATATCTTAGCGAAACTGAATAAGATTTTAACACTTCACATAAAATTAAGTATATATTTTAGAAAAATTTTGACAACTGAGAAAAAAAAAGAAACATCCTTTAAGAATGGTATAAAGAAAACAGAAGTTAAAAATATTAATTTCCTGAGGAGATATTTTAAAAATACGAATGACTCCTACGCCCATAGGATTAACATTAGTGAGGGGAATCGGGAAGTTTACTGACGAGCAGCCTTAATCTAGTTGCATGGTTTTTTTTTTTTTTTTTTTTTTTTTTTTTTTTTGCACATTGGTTCTAGTCAGGGGGTTTTCTGAATTTTGAATACTATATATTTCCGAGTATGAATCTTCGTCTTATTTTATCGAAAAAAAAAAAAATCCCGTCATTAAATAAGACATTATTTAAGAATAGTATAAAGAAAACAGAGAATTAATTACTAATAAGAAATTCTGGTATTCAAACTACCGGAATGCAATCACCCCTGTATTATGCACTATATATATAGAGAGAAAGAATGTAAAGTATTGGACAATTCATACATATGTAAAACAACAAAATTGTTCCCTAACAATGATTCAAAATCCCGCCCAAACAAAAATACTGGTTGCGCCATTGATGATATAAGATGATTTTCTCGTATTCCATATCCTGCTAAAAACTGGGACGTCCCGTAAAAAAAAAAAAAAAAAAGATAAAGAGATAGTATTTGCCAATTGACTTTTTATAGGATGTTCAGCTTAATCTTAAAGAGTATCGTATCGTTTTGTAAAATGAAAGTTGTTTTTCTAGTTTAATTTCTCTATTTAATACACTAGTGGTTTCGATTAATTTACAGAGAAATGAGATCACGGAGGATATATTTTATTTCCGATTTCAATTTTTTTTTGTTTGTTTTGCTATTGGTTTTTCTCGTGTTCCCTATCTATCTTGATAATAAATAAATAAATAAATAAGAACTGGGAAGCATTATTAAAAATACGTTAAAGGAAATGTTTGTAGATTGACTGCTTATAAAATTTTCAGAATATTCTAAAATGTAAAGTATCATTTTGGAAATTAAAAAGCTGTTTAGGTAGTTTTTCCTTTTATTTCACTGAAGTGTTATTGATTATTTTAATAAGAATGATATCTTAGCGGATGTGTTTTACTTTTCAGTTTATTTTATTTTATTTTTATATTGGTAACAGATAAGAGTTTTTCACGTCATTTCACAGCTTAGTAAAAAGTTAGAACACAGGATTTTAATAAGTAAATAAATAAATTTAATTAATTAAGATAAAAATTATCAAAACAAATTGATGGAGATGGAATTAAAATGGAAAATTTCTAAATAAACAAACATTCAAGGTTTTACAGCTTCTTCTATAGTTTTAATATTAGTAAATGCTAACAAATATTATAGCAATTTTCTAGTATATATATATATATATATATATATATATATATATATATATATATATATATATATATATACAGTGTCTCACATAAGTGATGGGACACTTGTGCTTTACAAAAGGAAACTAATCAAATAAATTAAAAAAACATGTACACATTTTTTTTGTGGGTGTGTTTCATACTTAAATTTAGTAAAGATTATTACATAACATACATTTTGTCAAAATATTAAAATATTAATTTAATAAAAATACAAATGTTTAGAACGGAGCAAAAAATAGCTCACATAAGTGATGGGACACCATTATATATGCAACAAAAATCGTCTGAAATAAGCAATAAAAATATTTTTTGGGGTTTTATTTTTACTTAAAAGCAATTGGCAATAATTTATAAAATCGTCTGCAGTATTTCTCTCCAGTTTGTTTTGGAATTTTTGTGTTTTTTAGCTCTGTGTAGTCATGAATGCTAAACGAAAAGAAACTTCGCCTGAAATTCGAAAATTAGTTATTAATTTGCATATTGAACGTGGAAAATCTATTAGAAAAACTGCTGAAACAGTTAACTTGAGTCGTTCAACAGTTTTCAATATCATTAAACGATATAAAAAGAATCATATGATTCAGGATAAAAGAAGACCTGGCTGACCATCAAAGCTATCCAATGGAATAAAGCGAATTATCGTTCGAAATATTAAAAAAAATCCAAGAATTAGTGCTTCAAAAGTTGCTGCTGATTTACAAGCATTATATGGAATAATTGTTAATCCTGAAACTATTAGAAGGGTAATTCGATCTGCTGGATATCACGGTAGAGTAGCCAGGAAAAAATTCTTCGTAAGTGAAAAGAATAGAAAACTCAGACTAGCTTTCGCAAAATCCAACATAAATAAGAATTCTGATTACTGGAATAAAGTTATATTTGCTGATGAGAGTAAATTTAATATATTTGGTTCTGACGGTAGAATCTTGGTGTGGAGAAAACCCAGGGAAGAACTTCGCAAACAGAACTTGGTACCAACAGTAAAACATGGTGGAGGAGGAGTTATGGTATGGGGGTGTATGTCGTCCGCTGGAGTTGGTAATCTTGTTTTTATTGACAGTATAATGGATCCGTACAAGTATATTGATATTTTAAAGCAAAATTTGAAATCTTCAGCACGAAAATTGAACCTTCATAACGATTTTAAATTCTACCAGGACAATGACCCCAAGCACACTGCTCTGAACGTTAGACTCTGGCTGCTATATAACTGTCCTGAAATAATAAAAACACCACCACAATCTCCAGACTTAAATCCCATAGAGAATATTTGGCAAGAATTGGAATCAAGAATTCGCAAACACACCATTTCTTCAAAACAACAACTAAAATCGGTGCTTCAAGAAGAATGGGGTAAAATCACTCCAGAAATCACAAAAAAAATAGTCGAATCCATCCCAAAAAGATTAAATCATGTTTTAAAAGTAAAAAGAAATCCAACAAAATATTAAAACCTTTTAAAAAGTAAAATTTTTGGATAAATATTTGATGGAAAAGTAAGTGTCCCATCACTTATGTGAGCCATTTTTTGCTCCGTTCTGAACAATTGTATTTTTACTAAATTAATATTTTAATATTTTGACAAAATGTATGTTATGTAATAATTGTTACTAACTTTAAATATGAAACACACCCAAAAAATTTTTGCACATGTTTGTTTATTTATTTTATTGCAGTTTCTTTTTATAAAGCACAAGTGTCCCATCACTTTTGTGAGACACTGTATATATATATATATAATCATATTTTAAATGTGAAGAACAGAGAAGATTTTTATTTTTGTTTATTTTTTATTTTATTTTTATTTATTTATAATATTTGTTAATCTTAATACAAAATCTTACATTGAAACCTTAATAACCGCATGAACTGTATTTTGTAGTTAAAAAATAAAAGAGGAAAATACCTATAATTTCCATTTAAAATTTTTATATTTTAAATGTGATGAACAAAAAAGAATTTTTTTCTTTCTAATTATTTATTTTAAGAAAATAAAAAAAAAATATTTTTTTATGCATTTAAGATTACTTTGATATTGAAAACTAAAGAAGTATATGCTACACAAGAATAATCAGTATTAAATTAAATAACTAAAAATTGAAAAATGCCTTTTTATTTTGTAAAACGGATAGAACACTGGATTATAATAAGTAAATAAATAAATTAAATTAATTAAGATAAAAATTATCAAAACAAATTGCTGGAGATGGAATTCAAATCGGCAATTTCTAAATAAACAAACATTCAAGGTTCAAAATACGGTGTGTCCTAAAAGTTCCCGTACTCCTACTCCAACTTAAATAACTCATTGTCCATGATTTGTTTGGAAAATAGTAAATTTTATCGTCTGCTTATCGTTGCATCAATTCTTGATTTTTTATCGTTTGGTTCTTTTTGCGCTCAATTCTTGCGAGAATAAAGTTGTATGTTATTTTCTTCTTCATAGTGAAATGAGTTTATCACACATTTAGAGAATTGTGTTGCTTGAAACATATTTTGAATGTAAATCGTATGAAAGGTGCAAAGATGTTTGACGAAATAAATATCCAAATGATGCAATACCGAGTAAAGATACGTCATATTGGCTCGTTCGACGATTTCGTAACACAGGTTCAATGGAAGACAAGCACAGGAGTGGAAGGCCGAAGTTGTTACAGCAGCCTTTCTGCAAAACACTCAACGAGGATATAGCAAACTCCTGAAAAATCCGTGAGATGTTTGGCACAAGAAATGGGCGCATCTCGTGGATCGACTGGTGTAAAAAGGGTTCGGAAGATAAAGCCACCGGACTTTGAGAAGCGGTTTCATTATTGCCGGTGGTTCCGGAGATTTATTAGCAACATCAAAATTTTGGATTTCTATAAACATGCGCAAACGAGTTCAACTTTGACTTCTATAATGGGGAGGAAATTTTGAACATTTATTATAAATGTGTTCAGTATTTTTTTCTACGTGATGTTAAAAGTGCTTTTTATTATTAGGACAAAAGCAATCGTTTTAAGGTTTGTTGTTTTGTGAATAATAAATACATATGTCATCAGTACGGGAACTTTTAGCAAACTCGTTACAGGGATAATATAAAAGGGACCCCTTTTATGTTAATAATTGAAATTATTTTAGTTTTTAGTTATTTATTTGTTTGAAAATAGGAAAAATAAATTTACGTCGTTCACGAAAACGTATAAAATAAATGAATGTTACAATGTATATTTCGAGACAAAATTTCACTAAACCTTTGTCAAGAAAAAAACATTACTCGGCAGCAAAAAGCATAACTGCTTTCAAGGGCAAAGTACTTCTGTTGCTAAAATGTTGAAATGATTAATTGACACCAGGATTTACAAACAAATTAATTTGAAAATAAGTCAAAGCGAAACAGTTTATCGTTTCAAGGGGATACCCAATTGCAAGCAACCCCACTCCCTGTATATGAGTAGTTGTATATCACATCTTAAAGGATCCATGTAAAAAAAAGTATAAGAATAGCAAAAAAAAAAAAAGAAAGTATATTCTCCACGTACATTATAAAAGCAGAATTTTATTTCAAAATTCTGGTGTCAATGTGACATTTGGGAATTAAAATTAAGTTGGATATATTACATCCCACCGCCCTTCAAGGGGTTAGGTAGAAACGTGCCAATTAATTACAGGGGGAAAAAACGAAAAGAAAAACGTGGCAAAATAGGGATGGAATAAAGATGATAACTGGGATGAAAGAGAAGAAAGTGCAATTAAAAAACAATGACTAAAAACGTATATAAAATCAATTAAATAATCTACCCTATATATATAAAATCCTAATGAAACGAATTTGTGAAACGATTTTATGAAACGAATTTATGAAACGAATTTATGAAACGATTTTATGAAACGACTGATTAAGCGACTGATTATCTACCCTATATATATAAAATCCTAATGAAACGAATTTGTGAAACGATTTTATGAAACGAATTTATGAAACGAATTTATGAAACGATTTTATGAAACGACTGATTAAGCGACTGATTATGTTTCAGGGCTATTTTTAATAAAATATTAAACGCTTGATGGTGAAATTAATACCAATTGTCCATAAAAATCCGCGGATGTCAAAACTGGTAATAGAATTTTTAAATTGGAATTAGTTTTCGAGATATTAATTCTTTTCTAATTTTAATGACATTTCTATAATGATGGTAACTAATTACTCAGTTTTTTTGTGACAAAAAAGGGAAAAAAATTGAAAAGGATCCCGATAGGGATTATTGATTTCTTTTTATTCGTCATTTTCAAATTGAAATTGAATTCATCTTTTATTTCAATCGATGATGGAGACAAGTTTGTGATTAAATTATGTTTTTCAGGAAAATTTGAAAAAAATAAAATCACATTTCTATCGTCAGGATTCAATCGTCTGTCAGCATTTAATTTAATTTATAAACTGAAAATATTTTGAATAAATTCGTCCAAATGACGTCATTTATGTAATGCAAAAGAAAGGGGGGGGGTAAGGAATTAATAGTAATTATTATTTATTGATATCATTGTTATTTTTTTGTAAAATTTAATTAAACGAATTTATAATTGCGCCAAGCTTTTTAAAAAAGCGTCAAGATCCACATAATAGAAAAGCACCAAAAGTTCATTGGGTTTGCTTTCATAACTTTTTGCAACAAACATATGTATATTAACGAATCTATCCGTTTTTGAAACTCAAATTACGCCAAACATAATAGCAAAGGATCCTATACTGAAAAAGTACCCGATTTTCTTATGGACAATATTCAGGTGACATAACATGGTGTAAAATTATCGCGGATAACAAATCTGTTTAAATATCTCATCAATTGATGCCGAATAAATGCAGGCATGCGTGTACAAAATATTTAATTAATTTTGTATGATAAATAATTATTAGAAAATTCGTATATACATATTAATTAAAATAAATAATTTACATATTTAAAATAACATGAAAATATGCATGATGGTGCACTAAAATAGAGAGAAAATAAAACCTGTTACTGAAAATGTCTATAACATAGTACTTTTCAATACCGTGGTTCTTAATATTATTCACAAGCAGGTGGAATTTTTCTCATCCTTAAACGCAAAGGAAGAATAGAATACAGATCGTTGTTATAAAAGTCCGAGAGATAGCCACAATTTAAACCTAACCATTTTATACAAGCTGGTTTTCAAGGTGTAATTGATTTTACTTATCAATCCCGAAAACAGTCGTCAGTTGTCGCAACAGCTGGTGTATGAGGCCATGATAATAAAAAAAGCCCCATTAAAACATGGCAACCCAATTACAGATTTACCAATATTTTTAAAACAAAGCACGCTGTCATGTTTTTAGATGCCTCAAAGTCTGAGCGGGGGTTGGCGAGCGTAGCTCGCAGGGGGTAGGCCCCCTAGTATTATTATAAAATAATAAATATGCAATAATTAAATATTTAATCCAGTTATATGAATACAAAAAAGAAGAAAATAAAAACCCTTGTATATAATAAGAATTTCACCCAAGTTTTGAGTTGAAAGAAATAAATGAAAGACAAAGTAACCATAATGAAAGAGAAAATAACATTGAAGAAGAAAAAAGTATTGTTCCAAACAATGACTTAAACAATGAAAATATTATTGCCCACTTGATCCGACCACAGCAGCGGGTTTTAAAGGGTTTGAATAAAATCGGGTTACCCGACCTTATGTGGTATATTAATGCACATTCATTTTAAATTTCATTATTGTCAATATCGCTCATTTTGACATACAGTGGACAATGATATATTGAAATTTTTGAAGTATCCCTGTAAACAAAACTATGGATGATACGATGACTATTTTAATAATGTAAAATAGTGCTGCGTACCTTAATACCGTGTTAAAATTCCGTAAGTATTTCGTGACGGTCGATCAATTCTTACGAAAATTAAAGCATATAAATTATATTAAAAAAAGAAATGACGACAGATAGACAACCCTGTCATATTTAGATTCAAATGATACTGAAACGGGAACATTTATAACCCCCCACCCGCACCCTCTTCCTAAGAAGAAAAAAGAAATTAAAGCATACAGACGGACAACCCTATCATATTTAGATTCAAATGATACTGAAACGGGATCATCTATAACCCCCCCCCCCTCCTCCCTCTCCCAAAGAAAATAAAAGAAAGAAAAAACGATTCTTTCATTAGGAGGAGTGGGGGGGGGGGGGGGTATACAACGAATTGTACAACTTCATCCCTTGCAAATCGGTTAAAAAACCTAATATTAAATATTTTAAGATTTCTAAAAATGAGTTTCTTTTCCCTTTAATTAGAGATCATAGGGTGGCTGTAAAGAATCACCTGCGATTGTGATTTATTTAACAATTTTTGCTGTCAATCAAATCCGCAAAAGGTCAAATCATTACTTTTTCCTAAATGTAACGATAACATCTAAAGAAACCGAGTGCAAAATTAAGAAATCTACAGTTACTATACTAAATGCATAAAAACTTGCTTGTTAGCAATAACAAGCCTTATTATTTTTTATGTATCTTACTTTATTACACTCTTTTATTTAACTTAAGCTGGTTTTTATATGCACAGATGGAATTTTGAAATCGATATTTGACTCACTTCCTTATATGCTAGAACGATAAAAAAATATGTACGTAGGTGTGTTTCCGATGACAACACAACATTTTAATATTTTTAGAACTTGATTATAAATTAATAAATTAAGGCCTTTTCCCATTATCCGATGACGCAGGTGATAAATCGCCAAATATTCTTTAGGAATACAACTGCATGCGAGTTACAAAAATAATGGAGTTATTGATGCGCCAAACCACGTTCACCAAAAATATGTTAACTGGATGTGAAACTGCAAAAACAAAATATTTTAAACACTAAAAAGTAGATAATATAAATAATAAACAAAGAATGCAACATATTTTTTAAAAAATATATATATATACGCTTTAATTAATTAATAGTTTAATATTAATTACATTATAATTATCCGTTGAGAAGACAATTTAGAAATCCCAAATACAGTTTAAATAATGTTTTTTTTCTCTGTTTACAATATGTTAAAAATGAAAGAGACCAAAATGATATGTTAATAATAATAATAATAATAATAATAAATCATTAGTTCTCACTTTCTACTAAGCTTAAATAAAAGTGGTGAATTTTCCATAATCGGAGCCCACGTTAAATTAGCAATATTGTAACGTAAATTTTTTGAATCATGAATTGCAGTCATGAAATTAGGCGGGATTCTTAAGATAAACAGTGGATGCTTATAAAAGAGAATTGAAAATAAAATCTATTTTTACCCTGATTCGAAAAAGAATTAAACTTCTACTGCTAAAATAACTTATTTTTAAAATATGCGCATTTTTGTTTGTATGAGTTGTTTATTTTGAAAGAAAACTAATTCTATTTTTTTTCTTGTTTCGACATATTTGAGAATTTAGTTTTAATTTGATTTTAAATTTTAAACTCATAAAATACAGTGAAATAGCGATGAATGAAAATTATACTGTAAGTTATAGATATTTCCATACTTGTCCATTAGACGAACACCAGTCGCAGCTTTGCTTCAAATGTGGTAAACCATCTATTTTTCGCCAAGTGTGCTAATCCAATTATAAATTGTTACTTATGAATTATTTTTCTTTAAATTTTTCTAGGCAAATTTTTGAAAATATTTTTAAATGACTTACATAATTTGGCAATTATTAAAGGGTCAACGTTTTGCTGTTAAATTCTTTAAAGGCAAAGTATCAATGGTACTTTTCTAGTATAGGGACCTAGGCGGTTTGTTTTAAAAGCTTGGCGCAATTCGGGCTTTAGAAAGGGATATTTGTTGCCAAGTGAAATAAACAACTTTGAAAATAAACTTTACGAACTTTTATGCTTGTTTATATATGAATTGATATATATATTATATATAAACATTTTATTTATAAATATATTACTATTGTTTTTATATACAATTTACTTTTGTTTGTATATAAAAATAGATAAATGTCTTCTTTATATTAAATGTATAAATACTGAAAAAAATTGCTTGTGTATATCAAACAATTAATAGGTTACCAGAAAATATGTTGCCAAATTTCCATCTCGCACCGAGACCGTTTTATCTATGTCGTCAAGACCTCTATGCTGGAAAAGTACCGTATAATTCATATTGTGAAATTTGTTCATAAAAGTAGATGATAAAATAATGTATTTCTGATTTCAAAGCCCTAATAAACCTGGCCAAAGAACGAAGATATACAAAACGAAATTTGATTTCAAGATTCTCGCATTGCATTTCTTCAATAATTGCTGTTCAATTTTCATATTCCTAGTGTATATCAATAAATTTCTGTGAATATTCCATTAATTCATCTTAAAATTAATTTTTTAATCTTGAATCTTAACCGGAGTATCCAACGCAGGCTTTCCGGATTGCAAAACATGCTGCCCGGTTTACAAAACATGGGTGATTTTTATTTATTTATTTATTTTTTATTGAAAACCCTAATATGTTTTTTACATCTAAATTAGATTTCCGGCTAACAAAAGAGTATTTTTACATGAAAAATATCAATTATGTATCTCTCTCTATATTAAAAAAAAAGTAACCACCGCTGCGGCCGCCGCTGTCAATTAAGATTTTGTGCCTTGAAGTCTTTCTGGTTTAATATCCAGAAAACTATTGGAAATAAAAATTTAAAAATTAGTGGTTTTATAAAGAAATGTTCGATAAACACGCTGAAGTAGACAGTTTTTAAATCGAAGAATTATTTTAAGAGATATTTAAAATCAAAGTTGGTCAAAACAGTTTTCTTATAAAAGTTTTATAGAAACGAAAACTATGCACAGGAATTTAAACATAATTTGTAAGGATATAGTTGACAAGGTTGGGGTGTGCAGACTGCAACTATTTTTTTCAATTTGACTCATTTTTTGAGGTTATATTTCAATTTTTTATTCAAAATTTTCATTATTTTGACGAAGATTTATTTCATATTTCATAAATTCCATTATTTGAATCGTTGCCAATTTGTAAAATAGCGCACGTAATAATATTCCCTTTCAATTAAGAAATGTATTAACACGTGACTACTAAAAACAGAAATAAAACTTTAAAATAATAATTAAATGATCACGTGTTAAAAGCAATAAATGTAGAAAATAACGGAATAAAAAATATACTTGCGCGTGAATATTAAAAAGATAAATAATTAAATTATTCCGCGTTTTCAAAGCATTAAGTAGAGTAAGATTAATTTATTTCGACAAAATATTTTATCTATTATTGCAAATTTTAAAACAGCGTAATTAATAATATTTCCCTTCAATTAAAAGCTATATCTTTACGTTTAATAATTACGTTTAAATCAACGAAATAACTAATAAATTGGTAAAATATAATTAAAAATACAGATAAACGTTGAATTAAAGATCACTCGATGACATAACTACCACGCGTAAAGCATCTGGTATCAATTGAATGCGACGCCACAGATATGCACGGCTTTAAATCCTATATTTTGGCGACAGTTCATTTCTTTTATAGAAAGTAGTAGTCGGGATAATGGAGTAATACCCAATTTTCTATAGCATCGTTATAAAATTTCCCGATGCCATGACATTGCTTACTTAACCATTTTGCACGAGTTGATTTTCAAATGTTTAATTAACCTTATTTTATCAACAGCTGTTAGCTGTCTCGACAGCAGTTGATTCGGCTTTAAAATCCCTTGGTCAAAGGAAAATGAATGGAAACCCGATTATAGCAGATATTACAGCGAGCAGCCGATTACACAAGGCCGATTATAGCAGCCGATTACAGCAGGTCGTTTAATTATAATTCAATCTTCCGCAATCGTTTTAAGGTTGATCAAATCAGAGTGATGTTTTTACAGTTTGAGGTATCAGAACGGGGTTTGGCGAGCGTAGCTCGTAGGGGGCAGAGCCCCCTAGTTCAAATAAAGTTTTGAAATTCATTAAAAGCGATAATTTCACATTATCCGCATGCTGGGGTTTAATAGCCGAATAAATCACCAAAGATTTTCCTACTTACTAGGCTTTTTGATTCTGATAACTTCGATGGTTTAAGCGCGTAGTTCGATTATATATCTGTTAAATTCGTATTTTATTTGTATTATATTATATTATTTTTATTTATTGAAAAAGTGTTACTTTCGTTATAGAATATTAGCCATAGACAAATGTTGAGCACTTTATATGGTTTTAAAAGCAAACGATTTAATCTTCCGCGATATAGAGATCAATTAATTTTTTTTTTTAAATGATGCTTAAAACTATTTTAAAAACCAGTAAAATAACCAGTAAATTGAGATACAGTTTTCAAACAAATTGCATTTAAAAGAACTTTTCTTTTCTATTCGACAATATAAAATTTAAATTATATGATATTTAGAAGTAATTAAATTTGCGAAAAAAGATAAATGGTTTACTTAGACTTTTGCCATAGTTGATATGACGTCAGCGTTGCGCACGCACATGTTTTTTTTTCTTTATAATATCGACAGATTGAACTTATATAGCACCACTGGCATGAAAAATAATAATTGACATTTTTAGCAATGCTAAATGAAATCAACTTTCTGCCGAATGTATATATAATATTTATTTTTATTGTTTGTGAATTTCTACTCTATTTTGTGTTAAATAATACAGTTATACTTTTCCTTAAACTATACATAATGTCACTAAGATTACCATTCCTATCTTATACCTCAGCGCTTGCGTATACTTTTCTACATAATATTTAGGAATGGTGTCTTTATTAGCTTTTGCGCCAACATTTGCAGTTGGCGCGATGTGGTGTTCGTCTAACGGAAAAGTACCAATATTTGTTTAGTTTTTTTTTTCGTTTTCTTTTAAAGATTGTTTGGGTAAAGTGTCTTCTTTGAAAACAGGTGTTAAAACATATTTCTGATAGTAGATGAACAAACATTTTAGGTCTTTTTTTCATCTTTTTCGGTCTTTTCTATTGATCGATCTTTTTCTATTGCAATCAGATAAATATATCCAAGCCTCATCAATTAAACACACTACTTTTTTTTCAGCATCCAAATAATTTTCATACAACAATCTCCACTTGGTCTTCTTCTTCTTCTTCTTCTTATTATTATTATTATTTATTATTTTTTTTTTCTTACTAGCTTTAAATAAGATTTTATAACTTTGTTTACAGTTCCTACAGAGATGTTTAAGGATTTTGCGCTTGTACTTTGAGAGGTTAGATTATCTTTTAAAACATGAGATGATACTTTAGATATAATAAGTTGGTTCCTACCTTTGTTGATGAGTATGCATTTTTTACCAATTTCCCAATCAAATGTAAACTTTGAAGTTTCTTTCCTTTTTTATTTTAATTAATTATGTCACTTATTTTACGTGTAGAAATATTCAAAGTGTGCTTTTTACACCTTTTTTAATAATCGAATGAGAGTATTTTCTTTGTAAAACGCAAATACACAACATTCGATCTATGGTTTATTTTACAGCGACATTTTAAAGCAAAGAATATTTCTAATGATGCAGACGATAATTAAACTCTATTCCAAATTGATGCCACATAGGTTTTAATTTTTTCATTTAAATTTAAATCATAGAGAAAGTCAAAATTATTACAAAAATGCGTGAACACCCTCTGTATTTTACGTTTTAAGTAAATTATTATTTTAGATATTTATATTATTTCTTTTCAACTTCTTTATATACTTTTCTAGAACAAGCTACAGATATTATCTGCTAAAATTCAAACATAATGTTTAAAAGAAAATCTTACAAATAGGACTAAACGCGCAATATTTCATGACCTTATTTCAGCTATGCGGGGGAAAAAATTACATTGATCTAAATGTAGTACACACTTTAGCTTTGTTAAAAATTCTGCGGGATTTCTAAATGGAAACAAAGCTACTATATTTAGTTTTATGACCCTTTCTTTATACTTTTTTTTTTGTAATAATTCATCTGAATTCTTTCACAGCTTCGAAATGAATAACGAAAAAAAAAAAAAGAAATATTTTATTCATTTATTTTTTCCCTCTATTTTTATTATATCACAATGAAAGATATGCAGTACAAATAATAATACTAAAACTTTTTTTAAAGTGGTCTAATTTTACCTTTTAAATAAATTCTATATATTCAAGCTCTTTTTTTTTATACTCTTTCTTCAGTGTTGAAGGATTTGGGGAATCTTTTTTTCAAAACATCTACCACTTTTTCCGGTTAGTAATCTTTATTTAATCACAGAATGTCCGGCATTAAATAAATCGACGATTACTATTTTTAATCAGTTGTAGATATTTTGAATAAAAAAAAATTCCCTACTTAGGCAACACTGACTTCTTTAAAACAACTTTATGAATTTTCATAAATTGGCAACAGATATTTTTTACAAAAATACAAACGTAAATAAAACAAGAACGAAAGTTCATGCATTCGGCATAGATTAGGAAACACTTTCCAACACTAACAGCATATTATTAAGAAATTTAATTTTTCCATACGATGAAATAAGATATCTAAATACGCAATAAAAAAAAAATGCATAACTCAGTAAAAACCCATTTTCAACAATTTCTACCCATTAGTCTTTCGTGCAGCTCTGTATAAAATCTACAGAATTTGTAGACAACACTTAATACACTAAAAATTACACAAAATCGAATATCACAGCGGAAATAGCACTTCTAAAAATTACCGATCATAGTCAGACTTTTAATCGAATTGTCTTGTGCGTCCCTGTACATGAACGATAAATCCTACGCACTCCATAATCTATAGAAAGTAAGTTGTATTGAACCTTAGTGATCCTATTAAATTCCATTATGTTTCAAGTATCATAACATGTTCAAAATGCATAGCAAACGATTTTCCCCGATAGATCATAATGTAAAGGAACAATTTTGTACGCCCCTGTAATTGAACTATAAATGCTACTCATTGTATACTACGGCAAAAGAATGCTGTAGTCTACCTCAGTAATGCATATTCATTGCAGTATCTTTAAAATATCGTAACATCGATAAAATGCGCCGTAAACGATTTTTCCCCACAGACCATAATGTAATGGAATTCTTTTGTGTTTTCCTGTAAATGAACTATTAATGCTTATACACTTCATTTTCAATACCGAACACTCTATAGTAAAGTTCAATAATGTGTAAAAATTTCATGACAATCTCAGTGTATATTTACGAGAGATAGAGCAAGGACAGACAAACCGAATTCATAAACACTTTTCAACTATGTTGGAAAGTGTTAAAAAAAAATCTTGTGTACAAGACTAGACACGCAATATTTCAAGCCCTTATCTTAGTTATATGCGGGAAAACTACACTTATCTAGACACACATTAGCGGTGCTAAAAATTCTGCGGGAATTCTAAATGGAAACGGAGCTATATTTAGTTGCATGACCTTTCTTTATACTTTTTTTTTTCTTATAAGTCATCTGAATTACTTCACAGCACCAAAATGGATAACGAAAAAATAAAGAAACCTCTTATTCATTTATATTTTTCTCGGTTTTTATTACATCATAGTGAGAGATATGCGGTATAAGTAATAATTCCGGTTTTCTCTAATTCTGAAATGAGGTCATGCTTTTAAAAATGGACATCTTTAAGCATTTATAGAAGTGCTGTAATGCATTAGGGGGAAAAATCGGAGGTAGATTAACTGACAGCCAAATAATAATAGCAATAAAAAAATGTTTTTTTTCTTTTTCTTTTTTTTTTTTTCCTTTAAGGAAGATAGGTATAAATATTGTTAAAAGTTAATTATAAAGCTTAGAATAGACAACATAATACAATGTGGTTTTACAGCTGCTGATAGCTTTTTGATACATGGATGTTTGTCATATTAATTAATAACGATACTTATTTATTTATTTATTTTTTATTTTAATCGATACGAGGTAGAAATGCAAGGTATAGAAAAAATAATTATATATACCGGATGCCCCAAAAAGATCGAACGTACTTTATTTTTTTACCTGTTGGAGATATGTCGGCAATATAAATTGCAAAAATGTTAAACGTAAGGTGGGGATTAAGATTACGTTAATGAAATAATCCTGCAATTAATTTTCAAAATGTTACACTTTTTAATTTTTTTATACAATACTTGAGTACCATAAGTTATATATAGTAATTTTTTCTCCATGCTCTGACAAGTAAAATTGTAAAAATTCTATTCTTCTATGACCAAATCTCACCGAGTTATGTTACTTTGAATTTTATGAAATTTTGGGACTTTCCGACACTAAACATGGATAAACGATGTTTTAGTGCCGGGAAGCCCACTAGTGCTCACCAACGTTCAATTACAATACTTTGAATACAAATGTATGCTTCGGTCAATAATTTTCTTTTCGAACATCGGTAGTAAAATATAGGTTATTCGTGTATTTTTTCCCAATTCTATTTTCTAATCTTGCTTATTAAATGTCTCCTTTCGTTTTCCTACGTATTTGTCTGAAATCTTTTGCCTAAATTTTCTGTAGAGTATAATATTTTAATATTTAAATTTGATACAAACTTACATTTCTTGTTTAAAAGTCTTTCCATTTAATGTTAGATTACATTAGAAAAAAAAATTAAATATACATTCCAATACAAAAATTTTTTGATTCAGTTATTTTAAGAAAAATAAAACGTGGAATTCAAATATAAATTTGTAAGAAATGAAAAAATTGCCCTTCTTCCCAAAAATATTTATTAAATAAACTTACCGTGTTTCTTTTTAGTTTTTATTTTTATTTTATTATTCATAAATAAATCTTGTATACTCTTTTCTTTGAAAAATCACTTTTGAGATATAGAAAGATATTGTGATACGAAATAAGGTTCGAAGACATAACGATTCGCCAAAAAATATTAAAAGTGAAATGTCATACTGAACAATGGTTTCATCTGAACAAAATAAATGAAACGAAAACTGAAATATGCATTGCGACTGTGAATACATTGCAAAATGTTCTGATATAAGTCACAGAAATACCTTCCGTTATTTTTTTAACTACCATTTAATCTATTAAGATCAACAGTAGTTTTTTAAGAAAGCATATAGCTTAATGAATTTAAGGAATATACAAACTGGAATCCATAAAACTCTTACAAAAATAAATTCATAAAATGTATATCATTAAGATATAATGCAATTAAAATAGAGAAAATTCTCCATTTGCAAAATTTATACTAATTTCTTCTTTATATTAAAATTAATGTGTTAAATATGTCTGTAAACCATCGAATAAGGGAAATTACACTGTTAATATAGGTGTAAATAATGAAAACAAATGTAGACGGCAGAAAATTTCATCCGTCGTAGCTCATATTAACTCCTTATCTTATGAGAAGTTTGATGTTTCACACACATTCCAAAAGTTACATATCTTCAAAAATAGGAATTTCAAAGTATTAATTAGGATGAATAACGAAAATACTCATACGAAAGCTTGCTCAATTGTCCTTAAGAATGAATGAATTAGAGCGATTTTAATTCTTCCCATGCTTAGTGTTATAGCACTGCTATCTATAAGTATTCAGGTAATCAGGTGTAAACTGGTTCATATGGAATAAGTATACTTAGAACTTATATACAAAAATTACGAATTAATTTTTTATCCATTTTAAATAGTAAATTTTATCTCATGTTTTAAAAAAATTGAACTGAAATTTTGTTTTTTTCTGAAAACTTCTATTTTGAGTTCTATCATTTTCGAATATGAATACACTACAAAACATTTATGTTGAACGTTCCTTGATAAAAAAATTTCCATCAAAAATATATATTGCATATTTTATGCTATTCTAAATCACAGAAATTATTTTCCTGGAAGTTCTGCAAAACGGGAAAAAAAGCGACATTCTTAACACAGGTTTTATCCATTTCTGTTGTATTTCCCATTTTAAATTGCCAAAATTAATTAAAAAAAATTATTATTACAAAATCTAATACTATTACAGTTTTAAAGCAAACTGTAATTGTATTTTATAGTCATTTATATTACATGTTCATATTACAAGTTTATATTACATGTTCAACAGCGCGTATGACAATATCAATAAAATAAGTGACTTTTTTTTTTTTTAAATGATACTATATATAATATTAAGTTCTCACTTTCCCATTAGCATTAATTGATGTTATTGATGCATTTAAGCGTACGAGTTTTAATATTTAGTAACAGAAGTAGCAATTAATTCTCTTACAATTTATATTTTCCATTTTGATGATTTACAATTTATGAATATAATTTATATTTTCCATTTTGATGATTTACAATTTATTAATACAATTTATATTTTCCATTTTGATGATTTACACTTTATTAATACAATTTATTATTTATTACAATTTATATATGAGAAGATATATAAATATATTTATTCAGATGGATGGCCATTGAACATGAAAAAATAAAATAAAAGAAGAAGTAAGCATCAGAATGAGGTATCACAAAAAATTTAATGCATTATTTCATAAATAAATTAAAATTTTTCCATTGGGGAAATATATATATATATATATATATATATATATATATATATATATATATATATATATATATATATATATATATATATATACTATTAATATAAAGAAATTATACCATAATATAAAGGAATTAAACCGCGCATGCGCGGTAGCGTATTACTGCTTGCGCGGCAGCGTATTACTGCTTATTTTACTGTTTAATACTGTTAATTTTACGGTATAATACTGGCAGCTGGGGGCCAGTTTTATACTGTAAAATCAACAATTATTTTTTGCAGTGTATTTAAATTGAAGTCTGATAATTTATTTTTATGGTGATATTTAGGATTTCAGACGCAGAATGTTTATATATTTAAATTATATTCCTTTAAAATTCTGAGGACACTACAATCACCCATGGGAGTAAATCCTTTTTCTGTTTCTTTCATGCTTTGGGATGCTTTATTACTTAATCTTGCGTGAGCTTTGGCATTGACAGACGATGATTACCGACGAGCTTAAAGGTGAAAACGTATTGACTTTCGGTTAAATTAACTCGGTGTCCCAGTTTCACTTCTCTTCCTGTATGGATCACGTGACGTTGGAAAGCGTTCTCCACCCCTCTTTCACTCATTTTAATATTTTAATTTATTTCAAATTGTTTTGCGGAGCATGAATAGCAGAGGTTCTTTCCGGTTTTGAATAATTTAGAACATTGCGAAAAGAGCAGACTACTATTTTGAAGAGAAAAACCATGCTGTTCCTAGCAAAACGTGACATACAAATAAATTACTCATAAATAGTTGTTTATAGTGTACTTTAAACCTATAGAACTGGATTTCATAACCATATTAAGTGGTTTACTGATAAAAAATATTTTTTTCCACCATTTTTATTTTAAAAGATAAATATTTAGCTTGAAAATAGGGTTTGTGATATTTATTACAGGAATTTGCTGTATTTGTGTATAGATTAAAAATTAAAAAAAGAATTTTATTTTTAAACATTAAGTTTATTTATTTTTCGTAAAGCATTTTTTTTCTTTAAATAAACCTTTTATTTTTTTTTTCTTAGCAAAAAAGCCTTGTTATAATACAAGTTTTTTTCCTAAGATATTCCAATAATAACTATAGAAAATGTATTTTGTGACAATATAACAATATATATATATATATATATATATACACCTTTCTCGTTTTATTCATTTTCAAATAATTTCTCTTACTTTTATTATTATTATTATTATTATTATTATTATTATTATTATTATTTTGAAATATCTATTTTGAAAAGGAGATAGTAAGATTATCAGTCCCCGCCCTTCCAAAGTCAAACATATGAAAATTTATCAGCTAATTGTAATTAGACATTTAAATAATGACATAGACTAGATGCCAAAGATGCTAAAATATCTGTTTCTGGAGAAATGACTTTTTTTTTTTTTTTTTTTTTTTTTTTTTTTGTGTTGGGGGTGGTGGTGGTGGTGGGGTATTTAATAATTACAACCGTCCGCTTTCAGAGTTATATGCCTGGTTGACTGGCTTAGTTATTTGTATGCAACTAGATGCAAAATGTTAGATTAATCAGGACACTGAAAAAAAAATCTTTATTACAGTTCAGTATTTTACTGCTGATTCTCATATTTGTAACAAAGATATGTACGATTAGTGGGACTTGTACTGATTGCAATTACCTCAAGATAAGTTCGGAAAAGTAAATATTTTAAAAAGTAACGACTTTAACTGAAACTAAATACAGATTTAATACATTTCCTTACATAAATATTAAATTTAAAATATACAATGATCGAAAAAATACTGTTTCTAGAATTATTAATTTCCGACTTAGTCAGTTTTTTCTTTTATATTTAGAGGAATTTCAGCATGCATAGATTGATGGAGATCCAAAAATACAGAATTTAATTTTAAAAGCAACGCTAAAATATTACAATTCAAATATTATGTTGCAGACGTAGTAATATAATGTGAGGCCATTTTTCAAGATGAGTTTTAACGAGTTTTAATGGGAGAAAGGGATGAGACAATCTCCCCATCGCCTCTTCCTTGGATCCATCAATGCTTTCACCTACACATATAAGGATGGGGGGAATAACAAAAACAATTTACATTGAATGCAAAATACACAGTATTATTTTTTAAAAAAGGGGGGGAGGAAGGAAAGAAAGGAAACATAGACATTAAGAAAGGAAAGGCCATTAAAGATAAATAAGGATCAGGATAATAACCATGCTAATGATGTAAAAACGACGTGTCTAGTTTGAAAGTTTAGTTAACGAAATGAAAAAATCCAAGTAAATCCCTGCATATATAGAATTGTGTACTTGTTGTTGTTTTAGTACACTAACACGTTTCCTAATACCTAAGTAATATTTACATTGAAATTCCATAAAGATCCAGAGTATTTCGAAATTTATGATCGGTATATGACTGATCTTCAACTGTATTTTGATTGAATATTCTTCCTGTACTTTTAACAATTCAATAGGTTTTTTCATAAATTCTGTAGCCTTTGAGATATATCCGTATCATCATATGATCATGATCACGTATCGGTGACAGTCTTTCATCATGTCACAGATTGAATAAATTAAAAACCTCTCATTCGTGTAAAATAGTATTAACATTTCGTCTTCTAAAAATATCTCATGGACATCAAAACGGGCCCTAAAAATTGAACGGGTTTCAAAATTTAATTTTTTTATTTCATGGGTCCCAAAAATATTGTACTTGAGCCTTAATATGTATCGCTAGCGAAGCACAATATCATGTGTGCCGAATGACTAATTAATCTCTTATGATATCAGAAAATTTTCAGTTATAGTTACAGTCATAATTTTTTATAAATATCTGCAACAGAGATTAGTATTAGAACATTCTTATCGCCTTATCTTCAAGAAAAAAATATACCGATTGATAACTATCAGAGAGATATGCAGAAATGTTTGATTTTTTTTTTTTTTTTTTATTGAGTAGAAAGTAGTTTTAAAAATATATGTTTCATTTTAATTTTTTTTCACTTTATTTTTTAATTAAGTATTCACTTTATTATTATTTTTTTAATCTAGGATATACTTTTTTTATATATAATAAAACAAATTTTTATCACGGATTTCTTAAACTGATAAAATTGCAATTCACACATAATTTTTACGTTCTTATATTACAACAATTTATGTATATTTCTTAGACGATAAATTACAAACAGAAAATACATTGCAATACCAACTATTATACCTGATTCCATGTGATAGAAATCAACAATAAATTAATAAATTTAAATGGACTTTTTTTCTTTTGTTTATGTAATGCATATCTTTTATCTAATTGAATGTATAAATAATTTAAATGTAAAAACTGAAATTGTAATAAAAACTGAAATACGAAACCTGAAAAGCTAAAGACGTACAAATTGTACTATATTTTAACCTTTAAGAAAAGTACTTTTATTTCTTACAATTTTTTATAAGTGTCTGTTTCGCTTTTTTTAATAATCTATAAATAGAATTAACTTGAAAGTCTTTGACAAATGATAAGAAAACTATACCCTTCTTTTAAGTCATTTCGATAAATATCTAAGCATAAAATCTCAAATTTAATATAAAAAATCTTCTGTTAAGTAAAACTTTTTACTTTTGTAATTTTTCTGTAATCTAAGTATTCTATAACTACTAATTCTGTAATTTAACTATTAATAATTATTAGTGTAAAATATCAAACATTTTCATATCGAACATAAAAATTTTTCTCATAAGGCAGTGAGAATGTTTGTAAGGATTTATATATAATAAAACCCTTAAACTAGACTCAAGCGAGTTACAAAATGTTTAATAATTAAAAGTTTTTATTTGCCAAGAAAAAAAGTTAAAAAAGAAAAAAAAAGTTTCAATAATAATTTAAAAAAAATTCTAACCATATTTATCATACTTTTCTATCCTTTTGCTATATCAATACCAGAGTTTCCCCCAGACAGTTTCAGACGGGTTCTGCACCCTGTCTGCCCTTTGGTTTACAAAATAGCACCCTTCTTGCCCCTCAGTAAAAAAAAGTGCCTCTGTCTCCTTTTTGCATTAACAAATTTGCTTTCATAGTAAATATTGACTCAATATTGTCTTGAAAAGAGTGCCCTGACTTTTAAATATCAAAAGTGGCTTTAAAAACCAAAAGAATACCTTTTAACAATTAAAAAAAGTGCCCTCAAGAATACAAAAAGTGCCCTCAAGAGTACAAAAAGTGCCCTTTTAAGAATAAAAAAGTGCCCCTTTCTCACCAGCAGCACCCTGCCCTTTTTAAAACCTGAGGGAAACTCTGTCAGTACTCTAATTCAGGGGCCCCCTGCAATAACAAGGCATGTGGCTTGAAGGCACCTTGATTCTCAATTTTCAAATTTATGTAATGTTTTACTCAACATAAGGAAATATCAATTTTATGATCATAAGCAAAGAAAAAAAGATGCTAGAAAACTCATCTTAATAGGAATTTATGCAAAGAAGTTATATTCCAAATTAAAATGTTGAAAGTAAATTTAAAAGCTTCGTAGCTGAAAACTCCATGTTCACTATCCTTGTCATTGCAGAGGTTACTACTCTAAAAGTGGAATTTTTAATTTTCTTTTAAATGATATTTAATGTAGATGGAAATCCATATCAATATAAATTATTTAATGCAACTAACAGTACCATTTAGCTTAAACCTCATATTGGTTGAGTAAAACTGGTTTTATAAGTAACAATAAAAACGACCATAATGAATAAACAGGATTTCGAATGTATCTTCCAAATAAAACCTTGTACATGGTTGCATTTACTAGTTTAATTTTATATTATTCAATGTGAATGACTGCAATAAGTCATGATTGCAATAAGTCAGGATTACATAATTATGAATTTTGAACAGAAGAAGGGTAATATTATATATAAAGTAAATACTGATAATACGTGAGACAGAAAAAGGTAACAATAATTTTAAGGTTATTTGAACAAGAAGACTCATTTTTCGAAAATAACAGCATCAAATTTTAGACTAATACTTATTTAGAACTTTTCACAAAGTAAATTTTGCTATATTTGTTTGTTATACACCTTGCATATTTTAAGAGATAAATAAATACCAGATTATATATTTTTATTTTTTTAAATAATTTTCTTTGGTTATTTAATTCTTCAGAAACATGTATAATAAAATTCATTAATGTATGACTTAAATGAAAGTTTATTGAACATTAATACTATTAAAAGTAGAATAAATAATAATAAACAATAATGTTAAAAAAATCCTTTATATCTGTAGTTTCGTAATAATGATAAGAGTAATAAATTGGAAAGAAAATAAGAGAAAACGCAGAAAATATTTTTTAATCGCTATTTTATCAATTCACTCATTCCGTAATATATCTTTTTTAGAGTTTATGCTGCCAACTTCTAAATATAAAGAACAACAGATATGATTAAACACAGAGATAACAAGAAAAGTGATAAAGCATGAATAGTATAAAGTTAAAAACACCAAAAATAAGTGATGTATTTTATTTCATTTATATCATTATAGTAGTTGGTTTACACAACTAGAAAACACCTGCTTAATTAGTAAATGATAAAATACTTATTTAACATTAAAAAAAAAAGAAAAAAAAAAGAATGAAAAAGATTCTAATTTACAGCCGTAACTTTAAAAATAAGAAAAAAAAAGTGAAATTAAGAAGTAAAATAGTCATACGGTTTTATATCCACAAATAAAAGCGTTTTCAGTTTAATAAAAACGTAAAAAGAAAAAAAGAATAAAAGACCCCCCCCCCCCCCCAAAAAAAAAAAAAAAAAAAAAAAAAAAAAAGAAAAGAAAAAGTATGTTATAAAAGTAAATTGACAACATAAAAATAATGCAACTGAGCATTTTTGAAGTTGTTTTTCAAGCTTTATTATGAAACACTATATATATTATATATAAAACTTTTCTTAAATATTCTCAAACTGATTTTGCTTTAATAATCTTTAATAAAAGAAGTTAAAAAAACACATGCGCTTTATTTTGAAGGCGTTTTAATTTTATCAGTGAATAATCTGTTATAAATGAGATGAAATAGCAGTAAACGTAATAAACAAAACTATTAATAATATTAAATTTTAAATATTTGTAAGTATGAATCACAATTTATAATGTAATAATTCACTTTATTCATTCTTAAAATAAATAATAATATTCAGTTTCCCAGTTCTTTGCAAATATCCCTTTCATTCTTGTGTTATGAAAGCATGTTTTAGCAAAAGTGTCATGCATAGTTTATTACATTAAAAAAATGTTCATAAATTTATTTAAAAATATCGGTAATTTTATATATTAAAAAAAGAAAAGTCTAATCAAATTAATAATCGCATAGAAGAATAAAAAACAGAAATCTCTGTTAAAATTTATTTAAAATGAAATTTTTTACTTTAACAACAACAACAACAACAACAACAACAACAAATAACATCTTCAAAATGAATTAAAACTATAAAACCACATAAATAAAATACCATAAATAATTGAATATTTTCATTGTTACCGCACTCTGTAACCGCAACTAATATTACGTTCTCCCTTTATTATTACGGCAGCACGGTTTGTTTGTAAACACAAACTTCGCCGGCAACACCGAGGGAAAATTTATATCTCCCAAAAAATATTTAAATGTCAAGAGAATATTTTTATTCCAAAATATCGTCAGGTAATGTTCATTTTTCAATCCCCAGAGAAATCTATTCGAAACTAGAGAAACGTGTGATACGCAGGTGTTAGCGAAAGGGGTACATTTCATCGGAAGTACTTCACTTCCGTTCATGTTTTGCCATCATTTAATTCAAGTTTTTAGTTTAAAATAATATCTGACAATACTCAGGCAAAATTTGTGAGAAAGATCAATTGCATGCGACTGGTGTGCAATAAAAAATATTAAATGTACTCACCGGGAGATGACATAGAACACGTTTATTGATTCAACACTTCTCCGGTAACTCCGATCACCATTCGAACACACTGATAATCCTTGCGATTTGTTCCATCAACAAACTGAACTTCCATTCTCCCTTCGGTTCCGTTAGCTATGACGTCACACACGACACCTGTGGCTTCGGCCAATCGCGCGCTTTCTTTCTAGGACAACAGGGGAGATGAAAAAGTGAATTCTGCGATGGCTTTCTCTTTCGGTTTTATTTCGTTCTTTGTTTAATCATTTGATGGAGGATTTTGCGTTATTTTTTGTTCTTCCGTTTCATTTGAGAGTCGGTTTTTTAGGTCAGCACCACGCGACGCCCTTCCGTTTTTGGGTGGACGATGGCGATTTAGCAGTGGATTATGTCAGAAGTTTTTAAGGCCTTACGGAGTAAAAATAGCGCGTGGAATCATACCTGCGCAGAATGTTTGTTGCAGTAGATATAAATTTGCTGCTGACATATATACGGTATTGAAAATGTTTTATGGACTATAAATGTAAAAAAATCAAACAAAAGAAAAGTTTGATAGTCTTTGTTGAAGCCATCTTCTTCTAAATTTAACCATAAAAGGAATTTTATTTTGTTTGTTTTATTATTCTTCATAAACTTCATCCTTTTCATTGTCATTAACATGTTGTTTATTCACCAATATATATATGTTTTACTTGTTCATGACATCTGGGGAAAAAAATCGTATGTTTGAAACATTTTATTTTATAGACTTGTGTGCAGATCCAAAGTGAATCCCAGGCCCACCACCTGTACACTCGCAATAAAATTTTGCATAGTTGAACATTATTTGCAATTCTTGTATGGAGAAACGGCATTTCAAAATGTATATCTATACATGATATACCACAAAAAATTTTTTTAATGGCAAATATAACACATTTCACATTCCAGACTATGATGCTTAAGCAGACTAAGAAAATTATGGAAACCTATCTTGCATCAGCAAATTATTTTAATTTTGAAGGAATAACATTTCTGGCAATTTTTATTCCCACATTTGAAAATTATATGAGATGCCTGTGGTCTGCCTAATGTTTCAGTAACACAATGTATCACTCCACTCACCAAACTTAAGGTGGATCCCTCAAATTTTGGAATTCGTTGCCACACTATATCGTCTAGATCTAGAACAGCGTTTCTTAAACTGTGGTCCGCGGACCCCTGGGGGTCCGCGAGTTTACAGCCAGGGGTCCTCAAGCGCAGTGTTGAATTCCGATATTTTCTTTCGGCAGTAATTTCTGTAGTTGCAGCGGGGAAGGGGGGAGGGGTTTCAGGACTATAACTACTAGTCAAGGACCATTAATAAACATATACATATTTTGGGGAGAGAAATTTCAATGTGCAGAAGGGGATTCCCCCCCCCCCCCGTACCTACAAGAGCCACATTCTGAATTCATCTCTGCGCAAACCAAACATTTTTACCGAATGTCTATTTCTGGAACAATGAAACAATGTACGCATCTTAATATACTAACATCTATTAACATCTATCTAAATTCTCTTTAAATATGCATACTGTTTCATGTTGTCATAGTAGCATTCACGTGACAATACGTCAGCTTATTAAGAAAGACGAAAGCAAAGTTCGTTTTTAATAAAGGTTTTCCACTAAAAAAAAAATCTTAAAAATCACATAAGGAATATTTTTTAATTACTTCTGGTTCCGATTTATAAAAAGGAGAAAATCTTCATTTTTATATTTCCGGAAAAAATGTCGACGAATCTACGAACTTGTGAATTCCATTATTTAAAGTCCACAGCCCAGTGTGATCCACAGTTTTAAAATCTAAGAAAAGTACAGTTTTTCCCAAAACTAGAAAATACTTTCAGATTAGAACAAACTTCACTAAATTCATAAACTTTTTCTTTTCTAAATTTGCAAGAATTTTATTTTTCAAAAATGTGGATTCACTTGTGAGAAATTAAATTTAATTTGTTTTTAAGAGGTAATAGAAATTAGTTCGTATTTACCAAAATATTTCCCTGTTGTTTCAGGTTTGTTTCTCTGGATTAACATTTCTTTTGCTAATACTGCGAGTGTAGTGCGCATTATGCTGCAAGATGAAAATCGTAGTGAGTGAATTCCAGCCAGCCATTGTAATTTTTAAATGCAGTGTTCATATTTTGGTCCCTCTTGTTGCATACTTATACTTTTTTATTCAATATATGAATGAGTGTTTAAAGGATACCTTTAATAAAACCCTGAACAGCCTGTCTGTGTTATTTGTCATGATATATACTGTCAAATGAGTGTGTGAAACAAGCAACACTCATTAGACATTTACTAACTAAACACAAACTAACTGACTTTTTTAAAACCAGGTTAAAAAAACTGAAAACAAGTCAGAAATATAATTTAAAAAGCCCTCAACTTGTTCCAATATTGAAAAGGCCATTTTTGCCTCGTATCATAGCCTCTGATGATCAGCCACCATCGTTTCTGCCTCTGATGGTAGCAAAGTCGGCAAAACCTCATACCATTACAGATAAGTACCTGATGCTAAAGCAATGGTCACAATAAGGCTAGGAGAGAAAGCAGCAAAGTATTTAAATTTATCTTCATTATCAGTGATACTGTTAAGGACAGAATCAGAGACGTGTAAACATATATAGAACCAATTGATAGATGACGTAAAAACCAGCCTTTATTTCGCATGGATGAGGGTTTAGATGTACACTTGCTAATTTTCGTTCATTATGAATGTGGTGGTAAAATATGTGAAGATTTTTTTTTTTTTTAATAATTTCCAACTCACACAACAAATGCAACATTATTAACATGTTGAGACAATTTCATACAAAAAAGAAAATGGTCAAAATGCGTCTGAATAAGTACCAATGAGTTCGAGCTATGAGTGAAACTGTTAATGGTTTGATGAGCGTGGTAAAAGCTAAATCACTACATGTAGTTTAGATACACTGTTGTATTCACCGTCAATTGTCAGTTACCAGAAAAATGTCTGAACATTTGAAGTCTACATTCAACGAAGTTGTTTCAGTAATAAATTATATCAAGGCTCGTCCATTGTATTCGAAACATTTTAAAATTTTGTGCGAAAACATTGAGAGTCAACACAAACACCTACTTTTGCGTACAGAAATTAGGTGGCTGCCACGAGGAAACGTTTTAAATCGCATTTTATCACTGCGTGAAAGACTGTTTTTAATGAATTCCAATTTCCATTTGATAGGTCGTTTTAATGATTTTTTTCTGTCTTGTCAAGGTGGCATACTTGACACATATTTTTAGTTTTTGGAATGAGCTGAATTTAAGCTGATAAGAAACATCAGTACCACATTTTCGAAGTCCAGGACAAAGTAGAAGCAAACAAAAAAATATTGATTTCTGGGCAAATCGATTTGAAAATAATATTTCTGAATCATTACCAACATTATTCTCTTTCTTACAAACCTCTGGCAATACTATTTACCCTGATATTATTGAAAATTTTGTTGTACACCTGAAGCACTTGGAATAAACTTTCAGAGTTCATTTTCCTCCCTTGAAGTCAGAAAATGAGGGATTAGAGATGGGAATGCTCGGAAAAAAATCGGAAACTTTGGGAAAAAAACTGGGTTTTTTCCGAAGGGGTATTATTTAATTTTTCCGAATTGGAAAAATTTAAATTTAATTTATAAAACAATATATTCAAAATGTTATTATGGCTGCATTCTGATATTCTTAGAACTATTTTTGTTACTTGGAGCAATTTATGTCGCTTTTAGTAGAGTTCGGCGATTTGACGATATCCTTATTAAAGTGCCTTTCACAGCGAAATTAGGAGAACGAAAGGACTTGCCGATAGATTAGCATTTGGGTACTACCTGAGGCAGCTGACCATTGAATAGGAATTTGAAAATGAAGATTCGACAGTCACTGGTGCAATTATATATTTAGCAGCATATTTTAGTAAACCCAAACAACAATCTCAGTGCAAAATTTCATTAACGATATTTTGCACAAGATTTGTGGCTTGGATTTGAGAAATCTCGGATAAAATCTCATGCATAATAAGGTATTTATGCTTTCAAAACCATGGTGTAAAAGAGCCCTTACAATGGAGTTCTAAGTGACTGCAATTGTCAAATGAGTGAGCATACACAAATGGGTATTTTTTCACTCAATTCATAGCAATTTTTAACAAGTTGGAAATTGTACGTCAAACGTGACAAACGAGGTGCGTTCGTACTGTAGCTAGTTACATAAATATTCAGATCTTGATGATTTTTAATTCTGTGAAATGAATTATATCGTCTGCAGATTAATTTCTGTCATATCTCGGTCGCTTGACGATTAAACTTCGGAAGCTCCTATAACAAAAAAGCACCGATTTAAAAAAAAAAATTCAAATTTCTTAATAAATATTTTTATTAATATCTCCTAAAGTTTTGATTCGATTTTAATAAAATTTGAAATGTCTCGACAAAATTCTGCAAAGATAACATATCTTAAATCTCAAACCATTCGGTTGGGTAGTTTTTGCGTTGTTATATGCGGACGGACGGACGGACGGACAGACAGACGGACGGACGGACGGACCAAGCGACGACAATAGGTGCTACGTATTTATATAATTACGAATGCACCTAAAAATGGCTGAACAAATTATTTTATTTGAAATATTACTAAAATATTTTTGGTTAGTAAAATCTGTGAAAAGGGAATTTTTTTTCGTTTAAGACAGGATTCCGTTATTGATAGAATTTACTGTATATAGAGAAGGTTTTTAGATTAAATTCTTAACTCCTCCCCTACTAAAAAAATAAAAAATAAAATAAAATAACTGGGGGCTTTAGGTACGTGCTTACTGTACCTAAATCATAATAAGGCCCTGGGTATTAGAGACATCTTCGTCGACTTGAAAATGATAAAATTCAATAAATGTAACAGTTTCTCCACTACTACTCAAATTACATTAAAGACCGTTATCAGTCAGACGACAAATCCTTTCTCTAACGTTAAACCAATGTGCTTAGAATGTCGCCGTATTTTTCAAATTCCTCATCAGAAAATTAAAATTTTTAACGACTTTTTTCTGTATGCTCTTCTTGAAGGATGTTTCATTTTTATTTGACAATTTCTAAAATAGATAGTAGTTAGTTTTACTTAGAAGTGATTCTTATTTCCGACTCATCAACTTCACCTGGATTTTAACACTTAAAATATAAAATTATATATATATATTTTAGCAATATTTTGTCAAATAAAAATCAAAGAAATATCCGTACAGAAGACTATTCAGAAAAAATAAGTTAAATTTTTTTTATTTTCTGACGAGGAATTTGAAAAACATCGATGCACATTGGAGAGGAGGGTTTCAGAACTGATTGATGAAGAGCCTTAAGGGCCTGTTCATTCTTGCGAAAACACCTGCTCGCTAATGTTAATTCTATGGGTCAGTTATTTTATAGCATCTCGTTTGCATTTTAATATTTTTAAACGATTGTTTTATGAGGATACTTTCACACCAGTTTCGAAAGTGAAAGTATCTTCATAAAAAAAATAAAAAAATAAAAAAAATTGCAAACAAAACCGAAAAAGTAAAACGGCAATTGTAGAGATCGATCTCAGTTATGCAATGAAAAAAAAAATCGCTTGAAATTTTTTTAAATGCAAACGATACATAAAATAACTGACCCATAGGTTTAACATTAGCGAACGGGTGATTTCGCGTGAGTCAGCTAGCCCCTTAACCACTTCCTATCAGAAAAAAAAAAAAAAAAAAGAAGAAAAAAAAAACACAGTCAATAATGTTTATTTTAGGATATGAAATTTTTAGGTACGCTTTTGGACGATACTTATTTTTTGTTACGATCCAAATATAATCTCTATGTCTTTCGATTCAACATGCAAACTATAATAAAAGGATGAGATATTGTTGGCCGGTGGTGCGATAAGCATAGCCTTCGAAAGTCTCAAAAACTGACGTGTACAGGTCGAGGTAAACAAAAGGTCGGAGAAAAAAAAAAAAAAAACTTTGTAGATTTTGATTAAATGAAATTTTTAGCCAATCCTTATTTAATTATTCTTAATTTTAAAATTACTAGAATGGATACAGTATAACGACTCACTTCGTTTCACAGAAAAAGGTCATTATAAAGAGAAATCGCTATAACTTTTAGGAAAGATTATATTAGTCTTTTTATGCATTATGTAAAATTTAAAGTTAAAAGAATGACATGTCGATTTTGATATAAAAATTTTGCTCTTAATTCTAATTAAAATAATCTGTATAAAAAGAAATATTTCTAAAAGAAAACCTGAATTAAAATTAAAAACTCCAAAAATGCACTACATGTCATAGTTTTTCAATAATGAAAATCAAAAGTCTCAGGACAATTTAGTATACTTAGACAATATTTTTATTTCTTATAGAAATAAGCAGAAAGCATTTTTTTGCTTATCATATAACAACATTGAGATATGTGAAGAATTTAATTTCCCAGCGAATGTGGAAAATGTGTAACAAACAAACAAACATTGGTAATAATTGGTCAATCAGAGTGCCGCTCTAAAATTTTTACAATTCACATACTGGGTTTTCAGCGGATTCAATACACATAAAAGATTTTAGATGCTTTATACTATATATTCGATGCTATATTATCACGACCATTGGCGATCTTCCGTAATTGGGTTGCCATCCATTTCCCTTTGACTGGGAGATTTTTTGATTACCAAATTCGCATCGGCCGCTGTTGCGATAGCTGTTTTCGTGATTGATTAAGTGAGATCAATTACACATTTGAAAATCAGTTTGTCTAAAATGCTTAAATAAAATTGTAGCTGCCTTCTGGACTGTTATTATGTTTAGAAAATAAAAGTTTTCTTTCAGACGCTATAAGAAAATCGTTTTAAATACGACGTAATTTTCATTATTAAATGCTTTTCGCACGTAATAATTTAAATATTTTAAAGTTTTCTTTCTTTTTTAATATTTACGTGCAAACATATTTTTCAATCTGAAAAGTGTTTAATACATTATTATGTGAGCTTTTTAAAATCTGGCAACAATAGATAAAAACAGCTATTTCAAACTGTGAATTAAATCTCTATTCAAATAATGAAATTTTGAATAAAAAATTAGACAAATTAAAAAAAAATGATTGGACATTGCACACCACATTCTAGTCAGGTATGTGCCTGCAAAAGGTAGTTAAATTGCTATGCATAGTTTCTGATCCTATGAAACTTATTTAACTGAACTTTCTTGACTGATTTCAATTTTAAATAGTGCTTAAAATAATTATTCGATTTATAACCTGTCCTTCAACGTGTTTATCATACATTTGTCTATAAAACTACCATATTTGAAATGCTACCCATATTTGAAAGTGTCTTATGTCAAACTTATACCTAGTCTTGGGCTGCTCAATTGGTAAAAAAGATAAAAAATAAATTAAACACAAAGTGCACACTCAGAGAACCGACAAAAATGCAAAAAACAATTTTATATTATTTTTAGTACATCTGAAGCACATTCGGTACATGTAGTTGAGAAACATTCTTCTAACATATATTTAAGTATACAAAATAAAAATGTATCATTACAAAGCGTATCATTAGAGGTCTAGGGATACCAATATTTATTAAGTATTATATATCGTAATAGTTATTCAGACGTCATTAAAAATGAGACATTATGCTAATATTGATATAGCTTTAATTTAAAAGTATGTTAAGCAAGTTTGAATGTCGAAGCTAGTTTTTTTTTTTTGTCTTTAATTCAAAGTCAACAATTCTTAGAAAATATATTTTAAATGCTCATCAAATAACATGATATATTGCTAATTAAATCCAGAAGAAGTATTATGTAATGTTGATTGCATATTTGTAAATATTCTAACGAGTCTGTTAGTGTGCTTTAAGAACGTATGTACCTGTTCAGAAAAATCTGAGTTGTTACCAGCATTTCCCAAAAAATATGATATTTCAAATAAAATATTTAATTAGCCATTCTTCAATTTTGAATTCGTAAAAGTATTTTATGGAATGTTCTGATTCCGGTTTCAACATGGGGAAATATTTTGTAATTTCCTAAAAATATCGATGGGCAATTTCACTCTTCGACATTTTCTTGATGGGTGAAAACGATTCTAAGTGAGTAAAATACTCCTTATTATCCAGTATTGGCGAAACGGGTTGTTACCCATTATAACCAAAAAAAGTTATTCAATTCGATAATTAAACATATTTTAAAATACGTTTTCACACATAATATAGGTTTTAAAAAAACCTCCAATTTAATTCAAGAGTTTTGAATTTAGCAGCTCTCTAATTGGGGTGAACCCAATGAGTAATTTCATTCCTCGACATTTTTTTTTTATGAGTGAAAACGATTCTAATCAAACGAGTAAAATACTTCTTATATCGAAAACTTGTTGTCAACCACATTTTAACCGATTTTAAGAAAAACAAGTTATTTGATTCTATAATTAAGTATGTTTTAACGTACGGTCACACATAGTATAGGTTTAAAAAAAAATAATTTAATTCAAGATTTTTGAATTTTGTAGATCTCTATTCCGGGGGAAAATTACATTTTGCTTTTTTTTACACAATTTCTCAGAAAACATAGAAATCATATTTTGTTATGTTCAATTTTATGGGGCACACTATTATTTTATGTCTATTTTAGCTGCTAAATTTTATATTTAATGCAATAATAATTAGTTAATGCAGTTATATAGGGTAACGCTTTTTAACATTAGAAAAACAAACCTGATTTATTATATTGGGAAAATCAGAAGGGATTTTATCATTGTTATATTTATTTACAGAAATAGCTTCATATTTTTTCACAAAATTCGTATTTTCCTTTTAAATACAAAAGAAAAAAAATTGCTCGCTGTTTTAAACAGGAAAATCAAAAATTCGTTAGTGCTTGGAAAATTAAAGATGTTTGAATTTTCTTAGGCTCAATATTGAAAATGATAACAGAAATTTTTTTTTTTCAGTTGTGCGACTTAATGTTATTTGGAGAACAACGTCAAATACGAACGTTTTTGCGGTGATTTCCCGGTGGTAACAGTATCTTTTGTTTAAAACTGTTTAAAAAAAAAAAAAAAAAAATCTGAAAAACGATGTCATATTCGTTTTTATGTTTTCCGTTTTTCTGCAGTTTTAAACCGTAATCCCCGTTTTCCGGATGGAAATACAAAAATAACAAGAAATAATCATTTATTCACTGTACCTCTCCAGTTGTAACGATATCTTTGGTTTAAGAAAAATATTAATCACAATTAAAAAAAAAAAATCTGGAAGTGTTTACCGGAATTGATGCGGCCTCCAACTCTAGGGTTATTCGGATATAGAGTTTCGTTTAAAAAATATAATATCGTACAAATTCAAGGGTATACCTGTCAAAGGCACTGGAGACTCCCAGCATTAAATCCCTCTAAAGAAAATGTCTGAATTTAACACTAAGTATATTTAAGGTATTCTGAACTAAGTTTATTTAAGGTTATTTATTACCCGGTGCCCGGGACCTAGGTCACTGGGTCAGCCAGTATTTTCTAGAAATTCGATATGAAAAAAATCAATTTGTAACTTTCTATGGTTTTAAAAAAAAGTCATTAAAATTCAATTATGAAACGAAATGTTATATGTTCTTTTAGATTAGAAAAACTGATGAGTCAAAGTGAAGCTGCAGGAAATGTATGAAGCGAGTTGCGGTATTTTAAAACACTCATTACTGGCTTTATTTAGAAAACACACAAAATAGAAACGTTTGATTATTTTTTATAAGAATTTGATAAGAATCAATGAATGTGTAATTTTCCGCGATTTAAAAAATAAATTGACATTCGATTTTGAAACAAAATATTTCGTTTTGTCTTTTGTACCGGCAAAGCTTTAGATGCTAAGAGAAACTGCAGGAAATACATTCAGCAAGTGCTTTGCACTCAAAACTTAAAACACTCATTTTAGGTTGTGAACTGTCTGGCACTTTCTAATCCATTGCGTTTGTTAAATTTCTATGGTAAACAGTTTTTTCCGGATAATCTGAAGATCAAGTGCAAACGAGGTTTTTAAAAAAGAAAACTCAGTGAAATTTCTATACTTCATCCTAAAACAATCCTTTTATACTACGTAATAATACACAATACAATCACAAATTCTTTAAGAGCTGCTTAACGTTACAGTCAAATTTTTAACTAGTCTCACAAAGTAGAAGATGTGATTGGCTTCAATGGGCCTTTAGGGAAATCCGTCTTTCTTAAATGTAAACGCGGGACTGAAAATGAAGATAATCTGGTCTGGCAAAGTATTTTTTTTTCGGTAGCTTTAGCATTGACCTACCTTTGAAGAAACTTTCTCACGCGCAAACCAGGCAATAATTTTTTAAGTGAATTTTAGAACAGCAGATTTGAAGAGTTTAAAAAGTTAACTTCTTAACTGCCAAATGATGGTCTTCCGGATATTCTAATGCTTTCCTGTTCTTCAGAAGAACATGCTTTTCTTCTAATAAATGATTTTATGGGGGAAATAATACATATTTTAAATTTCTTAATAAGGAAGTGAGGGTTAAAAAGGTAGTCTTGAATAATCAATGGTAGACTTTTTGTTTTTACTTTTGTGTTGTTAAATGCACGGTAAGTAGAAAACGAAAACGATTGGTTAAACGAATCATGTAGAATCTTGATATAAATTCCATGAAATAGCTGATTTTAGTAACACAATATATTAATAAAATAATACTAATAATAAAATACACTATATGACTATATGGCCAGAAGTCACCAGACGCTTTTGATTTTAGATGCGTTGTCTAATATCTAGAGAAATACTTGACAAGTTTTTCTCGAGCTTCAAGAAAATAATTAATATGTTTAACATCATATTTTTAAATGAAGGCTTGATCACGAGCACAATTGGGGGAACAACGAATTGAATAAAAAAAAAATATTTGCAAACACCCTGTAAAATAAAATGCTCGAAATGATCTGTAGCTGTAGCACATGACTATGAGAATCTTGTACAACATTTGTGTTCATTTGTGTAAGAATAGCACGTATTTTCATGGTTAAATAAAGGTTTCTTTATAAAATTCAAGAAATTTCCGCATGTGTTTTGTTTATAACATGCAGGATTTTCAACCAAATTTAACGTCATTTTCAGGAAATCTGACAAAGTATAGTAGAAAAAATATATTGTAATTAGAATATAAATATATTAAATATTTAATGACATGTGAGCATTTGTATGAAATAAATTTTAACTGCGCATGCGCTAAGGGTAACATTTTTTCCCCCATAATTTAGTAGTGAAGTATATAAGGGACACTCATATAAAAAAGGCCAGACAAATATCGGAAAAAAAAGATGATATCGTGAGTTGAATTTCAGCTACTTTTTAAAAGTAGTTTGATAAGGGATTTTCTATAAATTGTCATTTTCCCCATTCAGAATAATATGACCCCTCGAATTTATACACACCCAGTAATATGCGAGTAATAATGATTTTCTTTGGTAATAATGATTTACCAGTAATAATAATAATTTTTTATATATACTGCATACTATTCAAAATTTTAGTTAATTTAAGAAAAGCATAGCACAGTTTAAAATTCACCTTCATCATCCGTCAATAAGCGGAAGTGTACTCGAAACCGTTTGTGAAACCCTTTTTATGATCCCTAAAATTTATACACACCCAGTAATATGCGAGTAATAATGATTTTCTTTAGTAATAATGATTTACCAGTAATAATGATTTTCTATGAATTGTCATTTTTCCACATTCAGAATAATACGGTAACAAAACTTCCCCTTTTAATAAAGTGAAAGATGATGTGTAAGTAAACATTTTGGAGCATGCATGACACATATGAAAACCCAATTTTAACAATTATCATCTATAGTCGGAAAAATATCTCAATTCTTTTATGTCGCCTTGTATATGATCTATAATTTTTATATATACTGCACAGTATTCAAAATTTTAGTTAATTTAAGAAACGCATAGCACAGTTGAAAATTCACCTTCATCAATTTCCGTCAAAAAGCGGAAGTGTACTCGAATCCTTTTGTGAAACCCTTTTCATGATCCCTAGAATTTATACACACCCAGTAATATGCAAAAAAATTAGTTACATTTAAAAACGCATTCAATCATCGAAATCGAAACCGCACTTCCAACAATTATAATTGTTGGAAATGCGACAGTACTGTAATTGAACTCTTTTGTGTGCCCTTGCACTGCAAAACAAAAATTGTTGATTTTACGGTGTAATACTGGCATCCCAGCTACCAATATTATACAGTAAAATTAACAGTAATAAACAATAAAACAAGCAGTAATACGCTGCCGTGCATCCCAGCTGCCAGTATTATACTGTAAAATGAACAGTAATAAACAGTAAAACACTACCACGCATGTGCGGTAGTGTATTACTTACGCTTGTTTTACTGTTTATTACTGTTAATTTTAGGGCATAATTCTGACAGCTTAGGTGCCAGTATATTATACCGAACAATCAACAGTTTTTTATTTCAGTGTAACAGTTGAAACTTTTCAATTAATGTTGAGTGCTAACGAGAGATTTCAAACTATCATAAACTTTTAACTGAACTTTTAAATCTCAAACTTATTAATACAACAAACTACTTACAAAGAGAGGATTACGAAAGTTATTTATTACAAAGAAAGTTTTCAAAATTAGCAAATCATACGAGGCATTTCGCTTCATAATAAATTCCATTAATTGTATTTAAACGTTAAAACCTGAAAAATTTTAGAATGGTATCGCGTAATAATAGTAAAGGATTTCAAACGTTACCGATCCCAGATTTTCTAGTACGAGGAACCGCTTATGTTAAATGCAGAAGAAAAACTAGTTGTTGGGGGCCACCGTAATACTTACCCATCATGGATATGCATAATGTAAAATATTAAAATAAAAATTTGTAAACTACTTATAAAATGCATTGCAATTCAAATAAAATCGTGGCTTGATGACGTCATAAACTTTAAAGGCTTAATTACTGAATTGCTTGAAAGAGGTTTTTTCTTATAACTCCAAAAATAATAATCCTGTTAACTAGCGATTTATTGCATCTGATTAAGCGTCAAATTTCCAATTAAAATATATCTTTAAAGTGAAATTTGGATGAAATACAGGGTCATGAAAAATCGAAGAGTGTGGAAAATAGGATTCCAAATATTTCAGCAACTAATTATCCGATCGACTTCATGCTTTATGCAAAATTTATGTTTTTCTATTGTCTTTTATATTCATTTCTTAAAATAAACAATTTCGAAAATTTTTATATACCTTTTATCAGAACGAATATTTCGAGAGTCCGAAAAGAATAGTTCCGGTTAATCGAGGTTGTTGAAATGAAATAGGCTTCTTTCCATTATTGAATACTAAGTACATAACAAATTGCAAGTCTCTATCTCAATTTTTTCGGGAGATAGAGCGTTTACAGACACACAGACACACAGACGGACGGCAAATTTTTTTTTCTAAAAATATGTTTTTCGGAATCTTCAGTGTTTGAAACGTGTAAATCCGTCAAATTTTTTTTTTCGATTTTCAAAACGATTACAAGACTTACCCTGTACTACGTATGATGGGTAAGTAATATTTACACAGATTTTTTTTAAATTATTAATATTTGTAAGACAACACTAAGCCACCTGTTTACTATTTCATTTTCTTCAATATTCAAGTCATAAAAAGTAAATACAACGAAACACAATGCAAATAATCAATTAGAGTGTAAAATAGAAAGGTTTTTTTTTTTTTTTCATTCTTCAACTTTAATAATTCAAAAAATTCTTCAGAAACTGAAATACGTTATAAGTGGTATTTTAAAATAATTTTTAATCGAATTAAAACATTTTATTTTAAAAGGAAAGGAGTTACCTAGTTAAATTATAAATACGTTTAAAAATAGTAACAGATAATACATTATTTACCTACATACTTGAAACCCAAATGGATCAAATTCTATATGTATTATTTTGTAATATATAAAGCACGTGCTTTTTAAATTTATGAACATCTACAAATTATAATTTTAACATTTACTGTTTATTTGCTCAATAATCATTATTTTAAAAAAATTTCAGACATTTTACAAACTTTAAGATTAGAAAATTATTTATCAATCATTATATGACACAAGCCATTTTGCAGCCTTATTTTGCAAAAGAAATTTTATTTTATTTTATTTTTGTTTCACATTATTTAGCATATGAAAATAGGACACACTTAAATTTCTACTATCTATTATAGCAGACATTCTATATTTCATTTACTTATTTATTTTTTTTAAAGGATATTTTCCTAAAAGGATTGTTATTTTTATATTATATTATTACTTAATTATTACTAATTGAACCATCAAATATTGATAACTTTAGGCTTGAATGGTATAGATAAAAAAATTTTTAGTTTTAGGGTTTTAAAAATTTTTTTTTTTAATGTGTGTATTTATTTCAAGAAGAAGAAGAAAATAATATTGATAATAATAATAATAATAATGAATGGAATGATAGGTGAATCTTCGGTTTCTTCGGAATCTTCTTTCTTCGGTTTTCGAATCGTCTGTGAAAATAAACTAACTAAATGTTATGTCCATAAAAGTTAGATTTTTACTTTATAATAAATCATTTTATGTATTAATTCTAGAAAATACTTAAGAAATCTTAACTAATAAATCCTATTATTACTAGCAATCCTAACCTAAATCCTTTTATAAATAAATGATTTTTTATAAAAGTCAAATCATCCTGTCTTAACCCAATGGCGAGGTAAAACAGCATGGATACGTTAATCTTACAGGAAATGAAAAAGTTTAGATTTTATTTAAAAGGAAACAATCTATTTTATTATAAAATTTTAACTATGGAACTAAATTAATAATTTTTCAATTATATTTATTTGATATTTAAAGAAAAAATAATAACCTTCATTGCAAATTGAGAAATTGCAAAAAAGAAGTTCACCTCTTTATCAGTTTTATAAAAATCACGATCGCTCTTGTCCATGTAGTTTTTACTGCCTTTTCTTTAAATATTGTTTTCGAAAAATGTTTTTTATCACACTTAAGATAGCCGGTTTTACCTTACGAGAATAAGGGCCGCATAGCAAGTCATAAAATTGCACCTATGCTAGCAACAGTTTCATTGTGGGAAATAAATCCTTATTACATTTGCTACATACAATAATGTAAAAAGTTTCAATAGCTTTAAATGTATTCCTATTCAGTGACAAGTAACAAAACAGAAAACTCCAGTATGGAGATACCGTAATTTCTGTTTCTTCTTCTTGCCTAGAACTAAGTATTTCAAGCATTGGCCTTTAGGTGGCTGCTCAAATGAAGTTAAAAGGAGATATCCGATTTTCTACGGGCTGTATGGTTTTACCCTATTATCTCCTGAATAAATAAATAATAATAATAATAAACACTTTTTGGTAATTTTATTTAGACGTTACAGTGGCTAAGATAAATAAATACATTTTTCAATTTTGTTTTTAAAGGTATTATTTTTCTCCATTGATCGTTAATAAAATCTGAAGATGATGTAGATTTTTAATGTTTTCTTAGTAGGTTTTCGTCGTCCATTTGTAAAAATCGGGTTATTGTCCTTTTTTCTATAATTTTTTTTTCTATCGTATGAAGTGTCCGAAAAATATATCTTTTAGAATAAATAAATAAATAAATACATTATAGTGTAATAACAAGAGATATATGACGTACCATAAGAAAAAACATTTTATTCAAAATTTCCATTCATTATTCGTGGATTAGTCTGTATTTAATAAAAAAAAAAAAAAATACTATTTAGCTAAAACTTAATAGAAGGAGATTTAGGGGAGAGTGGAAGCTAATGGGACAAGGGTCTAATGGGACGGTGGCCAAATTTTATTGAAAATATTATTTTTTTGGAAACATTATGTTACACCTAAATGGCAACACCAAAGCTGCTATCTTCAACAACAAGAAGTCAGACATTTGCAATTATTTGAAAGAGTGCATGAAGAAAGTTTGTTTTCAACTATAAAAAGTAAGTTTGATTTTTTTTTACTTTAATGCATTTACAATTTATTATTGTCTGAAATTGTAAATGAGGCTACTAATAAATATAACACAAATATTTCATTTTATAATAAACCTAGTTAAATTGTCTTTGGATAAACATGTGCTATGTAAATTAGAAAAATATAAAATATCAGCATATGGGGACTACTGGGACAACTGGATTGGTAATGCATAGGTACTTATTAGTGATAGGTATGCATTTTTTATTTAAAAGATTATTGTCTTATTAAAAGGTTTTATAAAAATAAGTTCTAAAAACAAGCAACTATGAAGGAAATTAGTTAGAATTAATATTAATTAACAAAACAATACATTCCAAAGATATGTATTAACAAAATGTGCTTAACTATATTTGTCAATAGATCATTTAGAGCTAATACTAACTGCTGAATATATATAACTTTAAACAACTGTAAATGAAATAAATGAAGGCATAAATAAATTATTTTATTTTTTCCAGTTGGGGAACTTTATTAATTTGAAAAATATAATAAAATTTCAAATGATTTAAAATTTACAATGCATTTAAAGCTTTTTTTGCATTTCATTTCAGATGCCACGCAATAAAATAAGAAAAACTGAACGACAGCGGGCATCAGAAGAAGCTATAAATGCTGCTATTAAAGCAGTTCTCGGTGAAAAATTACCAATTCGAGTAGCAGCTGAAAGGTTTAATATATCAAAATCAAAACTTTCTAGGCATGTCTGTGAAGCAAAAAAACAGGAGGGGTCATTTGTTCTAACACCGAGGACAGTACCAAATAAAGTGTTTTCCCAGAAACAAGAAGATGAACTGGTTGAATATTTGGTAATGGCATCAAAAATGCACCATGGTTTAACAACACTGGAAACTAGAAAATTGGCATTTCAGTTTGATTTAGCAATAGGAATAAAAGTTCCGGAGAATTGGCATGTTGTTGATAAAGCAGGGGGCGATTGGCTCTATGGTTTCATGCAACGCAATAAGAGTTTATCAATCAGAAAACCAGAGGCTATATATAAGACTGGCCCGATCAACCAGCTTTAACAAATTCAATGTTGATAAATTCTATTCAAATGTAGCAGAAGTCCTTAACAAATACAACTTTGAACCACAAAGGATTTTTAATTGTGATGAGAGTGGTTGTACAACTGTACAAAAGCCACCAAATATTATTGCAAAAAAAGGGATGAAACAAATTGGCCAAGTCACGTCTGCTGAGAAAGGCAAAACAGTAACTATTTGCTGTTTTATTAATGCTACAGGAAATACCATACCGCCTGCATTTGTGTTTCCTCGTAGTACAACTACCAATTTTTTGATTCATGGGGCACCATATGGAAGTCTTTCACTTGTACACAAGTCTGGTTGGATGACTGCTGAAAATTTTCTTAAGGTATTGGAACATTTTGTAAAGCATACAAATGCAACCAAAGAAAATCCTGTCTTGCTCACACTTGACAACCATGAAAGCCATGTAAGTCTTGAGGCCATTAAATTTGCGAAAGAACATGGAGTGGTTATGCTGACTTTCCCCCCACATTGTTCACATAAATTACAACCATTGGATCTGAGTGTCTATGGACCCTTTAAAAAGTATTATAATAGTGCATTGAATAACTGGATGCTTACTAACCCAGGCCAAACCGTCACTTATTATCATGTGCCCAGCGTTGTAAATGAAGCTTTTACTCTTTCCATGACGCCAAAGAATATTCTAGCTGGATTTTCAAAAAGCGGAATATTTCCTTTCAATGCAAATAATTTTACAGAAACTGATTTTCTCTCTTCTTATGTGTCAGATCGTCCAAAACCAGCAACAACAAGTGAAATTGATACACGAGATGTTGATATTTTAAAGCTTTCAATGAATGACATGAGTTTGACAACCATACAGACACATAGCTCTGCTGCATCATCTTCTGTACCAGTTACACCGGAGTCAGTTAGGCCATTTCCAAAAGCTCTCCCTCGAAAATCTGATACCAAACGAGGAAGAAAAAAAGGAACAACAAGAATTTTGACAAAAACACCTGAAAAAGTAGTGGATAATACTAAAATAGCTCAGAAAAAGAACTCAAAAATGCCTAATTTAATATAAAAAAAGAGGAAGCGTGTTCCTTCTTCAGAAAGTTCTGAAAGTAGTTTTGTACTAAATGATTCTTCAAGTAATGAAGACTTTCCAAAAAGAATTGATGTCGAAGAAAATGCTCTTTTAGAACAAATATCTGAAAATGATTTTGTCTTAGTAAAATTTGAAGGGAAACGTTCTATATCTCACTATGTGGCGGTTGTTACTGAAATAAACCGTGGAATTCGAGAATTGTTTCTGAGTTACCTCACAAAAAGATGCGATTCACAAAAGTTTGTCTATCCTGAAAAAGAAGAAAAATACTGGACTGAAATTAAAGACAATCCAACAATCCTCACCCTACAATCGATCAGAAAACTAATCGTTCATCAACTTTAATGTCTTTTGATTTTAATTTTTCAAATTTTAATATGCAATAATTTATACTGTAGTGTTTATGTACATTTTATTTTGAATTAAAATGTGCTGTCTTTAAATAGGTACTCCAACTCTACTTTTTGTGTTGATTTTGATATGTCCCATTAGACCCACAGGGTGTCCCAATAGACCCCAAAATAGGGGACTAATGGGACAAGTACACTAGTGTATAAAAGTCATTATAGGTAAAATATAACAAATGCTATTTTTTCTAATTAATTTTTTTTATAAAGCCAATACTTTTCTTTTTATGCATAAAAAAAAATGTAAAAATTTGTTGATTTCCTTTTATAATAATTAAAACATTAAAATTGTCCCATTAGCCCCCACTCTCATATTAGCAAATCTTCCATAACAGAAGTGTCCTATCATTTGTGGTAACAATCCGTTTTCAACAAATGAAAATAATTTGCCATCCACACATAAATAATAATGAGGTTACTTTCCCTGATTGAGGTGTTTTTATCGTAAAATTCAACGCAATTTTTCCGGTGACTAAAAACAATGTCTACTATGTCTGTGGTAAATAAATAAATATATTTTTTTCATTTTTATTTCGTTTTGTATAAAATAAAGGAAGTAAATAAGGAACAAAAGAACACCTCACCCTGCACCTCTAATTTTTTCTCGCAGACATTTCTCAAGGTGGGTGATGGAGGGTTAATTCAACAAAGTCACATAAATGTTGCAATCTGTCGTATAGATCAGAGTATACACTCATATTTCGTACTTCGGTCCATTTCAGTTTAGTGGGGAGTGGAAGGTCAATGCTCTCCTAGTTTACAATATTCACCCCTTGAAAAATATTCTAGTAAACAAGTGAATAAAGGTGTGCGTTGTGTTGTCAGGTAAAGGTCTTTGACCGTTCTGTAGCTCGGGTCAGTCTCTCACAGTAACAATGTACTGTATAATCTGTTTCTAAAACGATTGTTATTCTTACAAATGTCTAGAATTTTAGTTTTACACTGTTGTTACCATTGCTTGCATTTTGCTGCATCTTTTATCCTTTCTTATCTATACATACATTCTTAGCGAGATTTAGTCGTATGTGTTAAAAATACATAATATTTAAAAGAATATTTTCTTTCAAAACGGTACACAGAAGAAAATAAAACCCAATTTTTTTTTTTTTTTTTTTTTTTTTTCGAAAATGGGTATTTAACAGTGCCCAAAATGGATACACAGTGGTAACCAAAACAGGCATGACCCAATTTGGGCACATACCTAAGAATAGTTCGACTCAAATTGGGTTTTATTTTTTTCTGTGATAATTATTTTTTAACAAAAAATTACGTATTTAAAGATAGTCTCAATTTTATTTTCCCAAACGGTAAATGGTTTTGAAATAAAATCTTTCGTAATTAACCTTTAAATGCATCATTTATTTTATTTAATTGAAGGCGCACAGCTTATTTTTGATGTAATTACTGTAAAAATCGTTTAAATCAATTTTGCGTTCCAATCTGTAATGATTCTGTAGCGTTAGTTGGTGAAGCATGAATGTATACGAATAGATACAAAATGAATTTATTGAAGAAAATTAGCCCCACTTGATGCATGCGAAAAAAAGAGTGTTTGTAGCTGATTAACTACACCATGTATTGAAGGGTTAAGAGGCTATTTCACTCACGCAAAAACACCCGCTCGCTAATATTAATCCTATGGGAGGAAATTTTAAAGATATTTCGTTTGCATTTCAATATTTTAAAATGATTTTCTCTTTTTGCAATATCTACAAAGGCCAGTTCTTCAGTTGGTCAAAAAGTTGGTTCAATATCTACAAAGGCCGTTTTTAACTTTTTCGATTTTGTTTGCAAGTTTTTTTTAATGGGGAAACTTTCTCTTTCGAAACCGGTTCCGAAAATAAAAATATCCTCATTTAAAAAAAAAACAAAAAAAACAAAAAAAAAAACCCTGCAAACAAAATAGAAAAAGTAAAAAAAACGGCCTTTGTAGAGATCGACCTCAGCTATCTAATAATAATAATAATAATAGATCATTTAAAAATATTGAAATGCAAACAAGATATTTTAAAAGAACTCTCCCATAGGATTAACATTAGCGAGCAGGTGTTTTCGCGTGAGTGAAGTAGCCTTTTAAGGATTAAACTACAAAACACCAATGTACTGTTTATTTCAATATGTACTCTGTAATGTAGTGTTTATTTTAATACCTGTTTATTCCAATATACTCAAAAAAGAAAAAAAAAGAAACAATAGTTAATTAAAAAATATATCTTAATGAATCTTATTAAGATCAACTTAAAAGCAATGGAAATCAGATTTTATTTTCTATTGATATAGCAATCATCGAAATTTACTTTGAACTGCACCTGCATATTTCCGCAATGATGACATTTCAGCTATTGAATATTTGTATTTTTTTTCTCCCATCTATAAACCATCAAAATTTGAAGTCTATATATCATTGGTTTTTAAAGAGGCGATGCTTGTGATTAGAAGCGAAACGCACAGGCAGTTTGGATTTCCAAACTTAAATTTTTAAGGAAGTAAAAAGTTTGCTATTCGACCAGTGGTAATGCTTGGAGTATTGGTGTTTGAGTGGGATTATAGTCACCGTTGCTTCGTGATTGCTTGAATGACAAAAGCTCGTTGAAGTTGTATTGCGTATTGCCTCATAGCTGTTTGAACAGCGATATTTGATTAAGATTATATTCAGTTTTACATCACTGTTTAAATATAGGCACTTAATCAAAATTATATTCAGTATTGCACCACTATTTTTAACGACGCTGGTTGCTGCGTCATCATTATAAGTTAGCTATTGGCGGATTTGAACTGGGATTTTTTTTTTCAACATTATTAACTGAAAACCTGTACAGATTTCAGTGGGGCACTGACTGAATGCGAAATATATATTTGTTAAACTAGTCGCTGGGGGCCACCATAATACTTACCCATCATGGATATGCATAATGTAAAATATTAAAATAAAAATGTGTAAACTACTTATAAAATACATTGCAATTCAAATAAAATCGTGGCTTGATGACGTCACAAACTTTAAAGGCTCGATTACTAAATTGCTTGAAAGAAACATCCTTATAACTCCAAAAATAATAATCCTGTTAACTAGCGGTTTATTGCATCTGATTAAGCGTCAAATTTCCAATTAAAATATATCTTTGAAGTGAAATTTGGATGAAATACAGGGTCATGAAAAATCGAAGAGTGTGAAAAATAGGACTCCAAATATCTCGGCAACTAATTATCCGATCGACTTCATGCTGTATGCAAAATTTATGTTTTTTATTGTCTTTTATATTCATTTCTTAAAATAAACAATTTCGAAAATTTTTATATACCTTTTATCAGAACGAATATTTCGAGAGTCCGAAAAAATAGTTCCGGTTAATCGAGGTTATTGAAATTAAATAGGCTTCTTCCCATTATTACATACTAAGTACATACCAAATTGCAAGTCTCTATCTCAAATTTTTCGGGAGATAGAGCGTTTACAGACACACAGACACACAGACGGACGGCAATTTTTTTTTTTCTAAAAATATGTTTTTCGGAATCTCCAGTGTCTGAAACGTGTAAATCCGTCAAAAAAAAAAAAAAAAAAAAAAAAAAAAAAATCGATTTTCAAAACGATTACAAGACTTACCCTATACTACGTATGATGGGTAAGTAATAAAACTGATTGTTATTATTTGTTTTAATCTCAAAAAACTTGACGCGTAATTTAAAAGCTTTCAGAGTATGGCAGTTTTTATTTGTTATTATATTTTTTTAAAAGTTGATATTAAAACTACATTTAGCAGCATTACTATGCACTTGGTATGTACTACATTTACCACTTGGATACTAGCATTTAAAATAAAATACACATACTAAAAGTGATTACAGTAAACGTATAAGTGCCTAAAAAACCCTTTTAATAAACAAACCGACTAATTTCGCACACACAGAAACGGTGACATTCTAAAGATTTGTAATGATAAATAAACTATTTTCACATAAGTAAATAATAATAATAATAATAATAATAATAATAATGCGAAAAGAGTGTATTTATCATTACAGATCTTGAAAATGTCACCGTTACTGTGTATACAAAACTAGTCGGTTTGCTTATTAAAGGGTCTTTTAGACTTTTATGTTTACTGTAATCACTGTTAGCATATTCGTTTTTTTTAAATGATAATAAGTGATTTTTTACTTTTATAATTCTACTAGCATTTGTTTAGATATATATTTAAGGCTCAAATCCAAACTAGCCACTTTCTGACACATTTTTTAATTAATTTTTGTTCGCAAATGTATCAATAAATTGATAGGTGCACTTGTTGAGAAACTATGTAATCGAACTATTTTTTTTCGTTATAACTCAAAGTGTAATTCATTTATTAAAAAAAAAAAAAAAAAAAAAAAAAAAAAAAAAACCTTTTTATTACAAATGAGTTTAATAAGCATGCCTGAAAATATCATGCTTTTATATTTTAAAATGAGTCAGAGAATTTTCGCATTGTTGAGAGGGGAAAATACTTTCTAAGAACCACTTTAAAGTGTTCCGGCACATAGTAACCTCAAAAATATTACATTTCTACTTTTTAAGCTTAAAAAATACTCTAGAGATTTTATAATAAAATGATGCAAACTGTATGTAAATCCAAAAACTAGATAAAAAGATATAATGCTTTTTATTTTGTACTGTCTGTGGTTACCGTGCCTTTTTTTCCGGATTTAAATCTGTTTGTCTCATAATATATTTTTTCAATATTCGCAACATTGATATATCTAAATTTCTATCATTTTCAGTTGCATTCATTCAATTATCTTAAAATTTTCTTTCACTTCTTTCTTTCTTTCTTCTTCTTTTTTTTTTTTTTTTTTTTTTTTTTTGTTTGAGAGGTAATTTTGAAAATACGAATTTAGTAGTTCAAAAATACTCATAACAAATGTATTTTTTTCTTTAAAAATTTTAAATAGACTTTTTTGTAAATCATCAAGGTAAATTATTATTTATTCCTTTTTGTACTCAAAAATAATTTTAAAAAAAGTATGCAAAAAGCGTTATTCTTTCAAAAAATATATCGATTTTTAAATATGGCTAAAATTCATAACTTTAAATTAAAAAAAAAAAAATAAATAAACATTTTTTTTTTTTAAATTTAGATTTGAAAAGGAATATACATATAAATATACATTTTAAGGGGAAAAAAAAAGGTAAAAATATTTATAAAAAACAAAGATAAAATTTTGTATGTCGGAACAGCTTAATAAAACATCACTTCCACTTTAATTGGGAAGTTTTTTGAAATTATACGATATTTACTCACGCATTTTTCGTGTACTTTTGGTCATATTTTCAATACGAAATCAAAGGAGTGCGAAAAACATGCGAATTTTTTTTTCTTTTTTAGAATGATGCTGATTTATATAAAGTTTTCTTAAACGGAAACTTGGATTACCAAAATAAGTTGTTATATTAAAGAAAAAAATAATGTTTTAAGAAATAAACAAAATACTATATTATATACAATTTGTTTTAATAGTTTTAATTTGAATAGTTTGATCAGTTTTAATACTTTTTAGACGGATTAAAAAAAAATGGTGTAAACTTATATCTATACTAATAAAATAAAGTTTCGCTCTGTGTGTGTGTCTGTCTGTTGGTGATGGCTAGGAAAATTTAGCGCACCTAGAAGTCTGTAAATTTAGATTTAGATAGTCCAAACCCTCTCCTGATATACCTGAGTCTCAGAATTTTAATATTTTGATAATTAGCCTAGATATTAATTAGATTCTCATTAACCATCGCTTCTAAAATGACATCTTTTAAATCAAAATGACGAAAGAAACGAATCGTTTGCAAGCGGAAATGAACTAATTCGAAATTATTTTACTAATTAGCGAATTTTAAGAAAACTAATTAAGATATCAATTTGAAAATTTCTCAGCATATGTAAAAAAAAATTCTGCATCCGTCTATGCAATTTTTGAAAAATTCGGCCGGTAATTTTTCTTAATATATGCAAAAAACTGCTAAAAATCTGCTGGCGCCAGTGAAATAAATCCCAGAATGTTTCAGACAGGGATCTGCTTTCTAAAAACTGAACTACAAAGAGATCTGTTTCTCTGGCCGATTCCTCCATTTAGTTTGCGAAAATGAAAGGAAATAATTGCCAATTTTTACTAATGAACAAAAATTTAGATAATTAAGATATAGATTTGAAATTGAGGATGGGAAGGGGTGTCATCTGCCGGCTATTTTAGCGTAGCGTCTTCGTTATGTTCTAATTATCAGAAAAATTTAATTATTTTTTTAATGATCGCGTTAATGTCGATTCAGGTGGTTTTTTTGAACAAATTATTCCTTATATTTGCGGGTATGGGGAGGGAGGGGGTTAACGCCTTGAATTGAGATTGTTATTATCTCGGGCCCGGGCAACGCCGGGGGGATAGCTAGTATGTATATATATTTATTACACTGTTACATTTAATGACATAATTGAACTTGACATTTTTAAACTTTAATACAACATTTAAAGTTTGTTTGGGAAGTTGAATTTTGCAATAACAGTCTTTTAAATCTTCTTCTAAAGATTCTAACAGTGGTTGATATATGTTTTAAACAGTTTTATTTGCAGAAAATGCCACTTTACGCAAATATGATGTTGGAAATGGAACAAGTATATTTTCTATCACATTCTTTTATTTATATATATTTTTTATGCTATTTCGTAATACATTTTTGCGAATTAACGAAACATTAATAATTTTGACCCCTTAAATTGCGTTGGTACATCATTTATAACACTTAATTTTAATTAAGATTTGTAATCAGAATTGTTTAATAAAATTTTATTTTTATGACGTTGATGAATGAAGGCTTTCTTAATTTCAAATAAAATCTTTCGAAAAATTTCTAGTGTATCTTCAACATTACATAAACACAATCACTTGCCCCTGAAAGGGGCAAGTGATTTTCTCCTTAAATCCATCTACATTCCTCTCGCGGATCACCAGTTTGCGTAACAAAATGGTGTGCCTTGATTTAACACTTGAATCATGGCACAGCGATTGAACACTTTTCAATACATAAATTGTAAAATAAAAATAATTACTATAAATTAATAAACTCTTTAAAGTAACCGAATATATCTTTACTTTCTTCTATCTTTACAAGAAGAAAGTATTGGTATTACAAGAATAAAGTAATTTTCGAATTCCGGTTTTCGACGGATTTATACGTTTTAGAAGGTCCTGAACACGATTTGACTGTTATTAGAAAATGTCTGTCTGTGAGTCTGTCTATATCTCTGTGTGTAACAAAAATTTTATGGGCGCTCTACCTCAAAAACTAATGCACGGGATTTAATAAAATGATGACATTGACAGTTAGACCTTGATATAAATTGGTGCTGATTAGTTTTTGGTGTAAATCGCCCAACAGGTGGTGCTGCCATGCTGAAATTTTCAGGATTTACACGATTTTAGCAATAGTCATGCCTCAAGACCTAATGCACGGAATTCCATCAAACTTCATATTCTGTTAGACCTTAACATAAGTTGATGCTGATTAAGTTTTCGTGTAAATCATATAACAAGTGGCGCTGCTTTGCTGCATTTTTTTTAAAATTCTAAAATATATAATTAAACAAAAATACACTTTTTGAAGCATTAACATCCGTGGTATAGAAGAAAGTTTTGAGATTTGCGCTTTCCGACTAGTTTAAAGTTTCAAAGCAATTGAGGCTGTATGGAAGATTTTTGATACGTACATATCAGATGTTTTTCAACCATTTTGCCAGGAGAGGATTTTAGGCGTGCCGCGAAAATATTATGTCACATTTTATAAAGATTTAAAGAAAGTAATAGATATTTATTTATTTATTTATTTTTCACGCAGCGTGCTTAAACTACTATTTACTTTGTGTTGAGACTTAGTGTAGTAATATTACACTAGAATTTCATGTATCGAACGAAATGAATTTTTTTCAACTGACAATGAAAAAAGTGTCAATGCGAAAACACCCACTCGCTAATGTTAATTCTATGGGGGAAATAATTTACGATATCTCGTTCGCATTTCAATATTTTTAAATTTTTTTTTTTTTTTTTTGCATTGGATACCTGAGGTCAATCTTTATGCACGCTCCTTTGTACTTTTTCGATTTTTGTTGCAGTTTTTATTTATTTATTTATTTATTTATTTTTTAATTGAGGATACTTTCATTTTCGAAACCGGTTCTGAAAAAGATTAACTTCAGCTATCCAATGCAAATATATATATATATTTATTTAAAAATATTCAAATGCGAACGAAAATGATGCGAAAATGAATGCGAAATAATGATATCGTAAATTATTTACCCTATAGGACAGCCGTTCGTTAATGTTAATCCTATGGGACAATTATTTTACAATATCTCATTTGCATTTCAATATTTTTAAATGATATTTTTTTGCATTGGATAGTTGTAAGCGATCTCCACAGCGCTCTCGTTAGATGCGTTCGTAATCATATAAATACGTAGCACCTATAGCCGTCTTCTGGCCCGTCCGTCTGTCCGCATATAACAGCGCAAAAACTACCCAACCGAATGGTTTGAAATTTAATATATATATAATCGTTGCAGAATTTTGTCGAGTCATTTCAAATTTTATGAAAATCGAATCAAAACTTAAAAAGTTATTAATGAAAGTTTTCTTCATTCTATTAAATCCTATCATACGTAATCAATGATATCCCATGATAGGTAATGATTCTAGTTTGCCATAGTGATTACGTCCTATTTAAGATGGAGTCCTATTATTTTCGTATTACTGAATTTAAAAACCGAATTTGTACACTAAAATTGTTTAATTATATTAATCATGATATAATCTACCGACAGTCTATTTTTTGGATAGATGTTTCCGGAGAAATAGATATTAAATGGAAAAAACAAGTCTAAATATGGATTTCAAGTTCTGAAAATTTCAAAGCTGGAATTTTCAGTAAATGTCAACGAAAGATAAAATGTTGCCAACTTAAAATGTACTTATTTTATTACGGAAATTATCCCTATCATAATAACCAGACGATATAATTCATTTCACTGAAATAATAACGATGATTTTTTTACATTGTCTTGTATTGGATATTTGCGCATAGCATAATTTTAATGAGAATTGCAATTAATTGTTTGTAAAAGTGTATTGAAACTTAATTTCATAAAATAAAATTAATATCCATAATATGAAAATCTGCGCATAAAATAACTTTTGTATTCATGCATTTTTGCATAAGAGTGCAACAGCTATTGCACCAAGATCTGAATATTTATAAAACTAGTTATAGTACGAACACACCTCATTTGTCACGCTTGACGTACAATTTCCAACTTGTTTCACTTTTATCGATTTCGTTTGCGGATTTTTTTTTATGAGGATACTTTCACTTTCAAAACCGATTCCGAAAGTAAAAGCATCTTCATAAAACTTCATAAAAAAAAAATCCGCAAATAAAATAAAAAAAAAAGAAAGAAAAGAGCGCTGTAGAGATACACCACAGCTATCCAATGCAAAAAAAAAAAAAAAAAGTTTAAATATATTAAAATGCAAGCGAGATATTGTAAAATAACTGTCTCAAAGTCTCAAAGGATTACATTAGCGAGCGGGTGATTTTGCGTGAGGGATTAGGACCCTTAAATTGTCAATGCTCTGCCTATTGAGCTACCTCAACCAACAACTAGTCAATACATTTCACTCAAATAACCTTATTGTCAATAGCATCTACTCTGCTATGTAGACAGTACCATAAAACTCCGCACTGTAAAAGAAAAAAATTGTTGAATTTACAGAAAAAAACTTGCAGCTGGGACAATATAAATAGTTTTTTACTGGCGTCTGTGCTGACAGTTTTTTAGAAAATAAAAAAATGTTGATTTTACAGAACTGTAAAATCAACATTTTTTTTTCTTTACAGAGCATTAAGTAATGAATACGTAGATACACATTATTATTTTTGACTCAATCATGCTGATTGCTAAAGATATCAAACGAATTGAAAAATTTGTAATTGAGTGAATAAGTGTAAGCAGGGAGTAAAACCAAGACCTTTGTCTTAAATTCCCAATGCTCCTGTACATGTTTATTTCAGTGTCCGAATACTCTTAACATGAGTATATGTGAGAAAAGCTTTAGACAAAATTAATGCTTTTTGAGAAAAATTATTGTTCTGGATAATTCTAGAGAGTTCTAGTTCTAGATTGTTTTAGAATAGAGTTAAAAATACAGTAGAAATATTTGAAATAATGATTTTTTACCCACTGTGAATAAGATTAAAACTTATTTGGACAAATTTTATTAATTTTATACTATATTTATTGTACAGTCAGTGTAAAAATTAAAACGATACACCTGCCTTTATTAGCAGATCGCTTAAGACAAAATCACACTAAGCGCGTCATTAGACAATATCATCTTCTTTTAGAATATGAATTGAATTTTTGAAATAGGGGTCTTCTACGTATTAAAACTTACACCAACTTCGATTTTTCGAATGTCAGCACCCACTTGTAATCCTCCCTTTATTTAAGTTCTTTAGATCAAATGAGCCGAAATATGCATATAATTTATGTATTTTTGTTAAATTTCGATGGAGTTAAAAGAGGTCAAAATTTGAGGATTATAATGTAAAATTCACGTGACAAACTTTAATTTACAACTTCCGAAAAAAAAAAAAAAAAAAAACCATCTAATTTAAAATTTTTGTTTTCGATGAGAACCATTGAATGAACCCAAATATTTTCTAGTTTTGTTTATTTTTACTCAAAAGCATAATTTTAGTTATGTAAATTACTAATAAATTGATATTAAAAAAAATTATGAATTATGACCTTTATCAATTTTTGCATAAACAGAATGGGAAACTTCAAAAACATGGATACATACCCATGTTATAAATCATTTCGTTCTTTATTTTTAGAGATATAGCAAAATTTTATTTTACTTATTTTTTTTACAAAATTTTTTACAAAATTTTACTTTAGATATAGCAAAATTTTACTTAAAAATTTTACTCTAAACAGACCGTATTCTGCTACTGTTCAATCACAAATAAGAAAATCGAAAACAGCATAACCAAAAAATTGAGGTGGAAACAAAATATAGACTCATGTAGTTCTTACTACAGTTAGCGTATTATTATTACTATTTTTTATGGCTATATCACCTGGATGTTAGGTTGCTCTGCAACTAGGAAATTTATAAAGAAGTCTACATGGTTCCACTGTTCAGATTCACAGATTGCTTCGACAAGTTTACTTGTGTCTGGTGTGAATCTGGAAGCTTTTCATGTGAGATCTTAATTTAATTTTTCTATATTTGTGGATATACCCCTAATATATTTTCTTTTATAACTTTATTAGCAAAACCCACGGCTTCGCTCGCGTAATTCTTGAAAAATGCCAAGTGGTATTCGTTGGCCTATTTTTATTACAGGAAATCTTACTGACACAGATAATTCAGAAATTACTAATTAAACCATACTAATGTCGAAAAAAAATTCAAAATTTTAGAACTGTTTCGCTCTTTCACCCCTTCCCCCTGTTGTAGTGTCACCGATATAAAATATAGCCTATGTTACTGCAGAGACTGTTACCATCAATTTGCCACCATCAGTTTTGAAAATGGTTCTGTAGAGTTCCAGAGATTCCATAGAAACTGTAATTTAGAAGGTTTTTAGAACTCTTTTCGCTCATCTCAACCTTTTAAATTTCAAATTTTTTTAGAATTTGTTCGTAGAGAGTATTTACATCTTATAAGTAACTACCATGCCAAATTTCAAGTTTCTAGTTCCGTCAGTATCAACAAAAATCAAAGTTTTAGAAAGTTTTTCGCTCTTGCACCTCCCTGTGGTAGTGGCACCAACATAAAATATAGCCTATGTTACAGCAGGGACTGTTTCCATCAATTTGTCACCATCACTTTTGAAAATGGTTCTGTAGTTCCAGAGATTCCATAGAAATTGTAATTTAGCACGCTTTTAGAACGCTTTTCGCTCGTCTCACAATTTTAAATTTCGATTTTTTTTTTAATTTGTTCTTAGAGAGTATTTACATCTTATAAGTAACTACCATGCCAAATTTCATGTTTCTAATGCCTTCAGAATAAAAAAAATCGAAATTTTAGAACGTTTTTCGCTCCTGCACCCCCCTGGGTGTAGTCGCACCGACATAAAATATAGCCTATGTTGGAGCAGGGATTGTCACCATCAATTTGCCACCATCACTTTTGAAAACGGTTCTGTAGTTCCAGAGATTCCATAGAAATTGTAATTTAGAACGCTTTTAGAACGCTTTTCGCTCGTCTCACAATTTTAAATTTCGAATTTTTTTTAGAATTTGTTCTTAGAGAGCATTCGCATCTTATAAGTAACTACCATGCCAAATTTCATGTTTCTAGCTCCTTCAGTATAAAAAAAATCGAAATTTTAGAACGTTTTTCGCTCTTGCTTCCCCCTGGGGGTAGTGGCACCGACATGAAATAAAGCCTATGTTGGAGTAGGGATTGTCACCATCAATTTGCCACCATCACTTTTGAAATCGCTTCAGTAGTTCCAGAGATTACCCCCTACAAAGAAACAAACAAACAAAAAAACAAAAAAACAATCTTTACTTCTTTATAATATTAGTATAGATGAAGATTTAAGAAAAAGTATATAAACTATATCTTTTTAGGGGCTGCCTTGATCCAAGAAAACTCAAACATACTGTCAAAAGTGGGTCCAATTTTTAATATGTAGGTGATCCCTTATGACAAAATAAACCACATACGATGATTACAAAGAGCTTCATAGGAATTAAAACGGCACTTTAAGTTTTATTTTTGCATTAATAAGCCTAATTATAGAGTCATTTTTTATTTATTTTTTTTGTTTATTTTGTGTGTGTGTGTGTGTGTTATTGTATAAGCATAAGGACAAATGTTCAAACCACAAACTCCCAGCTGAAACTTATAATAGAAATCTAATTTCAAATTCGATTCGAAAATACCTTGACATCAAACACATTTTCTTTTTATAGTATACAAGATATATTTAATATATTTTCTAATAAAACATAATTCATTAATATTAATCACTTCAAACATTAATAAATTTAAGCAAAAATAATACTAAGAATGATAATTTTCAGTTTTTATTGAACGAGTATTTCATTAATGTTTAAAACATTGTCTTCATAGCGACAATTACAAGTGGAAAAACCACTAGTCAAAAGAATTTTTATAAATGGTCTTATTGATTAATTTTTATTAATTTAGATTTTATAGAATGTAACATTAATGTTATATTTTCCATTTTAAATTATCCCTTTTCAGTGTAATTATTGGTAATTATGCGAGTCGCGTCAATAATTGATCACTTTCCAATTTAAAACTGGTAAGTCGTTAATCGACATGTCAAATCGACACATCAAAAAGTCAAGTTTATGAACTAAATTACTCAGCTTTACTTTTCATTAAATGCAATGCCTCTTTTTAGATTTGTACAATACATTTTATTCACAACTTTAATGTAATTTTCACAAATCTTAGTTTAATAAAATAAATAAATAAATAAATAAATAAATAAATAAATAAATAAATAAATAAAATAAATAAATTTGTAAATCGAAAAATAAAGCAAAGTTTTACTCCAATTGCTCTTATTAAAACTACGAATAAATGTTCCAAATTTCACGAATATTTTAAAATTTTTATAATAATATATTTCCTCAATTGAACTGACAACATTTTTCTTTGCATTAGAAAAAATACCCTATACTTTTCAATGTCTTCAACAGTTAAATTTTTGATGCAGGGTTGAACAAAATTTTGGGGTTGCGGTGCAAATATAAGATTGTAAAATTTTGTTCAAAAATTCGGTATTCCAGTTGAACCATAAACTTTTGTATGTTCAACAATGGACTGGTAAGATGTAGAATCTAGAATATTGGAAAAATGCCAAACTAAAATCGCTATGGTTACCAAGGGTTTTATTATACCAGGACGTCTGTTTAAAGTGGAATCCGGCACACTATTGACACCCGAGCCTCTGACCACTTTAGTTGCAGCAAGCGTTCTAACCACTAAACATGCAGGCGTTATAGTTACCCTTTGCCTTTCTTCTCTAAAGTAGCATATTGAGAGTGCATACAACAATTTGTTCTGATCGGTTGTTGAATAGTTATGTTTTATTTTCCCTAGGTATAAACCTTCAAAAAGTGGGCAGCTCTGTTAAAGCCGACCTATGAAACTTAACGTCATTTTCAAGGAATATCTATAAAGAAGATTTTTTGAAAGTTAAGGCTGTTCTCAAATACAAACTGACTACTTTCTGACACATTCTTTAATTCATTTTTGTTCTCAAACGTATCAAATTGATAGGGTTTCTTATACTTTCGAAACTAAGTAATCAAACAGTTTTTCTGTTTTTCGCTAAAGGCAGAAGAACTTTCAGAAAATGCCGTCAAAGTTGGTGATCTGAAATATCTTTCCGGACACGACAGCGCAGGGAACGAAAAATCTAAAACTGTCCTCCTGAAACAACAATCGCTTATAACTCAAGATGAAATTCATTTATTGGAAACTGAAAAAAAAAATCGATTACAAATCACTTTAATAATTATGCTTGCAACTATCAGGCATTTGTGTTTAAAAATGAGTAAGAAAGTTTCATGTTGTGCAGCGGTATAAGATATTTTTTTGAGAACCGCCTTAAGAGCCTACGCTAGTCACGCGAAGAAACGCTCCAGCTAATGTTAAGTCTATGGGAAGGTTATCGCGCGATTTCTCGCTCGCATTTTAATATTTTTAAATATTTTTTTTTTGCATAGGATAGCTGAGGTCGATCTCTAACGTTGTTAGTTTTTACTTTTTCGATTTTGGTTACGGTTTTTTTTTATAAGCGGACATTTTCAATTTTGGAACCGGTTGGAACCGGTTCTGAAAGTGAAATTACCCTTATATAAAAAAAAACTGGAACCAAAATCGAAAAAGTAAAAACTAACAACGTTAGAGATCGACCTTAGCTATCCAATGCAAAAAAAAATTATTTAAAAATATTAAAATGCGTGCGAGAAATCGCGCTTTAACCTTCCCATAGACTTAACATTAGATGGAGCGTTTTTTCGCGTGACTGATGTAGGCTCTTAAGAAGATTGATATTTTAGTTCTTTTAATTACTTTACATCATAGAATGGTTCATCTTTGAACTAATTTTTTTTTTTTATGTGGAAACATTTTCATCTTCCAAATAGATATTGCAGAGAAACAGCTGTATATAAAGTCAAAGCTTTTTTCATGATTTTTTTCTTTAAGTGACAAAGAAGGATCATATTCTAAGTGAACAGAATTTTTACAATACTTATACAACATAGTTGAAAAGTGTTAATGAATTTGGTTTGTCTGTCCGTGCTCTAACTCGCGGAAATATCCTCGGATTGCCATGCAATTGATAGATATTATTAAGGTTAACTATCGCTTGTTCGGTAATAAAAATAAAGTGTGTAGCATTTATAGTTCATTACCAGGACACTCAAAAGAATTCCGTTACACTGCGGTTTATGGAGAAAAATCGACTTTAATAATGTTACACTATTTCAAACATATTGAAGTTGATATTATATCACTAAGGTGCATTACTAGAGGCTTACAATAAAATAAAGTGTGCACAGCATTCATCTTTCATTTACAGGAACACATAAAATAATTCAGTTAGAGTACAGTCCATGAATAATAATTACTGAAAGTAGTGATGGGCATAAAGATTATTTTGATTATTCGAATGAATCATTCGGGCATACGCAGAAGCCAAACTGCATTTTTTTTATTATTATTATTCAATTACTACCAGAAATTTTGAAAAAAAATGTTTCTGATTTTAATTATAATTAGATTAGACGCCAGATAAAAATGAAAAACGTGTTTTTAAATTTAACTTATTTCTGCCATATAACTTGGCGTATATAAATTCTATAGATCTTGTAAGGCACAAAAGGTCTTAATTACATTTTCTCGTTTATTGTCGGAATTTGCTGTAGGGAAATTTTCAACTCTGCTATGCGTTTTTAACTGAACTAACTTTTAGAATACTGTGTGTAGTATGTATACAAATCTATATATTATATACAGGGCTGCACAAAAAAATGCGGATATTTATCCGACTATTGATGGTAATTTCTGAAATTGGCTTTTCTAATTTGTTATTGCGTTTTCCGAATTGTTTTTTTAGATATCCTCTTTCAGCTTATTAAACGGTGACGTTTTGTTACAGTATTCTGAATGTGCCGTAAAAAGGGTCATAATGTATGCTTGACGCGTGATTTTTCCTTCTTGTTTTATTACGTAACATCTTATTTAGGAGGTAAATTTTTCAGCACAATAAAAAGGAAAAAGCGAAAAGAATTTTTCCCCATTCAAATAGGCTGGCTTATCTTAGGAATATATACATATACGTATGTTTATAAAAAGAATCGATATATTAAGAGGAGGTTCTAATTTCTCCTAAAATTTACGTGATTTACAATTTTTTTTTTTTTCGGTTACAAAGAAAAAAAAAGATATATTAACTTTGGACTTTTTGCGTTATTTTAATTGACATTTTTACGTATATATTTAAAATATTCTGTGTAAAAAAATGAATAATACGCCTTGTGCGACGGGAGTACTTGCAGGTGCGCCCCGTGAACTTCCAATCGGCCGACAGTTTTTCTCCGGTCACAAGTATCTGAAACAAATTTGGTTGTCAAATTATGAAAGGGCATTAAATTCTCTAGAGCTTATACTAACCTTTACTGTAAAAAATGATTTTTGACAAAATGACGGTCATTTAAACAAAAAATACAGTTTTTTTACCTTTTTTTTTTTTTTTTTTTTTTTTTTTTTTTGCATTTTGCATTTTGCATTTTGCTGCAAACTTGTACAATTACCTTTCTTTTAAATAAAAAGGAAAAAAAAATTAAGGAAATCGGTCGAAGAAAAATGATAGCTCAGTTTGAAAAACATGGTTTCGAGAAAAACTAGTTTAAAGTTTTACAAAAGCGTTACGTTCACCGAGCAAAAAAGATTGAAAGAAGTTGGAATATTACAAAACTGCTTTTGCGCAGCAACCTACACACTTGAAAAAATGAAAAGAAATGAAAAGAAAAAATAAAAATCGAAAATTTTGATTCAAAGAAGTACAACCTCTCCTTAAGTTACATGCAATGAAAATATTGCAATGGAAATTTCAATTTTATTAAAAATTCATATTATTTCAAAGATTTCTTTTGCTTATTGTTCACTAATTCTTTTTTCTATATTTTGACTTAGCACCGACATTGACATTTTAAAATAGTCAACGCCCCCATTTAAAAAAAAATACAGCAAAATTGAGTATAATACTGATTGTTTCAAGTAAATTAGTATATAAAAAGACAATTTCCATTTGTTACAGAAATTATTTTGGTGGTGCACTTTTTTTTTCCATTTTGAAATTTTAAGGAAAAATATTACGATATAGAGGAATTTCGAGCATTATGGAATAGTCGGGTAATATGGAATACCAAGGTTTCTGTCTGGTAAAGTGCTGCCACCAAGCGTCAATATCATAAACTACTTAAGAACGTTTCAAGAATGCCCCCCATAATGCGCGCTGTTCGTCAGTCGGTGTCAGGGTGCGTTGTGTGAATAAATATTTGTTTTTCGTGTTTGAAAAGTTTCAGGGTATAATTTTTCAATATTTTTTATTCATTATTTGAAGTAATATTTTTACATTGAAATTAAGCATAATGTACACCGAAATACTAACAGAATGGTGTAATACTCGCTTCTTAGCTCGCGATTAAACACCAATAAATATAGAGTAATTTTTTCTGAAACCGGCGGTATCGGGTTATATGGAATATCATTGTATCACTAGCAAAAGCCATGCTTTGTTTGGATTCGCGAAGCATTATTTCATAAGATAAATATTTGAAAGTAACAATATTTTTGTATATTATTTTTGCATCTTTATTAAGCAAAAACGTTATTTTATGTTTTGGCGCATTTTAATTTTAGAAATGTAAATTCAGCCAAATAACTAAGAATTTCCTCGGAATTTTCTATTTATGATATAAGACCGGCATAAATAAAAATATTTGCGAAGCAAAATTTTACAAAATATTTTTAAATTTTCAACTAAAAGCTCTTTTAAAGATGTTTTTACATTTTCCAATAGCCTCTGGTATTTTCTCAAATGGTATATATATATATATATATAGAGAGAGAGAACATACATCCGACTCGTGTGCTTGACATCAAGTGCCCGCTTATAAGTCATCGTCAATATACAGGGACGAGATAGTCACAAGGAAATTTACAACACCAGAGAGTTACATCCGGGAGCTCCACAAAGTGTGTGCAATGCAGCTGGCGGGAGTCGAACCCGCCGAGCTGACTCTTACGCTCTCAAGCGATTAGCGGAATGGTGTCTTAACCACTCGGCCACGAAGGTCCCTCTCAAATGGTTTGAAATAGGTATGTTCCCAATCTATTTGTTTACAATTCTTTTGTTGCCACTTTACAAAAAAAAAATCATAATATAACTTTTTTTAAATGCGTAAGTATCGTCTGCGTAAATGATTTCACATAATAAGAATAAATTGTGTATTTGAATTCTTAACACTGAAAAATACTTTTATAATTGAAATAATTGAATTTTCACAAATTTTAATTCATTAAAAATATGCTATAATTTTCATAAAAAAGGGTATTTTAAAAATTTCATAAAAGAAATCGTGAAACTATTATATGATTAAAATGAATGAGCACCCAAATATGCGCCATTTCCAACCAATCTTAATAAAGTATTCTATTAAAATGTATATTTTTCTCTCAAATAACATACATTTTTAATATAAGAAAGTTTAATGGTCTTTTACGGTTTGAAGTATAAATTCTGCAGTTATTTTCAATATTTAAAATATTTCGTCTTCGCAAAATGCAGATATATAGGTTCCTTTCCTTATTCAAATATTTTTTAAAAAAATAAGAAATTTTGATGCAACGATAATATTTCACGTACTTAATCATTCATGACTTTATTCATTTTTACTGACTTAATGATTTTTATTTACTGCAAGAAATACGCCGGTTTCATTATCGTTTACAAAAATGAATCCGTATAATGGAAAAATATATTCAACAAAATAATAAAAAATGTTTTTTTTTTTTTTTTTTTTTTTAAATCATTTGATAAGAAAATAATATTGTCAGAATCTACAGATCATATTTCATTTCTATCAAGTCCAAAAATATTTCTTTCTTTAATTAAATTTAAAAAACAGTTCTTGAGATATTTTGGCGAATCTTTTTAATTAATCATGATTCTATCTATAATTACTAACTCCATGATTTATTTTTTCTTCTGAAAATATACGTGTTTCATTTTTTATTTGCAAAAATGCGTCCGTAATGGAAAAAACATGTAAAATAAATTAATTAAAATAATAGATTTTTTAATGTTATTCTGTAAAAAAAAAAAAAAATAATAATATTGTGTAAATCTACAGATCATAATTAATTTTTATGTTTAATTTCAAGTCAAAATACTGAATAGTTTTTTTTTGTAAAGTGTACGACAAAATGTAATTTGTGTAGCCTTAGTAGAGGATTCGCTTCGCTCATCCTAATAATACTCTATGATTATGGTGGCGAAAAGACAGATCCTTATATTTGTGATTTAGGCAAATCTGTAGTATGGACTGAAGTATATTGGCTGACTACCTAGACACTATATTTTGATCATGCTCTCTTGATACCATTACATCCGTTTTTTGCCAACTTCTGTTCGTCTTCTTCATTTTTAACCCACTTTTCCATATTTCCCGACTATCTCATATAATACCCTCCAAAAAATTTTTTCATTATTACTTACCCATCATACGTAATATAGGGTAAGTCTTGTAATCGTTTTGAAAATCGAAAAAATTTTTTTGACGGATTTACACGTTTCAGACACTGGAGATTCCGAAAAACATATTTTTAGAAAAAAAAAAAAATTGCCGTCCGTCTGTGTGTCTGTAAACGCTCTATCTCCCGAACAAATTGAGATAGAGACTTGAAATTTGGTATGTACTTAGTATGTAATAATGGGAGGAAGCCTATTGGATTTCAGTAACTTCGATTATCCGGAACTATTTATTTCGGACTCTCGAAATATTCGTTCTGATAAAAGGTATACAAAAATTTTCGAAATGGTTTATTTTAAGGAGTGAATATAAAAGACAATAAAAAAAAACATAAATTTTGCATAAAGCATGAAGTTGATCGGATAATTAGTTACCGAGATATTTGTAATCCTATTTTCCACACTCTTCGATTTTTCATGACCCTGTATTTCATCCAAATTTCAATTCAAAGATATATTTTAATTGGAAATGAGACGCTTAATCAGATGCAATAAACCGCTAGTTAATAGGATTATTGTTTATGGAGTTATAAGGATGTTTCTTTCAAGCAATTCAGTAATCGAGCCTTCAAAATTTATGACGTCATCAAGCCACGATTTTAGTCGAATTGCAATGCATTTTATAAGTAGTTTACACATTTTTTATTTTAATATTTTACATTATGCATATCCATGATGGGTAAGTATTACGGTGGCCCCCAACGACTAGTTATTATTGGTTTGCATGTGAAGAAACTTCGTAAAATGATTTTTGTCTATACAAATAACTAATCACACATAGTTGAAGTTTGTGATTGTATTAGGTTTTCGGGTTTTAAACGATATCGAGCTGTGATATTGCCTCAAACATAAATTATATTCCATATTACCCGAAGTTCCCCTATTACTTTACGAAAAATACCTCCACGACAAAAATCCTGATAGTTTATTAATATGTTTTTCAATAAATTATATAATTTAAATTATTGAGAATGTAATGAACTACAATCTAAGCCATAAAATAAAAACCTCACCATAGGTATATCTATTTAAATTACCACTTTGATGAATTTTCATATACAGTAAGATTTTGTTAAACCGTTAGTCTGTTAAAACGTCAAACCGCAAATAAGGTCAGTTTCTTAAATTCCCAGCCAAACAGCGAAACCTTGCTATGTATTATATACCTTACGTAGATGTTTAATTTCTTTGAAAAATCCGTGGAAGAGAATTTAGCAATTCCCATTTAACGACATAATTATTTTATAGCTCTGAATCCTAGATGAATTCTCTCCTTTCATATTTTCTCATAAGCTTATTCTAAAAGAAAATTACCTCTGAAAATTACTACTGAAATTACTAAACTACTGTTAAAGTAAATAAACTTCCGTATTATATTCATTCAAAAGTTAATATAATTAATTTAACTACAACAAATTAAGTCATTCGTTTGTACCGTCATCCCGCTTAAAGCGTCACAATTGTCGGGTCTCAATGGGATGACGGTTTAACAAGGTTTCACTATATTTTCTCTATATAAATTTATAGAAAGAGTTGTACGATTTTTGGAAATTCCCAGCAATTTAAACCAGTAGTTCATTACACTCACAACATCATTGACAAATTGAAGGATTCATATAAATATAACCATAGTATAAATATAACCAGTTTATATGTAAACGTAACTATAATGTTTGGATACAGACTACTTTTGATACTAATTGTTCATCAAACGCATATTTTTTTAGAAAACGTATATCTATTCCTGAAAACCTGTTAGAAATATTCCCTTCAAGTTCTTAAAACTCTCCAAGTTTTGATGTCGTACCTTCCTTAATCTGAATATTAGATCTACTTTTCTTCTGTAAACCTTTTAGATCTTGAGAGGTGATACAAAAAAAGACACAACTACTCTTCCAATGATCGCCAAAGAAAACAAAACTGATTTGGATAGAGAAATATGCAGTCTTTCAAATAAAACAATATATATACATATTTGGCTAATAGTTAACGTAGTGGTATACCTTAAAACAGGCTAAGTGAAATATAATCAATCATGTCCAACATTTTTTTTTGAACAGAATAGTTTTAATTAATGTCATTATATATAGTTCTATTTTTACTTAAAAGATTTTACTAAGATTTTATTTTTAATGGAAACTCAGACAGAAAACGGTAGATACGTTTTCTCCAACATGAGCCGAAAACCAAGGCAATCGCTAAACAATAAGCCACGAAAGCAACTATAGTATTAAAATGAGGGATATTCATGTGCAACTCATAAAGTGATAAGAGCTTTTAAAAATAGTATTTTATTGGATGCATCTCATTCCAGCGCGTATGTCGGACCTGATTTGCATGCATAATTTTAGATTTTACAACAGTTTAATATTTATTTTGCTCGCGAAGTACGTATTTTGAAACTTGCAATATATATATATATTTTTTACAATATTTAGAGGTGCAATAAAAATATACTAGGTGCTTCAGAAGGTGTTGATAATGAGAAGAAATAAAAAAGAATAACTTTGGAATAGAAAAAAAAAAGACTTTTATTTCAAATTTTTAGGATTTTTACAGAAAAAAAAAAATGAAAGAAATTAAAAGGTACGAAATAATAAAAATTTTTGACTGTGAAACCAAATTCTAGATACCTAGCTTTAGTTCGTTTATTACAGTGGTATAGTCACTATGCGGTTCCGCAATTCATGAATTCGTTTTGTCTGTCTGCCGTCTGTCCGTGCTCTAACTCGCGTATATATACTCGGAGTTTCATACAGTTGATATATGTTATTGAGATTTACTATGGCATGTTCGGTACTGAATATGAAGTATGTACCACTTATACTCCGTGTACAGAAACACTCAAAAGAATGCCGTTACATTATGGTTTATGGGGAAAATACTTTGTACTGCATTTTAGTTATGTTATAGCATTACAAACATAATGAAATTGATATAAATTTGCGAGGTACACTAAAACATGCTTTCTGTAGAACATGAAGCGTAAAGTATTTCTCATTCATTTACAGGGCCACACAAAAGTATTTGGTTACATAATGGTCTACTGAGAAAAACTGATTGCGGAGTATTTTAATTACGTTACACTATTTCAAATATAATGAAATTGATATACATTACTGAGGTTTACTACAAGATACCTGTTGTAAATATGATGCGCATAGCATTTATCGTTCATTTACAGGGACACACAAAAGATTTCGGATGCAGTACTGTATCCGAAGTATTGTCTATAAGCGATAAGTGCTGGAAGTATGCGCTTTCAGTTAGGAATGCGTTTAACTAAATTTTGCGTACTATGTGGTATGAGTAAATGCTATAAATCATATACAGGGCTTTCTAAAGTAAGAATTCGTAAGCATTACTGTGTATCAGCGTAAATTGCTTAAGTTTTTTTTTTTTTTTTTTTTTAATCGAGCTAAGCATTTTGAACGTAAAATATATTTAGCACACTAAGAGATGTTTGTTGAAAATAAATAAAATCATATACAGGGCCACGCAAAGAACCGGATACATGGCCGCTTATGTATGATAATTTCTGGGAGTGTGATTTCAGTAATTTTCAGCGTGTTTTTGCCTGAATTAAACTTTAGCTGAATATGTGGCGTGTATAAAAATCTTAATGCAATATACAGGGCTATACAAAATAATTCCAATATGTTTCCGTCTATTGGTAGAAACTGCTGAAGGTGAATTTTCAACTGTGTTATGTATTTTCTTACTAAACTAAATTGTAACGTACTATATAGAGTATATATACAAACCTATAGATTATATACACGGCAGCACAAAAGAATTAGATTACTTTTCTGGGTATGGCCTGTAATTGCTGAAATTTGGTTTTTAAATGTCTTATGCGTTTTCTAAAATGTTTACTTAGGTATCTAATTTACCTTATTAAACAGCGAAGGTTTGTTAAAGTATTCTAGAAGTGTTGGAAAGTGTTTCATAATCTACGCTTGATGCATAATTTTGCTTTCTTGTTTCTCTTAGTGTTGAATTATTTTAATTCACGTGATATATGTACATTTTACATTAAAAAAAAAATAAGAGATAATGAAATTGTAGTTAATTAAATTTCAAAAACCAGGAAGCGATAATAGCTCTTAAGAGCTATCCCTTTCCCGCTATTGCCGTCGGTCATATTCCATAAATTAGTGTCTTTTGATCCCTTGAGCATGTGCACAAAATTTGGTCCGCCAATTGATGAGTTTTCCATTAACAGTTTAGCGAGACTTATTAAAACAGCATTTAGTAAAAAAATGTTACAATTTTCTTCTTATAATTTTTAATTTTAATTTTTATATGTAGAGAATACATATAAACAAGTCGTTTACATTAGTATGTTATGCTTACACGATATAGTTTTGCCGGAAGCCGATAAGCCATTCAAAATCGGGTCTACCTGCATTATTTCTTTTTTATTAATTTTTTTTTTCTCGAAAACATTTGAAAAATAAACTAATACGGAAACTTAAGACGTAGAAAATTATACTTTGCTCTAAATTACAAATCCATGAAACAACTAAATATTTTTAATTTGTTGTTGTAATGTAAAGCATGTGTGCATTTGTCGCCATATTTCTTATCTGTTATTCTCAAGAAAAAAATAAAAATACATAAAAGGGAAAACGAAAGTCTCTTGAAGTTTACTTTTTTGATGCCGCTTTACTGCTCATTTTTCTAAAGGAAAGTTTTACTATAATGAAGGGGATAAAGCGAAATTGGAACACAAATATATTGGAAAGTGAATAAGGAAATAACATGGTGAGAATAGTTGTGTGCCCAATCTTCATTGAAATTACCATCACGTAATCATAAAATTTGTTCGTTTGTTCTTCTGCCGTTTCTTTTTCGTTTTAATTTTTGGTACTCTCTAAAGTCAAAAGTATGACAGAAGGAAATATGAAATGAATGTAATGAAATGCAGGAACATTTATTTGTCTAATATTTAAATACTCAAAGTTAACCGCCACACGAAAGTATTTTATTTTATTTCTGTAGAATGGGGCATATCATTTTAACACGAGGCAAACATATGATTTAAGCTAGAATTTATCATAATATTCTCCATCGAAAATAATAATATTATTTGCGATGTAGCAAATCATATAAAGCCACTTTATATTTCGTTTTAATTATACTGAAAAATTGAGTGTAATGCTTGTAATTTATTTATTTTATTATTATTATTTATTTTTTTTGTAAGAAATATTGCATTTTAATTTTCAATATAATTCAGTCTATTCAGTATTAAATTAGTGATATCGGAGTTATACTACAACTGCCAGCAGGAATAAACTCAATAAGCCCATGCAAAGGGTTTGACAAATGCCAGATCGCAAATTGTCCAAAAATAGGTGTGTGTGCGAAAAACCGCTGAAAATTATATAAAAAAATTCTGGAAACATTTTTAAATCACAGAGAACAAAATTACTTTATTATTTATTAAATTTGCCCAACTTCTTTTACGAATGTCAAAAATCTGCTACGAAACGCGAAAAACATCTACAAATAGCATAAAAAATCGCTAAAATTTCAAAAATCGCAAAAGGACAATTTAATATATTGGGCTAAAGGACTGAAACCGGATTCCTTTTACCACTTTTGAAAAATCGCAGCGAAACGCGAAAAAAAACGCTGAAGAAGAGGACAAAATTTACTATATTGGTGGGCTAAAAGATTAAAACAGGATTCCTTTAAAGAATGTCGAAAAATCGCTAAAAATCGCATACAAAATTAAATTTGACAATCTAATTTGAAAAATCCGGTATTATTTTGAACTAAACTAATAGTTCTACATGATGCTTGTTATTAGTTTTTCTCAATTAATACATAAAAAAACTTTAATACATAAAAACATCAATACATAAAAAATCAATGATGGGGGAGGGGGCGGCGTAAATATTTTTTACTGGCGACTAGAATTTTTTGCTGGCTACCAGATTTTATAAAATTTGTAAAGATTTGTCCATGAAAAATTATTAATTTCCGGACGCATGCAGTATAAAGAAAGTATTGTAATCGTGAAAAAAAAAAAAAAAAAAAAAAACGATTATAATATATTTTGGTATATTTTTAACATTTTGAGGTTCCCTAAATCCATTTTTGCTATTTTTTTTTAACTATTTCATTCGTATGTGTTTATTGTGCCTGTATTCGTGTATACTAGAATTTCCTCACGTTTTCAGATCCCCAGAGCCCCTTTTTTGGTGTTTTTCCGATGATGTCGGTATGTATGTATTGTATATGCTTGTGAGCGAATACGATAGCTTCCAAACTGTGCTTTCGATTCAGCTCCCATTTTGTGAATATGTGTACATATACACTGTCACAAAAGCTGTATTCATTTCTGTACGAGTCGAAAAATGGGTTTGGTATCTAAACCATTTTTCAACCATTTTGTGACTAGTGAAAAACGATGAGTATTTTATTTTTAACTCTATTATTCAAATGAATATTTTTAGTGTTCACACTTATCTTATGTCGATACAATAATCACATTCACCAGAACGTGACATAATTTAGTGAAACAAATAAAATACATTTGAAATTAAAAAACAAAAGTAGAAACTAGTCGATTGTGCCAATCCCAAAATTTTCTTTTATCTCATATAGGTTTCACATACACCAAAAACGAATCAGCACCAATTTATATCAAGGTCTAACTGAATCTAAAGTTTTATTAAATTCCTTGCATTAGTTCTTGAGATATGACTGTCGTTAAAATCGCGTAAAACATGAAAAATGCAGCATAGCAGAGTCACCTGTTGGGATATTTACACCAAAACAAAATCAACAACAACAACTTATGTCAACGTCTAACTGAATCTGAAGTTTAAGGAAAATCTGTGCATTAGTTCTTGAGATATAGTAATAGTAAAAATCATGAAAAAGTAGCATGGCAGCGCAACCTGTTGAGCTGGTTACACCAAAACGTAATCAGCATCTATTTATGTCAAGGCCTAACATAATCCGAAGTTTGATCAAATTCTGTGCATTATTTCTTCAGCTATAGCTACCGTGAAAATCATGAAAAAAGTAGCATAGCAGCGCCACCTGTTGGGATATTTACACTAAAACGTAATCAGCGTCTATTTATGTCATGGTCTAACAGAATCTAAAGTTTGATGAAATTATGTGCATTAGTTCTTGAGATATAGCTATAGTGAAAATCGTGAAAACTGTAGTATAGCAGCGCTATCTGTTGGACGATTTAAACCAAAAACTAATCAGCACCAACTGAATCTAACTGTCTAACTGAATCTAAAGTTTTGTTAAATTTCGTGCATTAGTTCTTGAGATAGAGCGCCTACAAAATTTTTGTCACATACATACATACAGACAGACAGACTCACAGACAGACAGTTTCTAAAAACCGTCAAATCGTGTTCAAGACCTTCTAAAACGTATAAATCCGTCGAGAACCGGAAGTCGAAAATTTTCATGAATCCAATATTTTCTTCTTGTAAAGATAGAAGAAAGTAATAGTGAGTTTTATTGGTCTAATAAAAGCATATGTAGAAATTTATGTGTTGCATTTTATTGAGGAAAAAGGCAAAATATATGCATTTAAAATATCATAAAACTCCTATTAGCATAGCATGGCTGTATGTATTCAGTTTCAGAATTTAATACTTTCCGGACAAGTATAGTGTAAGGAAAGTATTGTATAATCTTAAAGAATGCACGTGTCTGAGTGAACACGATAATGTCCGAATGGTGATTTCGATTGAGTTGTCGGTTGACAGGTATGTGGTTGTCTTTGTTGCAAAAAACTATATACACTTACGGAAAAATCAAACGATGGGCTTGATATCTAAACCATTCATTAACCCTTTTGTGACCAGGGGTAACTGAAAAGTATACTTCGATAGGGAAAGTCAAGTCACCAAGGAAATGTACAGTAATAAGTGGGTCTAGATATACATGTACACTATACGCACATACACTTGCTCCAAAATTTTCGCCAAACTTGGCGATAATTGACGAATTATCGTATATTTGTCATAAAAAATAAGTTGCCACAAACAATGCCAAATAGACACTAATTTAAGAATTAGCAAAATTTCCAATGATTGCATTTATTACAATAAGCCTCTTTTGTTTGCCCCAAAAGTAGCCTATAACTGGGGATTCTGCCATAATTGAGTCCGAAACCAATGGACGTATGCTAAGCGAGTGTGGTTTAGCGCAAAATTAGTTAAAATATTGTAAGCATTTTTGTAATTCTCATGCATTTGATACTAATTGTTGTCAGGATCATTCATGTTTGACACCAGCTTTGGATATGGATCCTATTAAGGAATATTAGCTTTATAATTGAAGTATTTTAGTAGAATAAATTGAATATATTCCATTACACATTTTTTCAGTTACTTTTGGGTTACTTAGTATCTAAATACAAAGTATTCTATAAAGTATAGACAATGTTTTTTTTTAATAGTATAAGGAAGAGGATCCTTGAATGACATCAGATCATCAGTCTTTCTTAGGCTTGATGATCTTCTCTAGGCGCACGGAAGTCAAATGTCACGAATTAACTTTGAGCAATTTAAATATTTAAAAAAAAAATTGGAGTGACTACTCGACTTTCCGAATACCACTGTATGTTTTTTTTTCTTTTAATATTTATATACTCAAAATTAATCGCGACATTTTACTCTCATGCCCGAAAGGCAAAATCAGGCCAAAGAGAGGCCCAGAGCCTGATGTTCATTCGGGTCTTTTCTTCCTATCCCTTTACAAAAACATTTTAGATCCAACTAGGAATACATATATGAATTCATATATGTTTGAATACATATATGAAACCATAAGTACATAATTAAACAAATTTATTTTTTTTAAATATTATCTAGCTATATTATAACAGTGCAAGTCACGTGACTGTCATAAACGGTTATGGGCTGACCTCTTCGCTTTTCATTGCCAGGCGGCAGTTTTTACTCAAAATTATTTTTTAAATAAAACACTGCATAAAAGTTACATTTTTAGAAAGATCATAAAAAATAATGTTTGAGTGATGAGTTACATTTAAATATGTATATACTCTGAGATAACTTCAGTTGGAATTAGGTTGACAGCTCAATATCTCATCTGTCTGGCATAAAAAATAATTCGCGCATGTAAGGCTAATCAAAGTTTAGAGTTTAGCATAATTCTGTTAGATGAAGTGCTGTACAACTCAACTTCCTTTACGATTTTTTCTTGAATAAGTTAAATGTAAACAAACCAACTCATATAATAAAATTTAACGAATCAATTTTCAAAAATAATCGTCAGTTAACTTGGTACTTAGGTAATAACCGCGCCCAGAAAATAGATAATCGAAAATGATTATTAATCGCCAATCATATTTACCATTGTCATGGCCAATCGCGTTCAAAAAAGTAATTGAATATACACTTATCATAAAAAATAATGTTTGAGTGATGAGTTACATTTAAATATGTATATACTCTGAGATAACTTCAGTTGGAATTAGGTTGACAGCTCAATATCTCATCTGTCTGGCATAAAAAATAATTCGCGCATGTAAGGCTAATCAAAGTTTAGAGTTTAGCATAATTCTGTTAGATGAAGTGCTGTACAACTCAACTTCCTTTACGATTTTTTCTTGAATAAGTTAAATGTAAACAAACCAACTCATATAATAAAATTTAACGAATCAATTTTCAAAAATAATCGTCAGTTAACTTGGTACTTAGGTAATAACCGCGCCCAGAAAATAGATCATCGAAAATGATTATTAATCGCCAATCATATTTACCATTGTCATGGCCAATCGCGTTCAAAAAAGTAATTGAATATACACTTATTAACTACATAACATCCTTAAAAATGGTAAATAATTTAGAAACAAACTAAAATAATACAAAACAATAATTTAGTACACATTTATTAAACACATAACATCAGATAGGTTTTAGCTAAGATATTTTTTCGATGGTAGTTTTATCTCCATAAAGAATATCAGCATTTATAGAAAAACGTTGGTGAATTTTAATCAGATTGCACACCAAGGATTAAAAATGGTCGATACTGATAACAAATATAATTTAAAGGGAATGTGTCATAAGTGACTTCCAAAAGTTCTATGTTTCACTAAACCATGCTCACTAAAATACGTTAATTAATATGCAGCCCGATTATAATACATTATGCCATACAATTAGATGAGAATAATGATAGATTTTCTAATCTTCCGTAAACGAGTATACAACCAAGGTTAGCTTGAATTAAAAATATATTAGCAACAATTTGGTTTATGGTTTAATGTAAATTAGATATAATTAAAGATTTTTCACAAAAAACAATTCATTGTTCCAAATCGTATTAACTAAAATACGCCAATTGACATTGTCCCAAGAACGGAAGATCACTTAATAGGTTAATAAAAATCTCCGCATTAGCGAACGTATTGCAACATGATAAGCAAACGGACACGAAGCATACAAGAAAGTGAAATACATAGCAACAAAAAATACAGGGTGTTTTTACTATTTGTACATTTTACCAATTTTTTCCTCAGACGTTATCTAAAAAAGCATGGTTAAAAATTTTTACTAAAAACGTCCCCCATTTAAAAAATGTAAAAACAGTCTCCAATAAAAATCTCTACCACTCCAATAAAGCGCTTTCACCCTCCGCTAGGGCATCATCAGTTGTGATCTCATCAGGGGTGAAAGCGCTTTTGTGGAGTGGTAGAGATTTTTATTGGAGACTGTTTTTACATTTTTTAAATGGGGGACGTTTTTAGTAAAAATTTTTAACCATGCTTTTTTAGATAACGTCTGAGGAAAAAATTGGTAAAATGTACAAATAGTAAATGTACAGACATTAACAAGTGAACACCTGTTTTTAAAGGGTGTTTTTTTTTTAACTGACGCTATTCAGAGCCGCCGGTAGCTCGGTCTAATAACTGGATTGACACAAAATTTTATATATGGACTAAGAAAACCATGGGAAAAAAGATTTAAAAAAATTAGTTCCAATCACCGCCGATAAGGGGAAATTTGGCGCTGTGCATTGAAAGAAAACATCAGAAACAGACAAAATTAATAATTTGGATAAAATGCCACATTTTATTCATCATATACACTTTCCCGACGAAGAATTCGACCACATTCAATGTGACCACTGTTCTCTTGCACCACACCTTGCATTCTTTGTACAAAATTTTCGACGGCCGAGTGTAACATGCCACATGGAATAGCCCTTACTGCATGTATTATGTTGTCTTTTAAGATACTCAGATTTGTTACTTCCCCAAGATAGACTTTCGATTTCAAATAACCCCAGAGCCAAAAATCGCATGGAGTTAAATTCGGAGACCGGGGCGACCAGATATATTGAAAACAACGACTGATAACTCTTTGGTCAGTGAAGTGATGGCGCAACAGCTACTGTACTTTTACACCAATATGTGGTGGTGCACCACCCGCATAAAAATTATATGATCCAGACATTGTCTCTTGAAATTGTGGAACGACAAAACTAGTCAGCATATTATGATATCTTTCTGCGTTAACGGTACACGTCACTGGTTCTGTCGCAGTAATGTTCTAAAAAAAGAATGGTCCAAGGATGAATTCAGCTGTAAAGCCACACCAAACAGTGAGCTTTGGTAAATGTAACGGAGTTTCTAGAACTGTATGAGGTTGTTCAGTGGTCCAAATTCTACAATTATGAGTATTAACAGACCCATTCAGATGAAAATGGGCCTCATCTCCCCATAAAATTCTCCATGGAAAAGCATCATCGACTTCCATTCTTGCAAGAAATGTCAGAGCAAATGTCAGTCGTTTATTGTAATCATTGAGTTGGAAGTTGTTGCAAACAGCTGATCTTGTATGGATACTAGTGGAGAATTCGCCGCAAGACTTTCCATACTGTCGAAACATTTAAGGTGCCTGACTACGTACAGAGCAATTTTTTCCAAATAAGCTATTTAATTATTTTTTGAACTTATTTCTATTAAGATTAGGACTAGAAACTGTGAAAAAATGTAAAAAATATTTCATTCATTGATGAAATTTCGGTAAATGGGGGATTTTGTGGTAAAATTTAGTGAAATTTGGCCCAATACGCAAAACGCGCTACAGAAAAATATATTGTATGTATCTTAATTTCCTTTTTTACACTTCATAATTATGACATTGGTGAAGGCAATGAACTAAAATCTAAGAGATATTTTAAATATTTCAAAATTTATAGCATATCGCACCTTTTTACATGCTGATTTTCTTTAAATTCATCGACTTCTTTCCACGAAAACATCCATAAAACAAAAAATATTTATTCTAAAATTATATCTGTAGTTCATTGCCTTCACAATAATATAAACAACAAGCATTTTAAATTTCATAGTGATATTCTAAAAACTTTTTGAGAAATCATGTTTTGCGTATGGAATTTTCACGAAAAATTACATTTTTCAAAAAATGCATTTATAGTTTAGATTTATGTTTTACTACAAGAATTTACACAGTAATATGCATCTAAATTTAAATGTTTTTCATGAACCATACTCTTTTTTTAAGTATTGAGCCTTTGTTTATTTCTAAAAGGCCATAGTTTTGCTTCCCCCTTCCCAGTTGTTACCTGTAATTAGTACTTCCGGTCCTTTAAACAGTACTTCCGGTTTGAGTGACAGCTGTTGATTAGTTTAAAAACCGCTACAACTTTGGTTCTATTTGTCATACAATAAAAACAAATACAGTTTTGGAAAGGTTAGAAGTTGGGCTTTAATAAAATGTAATAACACCATTTTGACAATTTTGGTCGAAAACCACTTTTTAAACGTAGTCAGATACCTTAAATCCACTTCTCGCGCAACACCCCGTGCGCTGCTACTACAAACAGAAGAGGTACTTTGTGACCTATCGTTGATCGCAGTTGCAACATCCATTATCACTTTTTCTGACAACGGTTTACGTCCTCTGCTTGGCCGAACTGCTAGCGAGCCTGTTTCTTCGAATTTCAGAATCATTGCTTTCAATGCATTAACGGATAAAGGTCCTTTGCGCAGTTTATGGCGAGTTCTAAATAAACGAAGAGCGGCTGGTGCATTGCATTGGTTACAATAATATAACTTCACAAGTAATGCGCGCTATGGTAACGTGAGATTCATTTTCAACCTGAGCTGAAATTGTTTCTCGGAGTTTTTCGCCTGCATTTAAAACTTAAACTATTGGCGCTACTGTCGCTTGCGTAAGCAAAAATTTCCATTTTCATTTATTGCGCGCATTTTATGCTAATTCTCAGTTGCATAAATTACCACAGCGCCACATTTCTCCCTATCGGCGGTGATTGGAACTATTTTTTTTTTTTTTTTTTTTGGAATCTTTTTTTCCCCCATGGTTTTCTTAGTCCATTTATAAAATTTTGTGTCAATCCAGTTATTAGAACGAGTTACCGGCGGCTCTGAATAGCGTCAGTTAAAAGAAAAAAAACACCCTGTATACAAAATGTTGCTATGATCACAAAGACTTCTTGATTTCTCTATCAGAATCTTCCGATTTGGCGGAGGATTAACCAAATAAATTAAATTGTGAATAAAAGTAACATGTTGCGATGCTTAGCATGCATTTAAGGGAAACCAAACTGGTCGCTCGCCAGTGGCGGCTAGTTATTACTCTAAAACAGGTATGTCAAACTCGTTTTCCGCCGCGGGCCAAATTAATCATTATATACAAAGCCGCGGGCAACGTAAAAAAAGTAGATACTAATATTATTACCATTGAACAGAATAAAATTTGTACCTACAAAATACAGCCATGTTAAAGTAATATTCAAGTAAAGTTACAAAGTTAATATTATTCACAATTTATTTTATTTTATTTTCGAAAAAATACTAAATATTACTTTTAGCAACCAAATCAATAAAACTTAATTGAATTTTATAAATTGTATTTGTTTTAAAAATTAATTGTGCACGCTGGTCTGTTAATCTAGAAAAAACATAGCTGTCAATCTTCCGGATTTTTTTTTTTCAAGTAAAAAAAAAGACAAAACAAAACATTACGTATCAGAAAATTTATTTAATAAATTGTTTCTTGTATATTGCGCCACTTATTTAATTTCATTTATTACATACATTATCTCGTTCAAATTACGTTTATTTGACTTAGAAAATAACAAAAGGCTGGCAGCTGCGCAAAGAAGTCGTACAAAAGTGCGTTACCGAACATAGCTAAAATATGCCTAATTACACACTATAATTTAAAAAAAAACGGACGATAAATAATTACAGAAATTTGGAAGCCCCGTATCCATATATTTTCACTCTAATATGGAATCGCACTGAATTTTGATTAACTGCAGTAATGAATTCTAAACAACAATTTTAACATCAATCATTAGAGGTAAAGTAAATATGTATAGATTAAACTGATTTTAATATTTCTTGAAATTAAAAAATGATCTTTGAATTGATTTTTATTATATTCTAAACATTCCCACTCCGATGATTTTTGTAATAATGCCTAGCAACATTTAAAATGGAATACAGTTTCTTTTTGAAAATTGTTTTGTCAAAGTGATAAATTCTACTGGAAAACGTTAATACTCTCAAATAATATAATACATTATGAAATTTTCCTTGAGGTTGAAGTTTACTCAGGTGCTTTTATTTTCAAATGAAAACAAGTACTTTGTCCATTGGTGGTCTTTTAATAATACACATTCATAATTTGTCCATTTAAAATGAAAATGGTAAACTTGTTTAAAAGTTCGAAATTAACAGTTATGAGGAAAAGCCGTGAAATTTCTGTATAAAAAGGTAGATCTGTTTATCTTTGCTAACTCTTATTTCTAACGCATTTTCTAGATTGACGATGACTAAGCATGTGCGTACGAATATAAATTTATAAGTTCCATAAGTTTTTAAGCATTTATCCGGTGTTATAACCTTTTTCTTTAAATGGAAGCATTTGTCTTTAAATTAAAATCATTTATCCAACCAAATCCAGCTATATAATACTTTCTAGCAGTGGTACTTATGCATATAGTATTTTACAACTTTTTTATCTGTTCTGGACATCATTTTTTCCTTTCGTTAGTGAATGCTTTTGACTCGCGGGATATTTAATTAATAAAGACAATAATTAGCTTTATAAAGCAAATGTATTTCCTTCAATAGGCTTTGTGAAAGCATTCTCTTTTAAGAAGTATATACAGCTCAATTATGACAGTTTATATTTCAGATGTTTGGCCAGATTTTTATGAGTCTTCTGTACACTTTGCCCTGTAGCGTCTCTTAATTTTACATCCTTTCCAAATTCCAATAATGTTGACATATCAAACATAAAATCTCAGTTTTACTTTTAATATAAGGGTATTGTAAATCACCTTTTAAAAGAATCTGCGATGTTCATCGTCAGTTAATCATATTTATTCATACTGGAAGTGGGCTTTAGCATTTAAAAAATAATAATAAATCCTGAGATGTATGTGAGTACGTCATTGTAAGTGTGTTCTTGAAAAGTATTATCAGCATGCGTGTTCGAACAATTGAATTAAACATAGGTTAAATGCCAAAGGCTTGGTGGGCCACAGAGAAGTTGTCGGCGGGCCAGTTGTGGCCCGCGGGCCATGTGTTTGACATGCCTGCTCTAAAAGTACAAACTATTGATTATAATCCGTACAATGCCAAAAGAGATTAAAAAAATAATTACGAAAATTGCATATCAAATTTGGGGGCCCAAGGCCATGGCCCAGTTAGTCTATGCTTTAATCACGCCCTGCGAGCGTTCTTTGCTTTTCTAGAGAATGGGCATATGATATTAACATGAATTAAAATATGATTTGAACAATTAATAATAACATTATTATTTGAGATGAAGTTCATATAGAGTAGCTTTAGATGTTTTAATTACAATGAAAATTAGTATGAGATACTCGATAGAACAATATTTTCTTTTCCTTTTTTTAATGTCTTATTTTTAGGTGCGTTCGTAATTATATAAATACGTAGCATCTATAGTCGTCGTTTGGTCCTTCCGTCCGTCTGTCCGCACATAACAGCACAAAAACTACCCAACCAAATGGTTTGAAAGTTAATATATATAATCGTTGCAGAATTTTGTCGAGTTTTTATGAAAATCGAAACAAAACTTAAAAAGATATTAATAAAAGTTTTCTTCATTCTATTAAATCCTATAATACGTAATCTATATAATAATAAAAACGCAAATCATGTGACTGAAGAACGCAAATACGACCTGACCATTTCTTTTTTCATATGCCACGAGGCCATTTTTATTCAAAATTATTTTTTCGAATAAAATTGCAGAAAAGTTACATTTTTAGAAAAATCTTTCAAAATAATTATTTGTTTGAGAGATGCGTTACAATCAAATATGTATATAGATTCTGAGATAACTTCAGCTGAAATTAGGCTGAAAGCCGAATATCTCAATCCATTAAAGAAAATAAACACAAGAGATTCGTTCATAATGAGTCATAAAAATATTAAACCATGGAGGTAATCATTCGCAAAATAGGATCTCCAGGGAGAATTTTGCAACGCTGTCTTGTGTCGGAAAAAAAATTCGTATTTGTAAACGTGGTATACGTTATAAGGAAAAAAAAAAAGGCATGCTGATTTCGTTCATAGCAGATGGTATTATTCATTTCACTGAAATAATAAGGATGATTTTTTTTTTACATTGTAAAATGAGTTATAATACGAACGTTATCATTTGTCACGTTTTGAGCCATATCATTTGTCACGTTTAACGCACAAATTCCAACTTGTTTTTTCTTTTTGATGTCCTGATATAAATAATTTCAATTTATTTAAATTGGAATATTGATTTAAATGGAACTTTATATAGGTGGAAGCAAATGCCGAACTACTTATATTGCTTTAAACGCAAACGGATTAATCTTACGTAATCGGGCTGCACGCCATAGAAATAGCTTTTTTTTTTTTTTTTTTTTTTTTTTTTTAAATTATGCTCGAAACTTATTTTAAAAACCATAAGACATCATTAAATTTAGATAGTTTTCAAACAAATTGCATTTAAAAATACATTTTTCTAACTATTCGGTGGTGTAAAAATTAAAATTTTGTGATGTTTGAAAGTTAAAAAAATTACGGGTAAAAGTAAAATTTATTTGTGAGATGTTGCCACCGTCCCTATGGCGTCATAGTTACTCACGGACAAGTTTTTGCTTTATAATATAGATAACTATCAAAATACAATTTTTACCATCAGATACTAGACTTCCGATGTCGGAAATTTTAAAAATTGTGACCTTAATTTTTAAGTATATATAATTTTTAAATTGGAGACTTTAAAATTTCTACTTGAGGAAAATTTTGTTATTTCTTAAAAATAATTAAAATTTGTAATACCTAATTAAGTTTTCCCATGACATTTCTGGACTGGGGAAGAGCCTCATTAAGATATTTTGGGTAATCATGCGCGCATGTTTCCATATCACTTTTATATATATAAAAAAAATGTCTAACTGTTTTTAATTCTCAAATATAGATGTTTTTTTACATTCTAAAGCTCGATAAAAACTAATAAATCTTCAGATCAGGCGCCTCAACGTTAATTTTGCAGCTTTCACATCACTTTACTCAATATCTAATATCTTGAGAATCCCCATATAATGTTAGACTAGTGGACCCGTGCGAGGATTTCGCACCGCAGTCTAATATTTTTGTAACAATATCTAATATTTTTAGATGCAGGTTTAAACTTCTAAAGAAAAAATAAGGATAAAAATATCTGTAAACAACATTAGTGAAGCCAGAATATCATATCATTTATTCCACCAAAGTTACAAAAAAAAAAAAAAAAAAAAAAAAAAAAAAAAAAAAACTAATCGAAGATAGCAAAAGGCACGCACGAGAAGAAAAATTAAAAATTGTATTTTAACTGTATTAGAGGATGACGTTATCCGCTTAGGGAAAAACACGGGACAAAGAAAAACAAATGGAATACATATGAAAAAAAAAAATAATATAACAAAGCAAACATTTTGGTCTACACCTAAAATACCACTGCTTTGATCGCTTGATGGTGTCTTTTTCTTCTAAATATTTAAATTTCAAGTTAAACATAAATATAAAATAAACTCGTGCAACAACAATGTCCCATTTTATCTTTTTGGTACTATTTATTTTTTATAATCATTGTTGAGATCGATATAATGTTGTATTTTATTCCTGTGGCAATATTGATTTGAGAAAAACATTTCAATTCAACTCTGAAAACAATGTTGATTTAATTTTTAATTAACTACAATAATAATAATTAAAAAAAAACGCGTTTTAACGAAATGCCAGTGTACTATGTCAGAAGACCTTTAAAGCCTAAAAACCTTTCGAATGATACCTCATTTATTGTTGCGCGTTTTGTAAATGCATAGAAAAAGGGATGTTGACAACAGAAATAATATACAGTATTATTTGTATATTTCTAAGCATATAAGATTCCCCAAAAATTCAGAATATCTATTTTTTAAGAATGTCAAATTAGCCTGATTTTATTTAATTTTCTTTTCTTATGCTATGAAATTTAGTCGCTAGAAAACCATCAAATAAGAACAGTAAAAAAAAAAAAAAAAAGAGAGAGAGAGAGAGAGAGAGACACGTATTATTTCAAAATTGTAAAAATGATAAATAAAAATGTTTTATGTTTTTTGAACAAATGCACAAAATTCCCTAAAAATTTAGACAGAGGAGGCCAAGAAAATTCTTAACAAAATTTGAAACCGATTTGATTAATTTAAGACATCGCATAGCGAAAATTTTTGAGTCCATAATGTAACATTTAAATCAACTATTTAAATGTGCCTTTTTCATTTCAGTGAATGATAAAATATGACAATCGTCTGAATTCCCATAGAAAAGCATTATGACGTAACAGAAAACGTTCCTTATTTTTCGAACTAATGAACCAAATTTAACCGAAAACTATACAGCTAATTCTGGGATCTAGCCAACATACCTACATAACTACAAGCTAATCGGATGCATTTTGCAGCTGTTATCCCGATACGTACAGACAAAAAAAGAGACACCAAAATTCGGGTCGCCACAGTAAGCCTTAACTAGCGTTTCGGCAAATATGTATTTATAAAATATTTTTATTATAAGTTAACAAAAAAAAAAGTTTTAAAATATGCGCTTGTCAAGATGTGTAGTGGCGAAAATTATGAATTTTTGCATTTGTTTTTTAATTTTAACAGTCGAATGACCTTTTTAAAGTTGTCTAATTTTAGTTTAATATTATCCCAAGTTTAATTATTTGCTTTAATTCTATTTTTAGATTCTACTGAAAATTCGTGCTATATTTCGCTATGAAAGTTAATAGTTGTGAAAATGTTAAAACATATCACTAATTTACAGTTTTTCTTCTTTTTCATATTGTAGTAAAATAAACCCTTAAGTAAGTTTGCTTATTGTTTTATAATGAAAGAACTTATAAGGAAATGAAAATAGTAAATGGAGAAACCGATTGTGGTATTAATTAAATCCGTGCATCATGTTGCTTTATTTTAATTCATTTCGTTTTTAGGTTAATATCATTTGAATTTAATTTTGACTTTATTTTTAGCTTAATATTTTTAACTTAAAAAATAAATGTATACGAATAATTTGCAATCTTCCAACTTTTATACCTTCATGTGGTAATAATAAAATGAAACTTTAACTAATTTTGGTTGGTATTATGTCATGAAAGTGAAGAAGATTTAGATAAGGAAATGGATATAGAATATGAAAAAAAAAAAAGGTTTTGGACGTTAATTTAAAAAAGGGAATCATCTTATCACTTTTAGGTTAATTAATTTTTAGTATAGTACCATTTGAGATTAACTTATATTTATCCTTGTTTTGCCAAGTTTTTTATAATATAGTAACTTTACTGTAATTGACTACAAAGTTCATAGACATTGGAAGGAGATGGCAAAGGTGGGCAATTGCTCGTCTTTGAATTTTGAATTTTGATTAACAAAATTTTCTTTATTTCTGATGATTAATATATATAATTTATTCTTCTCAAGTGATTTAAGATATTTGAACCGTAAGAAGAAAATAAATTAAGAATATTTTGTTGAGCAACCCCCTCTCCCTCCCGACCAGGACAATTGTAGTTTTTTTTTTCATTCTTTATGTGCTTAAATTCAAACGTGGGGTTCAGAAGACAGTGCCCTACAGATGAAATAAAATAAAGAGGTGCTTGAAATCTTATTCATTTTGGAAAAATAAAGTAATATATATATATATATATATATATAATATATATATATATATATATATATATATATATATATATATATAAATATATATATAAATATATATATATAATATTATATATATATATATATATATATATATATATATATATATATATATATATATATATATATATATATATATATATATATATATATAAACTGGTAGAAACTTATCTTTGGATTTTTAATATTTTTTATTTGTTATATTTCTGTATTGCTTTTTATGTTGATATGATTAATGTGTTGATTGACGTTATTATTATGTTGACGTTATAATTATGTTGACAGACGAAATAAATTAAATAGGTGCTTGAAATCTTATTCATTTTGGAAAAATAAAGTAAAATATGTATATATTATATATATGTATATATAAACTGGTAGAAGCATATCTTTGGATTTTTAATCGTATATATTATTTCTCCTGTCAACATCCCTTTTTCTAAGAAAATACGAAACGCAGAACGACGAATGAGATACCATATGAAAGGATTTTGAGCAGGTTTCTGACATAGTACAAATACATTTTCCTAAAACATGTGTTTTGATTAAAATTTGCTGATAATTAAAAATTAAATCGGCATTGTTTTCATAAATGAAATGAAACTTTCTCCTGGAATTAATGTTGCCACAAAAATAAAATACCGCATTATATCGTGCTCAGCAATAATTATAAAAGAAAAAAAATTGTAAAATAAAGATTGCTGCACGGGTTTATTTTATATTTATGATTAAAGAGCAAAATTTAAATTCAAATGCTCAATTTATTTTTCTTTGTCCCATGTTTTTTTTTGTTTTTTTTTTCCTCCCGAAACAGATGATGTTATCTTCTAATGCAGTTAAAATACGATTGATAATTTTTTTTGCCTTAGCTATCAGCGATCAATTTTTACTGTAACTTTGATGGGATAAATGAGGCGATAAAAATATTAAAATGCAGTGCGAAATCTTCGCACGGGTCCACTGGTATTTTTTATTTGTTATATTTCTGTATTGCTTTTTATGTTGATATGATAAAAACTGTGTTCCACATGGTTTCGTGTTTGTGCCCAAAAGATCCTAGTTTAACTTTTTCATGTTTATATTCTCCATTTCAAAATAAATAAATAAATAAATAAATAAAATAAATCCTGGTTTAGGCAGATGCTGTTCCAAAATCTTCCCCCCTATCTGGATTTTTTTTTCTGCCGGCGCCAATAACCAACTTACAATGTTTTAGAAATCCTTATAAAATATAGATGATTTTTTCGCCTTACGGGATATTTGTTTCTTAATATAATAATCAAATTCTGGTTTATGTTCTCTATACATGATCTGTAAATATTATACTCATCACTTTCAATAAGGAAAGGAGGGAAATCATTTATCAACGGCCAGATTATAGCCATATTTCTATAAGAGGGATGGCTTCAGGAGAAATTTTAAAGGGAAAGTGACCCAAATAACCGTTAATAAGAATCTTGCGCACTCATCCTGTCCAAACCGTACTGGTTTCGAACCCGTGAACATCGACTCACCCACGTAGCACAAAATGGTTGGGCAAGTTAGCTTATTATGGGCTAATTTCTGTCCTATGTTGGATCACAGTAATAAATGTCCTCCTTGCCGAACCAATCGCCGATGAACCATTTGCCAACAAAGGCGTAACAGTGGTTCAACCGTTAGCTGCTCAGAATGTTTCTCAGATACGCTCCAAATTAGAGGGATCTCTGTGCCTATCATCTACCAAACATTTTCCAACCTTGTCATTCCAACCCTACCAACAGTTTCCACAAATTGCAAACGATGGGCCAACAATCTGTACTACTTGGGTAAGCTCCTCATTTCGCGGCCTGCATGTTAGGGGGCCACTTCAGCGAAGCTTCCCGATCGCAAAATCCCATGTTAACCTATAGGAAAACTTAGAAGCGGGATGACTCATTACCTAATATATGTTAAAATAGATTATCAAAGTAAAAATAGCACAAATAAAATGTATATAAAATAGCAAACAGCTGTTTCGGAGCCTCCAAAGTTCCATCATCCGTGCCAGAGTAAAAAAGATTAAAAACTGATTTAAACGTTTAGGCCATATAAGTATGCTTGCGTCTCCACTTGCGACCAAGATGGAATGGCGGCGAGTGTTTAAAAACAACAGTGGAGTCAGGAGACCAATGTGACGTAGGAGACCAATCAGAAGCGCTTCGCCAGTCTGGAGGGGAGAAAAAAAGGGGGGGAGGGGAAATGAAGAGAATGAATTAACACTTTTTTAACACTCACCGCCATTCCATCTTGGTCGCGAGCGGAGACGCAAGCATACTTACATGGCCAAAACGTTTTAATAACTCTTTTTAACTTTGGCACTGATGATGGAGCTTTAGAGGCTCCGAAACAGCTGTTTGCTATTATATATATAATTTTTTTATTTGTGCTATTTTTACGTTGATCACTTATTTTAATAGAGCGGCACAAAGTTCAAACCACCTATTTTAAATAAGCCTAATATATGTATTAAATACGATTTGCACCATCAGAAAGTAGACGTCAGATAACGACGATGTGGCTTTTTACAAATTGTTTCTGTAAATTTTAAGCATTTTTAGGAAGATGATAAAATTTCATCAATTGGAAATTTCAAAATTTATAGGGATGTTTTAAATACTTAAAATTTAAGGAGACAATTTTTGAAATCGCACAGCTTTGACATCTGGCGAATACTTTCTGATGGTGAAAACCGTATTATAATAATTATATCAGGTAATGTAATGAATAATCGTGCTTCTAAGTTTTCGCATATGTTAACATGGGATTTCGCGATCGGGTAGTTTCAGTGAAGCGGCCCCTTAACTACTTTCACTGAGTGGGCCCTTTTTTCAATGCTGTAGGGAGCTTCAATAACATATCTCAATTTCTTAACAAACCAAGCATATTTAAAATTGTTTAAAGCGTGGACAGGCAGAGAAACCGAAATTAGAAACACTTTTTAACAATGTTGGAAAGTGTTTCAGAAAAATGAAGCGTATCAAAGCAAAATAATAATAATAATTTTTTTATAGGTTAGCGTGCCATTGCCATTAATAGTTACTCTAATATGTTTCGTTTAATATTAAAGTCAATATATAATTTCTACTGTGTTCTGTTTATTGAATAAAAGGGTATAATGCATGTAAAAATAGTATTAAAAAAAAAAAAAAAAAGATTATATATTTTCTAAAAAACACGACAGTAGCCAAGGAAAGGGGTTTATGGGGTTGATTCCGAAATTTGATAAAATTACACTTATTTATAGAAATTTTTTTGAATTATTTCATTTTTAAGAAACTTTTACTACATTAAATTCCTTATACTAAAATTATTATAGTATAGTATTCTAAAATTATTATAGTATAGTGAATATAGTGTATATAGTGTATTGTAATTGAATACACTACTGAAAATTTCATCCCCATCCCCGAAATATTTTTCTAGCCACAGTTCTGCCTAAAGGTTTTTCCGCCGGCTTTTAAACTTTTCATTTTCCTACTGCTAAGAAAAATCCATAATGAATTTTATCCGCGGGACTCTGCGACAAGCCGGAAAATGCAGATAATGCGAGAATATACTCAGCGTGCCGAAATAACTCAGTTGGGAGAGCGTTAGACTGAAGATCTAAAGGTCCCTGGTTCGATCCCGGGTTTCGGCAAGCGGCCTGTTTCCTCGGTAGTATAGTGGTCAGTATCCCCGCCTGTCACGCAGGAGACCGGGGTTCGATCCGGAGGCTTTACTTTTATTAAAATTCAACAATTCCCTGCCCCCCCCCCCCACCCACCCACTTCAATAGGTTACAGATTAAATATATTATTTTCGTTTAAATTCAGCTTAAAATACACAACTTTTACTAAATTTTCTGTTGACAATTACTCATTTCTTCAAATTTTGAAATTATAATATATTATTAAACCATCGGAAGCACAATATTTTTTATTATAAAATATGTCATTCTGTCGTACAGACTTTTGTTTTTAGAACGGAAACTCAAAAGTTCAAATAAGTTACTGTGTACTTTAATAATTGTTTAAATAGCTCCTATAAAATTTGATATAATAAATATTGCACTTATTAAAGCAATTTGCTTTCATGTATGAGAAAGTTATTCTTTTCTGAACTCTTCGCTTGCTTAATTGTACTATTTTAGATGCAATCTGCCTTATACATTATGAGAAATTATCAATATTTTGAATAGACTGATATTCCCTTAACACTAGGCGAAAATTTTCTTCTTTAATCGTCAAGTGATACATTTCACTATCTGTTACATTCTGATTCTTGAACGATTAACTCTAATTAATTAATGCTGGCAACATTTACTTTTCCTTATCATTATTTTAGTTCTTTATTTCCTTCTTTTTTTCTTTTACAAAGGTTTTTTTTTAGGCCATTATTACTGTGTCACCCTTCACCTATTTTTGGCAACGCCGATTTTCTTTCTTCCTTTTAGATACTCATGATGTTTCGCAATTTCTGCTTTCTCATTGGGTAAGAACAGCTATAATAAAACAGCTTACTTTTATTTTTGTGATACCCAATGACTATAGTGAGACACTTTCTCTTTGTGCGGCATAAATGAAAACAAATGACGTTCTATAAATATAAACGATACGTACCGCTTTAAAGAAGCAAATAAAATAAAATAAAATTGCTGAAGATACAGTGTGTTTCTTAAAAAATTCTAATGCCATAGCTTTTTAGGATTTTAGAACATTGTTTAAAATTATCGATAAAAATATTTGTAAAGTCACGCTCAGCGTTGCCTTTGCTAATTTCGATGAATCAGATTTTAAAAACGTTATAGAAAGTGTTTCTTTTCTTCTATGTAGTATTGGCTGTTTCCTCCAAAATTTGGATGTTTTGGGGATTTTTTTTTTTTTAAATCTTTGTCAGTGTTGGCCACCACTTGCATCCAGACAACTCTCAACAAGACACTGTGCAATCCGAAATGTAGATGAAATTACCTATTAGCACTGGCCGTATTTCAGTGTATACTTTCAATACTAACCATAATGCCATCATATCATCGACTATCTCTATATTCTAAAAAAAAAGTAACCGCCGTAAATGGATTTTTTGTGATCGGACCGTGTGCTTTCTCGGCTAATATTAACCGGTTAACGCCAAAAAAAAAAAAAAAATAGTAATAGAACTACATTATTACCTGTCACATATTTCAGTATAAAATTGATCCTGAGTAAGTTAAGCGCGAAATTTGAGAAATCCACCCTTTAGTTTTAAAATTGCAGCCCAAACAGATTTAGTTGATTAGGAAAATGATTTTATATCTCTCCTCATGTGAGGAGACTAAACGTTTACCAGTTAAGAAAGCAATTGCATGTAAAAATATAAAAAATGGTAATTTTATAGAGAAAGGTTCGATGAATATGCTGAAGAAGACAGTTTTTAAATCGAAGAATTATTTTAAGAACTATTTAATATTGAAGTCGGTCAAAATAACCCAAGCGCGGATCCAAGGAGAAGGTCATGGGGGTCATGATGACCCCCCCCCCACCTCTTTTAAACGGAAAACATTTCTATAGAACAATACATTTTTTTAAATGTAAATATGTTTAAAGTTTTTTTTTTTTTTTTTTAACTGCTTAAAAATTTTATTTTTTTCTGATATATTGATGGAGTTATTTTAAAATAGAAATGCATGAAAAATTCAAGCATTATTGTTTAAACACTAAAGAATTTTTAATTTTCTTATAAATGTGGTGCATTTCGAATTGTATTTGATTGCTTCCTCAAGACGATATTTCCATGATTGTGGAGCCTCGACAATCGGCTTAAAATGCGAACTTTGAGTAAATTTTCTGCAAGATGCTTTGCATTTATAAGAAAATGGGAAACTCTGATTTCTTGGTATCTGGATAAAACATGAATATTTTGTATATTTACGAATTTACCTGCAAATTTCATGCACTTATGAAAGAAAATGAATTCGGGTATACATCATAAAATAGTCAGTTTGGATCTAAAATATACAAACTTCTAATGAAGAAAAAGTCATGAAAAAGTCATGAACTCCCTCTAAATGGAGTGTTGAATCTGACTCGGAAATAACCGCACTAAACGCAAAAGAAAATCGTGTTGAACCAGTACTACCTATTTTTAGCTTGAGTACGGCCGTCATACAGTAAAACATAAAAAAAAAATACATTGCTTCAAATTTGTTTAGTATATTTTTCGCTAGTGGGTTTATTGAACAACATACATCTGACTTGTGTGCTCGACATGAAGCCTGCATATAAGTCATCGTCAATATACAGGGACGAGATAGCACAGGGAAATATTACAACACAAGAGAGACAGAACCTGGGAGCTCCACACAAAGTGTGTGTGCAACGGAGCCAGTGGGAATTGAACCCAACAACCTCCTACTCTTCGCAAGCGATTAGCGGCGGTGCCTTAACCACTCGGCCATGGAGGCCCCAGTGGGTGTTATCGGCGGGAAGAGTTTGAATTTAAATTAACCTATCTAATTTTAATTTGGAGTATGGTTGCCACATGAGAAAACATAAAAAAGTGCATTTTAAAGTTTTAGTTATGCAGTTTCCCACCGAGGGCGCAACCAGCGTGATAAAATAAAAAACATATATGAAAATTTTTATCAAAACATAAATTTGACCGTGTAAGAAGCTTATTCTGAATATTTATAAAACTAGTCGGATGTGCCAATCGAAAAACTTTCTTCTGTCTCATACATATTTATTACACTTCAAGTTTTTTGTCAATAAATGCTTTAAAACCATGGGGAGGAGGAGGAGAGGAAAAAAAAATCGTAATGAAGTCTAATGAACGAGTAATATAACAAAAAAAAAAGTGAAAATATTTTCTTATTGCAAATATGCAAATTAAACATAGATTGGACAATTGGGTGAGTCAGTACGATTTTTTTTTCAACCAGTTAACGCGTCCGTTCCGAAAATCGAACAAAATTCACAACGTCACCTTCAAACCGATTTTTTCCAAAATTTTATACAAACCTCGCTACTTATTAGTATTATAAAATTTCGTTGAAAATAAAATAAAATTTATAAATTCTTCACTTAAACTGCAAAAAATGGAGAAAATCGCACAAAAATTGTTACCACAGTGTCCGGGGGAATATGCCTATTTTTCAACTGGGACCTTGTGTCCATAGTCAAAACCATATATATGAAGTTAGGTTCAATTCTATCAATAACTTCATACATACATTCTAATGATACAAAAGAAAAATCGCATCTAAATTCGCTATTACAACGCCATCTTCAGGCCGATATTTTCCAAAATTTTAGACAAACCTCGGCCTATTACATTACATCTAAAGATAAAATTTCGTCGAAAAATATTCATAAATTCTTCACTTAAACGGCAAAAAATCGAGAAAATCGCACAGAAAATCTCTATTACAGAGCCCAATTCCCTCGGAATATCCATAATTTCAACTGACCTGCTGAACGTAGCCAAAAACTTATATGTTAAGTTTGGTTTAATTCTGTGCATAACTTCATACACATTTCCATGATACAAAGAGGACACAGAAACACGGACAGGCAGGCATTTTGTAAAACCGTATTTTCCGGGATCTCTGACCCCTAAAGTGAGTAAATCCGTCGAAAAAAATTTCCATTACAATACTTTCTTCTATTATAGATAAAATAAAGTAAAAAACATAAAAATCAATTTTATTTTAGCATATACTATACTATAATCTCTATAAATGCAAAATAAAATTGTGTTGAATCTATACTACTTAGTTTTAACATGAGTATAGCTTTGTAGAAATTCAGTCGGGACGGACTAAATTTTTTTTTGTACGGACCGGGCCGCACTTTTTGGTTTTATACCGGGCCGATAAAATTTTTGCACGGGCTGGGCCAAATTTTTAACATTTATATCAGGCCGGACCTGGAAATTTCGGTCCGTGCAGACCTCTAGTGTCACATATACATTTTTACTCTTCATGCTGTAAAGTATGAGAACTTATGTACACTGCTGTCCAAAAATTAAGGAGCAGTGACCGGAAGCCTTCAATTTTACACGGTTTGTCGAATATCAACTAAAATTCTTGACGAACTTCGAGGATGAAAAGAGCATATTTGACTTCATACTTTTCAGTGACGATTTAGTCGGGAGGACAGTTATGGGGCCAATAATAAATTTAATAATAAAATTCATTCGATCACCAAATAACAGAAAATATTAAATATGTACTGCCACTGTAGCAAACGACTATGCGGGTCCTGTTCAACGTTTGTGTGCATTTGTGTAAGCATAGCACGCATATTCATGTAGATGTTAACGTTTCTGTGAAATATTCAAAGGTTTTTTTTTTTTTATATAACATACAGAGTTTTCAACGAAATTTAACACCACTTTCCAAAAACTTGACACAGAACAGTAAAAACAGTATACTGGAATTAGAAGATGAATACATTGAATATTTGATGAGATGTGAGGATTTTTATGAAATAATTTTTAACTGCGCATGCGTAAAATATAACAAAATTTTTATTTCCTAATTTGGTAGTTAGATATTTAGGGCAACTTATGTAAAAAGTCCATTCAAATATCGCGAAAATTCAGAAAGATAGTATAGCGATATAGTAAGTTGCTTTCTGAAAGTAGCTGGACGATAAGGGATTTACCCCCCTATTTGTCAATTAGCTCACTGTATTGCCGATATCTTTCTGAGTTTTCACGATATTTGACTGATCTTTTTATAAGAGTTGCTGTATAGAATTGACTACTAAATCATAAAAAAAAAAGAACTTTGGTGTAGTTTGCGCATGCGCAGTTAACATTTATTTCATACAAATGCAAATATCTAGTCAAATATTCAATATATTAATCTTTTAATTGCAGTATACTGTTTCTACTGTTCTTTGTCAAGTTCTCGGAAAGTGGTGTTAAATTCGATTGAAAACTCTGTGTGCTATATAAACAAAAAACATTTTAACATCTTCACGAAAATGCGTGCTATGCTTACATAAATGCACACAAACGTTGAATAGGACTCACATAGTCATGTGCTGTACAGTGACAGACCATTGTGAGCATTTTCTGTTACTTGGGTGATCGCAAATATTACTTCATTATTAAATTTATTATAGACCTCGTAATTGCCGTCGCGGCTAAATATTCACTGAAAAATATGAAGTCAAACATATTCTTTACGTCCTCGAAGTTCAAGGACAGTTCGTCAAGAATTTCCGTAGATATTCGACAAACCGTGTAAAATCGAAAGCGTCCGGTCACTGCCCCTTAATTTTTGGGCATCAGTGTATATAAGGGCATCCACCACGGGTTATAGAAAAAAAATGTATGTGTATGCAGGTGTACTACTGAAAAGCTCAATAAAAGAAGAGTTATACCAAGAGAGTTTTGCTGGATCTAAATAATACTGCAATCTCACATAAATGTATTTGGGAACTTGTCAATGCTGGTATTTAATTCGTAATAGAAATTAAATAGTCACATTTCCGGCAAGAACAAACGTATGAAATGGACTATCTCTTACATCGTATAAGACGTTTATAAAACAGGCTTAAAAAAAGCATCATTGAAACAACATTAATGCAATTTTCTGTTAAATACAGTTATTTTAATGTAAAAAAGACGGACGATTAGTTTAACTTAATGCATATTATTAAATTAAAAAAAGACGCGTATTTTTCGAATATTATTATCATCTTTTTAAAAAAAGTTATTTTTGTCATTTTTGTCATTTTTATAATTTTTTAAAATTATTTTTTGTTATAATGGATCTTTAGATCAAATTTAAATTACATTACCTGCATTAGGGGTTAAATGGCATTAGGTAGGTAGGGGAAAATGGGTGTAAATTCGCATACCTTATTATTATTTGCTTCTCGAAGCCAGAATTTCGAACAGAATTTAATGTAACTTTGCGTACATCTTTATCTCTTATTCTTTTACCATTCTAATGCTTTAAATATACAGTGGTGGCCAAAAGTGTGGACATTTTTTGAAAGTTTCATGTTTTTCAACTTTGTGTGCTTGTAGAATATATTAATTTTCACTTAAATACAAACGTTTATATATCAAATTGAATGTAATTTAATGTAGAATTTAATAATAAAAACACTATTACAATATCTGTATTACAAAAAAAAGTTATGCAACTAACAGTAAGATCTATCTTAGATTGGTATTTTTTAAAAGTGATACTTACGCAATCAATACTTAGTAGGATAATCCTTACTTTTTAAGACAGCTTCACAGCGTTTTTTTTTCGAGTAAACGAGTGTTTGGAGTTCATCTTTCGTAATCACATGGTGCCAAGAATCAATTATAGCTTCAATAAGTTGTCTTTTATTGGATGGGCGTTTTTTTCGTACAAGAATTTTCAAACGTCGCCACAAATTTTCAATTGGATTGAGATCAGGGCTGTTTCCTGGCCATGGTAATATATCTATGCTTTTATTTTGAAACAATGCTTTGCATACTTTTGCTGTGTGGCATGGAGCTGAATCCTGCTGAAAAATAAATGGTGCGTTGATGGGGAAGAGATCCCTGATGGAAGGTATCAATTTTGGTTCCAGGACAGTTTCGATGTATTTTTTGGCATTCAGGATGCCATCAATCACTTGAATTCGGCCCACATCATCTGCAGACATACATGCCCAAATCATGACATTTGTTGGGTTTTTTGTAGTTGCTTCAATGCAATCAGGATGAAGTGGTTCTCCTACTCTACGTCTCACGTATTTTCTACCATCACTACCAAAGAGCGATATTTTACTCTCATCGCTCCAGATTACTTGCTTCCATTGATTTTCTGATCATTTAATGTGTTATTTTGCCCATTTAACTCGTTTTTTGCGTTGATTTTGATTTAAATATGGTTTTTTCCTTGGACTTCTAGCTTGTAGTCCAAATCCTGATAACTTTCTTCTTATTGTTCTTGAACTTACTGCAATACCCTCTGCATTCATTTCACATCTAATGGCATCTGATGAAATTTTTCTATCTTGAAAGCATAGCCGTTTAATTTTTCTATCGGCAGTAGCACTTGTGCATTTTTTTCGGCCTGATTTGGCCTTATTTTCCACTGATTTCGTTTTTTTTTCATAACTTAAACAGAACTTTCGTACACCAGAACAAGTCACTGAACCACCAACTTGTCTTGCAATTTCAGCATAAGAGAGGCCATTTTCTCTCAATATGACAATTCGGCTTCTTTTTGTAGATGTCCAATTGGTTCTTCTTGTTGATGACATTGTTTAAAATTAGTTTAATTAAAAAAAGGACTTTAAATATTCAAAAACAGCAATACTCTATTTAAATGTACTAGTATGCATCATTCCGCACAATATTTCCACAACAATAACTCTTTTACCATCCAAATAACCTAAACTATAGTTACGGACATTTGATTGGTCCTCAGAACAGTGTTTGTGATTGGCTAGTACGCTTTTATTACAAAACACGTCCTTATTCAATACGATTTGTGTTTGTTTGTTCTACTAAAGTGAGCATACATTTTTTTGTAATACTGTTTTTATTATTAAATTCTACATTAAATTACCTTCAATTTGATATATAAACGTTTGTATTTAAGTGAAAATTAATATATTCTACAAGCACACAAAGTTGAAAAACATGAAACTTTCAAAAAATGTCCACACTTTTGGCCACCACTGTATAATTAGTTCATCCTATATTTTTATTAATGAATGGTTATTTATAAAAAATCAAATTATGCAGTTTTGCCTCACCGATTGGGTGAAACCGCATGGATGTGTTTTTCTTACAAGAGATAGAAAAGTTAAAACTTTTTTTTTTTATAAAAAAGGAACAATATATTTCACTTCACAACTTTAAATAAGGAATTATAGATTAATAATATTTCAATTATAATGATTTAAAATATAAATCCAAAAATTAATTATCTTCATTAGAATTTAAGGAATAGCAGAAAAAGAAGCTCACCTCTTTATGAGCTTTATAAAAATCAAGATCACTCTTGTTCACATAGTTTATACTGCCTTTCTTCAAACCTTGTTTACGGGCTCTTCAATTATTCTTTATAAATTTCCTTTTTTATCCCATGTAACGATGTCCTTTTTTACCCTCCAAAAATGAGGGTCACAAAGCAAGTCATAAAATTGCACCTATAAAAGCTAGCAATAGTTTCATTATAAAAAAAAATAAAACCTTATTAAATACGCCACACCACAGTAATATAAAAAATTCAATAAACTTAAAATGTGTTCAAATTTAAGAATTTTGAAAACTAGCACGCATTAAAACGAAAAGAGATAAAATAAACCTTCCAATAAAAGAAACTACACAAATGCCAGTAAGAAGATACCGTAATGACTATTTTTTATTTCTTGCCTGAAGTATTTTAATCATTAGCCGCTACTTGGCTGCTCAAATTGAATCAAACTGAGGTGAGATATCCGGTTTTTATGATATGATGAGATATCCGATTATATGGTTCTAGCTTACATTCCATTACTACAATTTTTTTTAACCATACCGTCGAATAAAGAGCATCTTTATTTAGAGGGCATAAATATCTTGTTGGCAGGTTTTACTGTATTCATATAAACCATTAATGTTTCGAAGATATATTAAGTGGAATAAGGGATATTCAAAATTATAAGCAAATGCGATGTCTTTATTTAGCACAAACATGGTTAATTATTTAAAAAATTATTTAGAAAACTGAAGCCAAGATTTTTTTTTTCATTAAATTGATGACGATTCCCAAAGCTCCTTATTACACTTAAATCGTTTTGTATTAAGAGGGAAAAAAATAAAATAAAATAAACGAAATGAGGAACGCAGGGCATTTCAGCACCGACCGGTGACGAAGATCGTTTAGGATCGTTAGGGAAAATGAATGGATGCAAAATGATACAGTTGCGGAAGTTGGAGAGGTGATCCTTGCAACTGTCACAGAACGCTTTACGATAGAGTAAGGAAAGCTAAAAAGAGCTCAGTCACAACATGTGCACAAGTTTTATTTTGTAAACTGCGACGTACTTATCCATCTCCTGTTTGTTATAGGAATTGTTAATATTTTATTCGTGTTAATTGATAGAAGATTTTCTATTAATATAGCGACAAACTGATAGCATAGTTTACAGCTTGACAAACAAATTTTACTATAAAATCCCGCTTCCAAATCCTCATTTTAAACTTAACTTTATGCCCGAAATTATGAATTACTGAAAATTTGGTACTTATTTGTTATAGGACCCTGGGCGTTTTTAAAAAAAAAAAGTTTGGGCTTCAGAAAGTGAGTTTTTTGCCAAACGATGTAAACATCTGTGAAAACAAACGTGATGAACTTTTGCGTTTATATATGTATTTATATATAAACAAGGCAAATATATATACATATATATATAAAAACATTTTATTTACATATATATTATTTTTCTTTTTATATACAAATTATTACTTCTGTTTGTATATAAAAATACATAAATGGCTTCTTTATGTTAAATACACTGGCCTACAAAAGTTAAGGTACTACCAGTTTTTTGACGCTCACTATTAAAAGAACAAAATAATGGTAAAAAATATGGTTTATATGAATGATCATAAGTAACTTCAATAAAACCTTATGAAAAAATTATACCCATCTCAATTATTTTAATGTATTGAATGCTTATATGTTTGTCAGGAGGAACTGCGAATATCCCACTTTGGGAATTTGTGTGAAATTTTTTTTTTATGGTTAATGATCTTGAATTGTTGGTACTAAAATAGTCTGTTGTCTATGTCTAGGAGATGTCGTTTACTTGATTCGTTAAGATGGCGGGCAATCTGATGGATGGAAATGGAGTTATCATAAGCTAGTGCTGCTAGATGTCTTAATGTGTCTCGTAGTGTAGTCCAAAGACTCTGAGATCAATTTGAATCCAAAAATTCAGTATCAAGAAGACTTGTTCCAGACCGCTCCTGGGTTACAACACCTGTATAAGATCGCTTTCTAGCTCTTTTGGCCCGAAGTAGGAACATCACTACTGTTGCTCAGCTCATTTCAGATCATCGTAAGGCAACAGGGATGACAATACCTGCGATTACGATGCATAGACATCTTCACAATTAAACACTCTACGCAAGACGACTCGTTGTGTGTGGCCCTCTTAATCGACAACACAGAAGTGCCCGTTTGTGTTGGCCAAGAGATCACGTTACCTGGAATAAACAACAATAGGCTTCCGCATAGATGAGTCCCGGTTTGCTTTGGAGAGTGATTCAGTTTGTGTGCTGGTCTGGATAAAACAAGGCATAAGATTCTACCTATGTAACGTTGTTGAAAGACACAGCTATTGAGGAGGTGGAATCATGGTTTGGGTTGGAATCTCTCTTTTGGTCACAGTAACTTCTATGTATGCCATGGAAGAATTCTGACTGCTGTGAAATATCGGGACAAGATCCTTGCTCCATTTGTCACACCGTATGGTGGTGCTATTGATGACGAATTAATCTGAATGGTTGATAATGCCCGATCGAATTGAGCTACAGTCGTTGATGAATATCTAGAGCATCAAGGTTTGGATTGAATGGAATGCCCAGCACAATCTTCGGACCTTGATCCTATAGAGCATCTTTGGGACTATCTCAGCAGACAGGTGGCTGCCGTAAGTCCTCCTCCGAAGTCGTTAAATGGCACAATCGTTGCTCCATGTATGGGAGTTGTTTCCCTTTCCAGTGTCCGACAACCTAATTGACAGTATGGAAAGTCGATGCCACAAATTCATTACAAGTAGGGCCGGACACATGACTTATTATAATCCGTTTGTTTAATTTTTTTTCACAAAAAACTGCTATTTATTTTTTTTATCAAACAGTGGACATTTGCAAAAAATGCAATTTTTAATTTGTGAATCGTGCTTGATGTTAAAATTAAGTGAAATTCGATAAATAACTGTTTAAAGAACGATTCTTCTAAATTTCATGTTTTTATCTTCATTTGTTTTCAACTTAAACACAAAAGACTGGTTGTACCTTAACTTTTGGAGGCCAGTGTAATTTGTATAAATATTAAAAAAATTGCTTGTCTGAATGAAATAGTGAATATTTGGCAGAAAATATGCATGAAATTTTTTCTTATCTTGCCAATATCATTTTCTCTATCTCGCCAATGCCCCTATAACAAACTAATACCAAAAATTTTACCTTTCAAAGTATTTTTCCTGAAGTTTTGAAAGTATGTTAGAATATTTGTGTAATCAATAAATAAATTTCAGAAATATTTCGTATATTAAAATCAATAAACTAAATTGGTATTTATAGGGATTTTGTTGTATACTTACAATTATTCCCAAATCATATCTTTAAAATATTTTTTTAAGTCTTTTATTGAATTAGAAAATATGTAGATATAGTTACATGTAGTGATATGAATACCTTACATATAAATATAGACTTTTTCAGAATTGTAACTTTCCACTTCATATGTCTTTCAGCATCAGGTAAGTTATCAGCATCAATTATAATTGGAAAAAAAAAATTATCCATTTAAAAATACTCTTTGCTTTTATCAAAAACTAATTAATATTTTTGCCTAAAACTACAAAAGTTCAAACTACTCATAAAGACAAATAAAAGGCAGCAAACCGTGTAAAAATACGATAATTGTATATCTCAGTAGCCCCCTCAAAAGATTTGGGCTGGATATAAAGCAGACAATTTAAAAAAAGGTGAAAAAGTACATTTTTGAAATTGTATCTACTAAAAGCCTACTTCTCGGATTCCAACTTACTTTTATTTATATTAATTTTAACACAATTATTCTAAATGGTGAATAAATCGCATAAACTGTAATTTTTCTACTGGGTCAAAAAGTGTCCAGGTCAGGATTTGAACCAGGGGACCTTTTGGAGTAAGCTGCCAAAACTCTGCCAATTGAGCTATCCTGGACAAATCTGGCAGACACAATTTACCCAGAGAACTTTATTGATTATAACATCTGGTCTGATATCCGAATCAGTTCAACAGAATAAATCGCAGGTAATGGAACTCGAAGAAACATTGGGTACGTAATTATACTATATTAATTTTAACACAATTATGTTAATTGGTAAATAAATTACTTGAAATGTACTTTTCCAACTGGGTGAAAAGTGTGTAACGCTGAACACAGCTTACACCAATAGGTCTCTGGTTCGAATCATGATCTGGACACCTTTTCACTTAAATGGAAAATTATATTTCATGTTATCTATTTACCAATTATAATAATTGTCTTAAATTATTACAGAGTAATTACGTTTCAAACGTTTTTTGGAGTTCCATTACCTACGATTTATTTTGTTGAGCTGATTCAGATATGCGACTAGATGTTATAATCAGTAAGGTTCTCTGTGTAAATTGTGCCTGCCAGATTTGTCCAGGATAGCTCACATAGCTCAAGAGAATTTTAGCAGCTTACGCCAAAAGGTCCCTGATTCGAATCTTGTCCTGGACATTTTCCCCCCAGTTGGGAAATTAGATTTCATGTTACTTTTACTTTCTTAGTCACTTGGTATTTCCCATTCCATAGAATCAAGGAATTTCTTCCTATGACAAATAGAACGCGAGTCTATAGGGGTGTCAAATCTCATTTTGATCAGTCTTCAAAATATAAATTACGCAGAGAATGGTTTAACAACAATTTCTAAATTATTATTTATTATTTTGGAAATTAATTTATTTTTTATTAACTGAGTCGATGTTTCTTGTACTTGGTGCGAAACTTTTCCGAGCGTTTATAATATCGCATTACATGTAAAGACCTGTAGGCAAATTTGGGGCTACATCAACGCATATCATCATATTGTAATTATCATTCGAAAAGCAATATTGTCTACAATACTAATAGCATTGCTCAACAAATTTTAACGAACTTTCAGTTTTTCATTAGCTTTGCGTGTTTCCGATATATTTTAGGGCACTAAAAAATGTTGTTAAAATTTTTCTTTCACCTTCCAATTTTAAGAAATTTTATTTTCGATTGTTGGACTTGATGGGTAGCTGTATATATAGTAATTATAACATTACATTATCATTTTAATTGCTTTTAATTTATTTAACAAACACATATTTTGACTTGTTACCTCAGTTGAATATGTAAGAAGAAAGTACAAACAAATTTTACTTTGTTAATTTTGTTTATAAGACCTTCATGCACTTTCATATAAAATTTCATTTGTGTTTATGGAAATTGTCTCTACGCTGTAACTTTGTGTAACAAGTGTATGTAATAAGTGCTTTATTACTTTATACTTTTTACTTTTATACTTTGTGTAATAAGTGATTAAAAGAAAATTTAGATTACACTAAAATCTAAATTTTCTTTTAATGACTTAATCCATTGCTAAATCCAAATGATAAAATTTGTATAGTATATCGCCCAGTGCAAAAATGTACTAAAATTAGCATTATTTTTTAATTTTTACCAAAATCTGTGGTTGATCTAAACTTTTAAATTCCGTATTCTTTTTCATCATCCCCTAAAATATAAAAATCATCACTTACTTCATGAGAAACAGATAAACGTGAGAAACAGGTGTCGAACCGTGTAGTCTGTCGACATCTATATGCAATCTAGCTAGAATGTCCAGCAGGCTAGCTGAAGTTGCAAATTTTTAAAGTTAAAATAGGTTGTATATCTTAAGAAAATGAAACTATTAAAAATGACTAAACGTAAAATATTAAACATAAATCAGTAATTTTTATCTAATATCCGACATATAAGTAATTTTTAACACTTTCCAACCTAGTTGAAAAGTGTTTATGATTTTGGTTTGTCTGGTCGTCCGCCGTCTGTCCGTGCTGTAATCAGGGACGTAGCTAGAAGGTGCCAGTGGGGCGCTCAGCCCCCCCCCCTAAAAATTTGAACCTCCCCTAGGAAAGATTCCAAGGTCACCAAATGATACTTTGTTCAAAAATCGAACTTAGTTTTGGGAACCTTTTACAGTTTTGCACAAATACTAAATTATAGTATTTGTATAAAATCTGCAAATAAGTGTTTTAAATTAGTTTAAATAAGTGTTTTAAAAACAATAATTAATTTTAAAATACAAAACACATCCTTGAATTTGTTAATGTTTTTTATCATATAAAAATACAACTTTAGAATCCTTAAGGGCAAAGAATATTCATAAAAAAAATAAATAAATAAAAGGTTGCAACTCTTTATGAAACAGGTGAACTGTAAACTTTTTATTTACTTGTTGACATCATCACTTATTATTTCACCAGAATAATTGTACACTAGTTATACACAGGAAATTTTATTTCGCAGCATTTTCTTTTCTTAGTATAAAATGAAGTTATTATAAACAGTTTAATAAGAAACATAGTGCCTACAATATGAATATGCACTAATTTATCTTTCTATATAATACTTTGATTGCATATCTAGGTAAGTGTGTTTTTGTTTGTGCGTGCATGTGTCAGAGATAGACAAAAAAACATGAGCTTCCCCTACATTTTCTTGAGGCTATTCCCCATTATTTACTTCTAGGTATAATCCTGGCTGTAACTCGCGTAAATATACTCGGATTGCCCTGATTTTTTTTATGTTATTGTCGTTTACTACAGCACGATCCCTATTGAAAATGAACTGTGTGGCACTTATAGTTTTTTTTTTTTTTTTTTTTTTTTTTTTACAGAGACTGTAAAAAGTATTCCGTTACGTTACAGTCAATGGGAAAAAATCGTTTCAAGTGCATTGTGATGATGCTACGCCATTTGAAACATGATGAAATTGATATGCAATTATGAAGCGCACTAAAACATGCTTTTTGTCAAATATGGGGTGCAAAGTATTTATTATTCCTTTAGAGGGTGAAACAAAAGAATTCTGTTGCACATTGTTCTACGGGTGGAAATCGTTTGCAGTGTAATTTAATGTTGTTTCACTATTTGAAACATAAAGAAATTTATATGCATTACTGAGGTGCACTATAAATTGCTCACTTAAAAGTATGGTGTGCATTGTGTTTATCGTTGATTTACAGGGACACACAAAATATATCGGTTACAGTATACGTGCAGTAATTACAGTCTATGTGTGATAAGTGCGTTTTAAAGTTTGGTTTGAGTTTTTAAGTTTAACTAATTTTTTCATAGTACTTGGTGTGTATAAATTCTGTTGATCATATACAGGGCTACACAGGGGAATTCGTAATTGTTATAGAATATGGAAGTGAATTGCTTAGGACAGTTTTTAATTGAGTTATGCAATTTCCTGCTGAACTATATTCAGTAGACTAATACACGTTTGTGAAATACAAATAAATTCATATACAGGGCTACGCAAAGAACAAGATATATTGGCGTTTATGGTTAGTAATTGCTGGAAGTTTGTTTTAAGTTGCCTTATGCATTTTTTTACTTGAATTAAATTTTAGCTTAATATGGGGTGTGTACAAAAGTCTTTAGATAATATACAGGGTTGTGCAAAAGTTTTCGTGTGCATTTCTATCGATTGGCGAAAATTTTCTAAATGAACTAATTTTATCATGCTATGTAGTATATATCCAAATATATCCATCATATGCAGGACTGCACACACTATATCTACTACATTTTTGACTATGGAAAGTAACTGCTAAAACTGGACTTTTAAATGCGTTATATTTTCCCCATACTGTATACTTACGTATCTTCTTTCACCTGATTTAAAGGTGAAGTTTCGTTACAGTTTTCTGGATGTGTTGGAAAGTGTTTCATAATCTATGCTTGACGCATGATTTTTTGTTCTTGTTAAATTCTGATTTTATTTTGCAGATATATCAGGTTAATGTTAGCTTTATCTATTGGATTATTGGTAAAAGCACATCGATTATTTCAGGCATTTTTTCCATAAAAGCAGAGAGATACTACTATCCACAAAGATAGTTCAGAAGCTATTTAGAGTTGATTTTCAAAAAGATCATTGGGCTACAAAAATGTGTGCGATTTCCTCAGTGGAAAAATTACCACACCGGTGGATTGGTAGAAACGGACCAGTGGCAACAACTGAGCGTACTCCCGATATCACACCGCTGCGCTTCCATTTCAAGAAATGTTTGATGCACATTTTATGCTGCAGAAGTTTACGATATGATAAAATTACCTAATCGAATCATCGTAGCTACTGTGACTCGGCAAGTATTTGAGAACGCCGGGAGCTAAATTGAGAACATGTGGCCGTATATGCCCGGCAACTAATACCGTGTTTCTTCAGAAATAAGACAAGGTCTTATATTCAAGGCTGCCACTGGCGAATGTAATTTTTTAATTATTTCTGTTTGAAATAGTGGTAGAGAAAATAATGAAAAAGCAGTCGCCAATGGCAGCCCTGTATATTAAATTTTACACCAAAATACTCTGATTTATTTTCAGATGTTTCATGCGCAACAATCGGTGTCAGGCGGTTATTTCGGCGGTTTATTTCGGTTAATTTTTTTTAGCGATGTCTCTTTTATTTTCCCTTTTCAAAAGTGACTATGTTATTTACTACATAAAAAAAATAATAATAAATAAGAATTTCCCTTTTTTCGATTTTTTTTATTTGAGATGGGTACAATCGTTTACACTTTTTCTCCTGGCCTATTCTTCACTCGGTGCATTAGTTTAGCACACTAAAAATTTTCCATTTTTATTTATTTATTTATGTATTACTTTAACAAAATTAAGAATTTTTTGAACAATATCAAGCACGTAACAGAAGTCAGGATGATATCTTAGACATTGATTTTTAAGGAAGTGATGCAGCAGGGGTGAAACCCCATAGTTAAAATTAGTTCATGTTAATAAAGTTATAGACGTCGTTTTACCCAACAACACTGCACGACGTGTTGGTGTTGGAATTATGACTATTCTAATTGGTCCCAGTCACATTATTTCATTATGGAATGCTAACATATGTTATTTCTTCACTCTGGTCATTCGACGATAAATCCGGTTAGCGACGCTTATTTTCGTGAAAAGTCTTATTTTACGAGTGTCTTAAAAAAAATCTTGCGATGGCTTATTTCCGAATTTGATCTTATTTTCTGAAAACATGGCAGTGCCCATGTTGTATTGCGTGTGTTTCAGGTTGTAAACCATCCCATAAAAGAAAACTTTGAACTTCTGAATAAAATCCAGTAAGAGTTTTCTACTCTCTTTTTTACCACAATTTTTTTTAACAATTACCAGCGATCACTTTATGGAACCCTGTATATACTTAATAAACAATTAAGTTTAAAAAATCCATACAACAGCAATAAAGCAAGCACTATTTCATTTTATTTCTAACGAGTTTTGAAAACCAAATCATTCTTTCCGAAATCTGTACATCACGGAAACAATGCTATATAATTAATCTTCACGTGGAATCGACACGTTTCTATTCATGGATTAAGCGAAAAAAGACTGCATAACAAAAAGAGAATAATACTTCTTTTTTAAAATAAAAATTTGCCTAAGATTCATTAACATTTGCAGATTAATTCTGATCATTTTTTTTCCAAGAAGCTTTCAAAATCTTTATCCCCGTGTCTTGGAGGAATCTTACAACCTAATTCCTGTTTGTTTACTGTCGTTCAACTAGCAACACGCGACACGAACCTAATGGTGCATGCAGAATCAACACCGGAAGAAGAAGACATCGGAAATGCTTGTTAAAAGAGAGATGTAGTCATACGGACATTTTTATGTATGCAGTAGAATCAAGAAATAAGGACAGATTTTTTTTATTATTGTTAATGCTTCTCAAATGCAAATTATGACTAAAAGGAGGAAAGTTTTGATGTTTGTGTTAAGAAATAAGATTGTTGTTCTAAGATTCTGATTTGGAACATTTAAATACGTAAAAAAATAAAAATAAAGGACATAATAAAGGAGAAGAAGAGAGCGAAAAATCTATAAAGCCTCTTTTTTCTTCTTCTTTTTTTTAAAAAACTTTCTAACATAGTTTGAAAATGTTTATGAATTCGATTTGTTTGTGTGTCTGCCGTCTGTCTATCCGTTAAGTATGTTTAGACTGCTATACAAATTTTTTAATCTGTCTCAGGTTTATTATAGAATATTCTGCAATGAAAGTGAAGGATGTAGTATTTAGAGTTCGTTTACAAGGGCACTCAGAAGAATTCCGTTACATTTATGGTCTATGTGGAAAAATCGTTTTTGGTGCATTTTACTGATGTTACGATATTTCAGACAAAATGAGATTGACATGCATCACTGAGATGGACCACAACATGCTTTTTCAGGAGTATAGAATAGTAGAATTTATAGTTCGTTTACAGGAACGCACAAAAGAATTTCATTATATTATGATCTATGGGGAAAATTGTTTGTGGTACATTCTAATGATGTTATGATACTTCAAATATAATGAAATCACTGAAGTGCATTACAACATGTTTTCTATCGATTATGAAGTGCATAACATTTATTGTTCATTTACAGAAACACACAAAAGAATTCGGTTACAGGAATAACTAAGATCGATAACTGCTGGAAGTGCGTTTTCCGCTGTGATATGCATTTTTAAACTTATCTAATTTTGAGTGTATTAGGTGGTGTGTATAAATTCTATAGATAGCATACACGAAAGAATTCGCACACATTACTGGATACGGACATCAATTGCTGAAAACGGATTTTTACTGATTTATGTGTTTTTTAAGTTAATTATTTAGATATCTGATTTCATTCTGAATTCACTTTTAGAACGCAGTTTTGAACAGTGAGAAAACAAGAATTCTCTCTTTTTTTATATGTTACACAATTTTTTTTATTTTGGCTCACTGTACATTAAATTTTCAACGGGCGTTAAATTTTTCCATAATGCCATTTAATAAATTTACGAAAACGTTGACACTGAAATTATCAACTTTTCTAATTTTATGGAACAAATATAAAGTATGAATGTCTTTTTGGTATTTTTTTGTTCCATTCAGTCAAACAGACTTCCAAACACATTTGAAAATTAGAAGTAAGTATTAGCAAAATCATGGCAAACGTTAAAGTCCTCTCACTCTCCTAAGTTTTGTTCTATAAACCTTCATGTTAAAATGTCGAATTGTTGAAATTATTTACTGTGTCATAAATATTTGACTTCTTCGTGATTTTTTAAATATCATTTTCTGTAATTTGGTGGGAGCAACACTAAAAAAACTGAAAATACGCGGAAAATATAGGGCAACTGATTGCTCAAATGCTCAAAAACAATTTCCTGAAAAAATTGGCTTTTCTATTTTGAAACATTCTTGATCAAAGCTGACAACAAATGTGAATATGCTTACTAGATATTCTAATATTTAGAACAAACGTTCCTTGGATAAATTCTTGGGTAACTAGCTATTCATTATTTCATACGGGATTTCCTGGATTTTTTTCAGTAAAGAAAACATACAAATAATTGCAATAAAAGTAATAGTTGGTTGGTGGGTTGATTTATGTTTTATTCCATAAAGTCCACAAATTGGACATGCTGAGCCAAAACGAAAGCAGAAATAAAAGTTATACTTATTACTTTTAAAATACCTTTGAATTTTGTTCAGAATCTGTACTATACTATTGTAGCTCATGAAAATGTTTAACACGAAAAATATTAATTTGCAGGAAGCTCACTTTTCGTTTTGCGCTTTTTATTATATTAGTTAAGAAGTGCAGTGTTTGAAGCCCTAGTGTGCAAGGATCAAGGATAAAAAAAAAGATGCTCTCTTATACCAATCAACCAACCAAACAGTTACAGGGGCACAAAAACTGGACAGTGTCCTGGGGACAGAAATTTCTTAGGTCCTCAGTTCTTCCTTGCTTGTAAATTCAGGTTCAGGTACACATTCTAAAACGGCGTCCCACTTTCACTGAGTCGTATTCAGTGGGTATCTCTCTCAACCTAATTTCGGTTTGTGAGTGATCAATATGTGGTTCACATTCGGCAAAGCGTGTAAATCGCGCGCCGGAAGAAGCTATCGAAAATTAAGAAATTATCGGAGGATGAAAATAATCACGTTAGGGCCACTTACGACAACGACAACCGGTATTCTATCAAGAGCTTTCCGAAAATAGACGGAAGGGGGAAAAAAAGAACACTTTCCTTTAAGATCGCTCGAAATAAACGCCGGGCTATTCTTCTTCCTCTTTCACTCTGTAGAATGTTTTATTAATTCGACGTTCCGGGTGGTGCACGTGACCCATTTTTGAAAAGTCACGTGACGCCTCCCACCTGAGATACGAAGCCGTGAAAAAAAAATGGCGGGAAGCGAAAGTGTGACAAATGAGGTTTATTCCTTTTTAAAATTACTTGTTTGTTTATTCATTTTTGAAAAAAAGATTAAATTGGGTGAAATTTTGGTGATGCTTCGGTTGCGTAATGCACTCGCGCATGACTGGTTATCGTTGAACGAGGAAATATCGGAAGAAATCGGAAGAAATTAATTGCCGCTATCACCGAAATGAATTATCTAAGGATGCGATACACTGAACTTCTACTTTCTGTTGAATATTATGGGAAAATGGTGGGAGGCATTAATTAAGATAACCCCAAATAAACAGGAACGTGACGTGCATGATTCTTCTGAAGAAGATACTTAAACAATGGCAAAGCTTCTCTTCTACTTCAAAGAAAAAGATATCTAGATTAGGGAGCGATGCAGAAATTTTGATAGCAGGTGATGTAGCGTTTTGAAATACCATTAATTATCATCAGTATCGTTTGGCTAGAGACCAGTTTTTACTGTTCATCTTTGACATCTCCAACTGTTGTATATGCGAAACAATTGCCTCGGAAATTTTATCTTTTACAGTGGCAACATTGGAACATTGTCATAGGACAATAGAGGGATATTGTAATTTTTATACGGAGGATTTAGTAAAATTTCATTAAATGTTTTTTAATCATGTTTCTCCCATAAAGCATGAACCTGCAACAATTGGTATTTGCATCACTAGTAACAGACATACATATCGTATTATTGTTTTAAAATTGAAGAATATATTTAAAAACAATAAGGCGTGATATGCTTATTATTATTTTTGAAAGTAATGGGAGATGTTAGATTTGGACTAGTTTTAACTACTTTGCAGTGTAAAAATAACACCCTGATATTGGATTGCTTGTAAATAAAGGATAAAGATGAAGATGCACGTCACATTACAGCTATGATCGATTGGCTCGAGTCAAATAGAAATTTTTTGTGGGTCTGCATATTGCTCGAGTACACTCCTACTGATTTCTTTTCTTTTACTAAATTTTAAACATTTAAAGTATGTTTGATAAATTAGGTCGTATATTTCACGTAAAGTGATCCCAGATTCAGGAGCGTATTCGAGATCTATTATATAAGTAAGAACCATCTAAATAAAAGCAAACTGAAATTGATTAAATTGAATTTATTTAGAAAGATTAACATAATTAAATACACATACGTAAATCATCATGCATAGATTGAAGTATTTTACAATAATTTCGATCGTATGTTTTAGTAATATATTTATTCCCGAGAATGCCTCATTACGTAATTAAGAATCAATTAAATAACCATAATATAAAATTGTAATTTGCTCGGAAAATATAGCCTGCTTACCCCTTAGATATCTAGAAAATGATGTCATCATCTGCGAAAATCCAAACTCTGGTCTTTGGCATTAGCACACACTCTCTCAATCTCTGAAAATTTTCACTTTTAAATAAACATTTAAAGGAACGGGTTAATGATTACCCTGAGGGTACTTCTCCAAAATCATCTCCAGAATGCCTCCGGTCATCCCGTTTTCTTACTCAACTATTTAGTTATGCTTTCATCCCTTTTTCCCCTTTCTAATTTTATTATCCAATCTTTTTGCACCTATTCCTACCCCCATTTCAAAACTTCATTTTACTGGATTTCCCTATAAACATATTTTGCTTACATTACCATAATATTGGATATATTAAATATTTCCCCCTTCTTTCTCTGGTTAAAATTATCAGGTATTAAAGCCTTAACCTTGTATTTGCGGTTTCTTTTGATCTTATAGTAAGGCATATTTCTAAGCGGCATCTTTTGAGCGTTGTTATTTCACTGTGACGTATTATTCAATTTGCGTGAAGTTGGTATATTCAAATTCCTTTTCCTTTCAGAATACACTACTTTTTAAAACCCCAAATGACCATCTGCAGTTTGCAGCTGCGTCCAGCTGCATAACTCTGAGCGTTTTTCCATTCCTTTATTCTTTATACCTTTTTCTGGTCAACGTTTCATAGGACACATAACTCAGTCCAACTGCCGCACCGAAACACCTTGAACGGAATTCCTTTGATCTTTAGTCAAATGGAACTGCTATTCTATTTCTTATACTCTTGTTGCAAGAAATAACAGAATTTGTAAAAAAAGAAGCCCTCTCTCCCCTTAACTTAGGGGCAGCACAGAGACATTGAATTTTACTGGACAGTGTCTCAGCAATATGCAAAAAAACCCGAAAAGAAAAAAAAAGAGAGAAAAAAAATGAGATGAGTTACGCTGAACCGTGATGAGGCATTCCCACAATGTGATACAAAATAAAATTAAAACAATAGCAATAGTATAACATGAAATTTCACACAACTTATACAAATAACACAAGATAACTATACTAATCAGGAAATATTGAGAAAAATTTAAAAAAAATTTGAACATCCGGTCGCACAGTATCTCAGCAATATGTTCAAATTTCATTCTACATTCAAATTATATTAAATTATGTACTGATACAGGTACCATTTCAAATATTGCCATTGAATAGACAGTTACAGTAAGCTATTTATAGAGTGTTTTCACATATTAATCTGTTATATTCAATGATTCAAGATTCATTGCAAGTATATACAGAACATACAGTATAATAAAACTAACAACAAACTATCACATTTATAAAAACTAACTACACAAAATAATGCTAAAAGTGGGTGAAGGACGACTTTATCTCTATTCGGTAGCTGGGTCATCTATACTATTGGATTTAGAAAGAAGTGTTGGGATGGGAAATACAAATAAGGTGATGTGTTTGAGTGGATGGTGCACTTTTGAATTGTGCATACACTGTTTGGGAGTGGCTCGACAAGTAACTATCTGAACATTTGTTGGCTGAATTGACGGGGCTTACATGCATGGACTGATCTCTGACCTCAACATATGTAATTTTTCTTGTGGGGGTGGAAAAAGGAAGAAACTTATTCAAATAAAGCCAAAGATTTTAGATCAGTTGGAGAAGTGCATGTGACATGGTGTGGCAGATATACCGTGTGTGTTAAACATTTTAGCTTTTCGAATAAAGCTGAAAATTTTAGATCAGTTGGAGAAATACATCTAACATTAGTTTGACATATGATGTGGGCTAAACATTTGACATCTTAGTTTTTGCAATAAAATCAGACTTTGGATCAGTTGGGGAAATACAGCTGACATGGTGCAGTAGACATATACAGTATGAACTAAACATTTTTACCGTCTAAGTTTTTGAATAACGCCGAAGAATTTGAATCAGTTCGAGAAATGCATCTACCATTATATAGATTAGAAGGCATACCGTGTGAGCTAAACGCTTGTCCTGTCTGAATTTTTGAGTAAAGCTGAAAAATTTCGATCAGTTGGAGAAATGCATCTGACATGATTTGGCAAATATGCCATATGAGTTTCAACATTTGTACATGCAAGAATTTTATATTGTAGTAAAATTGTATGTTACAACTGTACAATAGATAATCAATCCCATTAAAAGGATGTTTCCGAAATCCCATGCAGAGCATGAGAAAATTTAATTAAGTGCTTACTCATTATCAAATATAATTATCGAAATATAATTTTTGCCATCAGATAGTAGACGTCTGGTGTCGACGTAGTGCGTTTTTAGAAATTGACTTTTGCAATTTTAAGTATTTTTTAAAACATGATAAACTTTGAAAAATCTTCACAAGTAAAAATTTCGAAATTTACAGAACTTTTAAAAAACTTAAAATTTGTGGAGACATTTTTTAAAAACGCACTACGTTGTTATTGGACGCCTATTTTCTAATGGTGAAAATCTTCTTTCAGTAATTATATTAGATAACGAGTGATAACCTAATTAAGTTTTCCTATAGGCTAACATCCGATTTCGCGATCGGTTAAGGGAAAACCTGAATTGGTAAAGCATCCCTTAAGGCTGTTCTCAAATCCAAACTTGAAACTTTGTGACATATTTTTTAATTCATTTTCGTTCGGAAACGCAGGAAATGGGAAGGTGTTCTTATTCAGAAACTTTGTAATCGAAACAACGTTTTCCATTTTTTGGTAAAGACAGAAGATCTTTCAGAAAATATTTTCGAAGTCGACGTTTTGAACAGAATTTCTCAGGCGGCAGCACGAGAAGCTGAAAAAACGTGTCTTCACGTGATACGAATCGCTTATAACTCGATAAGTAATTTATTTATCCAAAAATGGAAAACTCATTTCGATTCCAAATCGCCTCAATAGTCAGGCCTGCGAATCTTATGCTTTTGCGTTTAAAAATGAGTAAGAAAATATGTCAGAAAGTTTCGCGTTGTTGAGCAGGTCATTTAAGAATAGCTTTAAAATCAATCAATCTTATGAATTATTTCTTTAGTAAAAGTCCTTTTATCTATGAGTCAATACAAATGGAGAACCAATCGAAAGTTTTCTTAAATCCGCTTTGAAGAGTTTACGTATCGTTTTGTTTTAATAAACATTTTGTTGAAATAAAAATAATTTAAACAAAATAAAAATAATTTATGGAGGTATGTTTCTACCTTTAAAATGACATCCTTAAAAAAAAAAAAAAAAAAAAAAAAAAAAAAAGTTTATTTTCATTCACAAAATGTTAGATTTTATTATGACTGCATGAAAATGGTGCCATTTTCTTGACTTCGTGACCTCATTCCACCTGTTCTTAGAATATATATAGATAATATATATAGCCTATAGTTCTTAGATAATATATATAGCCTATAGTTCTTAGATAATATTATATAGCCTTTCAAGAACTCAATGCTCTCTAAGGGACACAAATGTTTCAAATTTAGACAATAAAAATTAGCAGTTACTGTAAGATGGTGGTACTTTCTTCTAACATTACATTTACAGGATGTCTCAAAATTATTAATTCAAACATTATTAATAATACAAAGATTTAAATGAGTTAAATAACGTAAAAAATAAAAACAAGAGTGTAGTCCGGGAGGCAGCGTAACATTTTTGCATTCAATTTTAGCGACGATGATTTCGATTTATATGATAAATTAATTGGCACAGATAAAAATTAACAGTTAGCTGGTGTACTAGCGGTGGTTGTTGCCAAAGCAACATCGCACAGCCCACTCTAATGTGAAATAAATGGCAACACGATTACTGGATCTTGTACCTGACTCGTGGGCAGTCATAAATAATTGTGTTGTTATTAATTTCACATTACAGGGGCAGTGTGACGTTATGCTAGGACAACATCTTCCGTTGGTGCGCCAACTAATTGGCAGTTTCGTTATCTGTACCACTTAATAATTCATATAAATCAAAATCATCGCCGCTAAAATTGAATACAAGAATGTGATGCTGCCATCCGGACTATCAGATGAACCGGTAGGTGATGCTGTTCATCACTGAGCGAGATGAATAATTTTTTGTTTTCTGTAGCCATCATATTAAGAACGCATATGGGTACCAAATTCGGAGCTAACAGGCATAAACAAATTATATAGATTAGTTGAAGGCAACGGGCATGACTTGATTATTTTCAGAAAATGTGTGTGTGTCTGTTTGTTATTCTGTTAGTCTATTTATCTGTCAGTGTGGGACACAATTTTTGTGGCTGCTCTAATGCACGGAATTTCATAAAACTTTATATTCTGTTAGACCTTGACATCAACTGGTGCTGATTAGATTTGATGTATATGGCCTAACAGTTGGCGCTGCTATTTTTCATTTTTCACGATTTCCGTGATAGCTTTAGCTCAAGAAATAATGCACGGGATTTCATCAAACTGCATATTCTGTTAGAGCTTGACATAAATAGATTAAAATTTGGTTTTGAAATACATATCGCCCAACAAGTGTCGCTGCTATACAGTCATTTTTTTTTAAATTACCGTGATAATTATTTCAAGGAATAATGCACAGAATTTTATCAAACTTCATGTTCTGTTAGACCTTAGCATAAATTACACCCAGAAAAAGGAATTGATTAAAACAACAAAACATATTTTGTTGAGTACATTTTGGTTGTTTTAGCAAAATTTTTAGTTGAAGTAAAAAAAATTGGTTTTTTTGCGTGGACAAAAAAATATTGTTAACACGCTTACAAAATGTTAACAAAATTTCATCATTTTTACTTGAATTAACAAAATTTGTTTTTTAATTTTACAATAATTTTGTAATTCCAGCAAAATTTTGTTGTTTTTGCAAAATTTAAATTGTTGCGTAGTAGCCATAACTCTCTCACGTAACTCGATTTATTTGACTTATATAGCTATATAATTAAAGGATTAACATAATTTTTGGATCATTAAAACTTCTTTTCATTGGGACGGACCAAGGTAGTTTTAAAAATCCCCCTGTCCCATTTATTACTTTCTTCTATCTTTACAAGAAGAAAGTACTCTGGTACATAAGTACTCTGGTACTGGAAGAAAGTACACTGGTAAAATATAACAGTGAATTTTTATCCTGCCTTCTGCAGGCGTAATTTACTGCTGAAAATGAATTAAAAATTAACTATGCGTTGCCATATGCTGGTCTTTGTATTGCCGTCTCATGTTTGCCCTAGAAATATATTTGCCGTAGATTTGCGTGCTCTTGATGATATTTCCATCTGGTGCTGCGGTTGCAGCCGTTCCGACATATATAAGAGTGAGAAATGCCGAGCTCAGATAACGTTCCTTGTAGCTCAGTGGTAGAACATCAGAGTGCTGTTCTGAGGACCCGGGTTCGACTCCCGGCTTGGGCAATTTTCACTCTCTCAGTTTTCGCTTGAAAAAAAGCAGGATAAAAATCCACTTGTTATATTCAAGGTTTACATGCGTAATTCTCTGCTGATAATGATTTAAAAAACAGTTAAAATTGCATATTTAGATTGGTTCATTTTACAAAAGGTTTTGTAGTATAAACAAAACAAGTTCGTAATATAACATATTTTATTATTATAACAAACAAAATATATTTTGTTGAAAAAAGGAAATAGATTGTTAAAATAGCACATAGCATATGTCTATGTAACAAAAAGAATTTTGTTAATTCAAGTAAAATTGAACCATTTTACTTGAATTAACAAAACATTTTTTTGCTGATGATACAAAATTTTTTTTTGGAATTGCAAAAAAAAAAAAAATCAACAATATTTTTTTTGTTGATTCAAACAAAATTTCCATTGACCCATATTTAAACGAAAAGTTTTGTTGGGTCAACCAAATTTTTGCTGATTCAAGAAAACTTTTTTCTGGGTGTAGTACTGATGTCATTTTGGTGTATATTGTCTTAAAGGTATGTCTATGCTGGATTTTTGGGATTTCCTTGATACCTATATCTCAACATCTGTTGGATGGAATCGTATTAAATTTTATATGTAAGATATGTTTTCTGAAAATTGATGCTGATTCATTTTTGGCTTTGATCATCCAACAGAGGACGCTACTATCTTGTACTTGAAGAAAACTTCCTAATCGGGTCCACAAGCAATTGTTGCAATTTAGTGGCGTTATTTGCAGTATTATTATACCCATTTTTAAAACTTCATACATTTTTTAATAAGATTGTCTGACTCACTCACTTTTGACGCAAACATCGACTGTAGACCCGATTATAAAATACCAACTCTATGCTTTTTGCGATAAACATTATAGCTATATCATTTTTCTATTGCATAATAAGTGCACCAAATTTATAAATGTTTCAGTTTAATTATTAGAAATGTATATGTTAATCTAATTTTAAATTTTAATACCAAACGGAAAGCGGCGCAAGTCTGTGCTTTTTTATTTCACTGATTACTGTAACTCTGTGTTAAATTCAAAGAAATGCAATTTGTATTCCTAATTGTTGTTGCTATTACAAATTAGTATATTAGAATGATATAGAAGTTTTTAGATGGCTGCAGCATACTAGTTTATTCATAGATGATGTTTTACTCAGAAAGACGTATTGAATCAGCATTATACTCCCGTACAAGCTTATGCCGGTCCACATACTGCGTACGCATCTATTCGGCACAACAACGCTTCATCATAACTGTATGGACAGATACCGTGGATGACTGCTTAGTTGGTCTATACTTCTTACCATCCAGCATAGATTCAACGTTCATTCTTGAACAGGTCTTACCGCAGGCATTACCAATATTCCCAAAACTGTGCAATGCAACATGTGGTTTAAAAACGACGAGGCTTCAGCCCTTTCTGAAGTTCTGTTTGTGAGCATATGAACAGACCTTTTCGGCATGGTGGAGCCAATGCATAGTCCTTATGCTCATTTAACTTATCGAACCTAGATTTTCTTTTTTGTTTGTGTATGGGAGATATTAAAAGATATGGCACACGAATCACTTGTTGCTTTTGAAATGAATCACGTTGTAAGACTTGCCAGCATCGCTATTGTCTCAGAAACTCCAGTGTGTTAGACCATAAGACTAGTAAATTTTCTAACTGTGTGAAAATGTGTCTAGGACAGGATTCGAAATTCAGAACCATGGCTTCCCATGACATCCCAGCCATCACAATTCACGCAAACAATCATTTGGTAATGATTGGACATTACCAAATGGTTTTCGGAGTAAATTGCATCGACTGGGATGTTTCCCAGATAGCTCAATTGGAAGAGCATTGACAATTAGAGCTAAAGGTTCTGGGTTTAAGTCCCAGTCTGGATACATTTTCACTCAGTTGAAAAAATTAATACTCGTGATTTATTTTCCCATCACCTTGAATGTGTTAAAATAATAAAAGTTTGTTCGACCATGTTCGGCAAGAAATGCTGCATTTTTGCATGACATCATTAAGTTCATCGATCTTTCATTTTGTCTGGGAAAAAATGTCCATTAATGCAACGTGGGCCATAAAAAACCGACCCCAATGAAATAAACAGTTTTAATCTATCTAACTCACAGCAGAGCCCTTTAATAATTTTTTTGTCACTACTATTTTAGAAAAAATAATTTCTTAAGTTTGTTTTAATCGTAGATATCTGCAATTAAATAAGATAAAGATTATTATTAAAAGTAGTGAAACTATGCTTTATTTCACAGATGCTAGTCTATGGTGGTCTCTCCTGTATTTTTCATTAACTATTGTCTTTTGTCCTTTCTGTTTCTTCACTTTTCGGTAATATTCCGAATGTTTTAGCATCGCATGGTATTGTAATATATAACGGCTTAAAAAAAAGTTTTACGGATAGACGAGAGTGGACAATTATCCGCAATGACTAGAAATGAAGCGCGCTACGAAATGCCTAAATTCCAATTGACATTTCTGGATTCCGGTGACATTTCTGGTTATGAATTCTTATGCAATTATAGTTATTTGTTATGTTATCTACCACTCGTAAACGTCTGCTTTAACGAGTTTCACCTCTTACTTCACCGTGATACATGAATCCTATATCATCCTTGTAACATATCTGAAATAGATATATTTTCATTTATATGCATTTTCGGATGAAATATGGTATGTATAAAATACTACTGTTAAAGCTTTTGCGATCAAAACTTCTATAAAACCACGTATGCTGAAGTAAGTACGAATTTTACCATTTCCTTTTATGTTGAATATAAAAACCTTAGAAGTGATTAAAAAATTCACATATAATGTTTTGAATAGGCTTTTTTCAGACTTACTCGTTATTGTTATAGTAATCTACAAGTAATGTCATTTGTAACATATGTAATAAAACTGAAAATTAATATTTTTATATGAAAAAAACAAGTAAAGTTTCTTTACTTATTCTTTATACGTTATTGTCGTCATTTTACAGCATACACATTTTTTTTAATCAAAATAAATCTGATATACAGTAGCCGTTACAAAACTCTCTTTTATATTATTCTAACATATTAAATTAAATAGCGCTATTACACAATAACAATTACAAAGTATGTAACGCATTTCTTTAAATTTAATTTGCAGTTACAGTGATCATTGAATAAAAAAAGCACAGTTCAACAACGACCCCAATTGGGTATTCAAAAATCCAAAAGTGAAAAACATATATATTTTTAATTATTAATTTCAAATATAAAATTTGGTATATTTATACCCACTAAAAAATGAGATACAGCTATAATAGTTAGCTCACAAAATTGCATAGGATGTACTTTGATTGCACTTTGAGCGAACAAAGTCAAAATTCAATCAACGTAATTTTTAAAAGATCTACGTATTAAATTTGGTACAATTCATACCCACTGATACCAAGATGTAGTTATCATGGAAATCGTGAAAAACACAGCACAGAAGCTTCTCCTTTTGAATGAACAAAGTCAATATTGAATCAACATAATTTTTAACAAATGTCTTACATATGAAATTTGGTGACATTCCATTCCATAGATTCTGAGATATAGCTATCACAGAAATCATGGAAAGCACAGAACAACAACGTCATCTGTTCAGCAAGATACGCCGAATTTTAACCAATACCAATTTATGTCGAGATAAAATTGTTTAAGAAATTTATCGTATTCCATCCCATAGATGTCGAGATAAAGCTATCACGAAATCCGTGAATAACGGAGTATACAAGCACCATTTTTTGGGCTATATACACCAAAACCTTATCAGCACTTATATGTGTCAAGGTGTAACGGAATGTGACGTTTAATTAAATTTCACTGAATAGGTGCTGAGATATATTGGAAAAGGAAATCGTGATTAAACCAGCATAGTAGCGCCACTGTTGCACAATATACAACAAACCAATTTAGCAGCAGTTTCTGTCAAGGTCTAACAGAATATGAAGTTTTAAGAAATTCCGTGCAGGAATTCTTGAGCGCTCACAAAATTTGTGTCTGATAAACACATACATACAGACAGACATTTTCCAAAAATAATCAAATCATCTTCAGACCATCCCAAAACTTGTAAATCCATCAAGAAAACGGAAGTCGAAAATTGTCACGATTTCAATACTTAATACTTACGAAATATAGTGCAAATATAAAAATCGAAGAATATATACTTATATATTGTTAATTAATAACTTCCAGTATAAAATTTGATGCATTTCTACCCAACTAAGATGCAACTATAATGACTAAGATACAGCCCTAATATGTATAGCAAAAATAGCATAGCGATTTTACTATTGAGAGAATAAAGTCAAAATTGAATCAACATAATTTTTAATAAATATTTTAACTATTAAATTTGGTGAAATTTCATCCGATAGCTGCCAAAATATGGCTATCACGGAAATCGGGAAAAACACAGCGCAGCGGCGTCTTCTGTTGAATAAACAAACCTAAAATTTAATGAACATAATGTTTAATGAATATCTAAAATATTAAATTGGGTAAAGTTTCATCCCATATCATAGACGACGAGATATAGCTAGCACAGAAATCATGGAAAGTACAGCACAGATTCATTTTGGGAAAATATCTGCCTATGTTAGTCTGTGTGTGACACAATTTTTGTGGTCACTGTATCTCAAGAACTAATGCAGGAATTTTCATAAAACTTTATATTATGTTAGACCTTGAGATGATCTGGTGCTCATTGGGTTTGGGTATATATCGTCCAACAGATGGAGCTGCCATGCTGCATCTTTCACGATTTCCGTGGAAGCTTATATCTCATAACTAATGTACGGCAGATGTAGATGTTGATTAGGTTTTGGTGTATTCGCTCAACAGTGACGTTGCTATGCTGTGTTTTGCACGATTTCCGTCACATCTATATCTCAGCATCTATGGGATTGAATTTCATCAAACTTCATATTCTGTTAGAACTTGACATAAGTAGATACTGATTAGGTTTCGGTGTATATATCCCAATAGATAGAGCTGCTGTACTGTATTTTTCGCGATGTCCATGGTAGTAGTCCAAGGTTTATCTCAGTATCTATCGGATGAAATTTTATAAAATTTCGTATTCAGTTAGATCTTGACATAAGTTGGTATTGATTAGGTTTGAGTGCATCTTGCTCAACAAGTGGCAGTATGCTTTCCATGATTTCCGTGCAGGTATATATATCGGCATCTATTATGGAATTTTACCAAATTTTAATATCTAAGAGATTATTAGAAAAATATGTTGATTCAATTCTGACTTTGTTGTCTTGTTATACTTTGACGATGAACATTGTGGCGATATCTCAATTACTATTGGGTAGAAATGCACACAACTTTGTATTTGAAGTTGTTAATTAAATATATATGTTGTTCAATATTTTATTTGAATACTTAACATAGGGCGCTGTTGAATTGCGCATTTTTTTATTCAGTGAAACACTGAGTGAAATGCAAAGGAATGCACTCTACTTCGTAATAGTTGATGTGTAACAGTGCTATTTAAAATAATATATTAGAATATTAGAGAATAAAGTTGTGTGATGGCCACAACATGCTAGTGTATGTACAATACAAAAGAAAAAAAAAAAGGCAAAATGAGATGATAGTCTTTAAAGCTAATACTTGATATATTTTTCAATTCATTTGGAAAAAGAGAAAATTGAGCCATAAGAAATGCAACATTATTGTTTTGTTTGTTTAGATAGACTAATCTTTAAATGTTTGTTTAAATTTTCATCATAACTTATCACACATAAGATTTTAGAAATAACAATACGTTAATTATTCATTGATGCACAACATAGAATGTTTAAAAAAGAATGGGGCAAACTTTAAGAGGAGGTAAATACACTACAACAAACAATTTTTGTATAAAGAAGCAGGGTCGGAATTCATTTATTCAATTAAAGGTATTCACCAGGGAACATACTTAATAATGTATTTCGTCAAGAGTGATGTCGTTGTAAAACTCCAGCCACGAGGTTCAAGAAAAAGATAGGATTTACCCTTCCGAATCGAACCTTTCACGAGTTATGAGTCCATTTATTCCGTGACGTCACACATAAAGAAAAATAAATATTAATTTATATTCGTAAGTGACAAAAAATATGAATGATGGGATAACAGATTCTTTTATTAAGAAAAATATAAGCGCGAATACTATGACCAAGTAGCACAAAATGGTTGGGACAACGTTGTCTAATTGTGGGCTGTGCTGTCTTACGTTGTCAAACAGTAAGAAATATCCTCCTTGCCGTACCATTTGCCTTCAAAGGCCTAACAGTGGTCCAACTATTAGCTGCTCAGAGTCCTGCTTAGATACAGAGCTCTAAATTAGAGGGGTCTCTGTACCTATCATTTACCAACCATTTTCCAACCTTGCCATTCCTAACCCTACCATTTTCTAATGGTTTTCACAAATTGCCAACGATGGGCCAACAATCTGTACTACATGTGGATGTACTACATGGGCAGAATCTTTTTGCTTTGTTAACTTCTTTATGCACAACGTCGCAGAAGAAATGGTCTCAAATCGCCTGAGAGAGTGGATTCGGACATTGTTTCTAGACTTTCTTGATTTTCATGACAAGAGACAAAAGCTTTCCGACGATACCTCTGTTGGCGAAATTCAGAACTAACAATTGAGTATGTTCTTTAGTCGGACATCACACTTGAAACCAAACTAGTATTGCCAGGTCCACTGTTACAAAAAGCGAGACATTAAAATACAGTAAAAATATCGGAACATAGAAATACAGTAAATCCCATGAAAGCAAAACCTGCCTATAACAGAATCCTGTTTTAAAAATAAAAAAGACATCATTCCCAGGAAAGAAATCCTTAAAGTATATCTGCTAACACGGAAACCTTACTAAAACGGAATCTTTCACTGGTCTTAATAGGTTTTACTGTACTAAATAAATACAATAACCTTATGCAGTAGAATCTGTAAAAGCGAAATCGGTAGATATCAACACAAATTCCTTTTGAAGAGGTTTCCGGATGTGCAGTTAGAACTGTATGGTATTCCTTCCCTAAAGACTATGTAATTTTTACGTTTAAGACAGGATTGTGTTATAAACAAGTTCCGTGTTTACAGGTTTTACTAAACAAAGTACAGTAAAACTTATATAAACAAAATCAATAAGAACCGGAACAATACTCCGTCTTAGACAGGTTTTTGTGATATTCCTTTCAGCAGAATCATAAAAAGCTCTATTTTCACAAGTTTTACAGCATTGTCATATTTTTCACCTCTGATAAATGAATTTCGACCGTGGTTTTCCTATATAAAAATGTTTGTTAGTTTCAAATGCCTTTATACCTTTTAAAGTTCGTCTCATCGTTTCTAAAACATCATTTATATACATCTATGTAACAAAACAAAGCATTGGAATTTTTCTTATTGAAATGAATAGAATAAAATTGACATATACCTGATAGCTGTAATTTTCATAGTTTTATTTTTATAATTTTGCATCGTATTGTTTCATTATTCGTTTATTTAGAGTTTTCTTAATTCTAGAAAACACCAAAAATTTTGCTTCGTTTGTCGCTACAGGAATAAAAATGATTTTCTCAAAGAAACAAGAAAAAAAAAAGTTTCGAAATTCCGGTAAAGAAAATAGTGTTTCAAGGACTGAGTCATAAGCTACGTTGTTCAATTTTCTGAATATTCAATTTAGTTTTGTTCTGCAATATTTATTATTACATGAAAGCTTTTCTGGTATCATTTTTGCAACATCAACTGTCTGTCTCACTCCTTTGAAAATCGACTCTCAAAACAGTTTTCAGTCATGTTAAAATATGACTGTTTGTTTGTATTTCATATCTACTCAATAGCATGAATAATAGATTGAAGGAACACCTGTTATTTGTAAGGATACAAGAATGTCATAATAACTCTTAAAATTTCAAAATTTAAATTAGTTTCCGAGATATTATTATATATTTTTTTTTGTAATCTTTAATAAAATTTCTTTAATGATGACAACTTAATTACTACACTGCTGTGGATAAAAAGAAGAAAAAGAATAACATGGATTATTATATTTATATTTATGCCATTTTTACATTAAAATGAAAAAAAAATTAATCAATTGAATGTATGAGACTAAATATCTTGATTAAATTATATTTTTTACAAAAATTCAAAGAAATAAAAACATATTTTCATATATTCAAGCTTTATAAATCAGTTTATTCTAATAAACAAAATATCGTTTGTCGGCAAATTAACATCTAGAAATTGTTATCAACATCATCATAAAATGAAGTCTGAAATATTAATTTTTAAAATTAATTTAAACGATTATCAAATCGCTTGTATAGGAAACAGTAAAGAAGAAATTTTTAATTTATTTCTTGAAAATTTTCTAGCGATAAAAATGTTTAATGCCAAAATTTTCACATTTTCCTGTAAGCTTTTAAAGGCCTTTAAATGTACGATTTTTGTTCTGCGCGTAAAGCTTATCAAATTTTTAAAAGTTTAACAGGGATAATCTGGATAATAATAAATTAAAGGTGTGGTCCGAAATGAAATTGTCTTCTTAAACAACATAAAGGTTTGTACCCCTAACCCCTCCAAAATAAAATCAAGAACGAAAAATTATGTGTCAAGCATAAATTATGTAACATTTTCCAACACTTCCAAAATAATTTTACAAATCTTTGCCGTTAATAAGGTGAAATATGACACTCAATCATGACACTGCAAATAAAAATAATAAAATCAGACTGACTGACTTCGACAGGAAAATTGGTAAAAAATATTGCTTTCTTGCTTCACTATTTTATCAATGCCCTCCCCCCTCCCCTCCCTTCCCCTCAGCAGATATAGGTTTTGTAGCATTCAACTATCCGGGTATTTGAAGCATTTGGCAATCAGCATTTTCCGAAGATGCCAGTAAATTCAGCCTTTACAATATTTCTTTTCTTTCTTTTTTTCTTTCAGAGATATATAATTTTGATAAGTTTCATCAGATTACTTCTTTCTGAATTATGTACTTTTCTAAACTATGTAACTAATAGTTCTAAGCTATGATCATAATTCTAAATTACTTTTTCTAAATTAATTCATAAAAAAACTTTGTTTTTTGAAAATTAGTGACGGGGGTGGGTGGGTATTTTTTTTATTGGCGACTAGAATTTTTTTCTGGCTAACCGATTTTATCAAATTTGTAACCTCCCCCCCTCTCTCTCTCTCTCTCTCTATATATATATATATATATATATATATATTATGTTGTCTTTAATCATTTGTATGTGAAGAATGGTGTATGTTGCATGTGACAATTTCTTTGTTAAATATCTTCTTTTTGGCGAAACTTCAAACAATGTAGTTAAAATCACGCAGAACTTCTTTTAAAATGTAATAAAAAAGAATTGTTCAGATCTTAAAGCCTACCTGCATCTTTTATTATACCATAAAAGCTTGAAATAGTCTTTATAATTCAGAAACACAAAATTCTTTGTTTGGTTGATGAATATATCATTTCTCGGATTTAGAACTTCCTGAATCCACACAATAAAACAAGACAAAATAAAATCTTGCTGATTTATCTTTAGAATCATGCCGAAATATGAGCAGCTGGTTCTTTCTTTAGCTAAAGAAAACGCCTGAATAATACACCAGATCTATCAAAGTTTGTTTTTGGAATAATTTTTGGAATATTGGCAACCTTCCAGGGAAATACAAGAGCTAATATTCAAATGGAAAATAGTAAATTTTTACTGTTCTAAGAAATTTTAGACATTATAAGATAAGATGATTCATTAATTGTTTTATGTTTAGAATCTACTTTGTTGGTGAACCATTTGCATGACCAGCCACATATTATTTTTTTTTCTTGTGAGTTGCATATGTTTGCTATGTTTGGTGGGTCGCAACACAATTTGTTTATATAATTGTATTATATACTAGCATGCTACGCCCGCTGAGCTGCGCCATTTTTCTAAATGTACCTTAAATCAAATGAAATGGCTTTGTATTTTAAAGGAATGTGGATCTTCACCTACAGATGCTACCTTAGTAAATATTTTCAAACGAACTTGAATCAAACGAATTATATCAATGGATTTGAGCATGTATTTTAAAGCAATAGGGACGTTCACCTGGATTTTCCTTTAATATTGCTGTAAACGATGTGAACGACATTGCGTTATATTATATCATACATTGGACAAAATTCGGGCTAAAAGAATCAATTCATTTAGTTGATCATTTATAGTAGAGTTTGGTAGGGAAATGAGGCCATTATGAGATTATGACAACAGGAACTAAAATGTTCTCTAGACAACATACTACGAAAAGAGAAAGCATTACAATGATTGCATAGATTGACCATTGAACTTAAATAATGTTCGGGTGATTCATTTTCGTCTGTAAGTTTTTGAACTCCGTCCCTCTTTCTTGTCTCCATGTGAGATTCTGGTAACGTAAGTACAATCTCACTCTATGTTACGTTATATTTCGCAATATACGTCCTCTTCTGGTAAGTCTACTACGGGTTTTCATCTTTCGATTCCAGCAGAGTAAATACAGTGAAAATTGTAATAAATTGTTTGCACATAAAGAACAGTGTTTAACTTTCATATTTAAAAAAATGGTGAAACATAAAAAAGTGCATTTTTAAAGCTGAATATGAATAAAATTAAAATGACGCCATTTTCACTGTCTTTCCATTTTTTAGACCAGTTGCATTCGTGTAACCGTTAATCTGAAAAAAAAAAAAAAACCCAATGATTAACTTTGGTAGAAGAATAAACCTCTAGTTTGTATCCAATAAAATCTTCCTAATCTTCCATAATCTTGCCGATATCCAAGTTTGACGTCAAACATTAGAAGTGCTTGAAACGATATGGTTACTAATGTACCAGAGTTAGTTACAAAACGAAGTTATTTCCGTGCCAAGCTATGTTCCATTAAATAATGTCAAATTACTGTTAATTCAATTATAGATCTTTCATTAACAAAATTCCATACCTTAAATAAAACTGACAATGATAAAGTTAGTTATGCAAATTGTTTAGTAATATTGTTTTTGGTGAATACTTAAACCAAAGATTTTTTTGCATTTCTCTAAAGAGCATAATAACACGCAGAAATAAATTCATTTCTCACTATGTTTAGCTGCTGGGGATGCGTGTAGGTCGAAAAGGCTTTATAATGATCGAAAAATTATCTAATCAGAATTTCTGGTACTCGTTTTTTCTTATCCAGCCTGAAATGATAAATCGACAAATATTATTTATTCCATTCGCCACCATTGACATTACAAAGTTTTTCCGTACATTGAAAGCGCCAAAACAGTGGCTGAGATGTTCTGATCTCAAAGCTGGCATACGGGAAGTGCTGGGTTCAAACCCTGTCGCGCTCGTTGAACTAACCGTTCGGAGTTTGCCGTGGTTTTTTTCGAACCTTGCGGGTTAGGATCCCTTAGAAAGATACCCACGGAGGGCACTTCCCCCAGGGTCTATATCCCTCGTGTAGATAATCGGCCGTCATAAAATCAACCAACCGTACATTGGAAGCGTTGCTTTTTTGGTAAAACATTGCTTCATAATGAAAAAAAACCCCATAAATTTAGCAATTGCTAATTTCAAAAGTCGTCTAATCTTCTGTAATCTAAATCGTCGTCCAGAGTAACCTTCAAACATAAAGGAAACATCCAACAATATAGTAAAAATGCCAACTGGCAGGTGACCGGAATACGAACAATTAGTCCAATGTATTTTAAAAACCTTCCTGAAAAAGGGAAGATATTCAGAAAATGCTAAAAAGAAATGACGAATCAAAAAGAGCATCGAAAATTTATTTCAGCAAACAATTTTTATTGCAAAATGTAGCCTATTGTGATAGTAATAACGCATAAATGCACACATCTCCTTAAGAATATTCTTTGGTTCCTAACTTTTGAAACAGTGAATACTTCTATAAGTGAAATTGGCGATATATTAAAAAAATCATAAAATAAAAATAAAAGAATAGACAATATTCGCTGATCTGAGTTCGAGGCTATAAAAATAATATGTTTGGTGAAAACAAACCGGCATGTTTTCGTAGTAAATTTTTAAATATCTAAAATGTAATTATTTTTCAACATGTGTTTGAGTGGCAGACATTCATTAAAATTTAAATATTTGATCCTATATTCATAACAATAACTGCTATTTATATAATTTGCATTTGAATATAAAAATGTACTCCAAAAAGGATGTTGTATACACGAAAAAACACTATTATTGCTAATATCGCTCAAGCTGATGTCACACTTATGCATTTTTGGCTCAAAATCACATTGCTTGGCGACAAAATTAAAATCAAAATTGTAAATAAACAAATAACATGTAACTAATAAATGCAGTCATTTTTACAATTACATCTGCTAGTTTCTCCTTTAAGACACATGACAGAGCAGTTATATATATATAAAAAAATTAACAGAAAGAAAAAAAAATACTCATATTTTATTAAATCAAATTATCAGATGCATCTTTATTAACCTGATGCAAACGATAAATCGCCAAACATTGGCTTAATCTGAATTGCAATCTCATGCATTGCAAATATTTTTAAGGATTAAAAACATTCCTTTGGGGTTTAAATTAAATATTATGCCTCATTAAAACAGTTTTTTTTTTTTTTTTGCGGGGAGGGGGGGGGGGAGGATTTAAAATAAAATTAATAACAGGATTTTTATTTTATTTTTCTATGTGTTTGCATTATTTTCTGATATAGCCGTTTCAATTCTTTCGCCAGCGATAATGGTCGCCAAAAATGACCTATGGTAACATCGTCCAAAATAACAGAACTTTTCATCATAATTCTATAACTAATAAACGTAGAACTATGTGTTATATACTAAAACCTTCCCTGAAAAATTATCTATCCACCAGTGCAAGCTCCATCAAATTCCATTCAGCAGAACTCGAGTTATAAAGGAACGGAACGAAATTTCCGTTTGTGTTTTATATATATAGTAGATTATAAAGCAAGAAGCCCTAAATGTGTATGTCCGGGGTAATTTCAAAAACTACCGGATGGATTTTTTTTGCGGTTTGCACCATCGGATAGAGAAACTTTCGCGGTCATCTTGATGTATAATATACCAGTATAACCATGATTTTTGATAATAAAATTTGGTATTTTATCGCTATTTTGCACGAAAAGGTTGCCATTTGGCAACGGTGTATTAAACTATCATTTGGTTAGCGGTCTTTGAAAAATGGCTACATCAATTCGAAATTTAAAAAAAAAAACAGCAGACGATTTAATATATATATATTTACATGTATCGTAAATTTTATCTCTCATTTACAGACTAATTTGCATTTCCACTTGAATTTTTATGTATGATGTCGACAGTGTTTTTACTTGATAGAATTAAAAAAAAATTCAAATGCAATCTGTAATTTTCTATCTGTGCAAATAAAAAATGATGTTGAGTTTGAACTTCATAGATAAATGTATTTAGAGATATCTTTAAATTATCATGGCACCCGTGCGAAAATCAATAAAACAAAATTAATAAACATTAACCAATATTAGTTATTTAAGAATTATAAAACGTAACATAATAATGCAGAATTTCCATATCAAAAATCAAGATAGTTTCTTTGCATATAGAAAAGAAAAATAACCAATTACTGATCATTACATTTGTAAGTATACAAACTGTTTAATTATATATATATTTAAAAAAAAAGTATTCATGAACCTTTCATCTCTTACAAATCATATAAATATTTCTTTCTGTTTCTTTAAAGACACCCACACACACACACACACACACACACACACACACACACACACACACACACACACACACACACACACACACACAAGAGTAATCATAAGTTGGTAATTGTACGTCAAACGTGACAAATGAGGTGCGTTCGTACTATAACTAGTTTTATAAATATTTATATCGTCTGCTATTATAGTATGATTAATTTCCGCAATAAAATAAGTACATTTTATGTTGGCAACATTTTATATTTTGTTTACTTTTACTGAAAATTCCAATGGGAAACTTAAGCCAAGCTTTGAAAATTTCAGAACTTGAAATCAATGTTTAGACTCTTTTTCCATTTAATATCTCTTTCTCCGGAAACATGTAAAACAAGTTGGAAATTGTACGTCAAACGTGACATACGAGGTGCGTTCGTACTATAGCTAGTTATATAAATATTCAGACCTAGATGATTTTTAATTCTGTGAAATGAATTATATCGTCTGCAGATTAATTTCTGTCATAAAATAAGTATCTCGGTCGCTTGACGATGAAACTTCCGAAGCTCCTATAACAAAAAAGCACCGATTTAAAAAAAAAAAATTCAAATTTCTTAATAAATATTTTTATTAATATCTCCTAAAGTTTTGATTCGATTTTAATAAAATTTGAAATGTCTCGACAAAATTCTGCAAAGATAATATATCTTAAATTTTAAACCATTCGGTTGGGTAGTTTTTGCGTTGTTATATGCGGACGGACGGACGGACGGACAGACGGACGGACAGACAGACGGACGGAGGGACGGACAGACGGACGGACCAAGCGACGACAATAGATGCTACGTATTTATATAATTACGAACGCACCTAAAAACACACACAAAAAACTGTCGTTAGATTATATGATGACTATAATTAAACAATTTTAGTATACAAATTCGGTTTTTAAATTCAGTAATACGGAAATAATATGATTCCATCTTAAATAGAACGTAATCACCATGACAACCTAGTATCATTACTTATCATAGGATATCATTTAATTAATTACGTATGATGGGATTTAATGGAATGAAAAAAACTTTTATTAATATCTTTTTAAGTTTTGATTCGATTTTCATGAAATTTGAAATGACTCGATAAAATTCTTCAACGATTATATGTATTAAATTTCAAACCCTTTGGTTGGGTAGTTTTTGCGCTGTTATATGCGGACAGGCAGGCAGACGAACAGACGGACGGATCATATGGCGACTATAGGTGCTACGTATTTATATAATTACGAACGCACCTAAAAAGGGAATAAGAACATTAAAGAAATTCTTTTAAAAACATTACAAGCTTAGTTCATAAGGTTTAATTTTACTTAACCAAAACATTTTTAAATTGATGATGTTTAACTGCTATACAAGTTTTTGTAAAACATATTACATGATTATTAATGAATAAACTGATTTTAGATGTATTCTTCATTAAAATAGAAAGCATATTTTGAAAGTTGAAGTCTATATCCTCTACAGGACATCGCAAAACTTAAAAGATGAAAATAAGAAATGCCATAAAGTTAATATAACAATACAACCTAACTTATTTTAACAACATTTACAATTTAAAAAATAATGTTTATTGGTAAGCACTTGTGGAAGACAAGATTATCTTTTAATTATGTGTACTTTGAACAATTTATGAAATTAATGAATCTATTACAAACATATATTTGTAATTAAAAACTTTTTAGGGAAAATATATTTTTCTTTAAAATTCATAAGCTTATGTTATTGAAACCTCAGTCTTTTTTAAAGCAAAAAACACTATCTCTGCTTATCAGAATATTATTTTAACTAGAAAACAATTACCAAAAGTATATATTTGTTTGTCTTAGAGATAGAGAAAAAATACTTTTTTTTGGTAGTTCTCTATTATCCCGTCGACCACTTTTCATAACAAAAAACTATCGCCAAACTGTAACGCCAAATAAACGGGAGAACGTTGCCATTGGAATATCAAAATAAGTAAATAAAATATAAGAATTTAAGGACACAATTGTTATTTTAATTAATGAAATAACTTATAAATCAGTAAAACATAATGAAAAATACACGCAAATGTCGAATTAAAAGCCATTTGATGACATAACAAACACGTATAATGCTCCTGACATCAAGTAAATGGGACTGCAATTTTGGCCTTTAATCTTACAGTTTGGCGATAGTTTTTTGTTATGAAAAGTGATCGACGGGATAATAGAGAAGTACCCTTTTTTAAACATGCATACTTTTTTTTCAACATTTTCCTCTCTATCGAAAGGAGTAGTTCTTAGCTAAAACAAAAATCTGATAAAGGGAATATTAGGGGAATATTTTATCGCCTGTTTTAAAAGTATTTTGGAGTTGTTAACAGTAGTTATCAGCAATGAAATATCTGTTTTCGTAAGTGGAATTCCCCCCCCCCCCCCCCCGTCTAATATTGACACATAACAATTTTAAATAGAGTTCGGAAAGAAGTAAGTATTTTTAGGTACACTTATTATTTTTGTTAAAATTTATAGTTAATAATGTTGTATGCCTTATTCAATGATTAGTTCCACTTAAAATAATTTAATATTTATCAAACTTAAAATTTTAAGCTATTTTGAACATAATTTAATGTTTATTGAAAACTATAATTTATACTATATATTTTTTTCATATTATTAGCTATGCTTAATATTTTATATATCTTACATTTTATATCTACTATCTACACATACTAAAGTGAAAACTGAATGCTTTCAAATAAACCTTTTACAGTTATTCTTAATGTTTTATACCTACTAATATTTTTCCAACAGAAGTACTAGATAATGATAATTAAATAGTGTATAAACTAAGTTTAAAGAAAATTTAAATCGATGCCAAATATAATTTTAACAATAACTTTTGTTAAATATAACAATAAAAATTGTTTTATTTTTACTTGTCAATAAGATTAATATTCTCTTGTATTTGATAAAGTTGTGTTAAAATGTTTGCATGCATATTTAGTATTGATTATGTATATTTATGTATATGTGCATTTTGCTAATGTGAAAATTTCATATTTTAAAATTTTAAAGCAGATGTCATTTTACTGTAGTCAATCCCAGAATTTTTTTCTAAATTGTATATGTTTTAGAAAATTTTGAAAAAGTTTTTACTAACTTGAAAATATTTTTGTCAACATGTAATTTTTAAAAGATTATTAAAAGGCGTATTTTTGCATTAAAAGTTATCATAATGTTTTTGTTGCCTTTTGTGGTCACCGTAGTACTTCTCCTATCCTTGAGACCTTAGTCGTATGGTATTTGCAGTATATGTAAAACTTAATCCTTGTATATGGAAACTAGAAAAAATATATTTGCTTGCCTAAAAATAATGATTACTACATATAAAAATAACAAAAATCTGAAAACTATAACAAAATGATGTAAAGATAAAATATATATGTATCCGAATTATGGGTTTTGAAGTTAAAGCATCTAGTTAGTATATCTATCTGTTTTCAATAGTGTAACTAAAATCTAGATTAAATAATGATTATCATACGTAACAACTTAATTAAAATGTTTGAAAATATATAAAGTGTATGCGAATTGATAGAAAATTAGTTAATACATATTTAAACACTATTTAAACATTAAAACATTATATCCTAAAGGATGTAAATTATTAAACAGAATTATTCCTTTAATGTTAGCTAATTAGGAAAACTATGTAGCAAATTCAAAAATATATAAAAAAAGATGTATAAAAATCAAGCTGTGCTTTTTAAAATCGATCGTTTGCCTAATAAATAGCTGTTTCTATATCTAAATTTATGCAACAATATACTTGTATTGCCACAATGTACATCCAACAATATAGTTGCATATATGTGTATTTTCTAAAAACAGATACAAAGGCAGAGTTAATCGTTAACGAAATATTATGATAAAATCTTAACTGCAATTTTCAAAAAGTCCTAAGATAACAAACAGTATATAATACAATAAGTCTTAGACCAGAGTAACTGGGGATTTCCGAATGTTTTTTTTTTAGATCGCTGACCAGGTCCCTACCTGTCGGGCTTTTGCCCAGCTTAGCGGGTAGATGCCTGGTAACACGAGGCGACGATTCCCCTGATCTCCGCATGGCGAAGATCTGTTTGATAAACCTCTAGGCCGACGTGGCTTCAGTGTATCTTGTTGCCTAAAGTTGCTTTTCCTTAGTTGGCCTGTTGCTAATTGATGTTTGAATGAGTCGGTTCAGCACTGCATAGTGTAGTGAAGTCGTGCCGGACGGATGTGAGATGCTGGAGTATTTACTAACTTCACGCTGCATCCCACACTCATACGTCATGCCATCGCTAGACGAGTTAGTCTCGTAATTTAGAACCTTAATCAGGTGACGAGGCCTTCACCTGGCTAGGCACCTCCAGAGGTATAATTCACAGGGACCTTGGAGGACTTTGCACTCACGACGGATTTTACATGCACCGGTGCATCATTGGCGTACATGATGATTTCCGAATAGTTTAAAAGCTGAATCGGAAAGCATGTGTTTGCAGGTTCGAAACTTTACGTTTAAATAATTATTTAAAAAAAAATGGGTATGGGCTTCATAAAAAAAGAATTTTAATTATCTAATATCATGGTAAGAGGTAATATCATCGTAATGTTCAGTCGAATTTATCCTAACTAATTTTAATACATTCTGCAGTTTCCATAAAGAAAAGTCTCAAACTATAGTGGAATTGTTATTAAAATGTATTTCACTTTCATCACATATACCTATTCATTAAAAATAATATTAATTATTTACACTTAAAGTGATAATTTTTCGCTACAGATTTTAGGCTGATAGGAATAAAAAAATTCATTTCCCCCCTCAAAAACTTTTAAAAAATAAAACATTCATTAAAACAGAAAATAAATGTTTCAAACACTTAGAAAACAAGAATTGTAGCTGTATAATAGCACTGCAAATAAAGTCAAAATCAACAAAACAAATGTTTTTTCTAAAGCGTCTTATTAGAAAAGTAATAGTCAGTTTTTCTGTTCAATTCTCAAAGAAGGAATTTCATCTAATAGTAATCCATCATATGTATCGCAAATATAGTTTTAAGAAAGAGCTTCAGTCGAGAAATTAATCCTTTAATATTATTCTGTCAACACTGTTCTATAAATGACAAGTACTATGTCTTAAAATTCCCTAAAAATGATCAATGTTCTAAAATCCGTAAAAATTATAAAATATAAAATTTTTATCAAAAACTCTGGTTAAAACAATATTTTGAATTTAATACAAATAAAAGAAAACTTGAGATAACGGCATTTCAAGTTCAACTCATGATAACATCTCCCTTCACCACCGTTCAATCCTCTTCCTACCCCATGATAACATATCGCCTCACCAACATGGAATGTTGAAAATCATTCGAAAAAATAAATAAATAAAAATAAAAATTAAGTCATCGTCCACATATAGAACAAAAGTCGAAAATCATTCGACAAAAAATTCTTGCAAGTATTTTCAAAGTTACTTTATTTGGAAAAATTGATCTCATTATCTTCATTATCTGCAAAAAGTGAGTTTCTTCAAATTCTTTGTCAAATGCAAAATATTCCCCTTCTTTCCGAGCCTCTGATCCACCTCCCCGTCTTCACCAGCAATATCAGCACCCCCTCACCATCTACACCACAGCAGCATCAGTACCACGACTTGAAAATGGTCCGTGGACCCCCATTTTTGCATCTACTTCCGATAACATGGAACTAAGTTATGTGACCTACAGCACACAATGAGTAGAAAAAACACAGGGATACGGAAGAATTACCGTATCTTTTCAACAGAGACTGTTGTTGTACCTTTTACGGAGCAGTATTCTTTTAAACTAGTTCTCCGCGTACGTCCCATTCCTACTCAAAACATTTATATTCTTAGATGAGTACACCGATTTCTAAGCATAAATTAGTTGCTATCCTTTTGTTAACATCTTTGGTATTTTCGCTATACGGCTTGTTCATCTTAATGTGAAAATCGTTTTACTGAAATTAATTAAGCATATCTTATAATCAAAAACAAAAATATTTATTATGTAAAAAAAAAAAAAAATGTTAATTTTAATCAAATGAGATATTAATGAGAAAGTTTAATGTATGATGAACGTATGAATGATGCTTCGTTGTAACAATATATCTTTCTTAGCCATCATTAAGCATTATTATGAATCATGATGAGCCATAAATATGGATTTCTCCATTAAACTGCTCCTCTGTTTCAAATCACGCTCCATTCCGGAGTATTATATTTGCATCGAAAAACTTTTTCTCAGGTTTTTAATCATGGGCGAAAATGAGCTGAAAAAGGAAATGACATTTGAATCTTAAACAAAAATAATAATATAAAAAAAGCGTTTCTTTCATACATTTCATCAAACCCGCAGTGGTTTAGAAAAACACCGGTATGAATAAGCGATACTAATAAAGAATGGTAACCTAAATAACAGCCAGCAGGTTTATTGGACTTCCAAGGATTTCAATTTCACAGGAACTTTGACAATTTTTCTTTTTTTCGAGGTCCAATTACTATTTAAATAAAGAACATTTCCGGCGAAAGGTTTGTCCTCTTTATTTTTTAATTAATCATTTTTTATCCATGTATTACGTTACTTTTCCAAGACGGAAATAAATTTCATATCTTAAATATTTTCTATTATCATTTTTAGGTTAATTTTCCGAGTTGCGTAAAAACTTATCAGGTGAGCATGTCCCAGATTTAGATATCACTTGCAAAATTTTTATATTTTAGTTAACTGGTGGAAAAGGTGTTTTAGTCATTTTTAAACCGACTGATTAGAAAATTTGAACCAAAAGTTAAAATAGGACACACATAATTAAAAAATATATATTACGAACTACAACAATGGAAATTCCCTGTAAACTTCCTCATTTAAAATTCAGTCAAATATCAACCCGTGAGAAAATAGAGAAATTATGCTTATTTATTTATACTGAACAAATTACAATTTCATTTTTCGGCATTATTATTTTTTCTTTATATATATTATTACAAAACTATAGTGTAAAGTTAAGCATGAACAAAGTGATCTACATTTGTTTTTATTCTAAGAAAGCTTTTCTCAAGTAAAAATTACCTTAAAAAATTTATCTTTTAGTTAATAAGTGATAAAAATGTTTTAGACATTTCTAAACAAACTCATTACAAAATTTTAATAAATATTAAAATAGGACACGCTTAATTTATAAAATATACGAGTTCTACTTTGATAAAAGACATTTCCCCAAAATTTTCTTGTTTAATATTCAGTCAAATATTATCCACAAGAAAATAGAGACATTTTGCTACCCATTTATAATGTGCTGATTCCAGTTTCATTTTCCTATTATTTTTCTGTCTGTAAGTGTAATACAAAATATTATCAAGGCGTGTTTTTTATAACACGCGGATTTTCTTTTCTACAAAGTATAATACGTCACATTTAAATATGGTGAAAGAATTATTTTTCAGATGTAAAGAATCAAATAAAGCAAGGAATTGTACTTGAATAACTGAATAATTTTTATAGAACATAAAAGCATTACACATCTATCTTATTTGAATTGAAATAATTATCCTACATTTAGATATAGCTTGCAGTTTTTTTTAGCTTGTAGTTAAGAACTGAAAAAGGCGTTTTAGTTATTCCTACAAAGGATTAGAAAATCTTAAGGAACGGTAAAATGGTATACTCTTAAATAAATAAATAAATATATATATATAGGCCATCTCCATTTTGAAAAATGAAAATTTTCGAAATTTTCCTTATTTAATATTCAGTCAAATATTGAGCCATTGGAAACTAGAGAAATTATGCTATTTATTTATACTGTTCAAATTGCAATTTCATTTTCCTGTATTATTTGTTCATTTATATGTATTTGTTATAGCATTATATAAATCAATGTATTACAACCTGATCTACCTTTATTTTTATTTTTATAACAAGTTGTAACTTGTTAATAGGTGGTAAAAGTATTTTAGTCATTTCTATACCGATTGATTAGAAAAAATTAATAAACAGTAAAATGTGACATATATAATTTTTTTAAAAGAGTACGAGCGTTATTTTGATAATTGAAAATTTTCCACATTTTTCTCATTTAGTATTCAGCCAAATATCGAGCAAAGCGAAAATAGAGAGATTATACTTATTTGATTATATATACTGTGCAAGTTACAATTTTATTTTTCTGTATAATTTTTCCATTTAAATATGTTTGTTTTAGTAGAAGTAAGTTTAGCTTTGTTTAGCTTTGTTTAGCTTTATAGCAATGCATAAACAAAGTAATCTATATTTGTTTTTATTTTGCGAAAATTTTGTCGTAAATTGCATATATTTTATTTAATATATTTAGAAAAGTGTTTTAGTCATTTCTAAATCGACAGATTAGAAAAAAATGAAAATAAAAGGTACAATAAGACCACAGAATTAAAAATATATACTAGATCAAATTTGATAATAGACATTTCCCGAAAAATTCCTCATTCGACATTCAATTACAGAGCCTGGGAAAATAGAGAAATTACGTTTATCATTTATATTGTGCTAATTTCAATTCTAATTTAAAATTTTATTTTACTTAACGAAAAATGTTTAATATAAGTACACACATACGCAATGGTTTTATGTTTTGCAAAATTATTTAGTCATTTAAGCATATTTTTTTTCTTTATTTGGCTCTTTACAGCAGAAATAATATGATATTTTCATCATATTTAAATGTAGCATATTTCAGTACGCAGTAAAATAATGCATATTTATTTTCAATAACCATGTCTTGCTTTCATTTGATTTTTAAAGAATAACATACTAATTTACCTTTGAACCTTTAAACTTTATAAATTATGTTTATAAATAACTTTGTTTGTGTATTTTTTCAGTTTCTGGAACTTCTATAGAGATCATCAACTGTTTTTAAAACGTCGATATAAAAATGCCATAAATTTTGTAACTGACTTTCGAACAATTACTCCATAATCAGGGTGCGTACAGTTCTATCCAAATTTTCGAATATAGATATATATATATACATATATATATATTAAAGCAAATTGTCACAAATTTTGCGTTTAAACCCAGAGAGATTGTTAATCTGAAGAAAAAATATTAGACACAGATTTCTAATTTGAAATAGTGGTGCTGCACTCCTTGGAAATTCTAAGGAGTGTACACTACAGGTATAATTTGTATTTAAAATATTTAAGAGTATCCGGAACTCAAATGAGAAAAAAATATATATATTTGCTCAAAAAGCTCGATAACTTGTTAAGCATCAAATAACATAATACACTGATCTGTAGTTTTACATCGGGGTTATTACATGGTCTGTGTTACAGTGATCATACAAACCTTAAAAGACTGTTCCATTTTGGAGTGCGTCTATGTCTTTCAGCATCAATATTTTTTTATTTCGCCTTGTATTGTATTGTAAATAAATTGACTTCAGGGAATTTGGTTTCAAAGAAAACTTTTGAATATATTGTTCAAAGCAAAAATACACTTAAAAATTAGTTTTTTTCCTTTTACATTTAAAAGTCTTGAAAGCTCTATTAGTAACTTTTTTTCTTTTTCTTTTCTTTTCTTTTTTTTTTTTTTTTTTTTTTTTTTTTTTAAAGTCTAATGACAAACTACTACTAAAATATTTATGTGCCTAAAAGTGAAGAAAATGTGTAGAATTTAAACAGTAGTTATATAAAAAAATTAAAGATTCTTAAAAACGGAAATAAAAAATATTATTTTAAACGTTTTAATTTTTTTCTACATTTACAGAGCTTTTAAAATAAAGAGTCACGCCGGGAAAGAATATGCATTATAAAATACTTAATTATAAAATAAATAAATAAAATTTTGAATGCCAGACAGCTTTAAAGATCGAGAATATACATGTATTTACATTAAAGTTTTTTTCTTATGAGTATATTGTTAGTTCCTACTACTTGTGTATGGATGTTGTTATTTGCTACCTTTCAGCTAAAGTGCATTTAAAGTATCTTAGAATTTACAGGAAGTTTAGACGCCCACCCACCACTAAATCACACAAATCAATTACAGAAAAGGATATTTTCTAATATTTTTTTCTATATCCGTTCGACCTTACCCTACCTTAGAAAAAACTCCCTATTTTTTCCTGCTTTGCAAGGTGGGTCGTAGATTTTTTTTCAATTCTCTCCCTGCCTATCTTTCCCACGGCCCCGAACCCTTCTTCTTGAAAGGGGCAGGGGGCCAAATGGGTTCTTTTTTTTTTCTGAAGAGATCCCCCAACTTCATGAAAGGGTCAAGGGTAGGCACCGTTATCAACTTCCAAAGAGTTCGTTGCCCTGTTCTAATAAATATTTTGAGGAGGGATTCCTATAGTCAGGTTTAAAAATAGAACTATAACTGCATGCGAATGTAAGTTCCAGATTTTGTCATCATCTGTCAGATGTTTACGTCTAGAAGGGTGAGATTATTTGAGATTACAGAATTTCAGGAGCATGTGAATAGTGTACCAAAAGAAGAAAAGAAAATGTGTTTTTATTTTGAAGAGGTAAAAATAGAACTTCAGCCTATTTCAGAGAAAAAATGGTTTTCATTTAGAATTTTTCCTTCAATGACACTTTGGGATAGGGGTTAATACCAAGAACTAAATCCAGATAATGCAAGAACCTGAAGGATAAAAGGTGTGGGGTAAGAATCCTTCTAAGACCTCCAACAAAACTACAGTTGACACGACTATATAAGTTTCGGAAGCAATTAATTACAAAGCACAACAAATGCTATATAATGTTTTGCCTTTTAAATGAATACAGAAGATTTTAAGTAAATGGAATGTGCGGAATTGAAGTATGCAATGAGATTCTTGCTATTACGCGTTCTTTTCACAGAATTATATATCAAATTTCAAACGATAATATATTATACAATAATGTACATGTAAATTTTATCCGAAATTAAAAGATAAAGGTAACATTACTTATTATAAAAATATTTAAATGTTTCTAGCTTTTTCACGGGCCTTCTAAGAAAAAATCACAAGAAACTAATAGATATATACATATCTATTTTTGCAAAATTTCTTTCTCAGATGATAAGCTGTTAATTCAATCGTATTCTTTCCGCCGGTAAGCATGAAATATTCGGATTTAAAAGCAGCATTTTTTTTTTTTAAATGAAAAAATCAATTATACAGTTAAAGAACAATGAATTTTGGATGTTTTAAAAATTACATACATTGGAAATATTGTAAAGAAGCTCCCGCCATGATCATGTGAATTTGGTAAAGTTTGTTTGGAAAACAAACTTGATTACTTATATTTCAGGGTCCAATTTATGTGACTTCGTCATAATATCATAATAAATGCATTAAAAAATCCAAGGGTATTAAGAAAAAAATTGTTATCGGATTTGTGATTTTCAGTCAAACATACATGAAAAAAGTCACTTATAGTGCAAAATGTGCGTTGGACTGTGTTATTCAACTCCAGCTCTAAGGATCAACCGGATTGTTGGTTTAATAGATGGAGAATGAAATTTATTATTAGGATTAAAAATGACGTTAAAGTTGAAACGTTTTTAAATTTTTGCTAATTTATGTTAAAAGCGGAAGAAACGGGAGAACAATGGTTTTAAAATGAAGAATCACTCGTTATCTTTTTTCGAATTTTGAAGCGAAAAGGTGGATGTTTCCAAATTCAGGGATGCTCATCTTCGTGCTCTTGATAAAAAATTCACTGTTTTTTCTAAATCTCAGCGTGCATCATTTATCCGTACTCTTCCTTCCGTAAATAACAAATAATTACATTATTGATATTTTATCACACATCTTGCACAGTAATCAAAAGTAGTCTGGTTTAGAATTTGGCCTTAATTTTTCACAATCTTGTCCTCGATTCCGAAGTTAATTGCTCCTATTGAGACTTCGTTTAAATTTAGCAAAATATTATCTGCTCTAAAGGAATCTAACTCCCTGTCATATTCTTGCTAATATTATCGCTACTAACAAAATTCACGCCGAGAGCAACAAGTCTTCCGCTCGAAAGAGCGCTTTAATTGATTTGCAATCCAATAATAATCTCGTCATTACCAACGCTGACAAAGGAGGCCAAATTGCTTTATTAGATTTTAATACTCATGTTAGTAAAGTTGAAGAATTGAAATAAATAAAAAAGGACACTACTAATACACAATTTTCTGAGTTAAAAAGAGTTATAACAAATCTGTAATTTTAAGTGATCAGATGAAGCGATCTCTTGTTCCTCCTACCGCTTACTATGCTAAGTTTTATGCTTTACCTAAAGTTTATAAAGCTAACATTCCTCTCAGGCCAATTGTCTCTAATATTGGAACTGTCACTTATCCGCTTGAGAAATTTCTGGCTTCTTCTTTCTCTACTATCTGTGCTAATAATACGCACGCTATCAAAAAAAAAAAAAAAAGAAGACTTTGTTAGCAGATTCTAAAATATTTTCCCTGAAGACTGTCACCATGCTCTCTCTTGATAGGAAATCTTTTTTATTAACGTTCCTGCTGAAGGAGCTTTAAATTTGTCCGAAAACTAGAATGCGCGAATTTCACTATACTGATATCGAATTTAAGTAGCGATTTAAGGAACTCCTCGTCCTCACAAGGTTATGCGTTGAACGAACATCCTTAATTTTTAATAATAAATTTTATAAACAGTGAAACGGCCTCACTTACGGCAGCCCAATCTCTTCACCGCTCTTCGAAATCAACAAGCATTATTTTGTAGATTTAAAAAAAAATACTATTCACTATAAAGGCAGGCTGAGATATGATGATGACACTTTCATTTTAATTGACAATTAAATTAACGTATTTTACGTTTTAAGTATCACAAAGTCCATTGATCCTCACATTCAGTTCACGGCTAAAGCCGAGTATGACAATAAGCTTTATTTTCTTAACGCCCTATTTATGAGGTTCAAATCCAATTTTCAAACTTCAGTATTTAGAAAAAGCTTTTCTTTGTTAATGCCTCCGCACGCCTTATCAAATCTAACTAAACAAAAATGGTAGCCTTTTACACATATGTGTACTGTGCGCTTAATATTTGCTCTTATGTTGATTATCCTTCTAAAGAATTAAACTATTTGAAGTACTTAGAGATTTCAATCCTTCTATTATTGATAAAGTTTTAAATAAATTTCGCAAGACTTCGGCTAATTTCACTCTCGTCCGCATTAAAAACAATCTTCCTACTAAACCATTGCTCCCCCGTTTCACCCCTTTAACATATAAATTAATAATAGTTTTTCAACGTTTCAATTTTAAAGTCGTTTTTGTACTTAAATTTCATTTTCTTTCTACTAAATCAATAATAATCACATCTCTGACCCATAAATCTGGAGTACATATTATTCCTTGTTATAATTGTGAATTATCATATATCGATCAAACTGAATCTTCCTTAATCAAAAGAATAGCTGAATGCAAGAACTACCTTACATATCAACAATTATGTAAATCTGAAGTAGCAAGGCACTTATGGGGGCATTGATATGTCTTTGTAGTACTAAAAATATCCACAGTGCACAAAATGAAATGAAATGGAATTTTTAGAAAGTCTACTTATTTAATTAAGTTTAGATAAATTTTTAAAGAAAAACTAGAATTGAATTCTATCGCAACTGCCAGGAAAATTCTGTTAAAAAAAATCTGCCTATTAGATTCTTGCATTCCTCTTTTTTTTTTTTGCTTCCTATTCATTTTATGTAATTTCTCTGTCACTAAATAAATTTTCTTTTCTTAGAAAAAAAAAATCTATCCATTTATTTAAATTCAGATTTTTTTTTATTTATTATTATTAAATTAAAATAAAAATATTATTGTTAAATTAAATCAAATAAATTATTAAAGTAAGGTGCCCCTGTTATGGCCATGTTCCTGATATGGTCATCCTCATGTCATACGTTAGCTAACCAAAATATTCGCTAAATGGCATGAGTATACCGTGAAGGAGCCCCCTGGTGTATTATGCGATCACTTACCATTCAGTAAGGTTGTAGAATTTGACGCCAATTTCTTATTTTATGTTTTTGGTGTAATTGCTTCTTATTTTTATCTGATAACTCTCCCTTTTTATGCGCGTTTTTAAAAGATTTTTTTTAAATATCGTCATACTATGTTCAGTTTTTAATGCTCTACCAATTGGTGCCGTCGTTGATGGTGTTTATTTTAGGAGTTGTTCAAAATCAAACGATTTGATATGGCCATCCCGGTGGCCATGTCAAGTGCACTATGCAAGCCTAGGATAAAGGCATTTTTATTTGTTCTAATTGCGATAAGTAATCTGTTTTAACAATTTTTTTAAACTCTAAAGAGATTTAACACTTTTTTCTAAATAAAAACTTAAATTGTATTGTCAATTTTGTAAACAACTTCATTTTTGATGAAAAATCTTGTTTCAAATCCACTTTTGAATAACAAAAAGAATTATTGAGTGTCATTTTTATTTATTTTACACCAAAATTATTTAATTTAGCAGAACAGCATTTTTAAATTGAAGAAAATTATGATTTGGGAAACATGGAACAATGGTGTCCATATCACGTGTACATTTTCCTGATATGGCCACTTGTTAGACTTTTGGAATTCCGTTTTTTTTCGACTAGTAAATCTATTTTGATGGAGAATGCAATATTTTTTTTAAATTAAAGTCCATTAATCTGAAAACACTAAAAAAAAAAAAAAAAAAAAAAAAAAAAACGGTTTTGATTTAATCAGAGTGACGGCAGGGGAAATTCTTGAACTGCTTTGAAATTGAATTCGGGAATTGAATTGAATTTGGGGAAATTCTTGAACTGAATTCTTGAAATTGAATTCTTGTCTGGCCATATCAGGGGCACCACCTTATTATTAAATTATTATTTTTATACTTATTATTTTACATTTCAAAATTTTCTGTTTCTCTATTATTTTTAGAAAAATCCATTTGTTATTTATACTGGGATAATATTGTTAACACAAGCCTCCCCCCATTCTTTTGGTTCCATGGATTCTATATTTCTTTCATCAGTAATTAATAATTTTCCGTTCTTGCTTTGGTTATTATTATCATGGTTCTATATAAGTTACCATTTTAAAATAACGAATTCAATTATTTATATGTAAATTTTTTTGGTATATGGGTAAGCCTTCTCGTGTTTTCTGTTTCCTTTTTCACATCTCGGCTTGTGTATGTGTGGTTTGCGGTATGTCTGCCTCGCATTATTTTCTCTCCGTTATTGACAATATTTTATTGCTTAGGGTCTTCCTCCACTTCGTTTTTGATTACCGTATGATAAAAAAAATTAATACTTTTTTGCAGATTTTATTACTGTTTTTATTGATTGCTGTTTTTATTACTGTCTGGATAACTAATATCTGCTAATCTAATCTCACCTGATGGTGAGAGAAGATAAATGCCATCGAAACTGTAGTCGTGGTTTGTAATCATTTTTCTAGAAAAAAAAAAAAAAGACGCTATACACCAGTACCTTGAAATATTTATATTTAGTCATTCTTGCAACCCCCTTTTTTTTCAATTTATAATTCAATTGCATAGTCAGTGTGGTGCATGTTCACGCTTCTTCTTCTGATGAAGAAACCCGATTATCAATTACTCCCGAAACTGTAATCTTGCCTTCTGATGTTTTATTAAAGGTCTAAGAGATATTCTCAGTTTACAACAAGAACTAATTAATCTGCGAAATTTATTGCACGTCCGGGGCGCTTTTTGCAAATGCATGTTTCTCCAACTTCTGTGTCTTTTTATCGTTTGAAAATAAACCCTTTTTGGATAAACAAACACGTACGAATTCTACAATATTTAGCAAGCTACATACGAATTCTGTAGCATTTATTGCGATCGGTGAAATTCAATTTTATCCACATACGCTTAATTTGGATGATCAATATTTTAATTTCAGGTACTTGTTGTTATATTTTTAAAAATGGAATAATACTGTCCAAAATTGAAGAAACCTTCTGAAGTGTATGAAGACCATGTTTTGACTGAAGCAACAGTTTGGCGGAAATTGATGAAGTTTAAAACTCGAAATTTCCCGCGCGATCATGACTGTGATGGATGATCTGTTGGAGTCGTTGAAGATGTCATAAAAGAAGGGAAAATATGTCACTAAACCCCAAATTTATGACTCCGGACCTAACAGATATTATAAAAAAATGTGCATAAGAATGTTTAGGAATCTTGTTTACGAATATTTTGGTACGGATGTTTTCGGGCATGGGTATTTCTGTACGACACAACCTGTAAGAGAAAAACTGGAATATAGATCACTGCACAAAAAATTTTAAACAAATTTATGTCATTTAAAAGAATCCGGGTGATTTTAAGTAAATTTTATGTACTGATTTGAAATATGCAATCAGATATTTTCTATTAGGTGTAGGTTTTACATAATTATATATTCATAGTTCAAACAATGAATATTTTATTATTCATTAACAAAAATTTTCATTTTTTTTTTTTTTTTTCAAAAATTGGAAGAAAAAGTAAAAATTTTTCTTATAACGAATATTTTGAAATGTTTTCGAGCTTTTTTCTTGCACAATAAAGCTGTTAAGATGGAATCGTAAGGTATTCAAAAATTTTTTTACCTAACAGGTACATTGTCAGTTGAAACGCATTTTTCTTTCGCCGAGATCATAAAGCTTTTTGTTTGTAAGATATCGTTATCAAATCAATTATATAATTAAAGGTCGATGAATTTTGAAAATTTTTAAATTACATACATTCAAAATTTCATATTAAATGCATTGAAAATTATATTTTGTAGAAAAATCTGAGGATGGTGAAAACATTTGTTGTACGATTTGTGAGTTTCAACCAAAAAGTACAAACATCCAATTTCATTTAGAGGACAAAATATGTGTTATGCTGGTGTATAGATATATTACACTTTTCTTGAATTTACGTCATAAGTAATATTTTTATTTTTCTTTAAAAAAAAATTATTTTGCACTCTATTCTACAGGACGGACAGAAACCCACCCCAATTATGAAAAGGGACGTATTGAAATTACAAAGAGCAATTGAAAACCTTAAAAATCTGCATAGGTAAAATCTTCCAATAATGCATTTCTTCTAATTAATTAATTTTCGCGTTTTATTTTGCATGGGAAGCCTCGAAGAGATTAAAAGTATGACATTTTTTATGGTGCTTTGAAAATATATACAGAAGACGAGAAGACAAAATAAATGGACCTTCACTGTATTTGACAATTTATAACTGTCTAAATGTCAGTGTAATCTCAACCACACCAAAGAAATCATGTACTCCCTGAGTTTTTTTGTTCCCTGTTTCCAGTGAGTGAAAGATTTATTTATTTTTATTTATTTTTTTACCCCGAAATTTTAGGTTGCAGCAACGGAATTTCTAAGAAGAAACGTAAATATGGTGTTTCACCGGTATCTTGACAAAATATAAACATAAGAGGTTGGTCGTTTATACCTGTAGATATGGGGAAATAAAAAGGGAATAATTTCGACATTTTATTAGCTTTTACTAGCTTTTATTAGTTCAGGTGTGAATAAAAGTGTCTAGAGGAGAGATTTTTATGAAATATTCAGAGAAGAGGCCTCATTTATATGATGTTGTGATCATTAATTCTGTTCTCAAATTCAAACCTGTCACTTTATGACATAGTCTTGAAAATATTTCCTACCACACAAACATTTGCTAGACAACTACGACTGTTAGACATTCAAAATAAGATTTGAAGTAACAGAATAGATTTTTTTTTTTCCAGTACGGGTAATGTCTATTTAAACAAATATGGTTACATATAATATCTTAAACCCATTTATGGAGCACGAAAAACACGCAGCCAACGGTGCCGATCCCGGACAATAGCCCACGCACGAAAAAAGTGGAAAATTGTCCTTTCCCCACGAAAATGAATTCTGGCTACGTTTTTGTTTAACAATAAATTAATATTGCATGGGAAAATCTCAAATACAAGGTTTTTTTTTTCATCAAATTTTTTTAGAATTTACTGACAAGACGCGCAGAGCACTTTCGCAGGGTCCACAGATTTAAGGGATCCAAAAATTTCTGTTTCACAATAAAATTCACGTGAAATACCAATGTAATAAGAAATTAAAAACTTCTAGATTCATTACACAACTTAGATAAGTTAAAATTGCCAGTGACATCATACGTGTATTTATAATTTATCTGTATATTAAAGTTTTAAGTGTTTCATAATGTTCCATAAATATTTCTGCATCTTTGTACATATGTTTTAAAATGTCATAAGAATGTTTAGTTTTATACCATTTTATCTATAGAATCACATTTACTTCGGGATACATAATTTCGCGCAGCATTAGTTTATGTTTAGTTACCATCTTATTTGAGTTTGCCAAATAAATTTTTTTATGAAGAAATTTCAACGTTAATAATAGTAAAACTTCTGTTCACAATGATTCTTAGTCTTTCCTTACATGTATACATTTAGTAATAGGTAGTTATATTCATACACTTTTTATTCACAGTATTTGTAAAAAGGTGAAAATCTACGATTAGCCCCCAAAATATTTTCTGTAGCCAGATCCCAAAATTTTGATGATCGGGACCTGTTCAGGATAAAGGAACTTTCTGGGTTAAATCTCTTTTTAATAGCAAAAAAAGTTAATTCAAATTCCTAGGGAGAACAAGCATTCCTTCTTGAAAGGAAAGGACAAATTATCAATTAATTGAAACTATTCCTCCTATTTCATTTTTTTTTTAAAAGCTAAAGATAGTGAATTATTTTTCCTAATCGTGTCTAACGACTTTACTGGGCTGTTATGTTTTAAAACCTAAAAGAAAAAAAAAATACTCCAAGAATTTTAATAAAGCTGAATATTTCGGAAAATACTAAATATATTAGCTTCAAAAATGGCTATTTTTATATATTTAACTTTATTTATTTATTTATTTTTTATTTTTTGTCCAAGTATGGCTAAAAACCTTACCGGAAGCATATGCTTTAAACAACAACAACAACAAGAACAAAAAACAAAACAAAGGGTAGCAAAAATAAACTATAATTATATATAATATACAAATAAAATCCAACCACTTCTCGAATCAGAGCTTAAAAATAGTTATTCTGAGCAGAATAAGGAAAAATAAAAAACAATAAATTTCTAAAAAATTTTAAAGCACTTATTTTTATTGACAGGAACCTATTTATTAATTGGTAGACCCTAAGTACAGTTCTCTTTGGAGCCCCACCAGTGGCTGAGAGGTTGTGCTCTCGAAGCTGGTAGACGGGAGGTGCTGGGTTCGATCCCAATCGCGCCCGTCGGCCTAATCGCTCGGAGTTTTCGTGGTTTTCTTTCGAGCCGTGGATTTTCTCCATGCGTAAATACGGATTAGGTTCCCTTAGAAAGACCCCCACGAAGGGCACTCCCCCCGGGCCTATATCCCTAGTGTCGATAATTGGCCGTCAATAATCAACCCAACCCAACCCAGTTCTCTTTGGAGTGACTTCGAACACTTTATATAGATATTAATTCTATTTTTAGACATTTCGAATTTTGAGGATTCCTTTAAGGCGTCCTCCTTATGTGAGAGCACAGGCCACATGTAACCCATACGTCCTGCCGTAAATCACGTCCAATATATAGATACTCAGTGTGCATTCAAAGCATTCTAATACCTATGTGAATTGCAACAATTTTTAGATTAAAAACTATTAAAGAAAATCTTTTGAGTAATATATAATGTCATAGGTTAATTGAGAAATCCGGATCTTTGCAAAGAGACCGGCTAATTGGAGAATCATCTACCATTTTCCAATCAGTCTGATATTCTAGGATTATTGGAAAGAGCCTATGCAGATTTAGGCTAATTTGAAAATGACCAAAGCCTAATCAACCTGATAACATTTAGGCTTATTGCAATGAGCCTATACAGCTTTAGGTTAATTAGAAAATGACCAACTGTTATCACAGAGTTTCTGCTGTTAAATAAGGCAAAAATTAGTGGTTACAAAAAATCGTAAAAGTTGTCAGCTATATTTATGCATAATTTTAGTATACAGAATAACAGCAGGAATTAAAAATGATAATAAAAATGCATAAGAATATTATTTTATTGACAGATTTGATTTATGAGCCTACTAAGTGTCTAAGAAGTAAATGCTCTTATTCTATTTTAAAGGATATTTTGTGCAAACACGCCGTGCAGAAGTATCAATAAAATCTTCAAATGAGGCAGATTTTTTGTGTTTTCTCCGTTTTACGCAGAGAAGATGGGTTGTTGAATGAATATAAATATACAATGTTTATAAGAAAGGTGCTGTATAAATAAAATCTGAAAATGAGGTTGATTATATATATATATATATATATATATATATATATAGTATAATTTGAAAAGATGTATTTTGCAGTTCACTCAATAGCACGAAAGTTAATTCCATTCATGGAAAAGGCATATACAACCGTATTATACAAAGTCAACTAAGAAAAATTATAAAGAGATTGAAAATTGAAAATATTAAAAATATGCCACATAAGCGGGTTTCAGTGATATATCTGCACGCGGGTAGGGGAAACATATACCGGGTGATTATAATTAAAGTTACGATTTCAAAAATCGATAATTTTAAAACTACTGGTCAGAATGACTTGATATTTTAGCAGAACAATCGTGAGGCAATGGAATTTTGTTTGGCGAAGGAAAAAAATAGTTCCAAATTGTGCCGATAGATGGCGTTGCCAGGGTAATGTCAGGGGAAAGACCAAAAATGTATTCTTGAACCCTTTCCGGCGCGGTGTAAATTTGTTTGCAAAATGATGAAATAATAGACTGACACCGGAATTTACAAACGAATCCATTAATAAAAAGAAACTTGCTTATTTTCTGGTTCTTAATGAAAGGAAAATTTTAATTAAATATTCTTGGTGCCGTTTGTCAGTTTTAGACTTAAAATTGGGTGTCCTTTTTTGTGACCACCGCCCGTTAAAGGGTTAAACATAGGAATGATGTTGCCAAAAGGAAAAGAATAGAGTTCAGAGATTTACTAAAAATTTATTAGCGAAAAGACAAGACTACGTGTTTACAGCGACGACAGCGATAATGACAAAAAATGAAAAAAAAAAAAAAAGAGCTTCATGGAACAAACACCTTACTGATTATTAAGGCATAAGTTGCTCAATATGCCCTCCGCCTTGTTCCGCTACTAATTGGAAGCGCAAAACGGCATGCTCCACAACAGATCGGAGGGTATCTGTACTAATGCAATGGGTGTGTTGTGTGATGCTTGCCTTCAAGTCGGCTAGATTCTGAATCCGCCCGCTATAAACAAACATTCTTCAGGTACCCCCAAAGCCAGAAATCACACGGGTTTAAGTCGAGGGAACGTGGCGGCCACGTTGTTGGAAAATGGCGGTTTATGATCCTATCATCTCCGAAATTATCATTCAGTAGCTGCTTCACAGTAGTAGCAATGTGCGGAGGAGCGCCATCTTGCATGAATATTATGCGATCCACACACTGACGCTGTTGAAGTGCCGGAAGAACATGGTTACGCAAAAGTGCTTCATACCGCTTGCCAGTAACTGTGCAGGTAACGGGACCCGCAGGTGTGATCTCCTCGAAGAAAAATGGACCGACGATAAACGCTGCCGTTATTCCGCACCACACAGTGACCTTTTCAGACTGAAGAGGTAATGGCTGTAGCTGGGACGGATTCTCGGTCGCCCATATCCTGCAATTTTGCGTATTTACAGAACCTTGCAAATGAAAGTGGGCTTCGTCAGACCACAGAATGTTCCATGGCCATTCGTTGTCCACTTCCATCCGGGCAAGAAATTGTAGTGCAAAAGATTGACGTGCTTCCAGGTCAGCAGATAGCAACTCCTGCACATGAGTTATCTTGTACGGATAACAGCGTAAGACGTTCCGTAGGACTTTACGCACCGTGCTGTTCGGCATATCCAGCATTCGGCCAATCCCCCTTGCACTGCTGATTCCAGCATCACTGTCAGTATGTTCCTGTAATGCTGTAGCCACATCTTCCACTGCCGCAGCTGAAACTGGTTTCCTTCCTCTACCCCGTTTAACGTCAAATGAACCGGTCTCTTCGAATTTAGCAATCATTTTTTGCAGACCATTTGTTGTTATTGGACCTTTTTTTATGGATTTTAATGTCCGAAACTTCCTAATAGCTGTAAGTGCACAGTCATCGTTCTTATAAAAAAGCTTCAAGAGCAGACCGCGATCCTTCATAGTCAGAGTCATGATGAAGCATTCAGGCTAAGAGCTGCTGCTCTGCATTTTTATGGTTGCTATGTCTGCGGTGCGCATGTCACGTATTAGTAATTTGCATATCTTCAGACAATGTGAACCCAGACAGCGCCATCTATGGGCACATTTTGAAACTTTTTTTTTTCCTTCGCCAAACAAAATTCCATTGCCTCACGATTGTTCTGCTAAAATATCAAGTCAATCTGACCAGTAGTTTTAATTAAAATTATCGATTTTTGAAATCGTAACTTTAATTATAATCACCCGGTATTTAATTAAAATTTTCCTTTCATTAAGAACCAGAAAAATAAGCAAGTTTCTTTTTACTAATGGATTCGTTTGTAAATTCCGGTGTCAGTCTATTATTTCATCATTTTGCAAACAAATTTACTCCGCGCCGGAAAGGGTTCAAGAATACATTTTTGGTCTTTCCCCTGACATTACCCTGACAACGCCATCTATCGGCACAATTTGGAACTATTTTTTTTCCTTCGCCAAACAAAATTCCATTGCCTCACGATTGTTCTGCTAAAATATCAAGTCATTCTGACCAGTAGTTTTAAAATTATCGATTTTTGAAATCGTAACTTTAATTATAATCACCCGGTACATTTAAAACAAAGTGATCACTAAACTCAGGCACTCAGGCTCACTGCACGTTTTTTTTTTTTTTTTTTTTTTTTTTTTTTAAGTGCGCAAGACTTAAAAAAAATAGTTACTAATCTCAGGCACTCGGTAGCGAAATATAGACATCTGAAAAAAGGCAGTTTTCTTATCTATTTTTTATTATTATTCTCATTCAGTAATCAATCTTCTCTGTGTAAAACTGGTAAAACATTAAAAATCTGCCTCATCTGCAGATATTACTAATACAGCACATTTTTTATAATTACTTTCATTCAGCAACCTGTTTTTTTTTACGAAATACTGGGAAACGTTAAAGATCTGCTTCACCAGCAGATTTTATGGATACAACGATTTTCTTACATATTTTTATAATTAATTTCATTCCGAAATCAATCTTCTTTAAGTAATGCTAGGAAAACATTAAAAATCTGCCTCATCTGCAGATTGTTTTGATACTTCTGCATGGAGTGTTTGAGAAAAATACAACCTTAAAATACAAATAAAGTATTCATTAATCTTAGGCACTCAGGCTCTTTAATCAAATCTGTTAATCAGACAGTTTTTCTTTATATTTTTTATTTGTATATATTTTAAGTTTCTTCTGCGATTTTTTATATTAAAATTGAGCACAAACATGCACAACCCTTCAGTTATTGCAATATGTCTGGATGAAACCAGGCTGTTTGAAAAAACAGTTGGTCATTTTCTAATTAGCCTAAAACTGCAGACTTATTGCAATAAGACTGAAAATTATCAAGATGATTATGAAATAAGTGTTCTTTTTCAATTAGCCTAAAGTTGCATAGGCCATTTACATTAAGGCTGATAATTTTCAGGTTGATTGGGAAATAAAAGATCATTTCATACCCCAATTACCTTGGCTCATTGCAAACAGCCTAGGTTCGTTGCAAAGAGTCACATTTCTTAATTAGCGTACGACACATACGTGAGTTTCTTTTTTATAAGAAAAACATTTTTGAAATACCAATGTTAATAAAGTAGACTATTCTTCAATACCCGGTGGATTAATTTCACAAATTATTTTGAAAAATTCAAATATCCGAAAATATATGTGGGCCATTTCTAATTACAATTCTAGCTCCTTTTGATTTGCTTCAAAATGAAATCGTAGGAAAATTTATTTTTAACCAAGTGTTTTATGATGTTTACGAAGACTGTGAGAAAATTGTAATTTATTTAATTTTTCTTTTGTTTAATATAAAAACATGTTTAAAAAAGGAAGAATGCCAATACTAATACCTATTATGGCACAATAAGAGAGAATAGAAAATAGCACTATCTATAATATTGAATTCTCATAAAAGAATAAATAAGAAATGTTATCTTTTACTGGATCACTCTATCACTGAAATATTAAAAAAGAAGTCTTCATTTAAATCTAGAAAAGCACGTAACGTAAAAAAGCTAGTTGAAAGTGTAATGGTATCAAGAACAAATATATCAACAAGAAATATTGACCTAGAATTAATTCCAGGCATCCTTAAAAGGTCCTTCAAAATCCGAAAACCGATAATGAACCGTAAATTTTGCTTGACATTACCGTTCACAAAGAATTTTCAGTATGTGTATTTATTGATTAGCGATATATATTTTTTTAATTATCAATTTTACAATGAGTGTTGGGTGACACTACACAGCGCAAGATATATAGCGTTACAATATAAAGAATGCGTGGTAGATTCGTAAACTAGACTATCTTTTTTTAAAAAGATAAAGAAACAATGCCAATTAGCTATTATCTACAAGATGCTGGCCTATACTATTTACATACACTGCAAAAAAAATTGCTGGTTTTACAGTATAATACTGGAATCACAGCTGCGCGGCAGCATATTACTGCTTATTTTACTGTTTATTACTGTTAAATTTTACGGTATAATACTGGCAGCTGGGGTGGCAGTATTATACTGTGAAATCAACATTTTTTTTTGCAGTGTATATAGTGGACATATGAATACATTCTACCCAGTACGCTATATTTAAAATTTTCTCAGATTGCTGAAAAAAAATTGCCCCGAAAGTGGGAGATTTTGATTCTTTCGAAGATTTCCTAATCTAAGACCCCAATTTTACGTTTCCATTTTTTTCTATCAATTAACGAAAAACTGACTCATACATTAATTTTTGCACAATTCATACAGTATTCATACAATATTTCACATTTCTACGCTGTGTCTTTCTTCATTTTTTTTCTTTATATCCAAATATTATTATTAAATGAGTTTGAATAAAAATATATCAGACATCCAGTGGAGCAGTTAAGATTTAAGCAAGTAAATTTAGTTGAATTTCCCTGCTAAAACACTAAAAATCTAATAAAAGAAATATATTTTTTTCCTGTTTACTGGTAATATGTGATGCATAAATGGCAGCATAAGAAAAGCAAAAATAACCGGAATAAAATATAGAATGCAACATGATAAAAGGAGTCCGATTTTTCAGTGTAAAATGAAAAGAGAAATAGAAAAACAGCAAGAGAATGCTTGAAATATAAAGCTTCCGTTATGGAGCAGTAAGCTAAATTTATTCTGACTTTATCTGCTTCTCTTTATATTGACTTTTACTTGTCACGTAGTCACAAAAAATAAAGCATTTTTATACACTTATATACAGGGCTTGACAAATGCGGTCGCCAGGTCGCCACTGGCGACCAACTTTTTTTATCTGGCGACTAACTTTTTTAATCTGACTTTTTTTGTTTCATTTATTTATTTATTTTTTACAAAAATTGAACTAAAAAATGAGCACAAACGACATTTTCTCTAAAGCGAAGTTAAAAAGGCATTTTCCATTTCATGCACATAAAACGCCATTCTTTTCCGCTCTAGTCGGCTAGTCATGTGATTAGAATGTGAGGAGAGGGTTCAATAACAAATAGTCTTATGTGGCTTCTAAAAATTGGATGCAATGATAAAAAATGCTTACTTTTTTGTATGTTTCAAATCAGATTTTTGTGTTCAGAATTAAAACTTTTAATCTATTACATTCATTTTAAAAGAATAATAACATATAAGTGATTATAAGTAATTCATTCGAAGTAAATCTATAAAACTTAATTAAAATTTCAAGAATAATTCATTTTAATAAAAATATGTATTATTATTTTTAATATTTTTCCCGGCTTAAAATGCTTGGCGCCTCGCGTCTGTTTGCACCACACGCGTTGGACATTGTCGTCACTCTGTCTTGGCGACAAGTGTCTGGTTCAGAGTTGTTTCTCAATAGTATTTTATAATGACATTGTTTGGATTATTATCTGCAGTAAATGGAAATAAAAAATCATTGATTGCACTTCAAAAAGTTTTTTTTTTTTTTTTTTTTTTAATTCTTATCGTAGATCGTTGGATCAAAATAAACCTCAGCCGGCTGCTGATTTCGATTTAATCCAGCGCGGGAAAATATATTTTTTTCTTTCCTTTTTAACTACGAAAACAAACGTTTACGTAATAACTCGTAATATTACGCGTTAATAGCCCTCGAGTTTGCGAACATCACAACGTTTAATTAAATTTCTTGTAAGATATCTCATTATAGATGCTGCAAAGTTACAAAATATTAAGAAATAAATTTGAAATTATATTCTCACACACACACACACACACGCACAAACAAACAAACAACAACAGAAAAAATTAACTTATTTTTAATTTGGCAAAACTATTGCAAATGTCATTAAATGCAAATTTTGAAATAATTAAATCAGAATTATTTGACTTTTTTATTTTGATAGGCTAAATAGGCATAAAATCGTTTTCCGGCTTCACTATTTTATAGATGCCCTCTCATCCGATATAGATTTTGTAACACTCAACTATTTGAACATTTGTAGCATACGGCAATCAGCATTTCCCGAACATGTCGGTTAATTCAGAGTTTACAACATTTCCTTTATTATTATTTTTTTCACAAATATATAACTTTGATAAGTTTCCTTAGAAAACTTAGTTATTATGCACTATTATAAACTATGTAACTAATAATTCTAAACTATGTTTGTTATTATTTTTTCTGACTTAATTCCTAAGCAAACGTTTGTACTTTTTAAAAATCAATAACGGGGAGGGGGGGGTGTTAAATTTTTTTACTGCCGACTAGAATTTATACCTGGCTACCAGATTTTTTCAAATTTGTAAAGCCCTGCTTATATAAAACAACTATTTTTTTTTTATCATTTGTACTTTGTACGAGTAATAGTAATGACTAAAACCCTTACAAAAGAAAAATACTGGCTGCACAGTTGGGACGCCATTAATTTAGTAAATCATGTAATATTTGCTTAAAAAAGTAATTAACAAAGATTGGATATTTTTTGAAGCAATTTAATGTCGTATATGCACGGAGATAGTCTTGAAAAATGCAATTAATCAGTGTTTTTCACAGTTAACTCTTGCGCGCCTGCGCAGTTGCCTGATTTTTGATTTAGCAGAAATTGCGAATAGGTTAGCTCCGGTGTCACTTCATGCTGTGTATAAAAATGGGACTAACTAGAAATACAAGTCCGTTGCATGACGAAAAATAAGTAAATACATATATATGTAAAATTATCGTTAAAAAAAAAGAATCAAAACCAGCCTTTTTTCCATTTCACTGTTGACCATTTCGAAGAGGGAAGAAGGCTGTAATCTTTATCACCCACGCACTTCCCCTTTTTGGGTATACTGTGGTATGACTGTGCATTAATATAAAGTTAATGAGAATAGCTAGTCTGCTGTATGACAGAAAAATAATTACAAATTTATCTCTAAAAGGAGGGACAAAAAAAAAATCTTTATTTTACTGTGACTATTTCTGGGGTGGGAGTGGGGGGGTTGTAGCCCCATACCCTGCTTTGGGTATGTCTATGCATCTCCTAATGCAATTCAAATAAGTACGCGCTCCTCAAGAAAAGGCAGGGTTGTGAAAATTACCTATGGTGGGGAATACCCCGCAGTAGTGTGCAATTCTAGAGTTAATTCTCGATGCGATTACTTCTATGTACAATGCACAAAAACTCTCTGCGCATTTAAGTGATGTTGTTGAATAGTCAATAACAATCGCCAATCCTACATTTTTCTGTGATAAATTTGCTCTTTCACGTAGTCTTAATGAAAGCAACAAGATCGAAAAATCATGCGTCAAGCATAGATTATGTAACACTTTCCAACGCTTCCAAAGTAGTTTTACAAATCATTACCGTTTAATAAGCTGAAAGATAACATCGAAGTAAACAATTTGGAAAACGCATAACATATTTAAAAACGTAATTTCAGGAATTTCCAACGTATACAATATTCAGAAAAATATCCGAATACTTTTATTCAGCCCTGTATAGGATCTATAGATTTCTATATATACTACATAGCAGGATAAATTTTAGTTCAGTTAGGAAACGCGTAGCACAGTTTAAAATTCTCCTTCTGGAGTTTCTGTCAATAAACGGAAATGTGTTCGTGAACTTTTGTGCTGCCCTGTATAGGATCTACAGAATTTATACACAACACGTAATAAAAAAAAAGTGAGTTAAATTTAAAATCGCGTTCAGTAACTGAAAATGCACTTCCAGAAATTATTGTTAACAGATAGTAGAAAATTCTTTTGTGTGTCCCTGTAAATGAACGATGACTGCTATACACACAATATTCTGTAGTAAGACTCTTGTAATGCACCTTAGTGATGATATATATAAATTTCAATGCGTTTAAAATAGGGAAACATTATTTAAATAAACCGCAGACGATTTTTCTCCATAGACGTAATGTAACGGAATGCTTTTGACTGTCCCTGTAAATTAATTATTAAGTGCTATCCACACCCTATTCCATATTAATCTTCTTGTAATACACCTTAGTGATATATATCAATTACAATGTGTTTGCAATTGTGTAACATCATTAAAATAAACCGCAAATGATTTTTCCCCATAGACCGTCATGTAACGGAATTCTCATGAGTGTCCCTGTAAAAAAACTATAAGTGCTACATACTTCAGTTGAAATAGGGAACGTGCTATGGATAACGACAATAACATATAAAAATTGCAACGCAATCGGAGCATATTTACGGTGAATAGATCACGGACAGATGGCAGACGGCCATACGGCCAAACAAACCGAAGTCATAAACACTTTTCAACTAGGTTGGAAAGTGTTAAAAACAATAGGAGTCAAATACAGTAATCAAGCAGCCTTCTAAAAGTGCCTTACTACTTTCATGAACCATGGAAATGTACGATGGGAATCGTTAAACAACAATTTTGAATTCTACATATTATGTTAGAGAAATTGGGATATTTAAATTGACCAAAGAATTGATTTTTCTAAATTAAAACACATTACAACTTAGTAAATTTGTAATATTTTAATGAAAATCACAGTCAAATTTTTGCGTTAGAACAAATGTTACGACAAAAAGAACTTTAGTTATTACCACTTACGGCGTAATGAATACTAATTTTTTTAAACATTTTATTCAAAATAGCTATTATGCAACTTGTGAGCATAATTTCGCGAAAGTGGGTAGCCATATTTTCATGAAATTGTAAAATCAAAATCTTCTATTGTAAATAAAGTACAGTCGACCAAAAAAAAAAAAAAAAAAGAGAGAATCTCCCCCCCCCCCGCCCCCATACATTTTAATCTCCAAATTGTCACAGGAAAAAAAAAAAAAAAAAAAAAAAAAACGGAAATAGTTATTTGATTGGAAGTTACGTCTTTTTACAATTTATGTTGAAAAAATAAGTATAGGGCTCGTCTTCATGCTTAAATTGTACCGAACTCGTAAATTTTCGAACACCTAATTTTTACATCATATTCGGCTTTTTGTGGTAGATTGTACTTTAAAATATCAAACGGCAAGTCGTTAAATAGGAATTATGCAGATTTAAAATTTGGAACTCCTAATGTTAAATTCTGATTTGTAATCGTTACAAAGCAGATTGAAATGCAGGTAGTTTTTTAAGGGTAACGCAACACTACTTGAGCTATAATTCTAAATTCGTATATCTGAACCTTTAAGAAATTGATTGCTGTTAAAAATATCCCTGACGGCTCGGCCTGCAGGCACAGGTAGATTTCGAAGACGCAGAGCGTGGGGAGCCTGTTTATTGGGAATTGCAGAAGAAGGACCTTTTTGCCATGATGCGGCAGCTGGGACCGTCCACTTCGAAATCTACCTGTGCCTGTACGCGGAGCCGGCAAGGATTTTTTTGGTTTTTAATGAGTTGGTCCTATAAAAAACTTATCAATATAAAAGTTGCAGATAATATTAAGAAGATTTATAATAAAGTTAAGAGGATTTGATATCTTGTGAATTGAAGAAGTTATGTTTTTTTTTCTTTTTAAATCGCTATATCCCCCTCCCCTGCAGGTCATTTTTAATGATATCAAAAATCTGTCATACATAAATTTTTGGCCCATTTCCTAGAAGTAATAATAACTTTAAACAGATTCGATATGTATCATAATTAAGAAGTTATGGGTTTATTTTCTGTTTTCACAAAAAACCCATTCACTCCCCCCCCCCCCAACCGGTCCGATCTTGGCCATTAACCAACTTGACCGAGATTTTATGCCCCTTGATTTTATGTATCAGTTTGGAAGAGATTTGTGCAGAATTGAGGAAGTTATCGTGTCCATAAAAAAGTGATATAGATAGATAGATAGATAGATAAAGTTTTGAACTGGTGTTGGTTTTGAGTTCTAAGAGTCATGATCGGCGTAGATCTGCAAAAAAATTTCGGAAAATCCAACATAAACAGAATGTAAAAATTCATAGGTTCCAAATAATTTTTTTTTTCGAAAATTAATTAAAAATAAATAAATAAATAAATAAAATTACAATTTGAATAAAATTTCGAAAAAATATAAAATGTAACTTAAAAAAAAAAAAAAAAAAAAAAAGAATGAAACTGAAGGGAAAAAAAAACCTACAGAAAAAGAAAAAAAAAACTATTTCTACAAGCTCCAAATATTACTAATAGCTAAAATTACAGCTCATTCCACCAAGTAGTTCTCGAGCTATTCTTAAAAAATCTACCCACATTGCAGTCTGGCGACTACAAATAAACTTAACATTGGGAGTTCCAAACATTTAACCTTCATAATTCCCAAACTACTTAACGAACCACTCCCGTTTGCTATCCAAAAGTAAAATTTACAGAAAAATCCAAATATAGCGTATTCGTACTTAAAATTTTAATGTTTAGTGTAATTTCAGTATGAAGGCGACCCACTAAGCTTTTTCTTTTTCTTTAAACATAAATTGAAAGACATAATTTTCAGTCGAATGGCTATTTCCGTTTATTTCTGGGACAGTTTGGTGTTTAAAAAGCATGGGACGTTCCTTTATTTTTTTCGACCGATTGTACATGAACTGACAAAACTGTTTGCTACTTCAGTTAATATATTGTTAAGAATTTTGTATATATCTGTAAATATTCCATTTGTTTAAATTTATTTTATTTTATTATTGTGAAAATTGCAGTATTATTAATGTATTTCCTATTGAGCATCATGTAACTCAATGCTAAAGGCCTCAGGTGGTTTGCAAGGAAAACAACCTTACAGCATCGGTTTTTATAATGAGTTCTATTGGAAAATCGCCAAGGAATGGGTTTATCGCCAAGTTGGCGATGGTTTTGGCGACTTATTTTTGTCGCCAAATTTGGCGATATATCGCCAAATGTCGCCAAGTTGGCGACGGATTTGGCGACTTTTTGTGCAACCCCCCCCCCCCCCCCCTTATACCTGTACATTGGGATCCTTTCTCGCTTAGGTTCTCTATAGAAAGTTAAAGCACTTTCTGGTAATTTCTAGCATCTGAAGGCTCTGGAAAATTCTACAGTTATCTTTAAAGCCTATATAAGGGACCTCCACCAGTTCAGTTCAGTTAGTTGTCTGTCAACTGCGATTGAATTCATACGAGAGGCTTTGCATTGAGAACTGTGTTTCTCGGATTGATTTTGTCGTTGATACGTCGTATTGAACGCATTGTTTCTGTGTGAAATTTTGCTGTGCTTTTATTGGATTTGAAGATTACTGAATATCTTGTAATTTTCAGAAGATATTGGTGTTCGTATTGCACTGTTTATAGTGAATAAAGCCTTTTGATTGTTCTTATATATTGGCATCAGTCCTTTTGAACCCCGAGCTCACAACATTTGGTGTCAGAAGTGGGATTGAATGCCGATCACCAGAGCAATGGAGGCTGAACTGAAACAATTATTGGAGAAATTAGCTGCGAATCAGGCTGAGATGTCAACGAACCTTGGCGAGATGAAAGAAGAAATGAAGAAGGATATGTCAGCGATGGATGAGAAAATGACTGCCAACCTTGGCGAGTTGAAAGAAGAAATGAAGAAGGAAATGACTGAGAATCAGGTTGAAATGAAGGAAATGTCGGAAGAAATGAAGACGGAAATGTCAGCGATAGACGAGAAAATGACTGCAAACCAGGCTGAAATGAAGGAGATGTCAACCAACCTTGGCGAGTTGAAAGAATTAATAGATAATAAAATAACATCTTTAAATGAAAGAATTGACAGCGTGGAAAACAAATTTGAAGGGAGATTTCAAGAAATAGAAGAAAATGTTCAATTGACAGCCAAAACCATAGAAGAAAGAGTAGAAGAAAAAGTTCAAAAGATCGCCAAGACCGTTGAAGAAAGCATAGAGAATGTAAAAAAAGATTTGGAAAATGTGAAGAAACAAAAGATAACTGCCGAAAACTATCCCGAAGATGTCAAGTATCAAGCTATGCTTCCTCGGGCCTTTATTAAGCTCTCTACCTATGACGGAAAATCCTCATGGCCAGTTTTTAAGACACAATTTGCGATCGTAGCGGACGCCAATGGATGGGATTCCCAGACAAAGGCTTGCCAGTTAGCTGCTTCTCTACGAGCTGATGCTGCCGACGTCCTACAGACTTTGCCTGCAAATGAACCGCTGGATTTTAAAACGCTCGTCAGTGCCTTAGAATTGCGCTTTGGCGAGAAATGCATGAAGGAATATAGCAGACTCCAGCTCAAATCTCGACAGCAGAAATTCACTGAATCCCTGCAAGAGCTTGCTACGGATGTCGAGAGACTTTCCCATCTTGCTTATCCTGACTGTCCGACTGAAATTAGAGAAAGTTTAGCTCTTGCAACATTTTATTGATGGTGTGCGTGACTCTGAGATCCAGAAAGCACTCCGGATTGCAGATCTCAGTGACTTAAAAGGGGCTTTAGTTTATGCCCTGAAATTCGAGGCAGCCCAGCAAGCTACAAGGAAAGATCGGCACTTTGTTCGAGTAGCCAACATGCCTGAGACGTCGGATAGAGCTGTGGAGAGTTTACAGCAGCAGATTAAGGACATGATGAGAAAGATGAACTCTTTGATGGACAACAAACCTGGCAGAAAGATCAAGTGCTGGAAATGCGGTGGAGAAGGCCATATTCAAAGAAACTGCCTAAAACGACCCAGCACAGAAGGTAACAGCTCCCCACGAACGGCGGAGCAGGAAAACTAATTAATGGCCATCTCGCGGGGCGGAGGTTGCCAGATTTTGAGAAGCCCCATTATCAAGTGTGTCAAATTTCTGCAAGAAGTTGCGGCGAGAACGGAGTTTTTATTGTCGGGCGTGTGAATGATTTGCCCTGTAATATGATCATCGATACAGGAGCCAATGTGACCATCGTTCGGAAAGATCTAGCTCTGCGGCTAAAAGAAAAACTCCTCTGCACCCCGCCCCGTGTTATCCTTCAAACCGTGACCGGGGATAAGATTGACATACATGGAAGAATGAAATTGAAAATAAAGTTTGGGAACGCCGCTTACCATCATACAGTCTATGTGGCCGATATTTCAGACCCTTTCATACTCGGACTGGACTTTTTAAAAGAGCATGGATTTACACTGGACTTTAAGAATAATGAGTTACGCTCTGCTCAAGAAGATGTCACTATTTTCAAACTAGGAAATGAGTCTGAATCTATTCAACAGATCACAGCCAAGGCAAATGTTATCATCCCTCCTCGCACCGAAATGATGATACCTGGATTAACTGGAAACGAAAGAATTTTCCAGTATGGCTTGACTGGATATCCTGAGAAGAGCCCAAAGGGAATGCTAATAGCATCAGCGCTGGTAGATCTGTCGAGAGATGTCATACCTGTGAGAATTGCGAACGTAAGTGAAAAATCTAGAATTATCCAGAAGGGTGAAGTGCTTGCAACCTGTGCTCCAGTCACCTGTGTTTGCAAAGACCCGAGCTTGACGTTGTCGGAGCCGTCTACAAGTTCAACACCTGAAATTGGACGAAATGAGAATTTATCTCCTGAGCAGAGACATGCCGCAGAAAGACTGTTCCAGGAATTTAAGGATGTGTTTTCACAAAACGAGAATGATATAGGTCGCACTTCTCTGACACGTCATAGAATTGATACTGCCGACCATCCACCGATTAAACAGCATCCAAGACGCTTGCCGTTCGCAAAACAAGAAGAGGTTTCTAAGCTCTTACGAGAGATGCAGGATAGTGACATCATCGAACCGTCATCAAGTCCGTGGGCCTCTCCCATCGTGTTGGTCCGAAAGAAAGATGGCTCCACAAGATTTTGTGTGGATTATCGTAAACTTAACGATATCACGAAGAAGTACAGCTACCCTCTACCAAGAATAGACGACACGCTAGATACTCTTTCAGGACATAAATGGTTTTCCACACTGGATTTGAAGAGTGGATATTGGCAAGTAGAGATCCATCCTCGTGACAAAGAGAAGACCGCATTTACTACTGGACAAGGACTTTGGCAATTTAAAGTTATGCCGTTTGGGCTCTGCAATGCCCCAGCAACGTTCGAGCGCCTCATGGAGACAGTGTTAAAAGGCCTGACTTTTGAAGCTTGTCTCATCTACCTAGATGACGTCATCATTGGTGGCCGCACGTTTGAAGAACATCTAGAGAATATTCGAAAAGTGTTAACGAAGCTAAGAGTGGCGAATTTAAAGCTGAACCCTTTGAAATGCAAGTTCTTCTAACGGAAAGTAAATTATCTAGGACACATCATTTCAGCTGAAGGTGTTCGAACAGATCCTGAAAAAGTGTCCGCAGTAAAGAACTGGAAGCGTCCGGAAAATGTCCATCAGTTGCGAAGCTTTCTGGGACTATGCACTTATTACAGAAAGTTTGTCCAGGGGTTCTCCAACATCGCAAGACCATTGCATAGGCTCACTGAAAGCAAGCAGAAGTTTCTATGGACACAAGAATGCGAGAATTCCTTCCAGCGGCTGAAAGAAACTCTCACATCCTCTCCAGTCCTTACCTATCCGCACCCCGAGAAACAGTTCATTGTGGACACGGATGCCAGCCATGAAAGTGTCGGCGCTGTACTTTCCCAAGAAATAGATGGCCAAGAACGAGTCGTAGCATACTGGAGCAAATGTTTATCGAAACCAGAGCGGAATTATTGCGTCACTCGTAAGGAGTTATTAGCTATAGTGAAAGCCATAGAACACTTCCATCACTATCTCTATGGCAGGAAATTTCTCCTTCGTACTGATCACGCATCCCTAACATGGCTGATGAATTTTAAGAACCCAGAGGGCCAAGTAGCCAGATGGATACAACGGCTCCAGGAATACGACTTTGACATCAGGCATCGCAAAGGCTTATCGCATGGAAACGCCGATGCCCAATCAAGAAGACCGTGTCCCGAGAGCTGTCGCTACTGTTCCAGAGCGGAGAGCAAGTATAATCCCGAATATGTCATACGCCAGACGAAGACTTCACTATTGACGCCACCAGATCCCTGGAGTGATGAGAAGATTCGAGAAGATCAAATGGCAGACTCTGAGATCAAACCAATCTTGGAGTTATTGGAATCTTCTAGCACGAAGCCCAGTTGGAAAGACATCTCGACTTACAGTCCTACGACGAAGCAATATTGGGCTCTTTGGAACTCTCTCCACGTCAGGAATGGTGTCCTGCTCCGAAAATTTGAATCGGAAGATGGGAAGACATCTCGGTGGCAGTTGGTACTTCCTCGATCCCGAATACCAGAGGTCCTCAAGGAATTACATGGCAGTCCCACTGGTGGTCATTTTGGAGTCATGAAAACATTACACAGAGTCCGAGAGCGCTTCTTCTGGGGAGAAGCGAGAGCTGACGTCGAACAATGGTGCAAATCTTGCGATGCATGTGCAGCTCGGAAAGGACCAAAGAAACGTAGCCGAGGAAGACTACATCTCTACAATGTAGGAGCACCTTTCGAACGCATCGCCCTTGACATCCTAGGCCCTCTGCCAAGAAGTGCTGATGGCAACAAATACCTCCTTGTTGTCATGGACTACTTTACGAAATGGCCTGAAGTTTATGCCATCCCTGATTAAGAAGCTTCTACGGTTGCAGATGCCTTGGTACACCAGTGGATATCAAGGTATGGAGTCCCCCTTCAAATGCATTCTGACCAGGGGAGAAATTTCATCTCTGCTGTGATTGAGGGTCTCTGTCAACTTCTCGGAATGGACAAAACTAGGACGACGCCTTTACATCCACAGTCGGATGGCATGGTTGAGAGATTTAATCGTACCATCCTCAACAATCTCTCACTGCTAGTCTCAAGAAACCAACAAGACTGGGACCAAAAACTTCCCTTGTTTCTTCTCGCCTATCGCAGCGCCGTCCATGAAACAACCGGATATTCCCTGTCTCAGATGCTTTTCGGTCGTGATCTTCGTCTACTTTGTGATCTGATTTTTGGTCGCCCTACAGATGCGCCTTCATCGCCAGAGGGATACGTGCAGAATCTCCAGGCACGATTTGAAGACGTCCACAACTTGGCTCGAGAGCGGATCAATATACAGACGGAGAAGATGAAGACCAGGTACGACACGAAAGCCACGGGACATCAATTTAAAGAAGGTGACAAGGTTTGGTTTTATAATCCGACTCGACGCAAAGGACTTTCTCCCAAACTGCAATCGCACTGGGACGGTCCTTATACAGTCCTAAACAGACTGAACGATGTCGTAATTCGGATCCGAAAGTCACCAAATTCGAAGCCTAGAGTCGTTCATTACGACAGGCTGGCTCCATACTATGGCCATAGTACTTAGTTCATTGAATGTAAATAGTGTAATGTAAATAATGTAAATTAGTATGACCATGGTCTTGTATATAAATTAATGTAATTATTTATTTTGCTTAGCATTATCATTATTATTGTTATTATTATTTAAATACTTGTATGTAATAATGTCTATGCTTTAATTTAATTTAATTTAATTTAATTAATTAATTTATTTATTTATTTATTTATTTTTAAATAAGTGTATATTTTGTATAATTCAGCATTATGAATGTGTTTTGAATAGTATAGCATTTGTTGGTAACGGGTTTGCTTTCCGATCAAAGGTTGAACTGCCCGGGACGTGCAGTCCTTGAGAGGGGGGCAATGTTATGAATTTTGTATACATCTGTAAATATTCCATTTGTTTAAATTTATTTTATTTTATTATTGTGAAAATTGCAGTATTATTAATGTATTTCCTATTGAGCATCATGTAACTCAATGCTAAAGGCCTCAGGTGGTTTGCAAGGAAAACAACCTTACAGCATCGGTTTTTATAATGAGTTCTATTGGAAAATCGCCAAGGAATGGGTTTATCGCCAAGTTGGCGATGGTTTTTTTCGACTTATTTTTGTCGCCAAATGTCGCCAAGTTGGCGACGGATTTGGCGACTTTTTGTGCAACCACCCCCCCCCTTATACCTGTACATTGGGATCCTTTCTCGCTTAGGTTCTCTATCGAAAGTTAAAGCACTTTCTGGTAATTTCTAGCATCTGAAGGCTCTGGAAAATTCTACAGTTATCTTTAAAGCCTATATAAGGGACTTCCACCAGTTCAGTTCAGTTAGTTGTCTGTCAACTGCGATTGAATTCATACGAGAGGCTTTGCATTGAGAACTGTGTTTCTCGGATTGATTTTGTCGTTGATACGTCGTATTGAACGCATTGTTTCTGTGTGAAATTTTGCTGTGCTTTTATTGGATTTGAAGATTACTGAATATCTTGTAATTTTCAGAAGATATTGGTGTTCGTATTGCACTGTTTATAGTGAATAAAGCCTTTTGATTGTTCTTATATATTGGCATCAGTCCTTTTGAACCCCGAGCTCACAACAATATATAATAATTTGAGACTTTTATGGAACAATTATTTTTTATTATAAAAAAATACAAGTTCTGTTTCGATAGTAGGTTATTTTAGTTAGACATTATTCATCAAATATTAAATTATTAAAAAAAAATAGACTGAGTTATGTGAGTGATATTCTGTATCAATTCTTAAAAAAGAAAAAGCATCAATTTATGATTTAATAAAAAAGGAATAAATAAATTTCTTAGAAAACAAAATCAAAAGAGCAAAGTTTTGGTTAAATATTCCTACTTAAAATTTCTACTTTTTGGTCTAACAATTTTATGTTTACGATAACAATTTTTGAAATTTTCGCCAATTTTTGGCATTTGAAGGTATCTGACTCGGCTTTTTTTCCTCATGTCTTCTATTATTTTGAATATAATCATTAAATTCTAAATCTTATCACTGAGGGCCTCATTGCGTACCCCATAACAGGACCTCTGTTGGACCCACTTTGTTGGGTAAAATAAAATCTGATTTTTTTTTTTCATTTTTTGAATTCAAGACATTTGTTTAATACACTGCAAAAAATAATTGTTGATTTTACAGTATAAAACTGGCACCCTAGCTGCCAGTATTATACCGTAAAATTAACAGTATTAAACAGTAAAATAAGCAGAAATACTGCTTATTTTACTGTTTAATACTGTTAATTTTACGGTATAATACTGGCAGCTAGGGTGCCAGTTTTATACTGTAAAATCAACAATTATTTTTTGCAGTGTATGTACCAGGGAAGATTTTGGTTTATTTAAATAATTTACGAAGTTACGTTCTTTAAACGAAACTGTGCGTCTGCTGAAAAGCAGGTATTTTGTTTTTCTTCTCGTGATTCTTTTTTTTTCTTTTAAAACACTGCTTTTCAACATGTTGTGTATATTCGAACCGATTAACCCGTCATCAAAACTAGGGCATCCAACCTGGGCTTCCCGGGATAGTGAATATTATGTGAACCATTTTTTTTAAATTATTGAAAACTCCAATAGATTTTTTACATTTAATATATTTTTAGATTGCCCTTTAACAACACCAAAGAGCATTTTTATATAAAATATGTCAATTATATATGCAAATAAAATTTTGAAATTTATTAAAAGCGGTATTTTCGTATTGGCCTCCTGCCAAAAGTTAATAGCCGTTAAAAAGTTCGTTATCTACAGCAATTTTTTTTTTATTATTATTATTTTTAATTCTGATAATTTTAGCGGTTTTAAGCGCTTATTTCAATTACATGTCTGTTAAATTTGTGTTTTATTTATACTCTTTTATTTATTGCTTAATGGAGTTTTAATTTCTTTATGGAATATTAGCTGGAAACAAATAAGGATTTTTTATATTGTTTAAAGAGCAAATGGATTAATATTTTGTAATCGTCTGCAAGCAATAGATATTTTAAAAAAAATCATGCTTGAAATTTAATTAAATGCTATAATATAGCATTGTTGTAGCATTCAATTAAGATACAGTTTTTAAAAAATATTGCCTTTGAAAGCAGATTTTTTCGCCTATATGACGGTGCAAAAATTAAAAATGCGCGATGCTTAGAAATTAAAAACTAGTCGTTGGGGCCCACCATAACACTTACCCATCATGGATATGCATAATATAAAATATGAAAATAAAACATGTGTAAACTATTTATAAAATGTATTTCAATTCGAATAAAATCGTGGCTTGATGACGTCATAAACTTTAAAGGCTCTATTACTGAATTACGTAAAAGAAACATCCTTATAACTCCAAAATTGATAATCATATCAACTAACGGTTTACTGCGTCGGATTAAGCGTCATTTCTAACTAAAATATATCATTGAATTGAAATTTGAATGAAATACAGGGTCATGAAAAATCGAAGAGTGTAGAAAATAGGATTGCAAATATCTCGGCAATTAATTATCCGATCGACTTCATTCTTTATGCAAAATTGATGTTTTTTTTATTGTCTTTTATATTCACTAATTTTTATATACCTTTTATCAGAAAGAATATTTTGAGAGTCCGAAAAAAATAGTTCCGGATAATCGAGGTTACTGAAATTTAATAAGCTTTTTCTCATTATTGCATACTAAGTACATACAAAAAATCCAAGTCTCTATCTCAATTTGTTCGGGAGATAGAACGCTTACAGACGGACACACACAGACAGACGGACGGACGGCAATTTTTTTTCCTAAAAATATGTTTTTCGGAATCTCCAGTGTCTGAAACGTGTAAATCCGTCAATTTTTTTTTTCGATTTTCAAAACGATTACAAGACTTACCCTATACTACGTATGATGGATAAGTAAAAAATTAAGTAGCAAAAATCGCAAAACCGAAATTTCAACCTCAACTGTTGCCATTCGCAAAATGACGTCAGCTTTACGCATGGACATGTTTGTTCTTTATAATATAGATATTAGTTAAGTTTGACAAATTATCTTTTTTTTTGTTGTTTGTTTGGGAGGGTGCGGGGGGCTATAAATCTACCAAATGTTAAAAAATGAACTTTTAAGTATTTTTTTCCACAGCACTTTACGTTGGGATAAAAAAACATGAAATCTGTAAATCGCTTTGCAAATAAGCGCCGTTTTAATTTCCGTGTATCAATTTCAATGGAAATATGTTCAAGGCATACAAATTTAATTGTCTTTCATAACCCGTATCATTTTCGAGTTTCAGGTACAATCTACGAGATACAATCCTGCATAACGCAATGTCATAAAGACACCACTACCAGTTTTTATATTTTTAACAAACAAAAAATGCTCAGAATTGAAAAAAATATATATATGCATGTTTAGTGGAGAAAAATACAGTTTTGTTGAACTTTCATTGAGGAAAAAAATTCTTTAAAAAGTCTGTTTTTTGACTATACAGATTCGAATTTCCCTTTAATATTTAGAAATGACACAGTAGGCTTGTAATGACACTTAAAAAAACATTTTTATTTTTTTAAAAATTAAAACAAACAGTTTATTTTATCATTTACATTTTGCTATCTTTTGGAAAACCAGATCAAAAGGAGGACGATTGTAAAAACATTTTCAGTAATTTAAACTGCCAAATGTAACTTTTATGCTTCTTTTTCTGACACAGTTTTTCTAATTTTTCATTAATACGAGAAGAACATTGCGGAAGAAATTGTGAAAGTATGTATGCTTGGCCTAAAACGATTCAGATAGAGGAAAATGGAAGAGAAATCATATTACACATTTTTCATTTTCATCTTTCTTTTTCTTTTTCAAGTGAAAATTATTCTTACTTTAAATTACTTTATTACTTACCCATCATACATAGTAGGGGAGATACGGGATGAATGGGACATTTTCACAAAAATATTTATTTTAAATATTTTATGTAAGTTATTATTAATATTATATATCGCTTTTCATACATTAGGCGTTTGTCTACATCTTATGCACAATATTTATTCAAGGTTATCATTATACAGAAATATATTATGCAATTAAAAAAGGGTTCCTCTCTGTCCCAATCATCTCCACAGCAGGGATGGATGGGACACAAATATTTTCCTCTCTGTATTCAATGATACCAAATTAAAATTTATAATTATAAATTTATATGTAATTATATTTGTAATATATGATCTTATATGGCTGTTATATATCAGTGTTAGTAATCTAAGAAGTAAAAACACAGTTAATTATGCATTGTAAAACTGTAATTTATATTATATATTTTAACTGAAATTTTAATGAATTACAAAGTTAAAGTTACACGGGTGTGCAAATATCAGTAACTCAATAAATGTGGTCTGTCTAAAATGTTCTAAATGTGGTCTGTCAGTCACAGAAGCTGGTATAAAATCAGTTTCAGTGAATGTATTGCTGTTAAAAAGGAAAATGACAGTTTTCCTAAAACCGCTGGTTATGTTTATGTTTACAAAAAACTATGTTATGCTAGAACTAAAAGCTGACAAAAATGCCTCCTTGGCAAAAACTGAGAGGTTATAAATTGCAATATGCTATTCAAGATTATTTGTCAGCCAATCATCTTGGACTGATCTCAGCTTTGCCTTTAAAGACCCATAAACAGAAACATCCAATGGCTGAAGACGACGGTGGCTATAACGAGGAGGAAATATTAAAAGAATAATTAACATAAATTATTAATTTATCAACTTATATAATATTATTTAGTTAATTAAAAATTTTTTCAGTACCCTCTAGGGATGAATGAAGCAGTCTCATTCATCCCCATTTGAAATGTCCCAATCATCCCCATGATGCATATATTCAATTGTCAGCCATTTTGTCCCAGAAATTATTTTGTCATAATGGTTAATATTCATTTATTTTAATTACCAATATTGAGCCTTGAAATAAATAACTATAACATATCTTAATTGTTTATAATGCATAAAATATGTAAACAACTTCTAATAAAAAAATAATACTTTTAAGCAAAGTTTTCAGGAAATGCAACTTTGAAGGAAATTGAAAACAGCCATGCGGTCTTGCGTTTGGTTCTGAAGCACACCAATTTAATGATTTTAACTTTTGACTCACGGAAGGGACATAGATGAATTTAAAAGCTATTTTTGTATATTTATAATTGTATGATATTGGCGAAAATTTGTCAGAATATACTAAAGATGTCTAAATACATTTTAAGCGAAAATTGATAAATTTACATTTTCGTTCACTAAATGTATCCATTTTCCATACCTATACTAAATTCTTGCTGAGTTAGATTTAATGTAATGCTATTATTTTTAAGAAGGATTTTCAAAGATTTTTGAAAGATTTTTAAAACTAACAGTTAAAGAATATCAATTGTCATTTTAAGATATAATAGCTGATTAAATCCTTTTAAATTATTGTTAAGCTAAAAGTAAAAAAAAAAAAAAAAAAAAAAAAAAAATCAATTTATATTTTAAAATGTACTGTGCGAATTTGCTTTAAATAAAAAAATTAAAAATATAAATTAATATTTTAAACGCTAGGGGTTTATTAATCCTCATACATTGTTTCTAAGCTAGATTTGATGATTAAACTTTAAAAAAATTAAGAATTACTCTTAACCGATTGATTGCGGTTTAAAAACGTAATATAAAAATTTACTTTGAAATAAAAGTACGAATTAATACTTTAAAAGTAAATGTTTTCTTAAGCATAATAAAGAATTTCTAAGTTAGATTTGATGATAATAATTTTATGAATTACTTTCAACTCAATAGTACACTTTAAAAACATAATGTAAAACTAAATTTAAAACTAAATTTAAAACTAAATTTTTTTTAATAAGATACTATTTTAGCAGTCATCGCAAATTGTTGCTGAGCTAAATTCGATGCCGATATATTTAAAAATTATTTTTACCTAAGTAACAGTTTCTGAAGGCATAATACAAATACATTTAAAAGAGAGATAAAAATAAGTAAAACTGACATTTTGAAATGGCATATTTAAAATGTTGAAATATTTGAATAACGTGAAATATAGAGAAATTATGCGGGGAATATTACAGTAATTATTTTTCAATATCGTCTAGACTGTTCTTAGACGACAATAAATGTGTTTATACAACTGTCACCTGAAGTCAGGAAATTTTAAACCAGCAAACTTTATTGCAGAAATATACGCAGCGATTAAAATTTATTTCGACTCAAAATACGCAAAGGATTACGATAAAAGGCTATAAATGTCAAATGTACAGACACTATTTTATAGAATTTTGTTATTTTAAAATAATATAAACCTGATTATCTTTATGAACAATTTTCCTTTTTAGGCGATTTTAATTTAACGTGATTTGTTTTAAAATAATTATCTTTTTACACAATTTGGTTATTATTTAACATGGTTGAACACAATTTAAACAAGTTGGAAACTGTACGTCAAACGTGAAAAATGAGGTGCATTCGTACTATAATTAAGTTTCAGTGAAATGAATTGCATCGTCTGTTACTATGATATGATTAATTTCCGTAATAAAATAAGTACATTTTAAGTTGGCAACATTTTATCTTTTGTTGACATTTACTGAAAATTCCAATGGTAAACTTAAACCTAGCTTTGAAAATTTCAGAACTTGAAATCAATATTTAGACTTTTTTTCCCATTTAATAACGATTTCTCCGGAAAGACCTATCCAAACAAATGTCAGTAGATTATATGATTGCTATAATTAAACAATTTTAGTATACAAATTCGGTTTTTAAATACGAAATAATATGACTCCATCTTAAATAGGACGTAATCACCATGGCAACCCAGATTCATTACCTGTCATGGGATATCATTGAATTAATTACGTATGATAGGATTTAATAGAATGAAGATTGGGACTATAACTTGTCATAGAGGTTATAAAATGTCATATAGGTCATATAGGACTATGACGTCATATATGTCAGATAACTTGGCGATACATCTCGGTCGCTTGACGATTCATCCTCGCAGCTACTATAACAAGGAAGTTCCATTTTTTTTTAAAAATTCAAATTACTTAATAAATATTTTAACTAATAACATTTTAAGTTTTGATTCGATTTTTATAAAATTTGAAATGACTCGACAAAATTCTGCAACAAATATATATATTAAATTTCAAACCATTCGGCTGGGTAGTGTTTGCGCTGTTATATGCTGTCAGCCGGACAGACCGGTGGACAGACGGACGGACCAGACAACGACTATAGGTGCTACGTATTTATATAATTACGAACACACCTAAAAATGTGTTTTTTGTATTACATTTCCCTTAGTGATGTATGCAATTATTTTTCAATATTTTGGTGTCTTCTATAAGATTAAAACAATCGTTACCCTCTTGAGACCTTTAATTAAATTAAACACTGCGAATACACATTCATTGTTTTTGCAGAAACAAAATAACACCGTAGATGACATGTAGAGACTTTTTCTGAAATTGATACTTCAGTGGGCTTGTAATTTTGGTTCACAAATAGGGATATAAAATCACTAGTTTCCTTAAGATATCAATTTAACGATCAATAACGCAAATTGACACAATAAACAGTTTAAGGACTTTAAACAATTGAATGATCAACAAATCCTCGACATTTTTTACTGTATAGGATTTAAGTTAAATAATTATGAAAATTTCTTACTTTCTTGGTGACACTGTTTTGAAGGCAATTTTCAAACTCAGATGAAAAAATAAGATTTATTTTATGAGGAAATAAGCATCAGTGCTGCCACACTGCAAGGAAAAAAAAATGTTGATTTTACGGTACAATACTGGCATCCCAGTTGCCAGTATTATACCGTAAAATTAACAGTAATAAACAATAAAATAAGCAGTAATACACTGCCGCGCATGCCCGGTAGCTCATTACTGCTTATTTTACTGTTAATTTTACGGTATAATACTGGCAGCTGGGATGCCAATATTGTACCGTAAAATGAAAAAAAAAAAATTTTTTTGCAGTGCATTTATTGGTTTTGTTGCAAAGGTAAACACATTCAACTGTATAGAAGTAAAGTAAAGAGGTAAAAAAAATCAAACGTTTATGTTTTTATGAGGAAAAGAACAGAGGTTCACATTTGCGTACCTCAGGTCTGACGAAGTAATTATTATATAAAAAGGAAACGATAGTCAGGTGCGCATATTACATGATTGTAAGTCGATTACCATTTACACTCCTGCAAAATGAAATAAATACATATATGTTAGAGATGAGTTAGGGCTCTCTTTTCCGAGCCCGCCCGAGCCAGACGATTTGAAATCCGAGTCCGAAACATTTTGCGTCACCAGAGTCCGATCTCGAAACAATTTGTGCCATCAGGTTGGTTGGTTAATTTTATGACGGCCGATTATCTAAGCGAGGGATATAGGCTCTGAGCAGGCGTGTCCTCCGTGGGGGTCTTTCTAAGTCATCCTAACCCGTATTTACGGCAAGGTTCGAAGAAAAACACGGAAAACTCCGAACGCTTAGGTCGACGAGCGCGACAGGGTTTTGAACCCAGCACCTCCCGTCTACCAGCTTTGAGAGTAGAACCTCTCAGCCACTGCTGGGGCCATTTGTGTCATCATAGCCAGAGACCTAAAGTACGCAGTAGAAAATTGTTAAGGGTATTCTCCAATCCAAACGGGCTACTTTATGGCATATTTTTTAATTCATTTTTGTTCGGAAACGCATGAAATTGGCAAGTGCTCTTATTTAGAAACTTTGCAATCGAAAGAAGTTTTCCATTTTTTGGTAAAAGCAGAAGATTTTTCAGAAAATAATGCCAAAGTCGGCGTCTTGAACTGAATTTCCAAGATCACAAGAAAGGAGAAAATCAGTTATAACTCGATAAGTAATTTATTGATCAAAAATTTAAAAACTCATTTCGATGTCGAATTCTTCAATAGCAATCTTCTGCCAATTTTATGTCTTTGGGTTTAAAAATGAGTCAGAAAATGTGTCAGAAAGTTTCGCGTTGTTGAGTAGGTCAGTTGAGAAACACATTAATAGTATTTTGAAATTGTTTCAAGATCAATTTTCTCATTTAAAAATACCTTCTTCCCATAAATGAGTATTAATCCTAAATGATCCCTCATGACAACGTTTCGTGATTTTCATGTCCCTGAAAATCAGTTTAAAATAGCATATTTGTTATTTATACCCAACCACTGGCAGAAAGCTGCAAAAAAGTGGCAATTCTTATTCTTTAAAAATATCATTGTGGAACTATGGCAGAAGGATATGAGTTTTGCTTTTCAGAAATTCTGCAAAAGACTATCAGACAGAAAGCGAGGATAGACAAAAGATATCCACGGCTTCTTTATGTTAATTAACACAAGCAAACGTTTCAAAATTTTATATCCCATCAATAACAATTAACCTTTCAATCTGATTTTTAAATGATTGTAAACCACTTTTAAAAACTTAAAATACATTCTTGTTTCTCAAATAGCAAGGTTTTTTTTCCTTTTTTTTCTTTTTTTTTTCCATTTTGTGAATAAATAAAATATTCACTTTAAGCCCGAGTCCGAAGACTGGTATAAAAATAAAGCCGGTCTCATCTCTAATACATGTACCAATGAGTCGAAGATAAACATAACAGCAATTGTGCCCTGCGAGTAAGAAATAAAACAGAAAGGAATAGCGATCAAATAAAATCTTGTTATACGTAACTCACACTAGATTATATTGTGTAATTATCGTGTTTATTGAATTGGAGACATTTTTTCCGATTTTTAAAAAATATATATAATACATATGTTTATTACATATACAATCTTTGTAAGATAAATGACAGTACGTAATAAAGGTATAATAAAGGCAAATAAATTATTTTTGCAGATTTTTTCTAGGTTAGGAATTAATTTTCGGTTTTTCCTAACCTGTCATTAATGTTTTTGTTTTTATGCACATTCTTCAAGAACGTTTCAAAAGAGTAAAAACAGAATTTGATGTACTTAAAAATAAAATTTTCATTTATCTTTAAAATCTTTCAACAAAACTTAATACACGATATTTTAAATCGAATATATTTCGATACCACAGAATTTAAAAATTATCTCATCTGCAAAATTGATAATTAAATTACTCTTAAAAAGTACTTTTTAGCCTTTCAAACAGGAATAGACCGAAGAAATAAGGCAATGACACATTAAATTAAAGTTTAACTTAAATTTAACATAGCACTCATTTCTGATCTTTTTTTCAAACTTCAGGCTTTACGCTCTATTGTGTTTTGATTAACTGTTTTTAAATCGATTAATACCCAATGAAAAATTATCTAGCGCGCACGCTCGTAATGTATTACATAAATAATAATAACAATAATAATAATAATAATAAAATATAGTCAAAATGAGTTTTTTATGTACAATACATTACAACAAATCCGAACATTGCTTGTAACTTCAGTTCTAATAGTCCAGGAGACATCGTCACATTTTCGTAACCAATTTAGCGTCGATGATTTTTATATACATGATATATTAGATGGTGCAGGTAACGAAACTGACAGTCAGCTGGCGCATCAGCGGGGAGGATGGGTTGCATAGTGACATCGCATTATCACCTGCAATTTGAAATGAATGGCAACCCAATTGCTGATGATGCTTCCAAGTCGAGATAACATTATTTTTATGTGTCTTATTAACTCAATCTTATTGACTAACATATTTTAAGCACTTTCGCGATTTACATTGCCTATTTGTTTCCAACAGGTAAAAATTTAAAGCGGCTTTCAGCCTGTTTGGGACATTCCGTATTTTCTGTCTGAACTATAGAGTCTCGATCTAAATATTATACACGAATTTAAGTGTAGTGTGTAAGACTCTTCCAAGTTTTTAATACATTGAAAGGAAAATTGAGACGTATTTATTAAAGCAAAACTAGCCGATACTTAACAAAGTCCCATTTCCATTCTTAAGAAACAAAATATCTCTTCCCCTCTCTACTCTTCTTATCGCAAATGTTTCATTTTTTCCCCATATGAACTTTCATTAATATGTAGTACTTTTTGAAAAGTTGAAAAGTATTTATTAAAGCAAAACTAGCCGATATTTAACAAAGTCACATTCTCATTTTTATGAGAAAAATTGTTTCTTCTCTTCCCTGCTCTCCTTATCCCAAATGTTTTATTTTTTTTCCACATGAACTTTCAATAATATGTAGTACTTTTTGAAAAATTGAAAAGTAGTTATTAAAGCAAAACTAGCTGATACTTAACGAAGTCCCATTCCCATTTCTAAGAGACAAAATATCTCTTCCCCTCTCTACTCTTGTTATCGTAAATGTTTCATTTTTTCCCACATGAACTTTCAATAATATGTAGTACTTTTTGAAAAGTTGAAAAGTATTTATTAAAGCAAAACTAGCCGATATTTAACAAAGTCCCATTTCCATTCTTAAGAGACAAAATAACTCTTCCCCTCTCTACTCTTCTTATCGCAAATGTTTCATTTTTTCCCACATGAACTTTCAATAATATGTAGTACTTTTTGAAAAGTATTTATTAAAGCAAAACTAGCCGATACTTAACAAAGTCCCATTCTCATCCTTAAGAGACAAATTATTTCTGCCGTTCCCTACTCTCCTTATTCCAAATGTTTTATTTGTTTCCACATGAACTTTCAATAATATGTAGTACTTTTCGAAAAGTTGAAACGTATTTATTAAAGCAAAACTAGCCGATACTTAACAAAGTCCCATTTCTATTCTTAGGAGACAAAATAACTCTTCCCCTCTCTACTCTTCTTATCACAAATGTTTCATTTTTTCCCACATGAACTTTCAATAATATGTAGTACTCTTTGAAAAGTATTTATTAAAGCAAAACTAGCCGATACTTAACAAAGTCCCATTCTCATCCTTAAGAGACAAATTATTTCTGCCGTTCCCTACTCTCCTTATTCCAAATGTTTTATTTGTTTCCACATGAACTTTCAATAATATGTAGTACTTTTCGAAAAGTTGAAACGTATTTATTAAAGCAAAACTAGCCGATACTTAACACTTAACAAAGTCCCATTTCTATTCTTAGGAGACAAAATAACTCTTCCCCTCTCTACTCTTCTTATCGCAAATGTTTCATTTTTTCCCACATGAACTTTCAATAATATGTAGTACTTTTTGAAAAGTATTTATTAAAGCAAAACTAGCCGATACTTAACAAAGTCCCATTCTCATCCTTAAGAGACAAATTATTTCTGCCGTTCCCTACTCTCCTTATTCCAAATGTTTTATTTGTTTCCACATGAACTTTCAATAATATGTAGTACTTTTCGAAAAGTTGAAACGTATTTATTAAAGCAAAACTAGCCGATACTTAACAAAGTCCCATTTCTATTCTTAGGAGACAAAATAACTCTTCCCCTCTCTACTCTTCTTATCACAAATGTTTCATTTTTTCCCACATGAACTTTCAATAATATGTAGTACTTTTCGAAAAGTTGAAACGTATTTATTAAAGCAAAACTAGCCGATACTTAACACTTAACAAAGTCCCATTTCTATTCTTAGGAGACAAAATAACTCTTCCCCTCTCTACTCTTCTTATCGCAAATGTTTCATTTTTTCCCACATGAACTTTCAATAATATGTAGTACTTTTTGAAAAGTATTTATTAAAGCAAAACTAGCCGATACTTAACAAAGTCCCATTCTCATCCTTAAGAGACAAATTATTTCTTCCGTTCCCTACTCTCCTTATTCCAAATGTTTTATTTGTTTCCACATGAACTTTCAATAATATGTAGTACTTTTCGAAAAGTTGAAACGTATTTATTAAAGCAAAACTAGCCGATACTTAACAAAGTCCCATTTCTATTCTTAGGAGACAAAATAACTCTTCCCCTCTCTACTCTTCTTATCACAAATGTTTCATTTTTTCCCACATGAACTTTCAATAATATGTAGTACTTTTTGAAAAGTATTTATTAAAGCAAAACTAGCCGATACTTAACAAAGTCCCATTCTCATCCTTAAGAGACAAATTATTTCTGCCGTTCCCTACTCTCCTTATTCCAAATGTTTTATTTGTTTCCACATGAACTTTCAATAATATGTAGTACTTTTCGAAAAGTTGAAACGTATTTATTAAAGCAAAACTAGCCGATACTTAACACTTAACAAAGTCCCATTTCTATTCTTAGGAGACAAAATAACTCTTCCCCTCTCTACTCTTCTTATCGCAAATGTTTCATTTTTTCCCACATGAACTTTCAATAATATGTAGTACTGTTTGAAAAGTATTTATTAAAGCAAAACTAGCCGATACTTAACAAAGTCCCATTCTCATCCTTAAGAGACAAATTATTTCTGCCGTCCCCTACTCTCCGTATTCCGTATAATGGAGTATAATGTTTTATTTGTTTCCACATGAACTTTCCATAATATATAGTACTTTTCGAAAAGCTGAAAAGTATTTATTAAAGCAAATCTAGCCGATACTTAACAAAGCCCTATTCCCATTCTTAAGAGACAAAATATCTCTTCCCCTTCCCATTCTCCTTATCTCAAATGTTTCAATTTTTTTTCACTTGAAATTTCAATAACATGTAATACTTTTTGAAAAGTTGAAAAGTACTGTGGAGTCTCTATATAACGAAATCCATTGTTCTAGACTAAAAATTCGTTATATAGAGAATAACGAAAAAATTCGTATTTAATGTGTAATTTTGAAAATTTTTTTTGAGGTGTTTAATTAAGATTTTGAAATGTTTAACTGTAAATTTTAACTTGATATTGTATTTTTTAATTATTTAAACAGTTTCAAAACGCCAAAGAAGCATTTATTTGAAATCATAGTAAAAAAAACGCATAAGAAAAATTTAAATATTTTAAACGACGAAAGCTGTCATTTTTGGTTGTTTTGATTTCAAAACTGTTAAACCCTCATAAAAATTTTCACACCTTAACGAGGACTGCAGAATTATATACGAAAATCACTTATTACCATTAAAGTGAAAATGTATATGCTTAAAGTGATAACAATTACACATAAAGGTTTATAAATACCTTTTAATAAACAGACCAACAAGTTTCGCATGCTCAATCGGCAACATTTTCAAGATCAATAATGAAAAATAAACTAATTTCGAAAAAAAATTGTGAAAATGAACTTTAGAAACAAAATAACGAATAAGGTAGAGATTAGTACAGCTCTAGAAGATAAACCAGGAAGCAGTGAAGGAAAATTGATTCCACGTGGTTTCGAAACTTTTTCTGAACAAATGAAGAAAAAAATCGTTATATGGAGGTTCATCTTTCGCTATATGGAGATTATTCTTAAGGGTGTATTCAAATCCAAACTGCTTCTTTTGAAACACATTTTTAAATTCATTTTTGCTCTAAAATGCATCCAATTGGCACGTTCTCTTATTCAGAAACTTTATAATGTCCGTATTGTCTCGACTTTTTGATAAAGGCAGAATATATTTCAAAAAATGCTGTCAAAGTGGACATTTTGAACCAAATTTCCCGAAGCGATAGCGCTGGAAACAAAAAAAATATCGTACTGTGAAAATAATTGTTCGTAAATCAATTTCTAATTAATTGAACGAAAAATAAAAACATGGGTCCCTTATAAATCTTTTCATAAATCACGCCGCCAAGTTTCATTTTTTTACTTTTAAAAATGAGTCTGAAAATGTGTCTCAAAATTTTGAGTTGTTCAGCGTGGAAAAATATTTCTTTTGAATACCGCCTTAATGTAACCATGGTAAAAAGGGCCCGTTCCTACTACAAATTCGCTATATAGAGAAATTCGTTACATGGAATTTTGTTATAAAGAGACTCGACTTTATTTATTAAACAAAACTAGCTGATACTTAAAGTCCCATTCCCATTCTTAAGAGACAAAATATCTCTTCCCTTCTCTACTCTCCTTATCACAAATGTTTCATTTTTTTTTTTCACATGAACTTTCAATAATATGTAATACTTTTGTAAAAAACAAAACAAGCATGAGATATAGTTTTTAAAATTTATATTTCTATGTGGAAAATATATTCCCGTTCTAGATATAAATGCTTTTTCAATGAATTTTTCATACTTGATATTGTGTGTGTGTGACCAGGGAGACACCTACAGAGACCATATTAAAAGATGCTACTTTGCTTTAAAAAAGAAAAAAAAACTGTAGTAAATAAACAACATGTACTTGTCAGATGTTGTTGTTGGCGAGTCAAGGAAAGTACAGAAATTGTATCTTTCAGGTATAATTTGAAAATTAATTCATATTAAGTTAAATATACGCATTTTTAAAAAGATGTTTTAACTCTTAGCACTCATATTCTTGCATCTTAATAGATATAAAAGTAAAAGTTATTTACGTAGTACTTTTTAAAATATTTATTAAAATATAAACAATCAACGAAATGTTTTTTTTTTAAATTAAAGAAACCAAATTATAGGGAATTTCAATTAATAATTATAGAAGCATCAATAATTTTAAAATTTTTGCAACGAAATCAACAAATCAGTTGAAGTTTCTAATTAATATAGGGCCAATTATTAGTACATGTTGCTAACAAAACAATGCAAGGAAAACATTTTAATTTTGCGTTAACATGCAATCTGGGGATGTGGGTACCAGTACCAGCCCATACTATTTTCTAACCAAATTGTCGCATTGATGTGAAAGAGACTAATTGTCGCGGATAGATGTGAAAAAGGTACAATTCAACTGAGGATTGAGTTTACTTTCCGAATATGAATGCGATTTTTGAAATTTGGGTTGCCTACTTAATAAAAATTGTATCAACTTTGAATTTTCAAAAGGAAACACCCAGTTTTGATATCATATTTGAGTTCTTTGAATCAAGGCCGCCCAGAAATGGGTATGATTTATATACTTTTCTTCATTTTTTCATAGAGTTAGAGGAAGTTAGAGTTTGAAGATGCTAATGTTGCATCCACTTGATAAACTTTAATTTATATCTGCCCAATAAAAGCAGCAGATTAAAATGTTTCAGTTTTAATCAGATATGGTGAATGTAACCTATACATAATCCAGAATTTTTTTTTTATTCAAAACCATATTTTTAATTATGAAAGTTATTGATTAATTCGTATTAAAAACAGTATGAGTTATGACCTACATTAATTTTTATTTAAAACGAACCACAATCGTAAAAAACATGGGTGCATATGTTTACAGATCATTCCTATAATTAGTTTTCGAGATATAGATAAATAGTACTTTTCGACGTCTGAAAGGACCGTCTACTATTATCAAAGTATCCACAGGGAAGAAAATTTTAGAAAGTAACCGGAAAAAAAAATATGAATTTTTCTTTCATCTAAAGCAGTGGTTCCCAACCTTTTTTTAACCGCGCCCACCAAAACATCTCTAAAATGATGATGCCCCCCCTCCCCCTATAACATATAATTCTCATAAAATTTTAAAAGAATTTACTCCTGACAGAGTAAAAAGCATTTAACATTGATCCTGATACGTTCCGAAGGTAATGGATGAATCAAATATTTTTTATACTCATCTGATACTCCTCGTAGTTTACTGGCACACGGTCGCCACGTATGCGTGATGTATAGAGTGATCAGAATCCTTGATTAGAAAAATCAATAATTTTGAATAAAACATTTTTGTCTTATTTAATCACAGAATTTCTGCGATTAAATTACTAATCAATTTCTAATCAGAATGAAACATGATAAAAGATTCGGTAAAGGAAGGTCGTCAAGTAATTGTTAAATATACACTTGAATAGTTTCATGTGTAAAATTGATTTTCATGTGACATATTGCAGTACGACTTCATTCAATAAATAATTGAAAAAGTTGTTTAAAATTCTAAAATACTTATAAATCAGAAAAATTATAAAGAATTTTTAAATATATCAAAGTATCTAAATATCTTAAAATATTTTTTTTGATATTTATTCTGGTGGGATTGTATTTAAAACTTTTGAATGGATACTTTTTAAAAATTGAATTTTTTTTTATTTTGTTTTTGAAATTTGAATGTATAACTTTTATTTTCAGTCTACAGCATTACTATTAGAAAAACAATTCAGAAGGTATGGATTAACAGAAACTCTGAATTGTCCCCTTGAAAAGTTAAATTGCCCCCCTGAAAAGTCAAATTGCCCCCCTGTGGGGCGTACGCCCCCCGTTGGGAAACACTGATCAAAAGTGAATTAGTTTCATATTTAGAATTTATGTATAATTTTTCTGGTAACGAATTGCGTGTTATATGAACTTCTTTTTTTATTCATCTCACGAAACCCTATTACTCCCGCATCGTTGTCTGTCTGTCACAGAGTCATTCTCGAAAACTATGTAACTCATATAGTTGAAACTTTGTGTATAAATCAGAATATCAGCTGTAAAGAGCTGAAAATATTAAAATTTGAAAAATTCGTATTATTTTAATAAATAGAGATAAAAAAACAAAATTCTAACAGCCTTTCCCTATTTAATTAAAAAAAAATTCGTTATAGCCGATGCCAAAAATTAAAAATCCACGAAGAAATTCTTTCTACAAGAATTAATTTTCTATCAGACGATTTCCACGTGAAAAATGAAATAAAAAGTTTCACCAAATGAAAAAAAAGATTAATATGAAATAAAATTGATTGACGTCAGAGTCGTAATAAAACGGAAAATGTCTAAGATTTCTCAATAATACAAGGAGTATGTGTAAGTACACAAAGCAGATTAATATCACGTCATTAGAGAATTATAACGAAAATCTGACGTCATATGGGAAGTTTAACGAATTTTTCAAATGTTTGAGAATAATACAAAGCGAGTATCTATATTATAAAGGACAAACGTGTCCGTGCGTAACGCTGACGTCATTTTACGAATAGCAACAGTTGACCATGAAATTTCGTTTTGCGATTTTTGGTACTGCAATTTTATAATTTCTAAACATCGCACATTTTCAATTTTTACACCGTTATATAGAAAAAAATAACTACTTTCAAATGCAATTTGTTTGAAAACTGTATCGCAATTTACTCATTTTTTATAACATTTAAATTAAATTTCAAGCATGATATTTAAAAAAAATCTCTATCGCTTGCAGACGATTACAAAATATTAATCAGTTTGTACTTTAAACATTATAAAAAATTCAGCATTTGTTTCCAACGAAATTTAATAATGAAATGAAAACTTCACTAAGCAATGAATAAAATAGTACAAATAAAACACAAATTTTACAGGCATGTAATTGAAATAACCGCTTAAAACCACTGAAATTATCAGAATAAAAAAAACTGCTGTAGATAACGAAATTTTTAGTGATATCTTCGGCTATTAACTTCTGTCACGAGGGCAATGCGAAATTACCTCTTTTAATAAATTTCAACATTTTATTTGAATATATAATTGACATATTTCATATAAAAATGCTCTTTGGCGTTGTTAGGGGACAAAGTAAGAAAAAATATTAAATGTAAAAATCTATTAGAATTTTCAGTAAAAAAAAGTAAATGGTTTCACATTTATTCTCTATTCCGGGAAGCCCGGGTTGGATACCCTAGTTAATATAAATAATAGAGAATAGTAAATATATGAATTTGAGGTTTGAGAAACATATTGAATCGTGATAAAAATCCGATTATAGAAATATTCGCATATTTTAATATTTTGAAGGTGTACAATTTGTTTAATTTTGAAATTATTTTTTTTAAATATTGCATTTAGTCCGTATGACGGATATTAGTATGACAGAATATAATAGCGGGCTTGGCCCGCTATCCGGCTGGTTTAGATATTCGAAAAAACGAAAAAATAGACCGGTAAATTTTTACTTTATAAAAAACATGACCTTTTTTTTTTATTATTTGTTTGAATTTATTAAAGGAAGGATAAAGTGTTTTGAAAGGAATATTAAACGAAACCCTTTGAGCGATCTTCGATCACACTTACCCACTTGTTTAAGATTTTAACTTTATTATTATTTTTTTAATTTATGGAGACTTTTTTTTTTTTTTTTTTTTTTTTTTTTTTTAAATAACGCTGTGGGAATTTGAGAAAATATATTTAAACTGTATACTTTTCTCCAAACTTCTTTGATCCAAAAACTTAAATAGAGCGTCAAAAGAACGTGTTATTATTCGAAAAATGAAAGTTGGTGTAATTTTAATTATATAGACAACTCCTGTTTCAGAAATTGTATTTATATTAATTGTATTCATACTGCTCAATATAAAATTATAAAATGAACAAAAAGAAGATTCACCAAACTTTGATAAATGTCACGTTATTGCATTCATGTAAATTCGTCTTTTCCCGTAAGGGTTGATAACAATTGTTCCCACCGAAGTCTTTGTACAATTAGTTTTAAGATCTATTCTAGTGACAGTAAAATCTGTGAAAATGGAATAGTTAGGGGCCGGAACCGAATTCCGTTTTAGGCAAGTTTAGGTTTTACAAGGTATGTTTATCCTTCCGTTATCGGGAACGTAAAATGTTTCCGTTTAAGAGGATTCCATTTTCACAGAGTTACTGCAATGCAGTAAAACATGTCAAGAACAAATCGCAAGGGATTGGATAAAGGTTCCATTTTAGACAGGTTACTGTTATAGCAAGTATAAATTAAGGAGTTCTTTATGTCAAACCTTAATTTTTTTCATTTGAGATAGGATTCCGTTATAGACAGTTTCCGTTTTTACAGCTTTTACTGTAATACATATAATGCTCTCCAGAGGTGTATTTATAGCATGGATGTTTTAAACGGGGTCTGTCTATAACGAAATGCTACCTTTAAAGAAAAAAAATCATAATTCTGGCGAAAGAAAAACCTGCCAAAAACGGAATTTTTCACTGGTCACCTTGCGATTTCGTCTTAGTTCTTTTGTTTTTACTGCTTTTGTATCCATGATTCCGTAAACTAGCTCATTGTTCGTTGGGTGTGTGTCCAGACCCTCCCTCCCCCTCCAGGACCGTGCGAAGAGAAAACTGCGCCCGGGACAAAGTTTCAATTTGGCGCCTCCCCCCCTCCCCTTCTTTTTGTGGCACATAACACAAAACTGATAAAGTACAGAAACAGAAATAAATTCTATTGAATAAGCATTTTGCGTTTATGTTGGAACTTTAAAAAGTTTAATTTTAATTCAGAAATTGCTAACAACTAAATAGCGTAAGAGAAAATTGCACTTATTTGTTGGAGACATCATGATATTTTGAATCAGAAAAAAAGAATGATGAAAAGAAAAAAAGAAATTCCCCAGAAAGTGATCGATGACCAAAAAATGAATAAATAAATAAATTAAACCGTGGTTGATAATATAAATTTGGCGCTCCTTGAATTTCTGCGCCCGGGGCGAAGGCCCCTTCTCGTCCCCCTCTTCGCACGGCCCTGTTCCCCTCTATGGCTTCGTGCTTCGTAAAACCTTGCTAGAACTCCACTGAAAATTTTCGCGGCTCACTTATTGAGAACCGCTGACTTTGCCAATGGAGTGCATATTGTTTGTAGTGCTGCCATCTGTTAGCGATTAATTGAATGAATTTAAAATCTAAGAATAACACAATTAAATTATATATATGAAAGAGCTGAACAAAACAAAATAATAGATAAAAACTGAATGCATTTTATGGCATCCTTTATATATATTATCTGTGACTAAATTTTGAAAACTATGATTTACTAGTAAAACAGAAAGTTTTAAATCCTGATAAGATGAAAAAAAAATACACATTTTGAGATACATGTAGAAACAAAATATACTTGTATTTTCATAATTTTGCATACATATAAAAAAAACATAAATTTGTAATATTGGTAATGGTATTTTTAACAATAATAATCAAAATCTATTTTCTATTTGCAGTACTATTCTAAATATCAAAATGAAATCCAAGAATTTTAGTGCTGCCATCTTCTGCGGAATCTTGTAAACATTTATGGTAAAATGAATAACGACATGTTACAAAAATGAAAATCCTTTAAAATTTTATTCAACAAGTGGCGTAACATTTTTATATCTTCCAGTAAATTTGTCAAAAGCAATCTTTGTTAAGATTTTTAGATTTTTTTCTTTGAGGAAAAATGCATTTTTTTTTTTTCCTCGTGAGAACACTTTCTCCTATATTAACCTCAGAATTTTATGTTTTGGGAACTTACTTTTGTTTTTTCTAAAGAGAATAAATAAATTTGAGTTATTATTGATGTACTGCATGAAATAAGTAGTTTTTCAAAGACTGTACAGTTTATTTTATGAAAGAAATACAGAGAATCTATGAACACATAATTACATGGACATATGCACACTAATTCATACATAAATTGCATTTTGTTTTTAAGTAATACCACATTATATACATCTTTACTAATCATGTACATCTTCTCCTACATTTTCATTCAATACTCAGTTTGAAAAATTACAACTCGTGTGATTATGTATATTATTGATTTCCTACGACATACGAGGGTGATTCAATAATTATTGTCCCGAGTGTATATAAAATATTTGTACTGAAATGGTTGATGTGGAATATTAAAGCCTAATGTCTTAGATACCTATATGCTAAATTTCAGAATCGTAGCTGCTATATTAACGTATTTGTTTTCGTTTTAAGTGTGAGAGGTGACACCTAACTTGAAAAATGGAGAAAACCGAACAACGAGCTGTCATCAAGTACCTCCAAAAAAAGAAGTTAAGCCCAAAGGAGATTCATGAGGACATGGTCAGTGTATTGGGTGATAGGGCCCCTTCCTACCAGGTGGTAAAGAACTGGTGCCGTGAATTCCGTTGCGGCAGGGAAAGCTGTCAACAAGCCCTGGTGCTGGTCCCCCCCCAACAACAGCACCTCAGAAAACATTGATGCTGTGGATGACACGATTATGGCAGACAGACAAATCACCATGCAACAGTTAGCAGACATCTTTCACATCTCTGTATGCTCAGTGGAAACCATTGTGCATGAACACTTGGGATTCAGAGAAGTGTCGGCGCGTTGGGTACCCAAAATATTATCCCTTCAACATCAGAAAGTGTTCGATGTTCAAGGGCTGGTTTGGAGCTTATGGGGCCAGACCTGAAGCAGTTCTGTGAAAGATTTGTGACAGTGGATGATACGTGGCTATATCACTATGATCCCGAGTCCAAACGACAGAGTATGGAGTGGTGGCACAGCAGTTCACCTCCCCCACAAGTTCAAGGTGAAAGCATCAGCACCCAAGGTTATGACCACAAAGTTTTGGGATGCGAAGGGTGTGCTTTTTATTGACTACCTGGAGGCTGGACACACTATTACCTGGGTCTATTATGCAGCCCTAATCTCTACGTTACGCGAAGCAATCAAGGAAAAACAGCGCGGGATGTTGCAGCGAAAAGTGCTGTTCCACCAGGACAATGCTCCGGCTTTCAGAAGTCATGTTACTGGTGTCGCAATCCATGCAGCTAGTTTTGATGTGTTGGAACATCTTCCCTACTCTCCAGACCTCGCCCCTAGTGACTTTCATTTATTCCCTAAGTTGAAAGAGTACCTCAGGGGGACGAAATTTCACTCGAATGCAGCTGTTATGGAGGCTGTAGAGGAATGGCTCTCAGCTAAGCCAGAGACTTGCTTTGAAGCAGTCATAGTGGCTTTACAGCATAGATGGCAGAAGTGCATTTCTGTGAAAGGAGACTTTAATGAAAAATAATATTGCTAATAGGTTAGGGACAATAATTATTGAACCACCCTCGTATAAGAGAATAAATAAATAATGAAATGGAACAAATAAATAACTACTAACGAATCAGAGGAAATAATGTACTAAAACAAGTTAGTAAATAAAAGGCAGATTAAAAAAATAGCAAATAAATAAATAAATAAATTCTTGTAAAGTGAAAGCTTATGAAAAATTAATGGTAACCAACATTTCAGAAATATTCATCTTATCTCTAGAAACTATTTGGAGAAAAATAAATCAGAAATGTTAGAAAAGAATAAATTTCTGTGGTTTTCGAAAACGTTTTTGAAATAAAAGGATACCCCTGTTGTCTGTAAATTTCCGAACAGACATTTTAGCTTATTTCGAAAACCTATCGGTTTCTGAGATTTCTGATTGAAATTTCTTTTAAAAGTTTCTGAAGATAAGAAAAAAAATTCCTAAATCGTAAGTAACTAGAAAATTACAATAAAATTTTTTAAACGTATATACTATGTCAGGAAACATTTATGTAATTTTTTACAGTGTGAGGAACAAGATTTAATTCGAAAATTCAAAAATAATTTTAAAAGTCAATATAAATCCAGAATTTCATATTTATGGGATATATTGTGACATATATTATATATATGAGTGCAGTTAAAAATTGAAAATATCACAGAAATAAGTCCTTGCCGTGTATACACGCGTATTTTTCGAACTTTTTAACACTTTTCAACAAAGTTGAAAAGTGTTTATGGATGCGGTTTGCCTGTCTGTCTGTCCATACTCTAACTTGCGTACATATAATATAGGTATTGCCATGGTATCGATATACGTTATTGCGAGTTACTATGGCATGTTCGGTATTGAAAATGAAGTGCGTAGCATTTATAGTTCATTCACAGGGGCAGTCAAAAGTATTTCGCTACATTACGGTCTATGGAGAAAAATCATTTGCGGTGTATTTTAATGGTGTTACACTATTTCAAACATAATGAAATTTATATACATTATTGAGGTGTACTACAAGATGGTTACTATAAAATATAGTATGTATAGCACTTACAGTTCGTTTACAGGGGCACTAAAAATAAATCCCATTATATGATGATCTATGCGGAAAAAACGTTTGCGGTGTGTTTTTTAATGATGTTACACTGTTACAAATATAATTAAATTGATATGAATTTCTGATGGGAACGAAACCATGCTTTTTGAAGAATATGGAGTACAAAGCACCTATCATTCATTTACACTGTCACACAAAAGAATTCGGTTATATAATTGTCTACGGGGAAAAACTGTTTGCAGCATATTTTAATTATGTTGCACTATTTCAAAAATGATGAAAGTGATACTGAGGTTTATTACAATATGCTTGCTGCAGAATAGTCATAGCATTTATCGTTCATTCACATAGGCACAAAAAAGATTTCAGATACAATACTGTATCCGAAATATTGTCTATTTAGGGATGATGGCAGGAAGTGCGTTTTCAGTTATATTATGCGTTTTTAAGCTTAACTAAATTTTTGCATATTACGTAGTGTGTATAAATTCTATAAATCATATACATGGATACACAAAATAATTCGTAAGCATTACTGAGTATGAGCGTCCATTGCTTAAAGGGTGTAAAGGGTGTTTTTTAATTTGAGTTATGCAATTTTAAGCTTAACTATATTTAGTATAATAGGAGATGTTTGTAAAATATAAATCAAATCAAATACAGGGCTAGGAAAAGAACTTGATAATGGCCACCTATGAATAGTAATTCCTGGAAGTGTGACTTCAGTAGTTTTACGCGTGCTTTTGGCCTGAGTTAAATTTTAGCTTAATATGTTGCATGTATAAAATCTGTAGATAATATACAGGTCTATACAAAAGAATTCAAGTGCGTCCCCGTCTATTGGTAGACATTGCTGAAGGTGAATTTTCTCCTGTGTTATGCGTTTTCTTATTAAACTAAATTTTACCATACTAGAATATATACAACCTATAGATTATATACAGGGCTGCACAAAAGACTTAGAGTACCTTTCTGGCTATGGGCGGTAATTGCTAAAATCTCGTTTTCAACGGTGTCATGTGTTTTCTAAAATGTTTACTTAGACATATAATCTAATCTTTCACCTTACTAAACAGTGAAGTTTTGTAACACTATTCTGGATGTGTTTGAAAGTGTTTCATAATCTATGTTTGACGCATGATTTTTTTTATCTCGTTTTCATTTCTTCGGGGGGAAAAGTAAAGGAAAAATTATTTTTTTCCAGCGTTTATTGTTATTAAATTTTCACGAAGGAAAATTTAGAGCAACTGAAGAAATGATTGTTTGCAGATGAGTATAATATTCTATTAAATAATTAATATTAATTATGAAATACTGAGATAATGACATATTTTGATAATTGTAATTGTAACATTTTAGAATATACAGGGTGCAAAATGTTATCTATCGCCAACCTTTAATTTCTCAACCGTTGGTTGTAGACATATAGTTCCAATTACAAAAGCGCTTAAAATGAGATAAATATTCATGTTGTGGCTTAAAAATCAATTTTATAAAAATTACGAAATATAACTTTTTATACGGTCCTCCGGTCCCTATAGTTATATTTAGTAAATGTTTGCACATATTATAACAAATACAACACAAAAAGTTTGACTTCTGTACGACAAAAATTGGCACAGTTATTAAATTTCAAAGTTTGAGATTTTTTCACATGATTTTGTCTGTCATTCAGGGATCAATAAAAAATGAATTAGAGTAATTCGAGATCGAAATCAGGGTGCAATGTTCTTTTTACGGCAAAACTAACTTTAGCCGGTATCGCTAAATCAATGTATCACCAAAGAGGTTATTTCATCTAAAAATTTGAGCTGACTTTGAGAGGTCGTATACAAAGCGAAGAATGAAATATTGAAATTAAACAGAAAAATAAATATTAATTTATTATTGTTGGAAATCTGGACAAAGTTTTGTCCCCCAAAATTTGTTAAGTGGTTTGTTCGGGAGTTGTTCGTTCCGCATCTTTTTTTCTTTTTGCATTTCGGTCGTAAAGGCACTCTCTTTTAACTGTAACTGTATGTATATATATTTTATTCTAGTTTGATGTACGGAGTAAGTATATCTAGGGTGAAACAACTCCATGGAATGTGATGGAAGGACGGTTTACCCATTGCTGCATGTATATTGGTAATGTTAGGATAATGTGATAACCAAGTTTCTATCAAAGGCTGGAGGTATATGTATATAGTATCTTTATTTAAGTTTAACGTTCAAGATGAATTGAATAAATGTGATTCTCATTTCAAATTAAACTGTTTCTTCAATGTGCTATATACTTGGTCATACCACAGACCTCATCCACTGTGTTTTATAACTCTGCTCTATCTCTATCACGGTTAGGGGCCATGTTATGCTATTTAAAGGTCAAATAGATGCAGTGTGGTGTGTTTTAGATGAAATATATATAGTTTAAAAAGTATAAGGGCACATGTTCCTGAGTTAACTTATTTTTTCCCGAAACTATAGGATTATAACTATTCTTCTTGGAAGCTAGACGTCAAATGTGTATTGATCGATCGGAATTGCTGGGAGTTTATTACAAAGCCAGATATCGCATGTAAAGCGGATCCTCTGATCGTGAGAAAAGTGATTTTGAATGGCGTAAACGCAGAGCTTATACGACGATTTATCAATCCATCGAAAGGAAATTCCAGATATTAATCGCTCAGACAAAAGATGCCTGGGATATCTTAAAGTTAAAATTCGAATCAACGTCACGGGCACGTTTACCTGGATTAGTGGATGAATTTTTTGAGATGAAGTTAAACTCGCAAGAAGAAGCCATTGATTTATTTTGCAAGGAAATTGAAGAAAAAAGTTTCAAATCAAAGATGCAGGATTTGATATGTCAGAATTGTTGGTATGTTTCCAGTTAATCCGTCGTTTACCTGAAGAATACGATAATCTAGTTCAAACATTATATAGATTAGATGACACAGAATTCAAATTAGAAAATGTATCTAAACAGTTAATTAGCGAATATGGAAGAATTTGTTTAAAACGTAAGGATGAAAGTAAAGAGGTTATCACTGTAGGTGATGCTTATACAACAAAGTTTAAAACTACTACCGATAAACCAACCATTCCAAAGAATTTCGTAACCAGTTTGGTTACGAGCCTAGCCATGGTTTTCAAGTAGTTGAAGCGACCTGGAATTCTCTAGATGCTCTAATACTTCACCAGCTACTCGTATGGGGCCGAGTTTAATATGCAGTTACGGCAGACAACCTGGTCACACAGATACAAGGTGTTTCACAAAGAGAAACTATAGAGGGAAGAAGAAAGCTTTCTACAGTGAACGACAAGGCAATCTGAATTCGCCCTAATGTCTTCAAATGAAAAAATTGGGGAATTTCTTCTGGACTCAGCAGCTACTTCTCACTTTACGAATGACAGGAGTCTATTCGTAACCTACAAGGACCTCCCCCCTCAACATGTGCTGATTGGAGACAAGGAGTGTTCGTCGGAAGTATTGGGTATAGGTGATATTGACTTTACAATACTAGATGTAAAAGGTAATGTAGAAATAACTTTAAAAAATGTTTTATATACTCCTAATATGAGAAGAAATTTAATTGGTGCGTCTAATATAGACATAGCAGGAAACCAAATTCAGCGGGGAAATAATAAAATGATTGTGTATGATAAATTTAATCGATATTGTTTTACTGTACCTAGAGTAGATAAATTATATATTGTTAAAGGTTATGCTTCAAAATTTGAAAATTTTGCATTTTCTACTAGTTTAAATGCAGAGATTGTACATCGTAAGTTCTGTCATACAAATTTGCCTTTATTTGACAAAATGAGTAAAAATAATTGTGTTAAAGGTGTTGAAAATATTAACTGTAAAAACAAAAATAAGATGTGTGAATCTTGTGTAATTGTAAAATCTAATAGGCATTTGTTTAAAAGAAATTATCTGTATAAACGCATTTCTAGTAGCATTTCTCGACAGAGTGTATATGGATTTGTGGGGTCCTAGCCCAGTTAACTCGTTAGGAGGGGGGAAATACTTTTTGTCAATAATTGACGTTTATTCTAGAGGGACTGAAGTGTATATAATTAAGAATAAAACGGAAGTTTTTGAATGCTTTAAAAGGTTTTTAGCGAAAGCTGAGAGACAAACTGGTAAAAAATTAAAGAGTGTACGAACTGGTAATGCGTTGGAATTTATTTATAAATGATTTGAGAAATTTTTAACTGATTTGGTATACAAATAGAAAGATTCTCCATTTATACTCCAGAACAGGTGGGTGTTGTTGAAAATTTCAATAAAGTAGCAATGAATGCAGTTCGAGCAATGTTACACGATAGCGGATTAAAACTATCATTCTGGGGGGAAGCTCTTTTAGCGTTTGTTCATACAAAAAATAGAACCGAGCACAGTTTAACCCAAAGTCTTACACCCCAAGAATTATGGACGGGATTCAAACCTTCGGTAAGACAGTTAAGAATTTTTGGTTCTTTAGCATTTGTTAATGTTCCTAAAGATTTATATACCGAAAGAAAGGTGAATTGTAGAAACTATTCATGTGCCTATAGATGAATCAAAAAAGGGTGTAGAAACATTATTTGGGGGAAATAATAAGTATAAGGATATTGTATTGAATTTTAATGAATCTCAAATGGAATCAAATGGTTTAAGCAACGCGACTCTAAATCTTAATCATAAACTACCAGGAGAAAGCTTAAACGAAGATGAAGAGGAAATGGGGAGTAAGATAACTTTAACTTCTATAAATATTTCAGAATGGAAAATAATTGAAAAACCTAGAACCAAAAGGAACAGGATTGACGTGTATACCCCGATAACAAATAAGAGACTGAGATCTTTAAATGATGTTAAAAAATATTATACCCCGATAATACCCGAATAATTTATTATACCCCGATAACAAATAAGAGACTGAGATCTTTAAATGATGTTAAAAAATATTGTCAAGAAAATAAAATCGTTTATGAGTCAGATAAATTTGACTTTAAACCTAAAACTATTCATCCTAATCTTGAAACTTTAAATGAACCTTCAACTAGTGATTATAATGATTCATATTTAACTGAATTATTTCAACATGAGTTTTACAATACTGAAATCCCTAAATCGTTTGAGGATGCACAGGAAAACCCAGAAAGGGGAAAATGGAACGCCGCGATAAGGGAAGAACTTGAGATGATAAGTAAGAGGAAGGTTTGGCGGTTGGTTGAACCACCCCAAAACGCCACAGAAGTGGGAAGTAAATGGGTTCTTAATATAAAAACACAGAAAAAATGGTAAAAAATATAAGGCACGTCTAGTTGCTCAAAATTTTAAACAGAAACCAGGTATTGATTTTAATGATATATTTTCACCTGTTATATATTTTTCAATTATGAAACTAATGTTTATTTTATTAGTTTCTATGTTAAATTGGTATCATATTCAATTAGATGTAAAATCAGCTTTCTTATATGGGTCTTTAAAAGAAACGGTATTTATGAAACAACCTCCAGGATTTGTAATGAAAAGTGCCGAAAATAAAGTTTGTTCGTTAAATAAATCTATTTATGGTTTACGGTAAAGTGGCCGAGAATGGAATTCGGAATTGGACAATATACTACATAATCTAGGATTTTGTAAATTAAAATGGTGTAACTGTGTATACCAAATAAGAGACTGAGATCTTTAAATGATGTTAAAAAATATTGGCAAGAAAATAAAATTGTCACTTATTTGTTATAAACTGAAAAGTAATGCAATTTTAGTTGTTTATGTAGATGATTTAGTTTTGTTTGCTAAAGAAAAAATATATTGCAATCTGTAACTAATATGTAAAAAATAGCTTGGAAATTACTGAAATAGGATTAAAGAAATATTTGTTAGGTATTAACTTTGAACTAATTGTTGATTCATTATTTATTCATCAAACAACTTACATTGAAAGATTAGAATTAAAATATAAAGGCTTGCCTAAAAGTTATGTTAAATTACCCTTTAAAATTGGCTGTATCTTACCAGATAAAGTTAACGAAAATGAAATTGTGGAAAATGAATTAATGAAAAAATATGCATATCGATCTTTAATCGGGTGTCTGCCATTTTTGTCAAATAGATCAAGACCTGATATTAGTTTTTCTGTAAATATAATGTCACAATTTGGTAATGGTTATACATATAAACATTGGTTAATAGTGGTAGATATTATGAATTACGTTTTTGCTACTAAAAGTTATAAAATAAACCTGTCTAATGTAAAATCATCACGTTTATGTCCATATTCAGATGCTAACTGGGGATGTCACCTTACTAAACGACATTCAAGCAGTGGATATATAATTTACTTTGGTAACGTTCCGTTTGCTTGAAAATCATCGAAGCAGAAATGTATTGCACTCAGTTCTATGGAGCCAGAGTTTATCTCATTAACTGAAAGCGTAAAGGAATTAACTTGGAGGGAATCGTAAATGAACTTAAAGGAATTAGTCTTAAATGAACTTAATTTATGTGATAAAATAAAACCAGTTCAGTACTGTGATAATGAATCTGCCATTTATTTTTCTAAAAATAGTCAAAAGAACTTTAAAACTAAACATATTGACATAAAATGTCAATTTATACGTCAATTAATAAATGAAAATGTTTTTGAGTTAAAACATATCAGTTCTATAGTTAATAAGGGAGATTTTCTAAGAAAACTTCTACTGTATATAAGGTTTCAGAGAGCCATTTGTATTAGTTTTGATTTTGATTATAAAAAGAAAGAGGAAGTTTTTACTACCGATGGGGCCGCATGTTGGAAATCTGGACAAAGTTTTGTCTCCCAAAATTTGTCAAGTGGTTTGTTCGGGAGTAATATCGTTCCGCACCGGTTTTTCTTTTTGCATTTCGGTCGTAAAAGCACTCTCTTTTAACTGTATCTGTATGTATATTTTATTCTAATTTGATGTACGGAGTAAGTATATCTAGGGTGAAACAACTCCATGGAATGTGATGGAAGGACGGTTTATCCCTTGCTGCATGTATATTGGTAATGTTAGTATAATGCGATAACCAAGTTCCTATCAAAGGCTGTAAGGTACAGGGTGACAATTATTGAACTATATGAAATAAAACGTAAATTATTCAAAAACTACTGAGTGCACAAATTTTATTCAACATGTAAACGTCACAACAGATATTCAGATTTAGGTTATGACATGTTCGATACAGCTGTCATCATTGGCTATGATGTGGCGCAGACGTATAGCAAAATTCTGTATGTCCCGCTAAAATGTCGGAACATCGATGCTGTCGATGACCTCCTGAATGGTGATTGTCAGCTCAGCATTGGTTTTGGGGTTATTTCTGTACATATTGTCTATAATGTAGCCCCACAACAATGTGTCACATGTGTTCAGATCCGGAGAATACGGCGGCCAAGCTAGTCCCATTCCAGCGGCTTCTGGGTACCCCAGAGCCAGAATGCGGTCCCCAAAGTGATTCTCCAGGACATCAAACACTTTCTTGGTTCGATGGGGTCGAACCGACATTGCCAACACTGTCATCACAAACGCTACCAGTTCTCTCAAACTTGCGAATCCAAACTTGCGAATCCAATTGTTATTATACTTGGACCGGTTGTCTTCAGCTTGTACTCGGTCGCAAACTGCCCTTCAGCTGCAATCGGGCTGTTATTGCTCGCATGGTAGTGGCATTCACAAGCGATATACGCTCAGGCACGCTGTACCGTGACATTTTCGCTTGTAAATGGCCGACAGGAACGAGTTACGTGCGCATGCGCATACAAATTCCCATCATGCCCTGTGGCCAACCACGACGTTTGAACTTCATCACGCAAACCGTTCAGGAGTTATGACGGTTTAATTTCATATAGTTCAATAATTGTCACCATATATATGTATATAGTATCTTCATTTAAGTTTAACATTCAAGATGAATTGAATAAATGTGATTCTATTGCATATAAAAACATAAACTGGTAGTTTTATAAAGAAATGTCTGATAAACACATTGAAGCAGATAATTTTGAAATCGAAGAGTTATTTTAAGCTCGATTTGATGAGATTGGTCAAGATAATTGGGCTAAATAAGTTTTATAGGATTAAAAACTGTGCATAGCATTTTAACCATTTTTTCCAGGCATTTCCTTGACTAGATTGGAATGTCCAATCATTTTTTAAATTTGCCTAAATTTGTAAGTTTTTTCCAAATTTTTATTCAATATTTCATTATCTGAGTAGTGATTTAATTCATAGCTTGAAATAGCTATTTTTATCCACTGTTGACATATTTCAAAAATCCCAAATAATAGTATACCCGGTACTTTTTCAGTATAGAAGACTTGGCGTTTTGTTAAAATGCTTGGCGCAATTCGGATTTCAAAAAGTGAGATTTGTTGCCGAATGATATAAACAGCTGCGAAAACAAACATTATGACGATCTCATCATATCTCATCAAATACTTATTTTAAACATTATGAAATTATATACTTATTTATGTGTTTAAAAATCAAATGTAATAATTTAAATTATCCTTATCTTGTTATAATTCCAAAATTTCATAAAAATCCGATTAAATTTCGCACAGTTACCATCGGGTGTAACACATATAATAATAATGCAAGCAATTTACTTCTTAATATTTTAAAGCAGATATCTGATATAACGATAAAACATAATAACCAACATTGCCTAAAAAACAGTTTTCAGCTTATTAATAAAATACATAATATCAATCCGGTAAAATTCATAAAAACATTGGATTGTAATGATTTATTTAATAGCATTGATATAAAAGACTTACATAAAACAATGTGTATATTATTTAAAGAATTTAAATCTCAATTAAAATTAAAAGATCATATTTCTGTAAATTTTTTTAAAACTTTATTAAACTTTACATTGCATAATAATTACATCATATATGACAATATTATTTATAAACAATGCCAGGGAATACCGCAGGGTGGGACCGCTTTAGTATTCTCTCTGACCTCTACTTATATTATTATGAAAGAAATATTGGTCCGAACAATGATTATGTATCGCTATATTGATATTTATCGCTATATTGATGACATTATCATTTTTTATTTCAATGATAAAATTTTCACATCACCACTCAATTGTTATCCTAATCAGCTTACATTAAGCGAAAATGATTTGATTAATAATAATATAAATTTTCTTGACTTAAAAATTAATATTAATGATAATTATAAATTAATATTTGATATTTATGATAAAAGATTTGACTTTCCATTTAAAGGAAATATTTTTACCAATTTTGCTTCATGTTTACATAAATCAGTTTATAAAAATATAATTATAAATTACCTTCATCGTATAAAATATCTATGCTCAGATATAAATAAAAACAAAAATATTAGATTTATACGAAATCAAGCAAAACTATATGGTTATCCTATTTTTTTTATTAATGCAATTATCAACTCTTTTAAATAACATTTATTACATAAATATAAACATGTTATGTAATAATTTATTTTGTTTTAGTGTGCGATAAAATATAGCAAATGATATAGCAAATAATACAATTAAAACATATATAAGGACTATTATTAAGCTGGTTGAACAATGTTTACACTTTATATAGTCATGGTGAATGTGCGTTTAGCCGATCACTTTTATATTAAGTGATACTAATGATAAGTTATAAAAAGTCTATAAAATGTCTTGTGATGTTCACGGAATTTTGGATAGTTATTGTGAGTAAAATGTTTTGTCTATTCTTTGCGGGTTTTTTGTTTCCAATTTTGCTATTTCCAATTGTTTTCTGGTAATAATACAGTATACCTGGATGAATATACTGATCTTAGCATAAATGTTAAGAACGAAGAGTATAGCAGACTCTCGTTCTCTGGTGTTTGTAGGTGGAAAAGAGCACAATTCTTTTAACATTTTATACTTTAATTACTAATCTGTAGACTATTTACAGTATTTACATGGGGAATTATAATAATAGGGGAATTCAGGAAATTACATCTAAGTCCCGTGCTACAATTCTGCAACACATTCTGTGCGATTCTGTTCTCGACTACCCGACACAACACTGTTATACTCCTACTTATAGATTTAATAACAGCTGACTCTGCTGTTTTGGACAAAGAGAAGTTAGTTCAATCTTAACTGAGTTAGGGAAAATAGATAACTCTGCTCCATTTTTCTGCTGTGCAAGGTTAATTCTTAAAGAAAGGGTTTTACGTCACAACAGAATCGCTGAGTATGTTTGTTGCTATGGCTTAGTCTTTACACGTGTATCACTGTTGCTATGGACTGCGAAACCCTTCTGCGATACCCACACTCGGGCATCTGACTTTAGACTGGACCCCCAGTCTGCATAGCAACAATGAGTATAATACACAAATATATATAAAATACAGATAAACACAATTCAATTACACTTCAAACCAATAAAAAACAGAAGAAAAAAAATTTCCTTTTGCAGAACTGACACTACATCTGTACTTGTGTTATCATCGTCCTTTTATAACCATCGTCCGTCGTAATATATTATTCAAACATACCATCGTCCATGAATCATCGTCCATCGCTATGCAGCATCTCATCTGCTGTTTCCATCAATTATTCATCGTCCATCAAAAATACCATTAAAAAAATACGAATGTTCATCGTCCTATCTGTTCATCGTCCTATCTTCAACAACAACAACAAAAAATTTTACTTCTTGAACATCGTTATACAAATTAGAAAAAATAAAAGCTTTGCAATACCACCTATATTGATCAGAAATTTAAAAAAATCACTATTTCTGTCAGTTGTACTTCTAGTAGGGAAAAAAACACATATACTGACCAGAAATAAAAAAAAAATCACTATTTATGTCAGTTGTACTTTACTGTGGAAATTCAAAAACAAAAATCTCACTTGAATTTCCTAAAATTGTTTAAAAAAAAACAAAATAATAAATGTATGAGTCCACAAAAAAAATCACTGGGCATCATTGTTAAGAAGAAAAACCACTATAACATACTTGGGAAAAAATAATATATCAGCTTGAAAACAAAAAAAATCACTCAAGCGATACTGAAAATTTTCTTTGCACTTAATACTGTTCTTTCCACTTAATGCACTCCAATACAAACAGATTTCCATCACAGAAGAAGATCACAGAAGAAGATCACAGAAGAAGAAAAAAAAATTGAATGTTTTTTCATGAGGTTTTCAGTACTGTTCTTGACACTTATCAGTTGTTTAGTATGTTGTCCAAAGTGTCGTGCGATTCATTTGATTCTACTACGTGGATATTGCTCTCACGCTTTGTCGCGGAGTTTTGAGAGGAGGTGCCTGGATTTGAAGACTTTCTATCGGCAGCGCGTTCTCTACACTCGAAACTTTTGTGACCGAAACGAAAACAAGAAAAACATTTGGGGCCCTTACTTTTATGTATACAATCGCTTGCCTTATGATTAAGATTTCCGCATAAAAAAACAGCTAAACTTGGTCTGTTTTTCGATGGCAGGGAACATTTTCTGGCTGTAGTTTTGGGTGCGCGTTCTGGTTTCGCGTGTCGAGCTGCAGATTTCCTCATAAATTAAAAGTTTTTGTTTAAATTGAGCCAAATCAGTGCATCCAAATAGAATAGCCTTATTACGCGACGAATCATCTATGCCTTGGATTATATAGTGGAGAAGCGATCTTTCATCTATATTTCCCGTATTTGCGATTTCTCGCATAAGCAAAAAGTATTCAATTAAACTCTCATTTTGCCGCCGTCTACGATTTGTTAACAACTCATGAATACTTGCAGGTGAGGAATAGTGTCCGAATTCCTTAAGTAACGCTTTTTAAATTTTCTCGTACGAGTTTATGTGTGGCTCGCTGCGTACAAATAGTAATGCTATATCTTTTAAAGCACGCTCAATAAATATGAATTTTTGTATTTCAGAAAGTGAAAATGATTCGGCTAGATTTTCAAAGCGAGTTATCCAATAATATTCTCTGTTTCCCGGCCACAAAAAGGGGGAATTAAATTTTCAAAATCCGCGAATGAAATAAGTGGTTTCGGTGAAATTTGTACACCGCTTGGGTTACTTATTGTCTGCAAGCTCGTATTTGCATTATTATGTATTGTCGGAGGAATAGAATTAAAGTCTCCTGGTTCTGAGTCACTGACTACTCCAAGTGCATTGGAAAATGCTTCTAAATTTGTCAATGCACTCAACATACGATGAGAGAGTGCATCCTCGTCTCCTTCTAATTCAACGGATAATAGGTTGGCTATGCTAATCAATTGTAATTTTGAAAATGCGTCTTTTATTTCGAGTATTTTGGCATTAAAATCATCGCTGTCTATTTCAAATGTGAAACCCTCAAAATTTCGCAAATTTTTTCGATTTTGCCTATTTTCATCTTTATTAAATATAAACTGGTGCAATAATTTTATTTTATCTGCCTTAGCTAATTGGAGAACAGCCTTCATTTGGGGGATATCTATCAACTTCATTTTTACGAAAGAGATAAAATCGAGAAATAATAATAATAAAAAAATTTCAGTAGTCACTCACTGCGATATGACTCTTTTAGCACGTAAATAAAGCGGCTCCTTTTTTTCGTAACTTCTCTAATCGCCTTGCACCAATATCGGTCAGTGCTGCTTCTTTTGTCGTCAATCTAGGTCAACTTTCTCCTCTTTCTTCTCCTTTTCTTCGATCAACGAAAAAAGGGTCTCGCTTTGCAACTGGCTTGTTGAGTCGTTCGTAGGACGAAAATTTAAACTTCAGGTTTACGGCGCTTCACAGTGGGGCTTCTTGATGCGGCGTTTCTTGGGTCCGGATACATCAGGCTGGCGGCGTTGTTGGTGGATTGTCGCGGTCTGGGGCTGGCAGGGCCGCAGAATTCTCCAAAAAGTAGCTGTTGTGTAGAGGCCGGCTCGGGTGAGGTCGTGCCGAAAAGTAGCACACTAGGGAGAAGTAGCACCTGTCTTCAAAAAATAGCTGGGTTTTTGTGTAGGGACCGGCCGAAGTGCCCATGTTAAGAACGAAGAGTACAGCACACTGTCGTTCTCTGGTGTTTGTAGGTGGATAAGAGCACAATTATTTTAACATTTTATACTTTAATTACTAATCTGTAGACTATTTACAGTATTTACATGGGGAATTATAATAATAGGGGAATTCGGGAAATTACATCTAAGTCCCGTGCTACAATTCTGCAACACATTCTGTGCGATTCTGTTCTCGACTACCCGACACAACACTGTTATACTCCTACTTATAGATTTAATAACAGCTGACTCTGCTGTTTTGGACAAAGAGAAGTTAGTTCAAACTTAACTGAGTTAAGGAAAATAGATGACTCTGCTCCATTTTTCTGCTGTGCAAGGATAATTCTTAAAGAAAGGGTTTTACGTCACAACAGAATCGCTGAGTATGTTTGTTGCTATGGCTTAGTCTTTACACGTGTATCACTGTTGCTATGGACTGCGAAACCCTTCTGCGATACCCACATAAATGCCAGTATATTTATGAAATACTGTATTATTTTTAAAACACGTGTGGATACATCCAGGCTGATGATTATATCTACACGATCACTACGTTTTTTCATATCCAATTATAATTTGGGTCTCTTGTTATCCAATTTTCCATTATATTTAGTCCATATTTCATTTCAAAATCCATTTGTATTCACTTGATATCAACTTCAAATTATTAACATTTTATGGTTTATTATATAATTTTTTTTCTCTCTCTTTTTAAATATTCTTCATATTTTCAGTTTTTTGGCCAATTACCATTGAAGCAAATGCTATGGTAAAATTATGATTGCACTTGTTATTTTATTAACTACGTGGTATTCTGTCTACACTTTATTACTAATTATCTCTTAGGAGATTTAATTAGAATGTTACAAGAACTTGATATGTTTTTTGAAATTCAAAGATATTATCTATATATATATATATATGTAAGGTATTTTACAAACTTTTAACCTATCTCAAAATCTACTCCATTTAATCTTTTTATTAAGTCTTAAAATACTATAATGTTTTTTCCTTTTTCCCTTCAAAAATCTAATTTTTTTTTTCTACGAGTCTTTACTGTTTTTTGGCGTTCCGCCTGCAATATGTTTCCTTCTTAAAAATCCCTTCCAAAAAATTTCTCTTTAATTATTCCTTTTAATTTTATCGTCTGTTTTTATCGCGGGATTCCCACGGCTTTCTAAAATATCATAGAAAGTTTTTTCGCGCTTTTTTTTGTGGTTAATTACTTTTTTTTACTTTTTTGTATCATTGCGCCCGAGGTTTTAAATACCTTCGCACCAGCATGGATATTGTTATTTTCTCTTAATTCCTGTAATGTAGAACAATGTAGACATCAGTGGAGGAGTAAAATATGCTAAAATTCTTTGAAGTTTATTTTTCTCTCTTCATTGTTTCATAATAATGTTTCAGATCTCAATTGATTGTAGTGTAGTATCAGAGGACCTGAGGGTCCTTTATTGTGATGGAGTAAAACTGCTAAATAAATATGTTTTTTCGTAACTAATTATGATTATTTGTGTGTCAGTGGAAATCTCAAGGTTTAAGATGTCTACTACTTTTTAAATTCGCCGCGATGACTGATAGATTGTGCTCTTATTGCGATCTCACCGCGATTAATAAATTATATTGATATGGCATTATGTAACAGCTTAGAGTTTATCACAACTTATCATCACTTAATCTTAACGAGAGCTTGTAAATATTATTGCGAAGTCATAAAATGCTTTAGTCAAAAGTCGACAGGATTCGAACTTGAGCGGGGAAATCCCAATGGATTTCAAATGAACGAAATGAAAAGTTAAATGATCAGCATTATGTAGAACCAATTTTTGATGTAGACCTAGTTATTTATGAGGATTTAAATATCCGAATACTAGTAAGTGAGGCTACATTTAACGGTCCTTAAAGGATAATTGGTAAATTATCTGATGTAAATTATAAGCTAGATTGCCCTAACTACCATACAGGAATGAATTCTGAGATTATTCATGTTTCCAAATTGCGTTCTTATAATTCCCCTGTTAACTTTAAATTATCTCATGAAAAACAACTAACTGAAGTAAAAGTAATTTAATACAATAGATTCATCCTAAACGGTAAAATAAAGAAAATCTAATATATTTAATTTAATTATAAAGATAATAGTCATTAATAGCATTCTTTTTAGCATTACAGTTGTATTCTTAAGTCGCGACAAGAATATTTACTTATTAGGAATTTTACTCTCAGTTAACATTTTATGCTGCCGTAATTGGTTGGTTCTGATAAGATTTCAGCTAATGTTAAATTGAATAAATTTTTTTAACTTATCTTAAATTTACATAAGTTATGTCGATGCCTACTAATCATAACAATGATGGTACTTATTTATTTATGTATTATTTTTAAAGAAAGATGATTTTAAATTGTTATATTGGACATAATTTAGTAAATAAAGTATTTGTATGAAATGAAACCAAAGAATTTTTTAAAAAACGCGTAGCCATGTAAAGATTGTACTACAACGACTTTGTTGGATGTAGTGGAAGTTTCTTTTATTTTTGATCTAGTATTGTCATTTCTTATATAATTTCTAATAAGATATTTTTAATATTTTATTGATGGTTAACTCTCATCAGGATCATCGGAAGCATAATTCTACTATTTACTTATTGTTATTATACTAAGAAATTAATTAACTTTGAATATTGAACTTTGAACAAAACTAAATAATGTTATAACAAATAATTGTACAATTGTTATGAGATGTATTAAGTTATGAAGATTATATAATATTGTTATCTTATGAGAATTATTTATAAATAATGTTAGTTTTCCTGAATTGTGCCTTAAACTTAACATACAGTGACAAATTGGAATTCCAAAAACTGAAATTTATTATAAAATTGAAATTTTGTGATTGACCATGAAAGTATCCAAGATGCTATGTGAACTGTGCAAGATGAGATAAATCCAAGATGCTATGTGAACTGTGCTCAACTTATGCTTTAAATTATTAAAAGGTCAATTAGTTATTACTGGACTTTAGAATTCGTTCGCATAGACTTACTATTATTGTTACTTATTTTATATTTTCATTATATTATTTTATTTATATTCTATATTATTCTATATTATTTTATGTATTGTTACTTTTATACTATACTAACGAAATGTAAGTATGTATATTGATCATGCAGGAATCTCTACAATTTTATTCAGCACTTAGAAAAATTATTTTAATAATATAATAAAAAACATAATTTTTAAAATTACTTAACGTAATGATAATTTTAGAATTTTTCTTTTAAATTAGATGTATTTAGTCAATTATCTCTCTGATGTCTACAACTTTGTAAACTGAGCTTGTGCAAGTTTTTATGAGCTTATAGTCCATTTTCGGTTTCCAAGGCTTATCGGTCTTTTTGTGGGGAGGGATAATGTAAGATATTTTAAAAACTTTTAACCTATCTTAAAATCTATTCCATTTAATCTCTTTATTTTGCCTTAAAATACTGTAATATATTTTTCTTTTTTCCATTAAAAAATCTAATTGTGTTTTCTACGAGTCTCTATGGATTTTTGGCGTTTTGCCAGAAATATTTTTCCCTAGACTATCTAGAAGGTTTTTTTTGTGCCTTTTTACTCCCCTTTCCCTTTTTTTTGTATCCTTGCTCCCGAGGTTTTAAATACGTTTACATCAGCTTAGATGTTGTTCTTTTCTGTTGATTCATGTAATGTAAAACAATGTAGACATTAGTGAATGAGTGAAATACGTTAAAATTCCTTTGAAGTTAACTTTTTTCTCTTCATTGTTTGATAATAATATCGAGATCTCAGTTGATTCAACTAAGTTCAGTATGAGTGGGCCTAGTCCTTTATCATGATGGAGTGAACTCTAAATAAATATGCTTTTTTGTAACTTATTATGATTATTTCTGTGTCAATGGGAAATATGAAGGTTTAATATGTCTACTGCTTTTTAAACTCGCCGCGATGACAGCTAGAGTGTTCTCTGATTTTGACTTCACCACGAATATTAAATTATATTGATGCGACATGACAGTGTGTAACAGCTTAGAGTTTATAAAAACTCATCATCACTTCATCTTAACCAAAGCTTGTAAATATTGTAGTGAAGTAATGAAATCATATAAGTATAATATATAAAAATATTGGAAAAATTGCTTGTGTATATGAAATAGTGAATAGGTTGCCAGAAAATATGTTGCCAAATTTCCTTCTCTCGACAAGACCATTTTATCTATCTCGCCAAGGCCTCTATACTGGGAAAGTACCATATATCCAAACACTTTTCAATTAAAAAATATGTTTTCGCGTGGATATTAAAAAAAAAGAAAATTTTAAAATTATGAAATTATTACATGCGGAAAGCATTTAATGTTAAATTTACGTCATATTTAAATAGATTTTCTTACAGCGTCTAAAATAAAGTTGCTTTCTAAACGTCATAAAAGTCCAGGTGGCAGAGACATTTTCTTAACCATTTGATACAGGCTTTTCAAATCTGTAATTAATTGTTTTTAATCAATCATGAAAACAGCCGAGAGTTTTCGTGACAGCGTTGGAATCTTGGGAACAGTAAAATCTCACAGTCGAAAGGAAATCAATGGTAACTCGATTACAGAAGATCGTCAGAGATAGTTTAATTTGATAGTATTATTATCAATATTCCGTATGCGGATAATCTTTTTAAAAAAGAAATGATTAGCGTGTTTTAAGGACTTGTATGGTTTGGATAGCGTAGCTCCTAAGGCGCAGAGTCGCCTATAGTCTTATGAGAACAGTCTTAAATATTATTGGCACCCCCCTCCCTCCCACACTCATTGCATTTGCCCATGTTTCTGTATAATGAAAGATTCATGTTGTTGAGTGGGATTTTTGTTGTTTGTTTGTTTTTTAATTACAACCACAGCATTTCTTAAACACATTTCCATTCATTTAATTTTCAAAAGTTTCTTTTTGTTTTATTATTTTAAATATATTATTAGCATACTTGATGTGTATTTCAGATAAAATTTCTCGAAAAGTTCAAATCCACAAACATTTTTGCTGTATCTTTAATAGTTTCAAAGATAAAAAACATATATTGTGCATATAAAACCACAATCTTTAATGTAATTATCGGTAACTTGACGGAAATGGGGTGGAATTATCATCAGTAGGTTTGCAGTTTCTCTCCAACCTGTCCCCGTTTTCCGCCAAAATTCCGCCAAGATAATTTTTTTTTATCTTTACGAAATATTAATATATATATATCATAACAGTGGCACATTTCAACTTATCAGTTTCATTTAGGTGGTCAATTGTTTCTGTATTTAAAGATTAAAAAAAAAAAAAAAAAAAACAGATACAGAGAGATATTTTATTAAAATAGGCAGCGCACTACTTTTTTTCGCGGAGGTATAAAGTTCCCAGTATATTCCGTACAGTCAACTTGCTCGTTCCCTAAGTATCTTCTACTTATAATAAAATCCGAAGGCAAGAAATTGTCTGTAACCAATCCGGGTACGACCACTCTGGTCTGCGAATCGACGGTAGTTAAACGCCATGTTGGGCTTAATGAAAAACCTACAGCTAAATGAGATAATATCTTCTCCTTAAAATCATGCCTGTTCAGCATATTTTCCTATAAAACATGTATATCATATCCTATTATATTGTTTTAAGTTCTTAATTAAAACTCTAGATTAAACATCGGAATTCCAACGACGAATCCCAATCAACAAACGAACACTGTTATCCAGTATTATATTACGCTTTCTTTTTAAATATTCTGGCGCCTTTTTAAATATTCTGGCAGATAATACAACAGGCATGAAAGAGTTCCTCCTAAAGGAGGAATTCCATATTTTTTATAGCAATTTTGGACATTCTCTGGATTGATGCACAAATGCAAAGAAATTTGTAGGGGGAGGGGGAGGGGACAGGGGTCTGAAAATTTTAATAATCAGACATTTCGTCTACTCAAATCCTTGGAGTTTGTTTTTGAATTGCTGTGCAAAAGAGCCATCAAATGAAAGGCGAGCTTATATTATAAGTATCTGAAAGTCATGTATATAAATGAAGTTGTTAAAAGTGTCTTTGCAGAGTGAAATTTCTTTTAAAGGAAGTTTTCATAAGGTTCTCTTTTTAATAGAATAAATTGTCTTATTTATACAACACTTTTGGATAATTTCACTGATGCATTTTTGGAGATTTATTTCTGGAGCAATGATTGATTTGACGTGTAAATATTTAGCATGGAGAATTTTTTTCTCTTTGGAAGAAGGGGAAAAATCTTCAACAGCCAAATCATCCAGAATAATATTTGTTTTGAAAAATTAATCACTGTACATAAGCTGATCAGATATATTTGGATTTATAACTTTAGCAAACTGTATTCAGTTTTATTTTTTGATGCAATTATGTTATGCATTTATTGTTAGTTTAAATTTGTTTTTAGTACTTTCTAAGTTCTGGAAAAAAATAATAATCATATCTACAGTTATAATGCATTTTATTGTATAAATAACTGTTAAAATGTGTCTAAATTATAAGAGTTTAGCGCCATTGTATAGATGGAAAAAATTCTCCAACTTTTTCCTGTTTCCCACTTTCATGCCTTATACAAACAAATTTTGAAATTTTGTTTCCATCGTAAATAAAATGATTTTTTCTTATGAAACGTAATTAAAATATAAGGAATAAATAGTACCGAGTAATTTCCATTTAATTTTGCTTATATAATGAAAAAATGAGCTATGTGGTGAGTCAAGCTCTTTAGAAACTCATTGATAACACTTATTTGCAAAAACTTTCGCACATGGATTATTTTTTAATATTTAATTTGAATGTTTTGTCCAATCGATGAACTATTTCAAAGATTTAATATTAAATAAATAAAAAAAAATTCCTCATCATTTGTATTTGTAGAAATCATTTGACATTTTTAAAATGTACTTTTCTACAATACGTACCTTTCAATAATAAAATCTTCATGCTGTTTGTTTGTATGAAGTCTTATGAAAATGCAGCGCAGATCAACTATCTGTCATTTTTGATGGAGGTTATATACAATAATTTCATATAAAGCATGTATTCTGTAAACAATTTTTTCTGTTAAACACTTTTTTTTTTTCAAAAATAGCGGTGATTTCTTTCGTAGGGAGGCTTTTGCGGTGATCAATCCAGTATTACGCTTCTGTTTTAAATATTGTTTCGGCGCCATCTACCGGCTTTAAGATGTACTTTTCCACAATACAAATCTTTCAATAATAAAATCTTCATGCTGTTTGTTTGTATGAAGTCTTATGAAAATGGAACGAAGATCAACAATCCGTCATTTTTGACGGGGGTTATATACTAGTAGTATATAAAATACAATTGAGGTTTCCGGCTAGCTGAAATCGCACGTGTTGCTACAGAAACGTGTGTGAGAAAGAGGAATATTATGGATGACTGGGGGAAAAACGCATTTAGTTTGTGAAGCTTCGAAGAAATCTTGCCTAACTTTGAACATAAAAAAAATGAGCACATGTCGACTGGGATGCATTTAAAAAATAATAAAAGGTCGAGTTTTCGAATTTATGTACTTTTGTTTCGGAGTGCTATTCTGAGTACATGATGTGCTTGAAAACAATCCATTATGACTCAATTATAAGAGCCCAGTTTTAATAGATATACCAGTATCCAAATCATCCGGACAATCAGATAAAGCACTGTAAATACGATGCATTGAAAAATTCCTTATCGTCAGGATTCACTGTAGTTGAAGTATTTTTTAATAATAAAATTGTGAGAAAAACCTAAAATATCAAGACAATATTCTTTTTAACACTTTCCAACCTAGTTGAAAAGTGTTTATGACTTCGGTTTGTCTGGCCGTCTGCCGTCTGGTCGTCTGTCCGTGCTCTAACTCTCGTAAATATGCTCGGATTGTTCTGCAATTTTTATATGTTATTGTCGTTATCTATAGCATGTTCCCTATTTCAACGGAAGTGTGTAGCACTTATAGTTTTTTTACAGGGACACTCAAAAGAATTCCGTTACATTGCGGTCTATGGGGAAAAATCGTTTGCGGTTTATTTAAATAATGTTTCACTATTTTAAACGCATTGAAATTTATATATATCACTAAGGTACATTACAAGAGGCTTACTACAGAATATTGTGTGTATAGCAGTCATCGTACATTTACAGGGACACACTAAATAATTCTCTACTGTCTGTTAACAATAATTCCTGGAAGTGCGTTTTAAGTTACTGAACGCGATTTTAATTTTAACTCGCTTTTTGTCTATTACGTGGTGTGTATAAATTCTGTAGATCCTATACAGGGAAGCACAAAAATTCGCGAACACATTTCCGTGTATTGACAGAAACTTCAGACGAAGAATTTTAAACTGTGCTACGCGTTTCCTAACTGAACTAAAATTTAGCATCCTATATAGTATATTATACAAATCTATAGATCCTATAAAGGGCTGAATAAAAGTATTCGGATATTTTTCCGAATATTGTATATGTTGGAAATTCCTGAAATTATGTTTTTAAATATGCTATGCGTTTTCCAAATTGTTTACTTAGATGTTATCTTTTAGCTTATTAAACGGTATATGATTTGTAAAATTATTTTGGAAGCGTTGGAAGTGTTACATAATCTATGCTTGACGCGTGATTTTTCGTTCTTGTTTAATAATAAAGTGAATGCGAATAAACACGATTATTTTACTATTTCTGATATTATCCTTAGTTTTAAAAAATGTATAAGCAATGCAAATGTAAACACGAGTTAACTCATGATCGTTCAATAACGTTTGGAGTTGAAGAACAAGTTAAATAGTGACCGGTCCACAAAGCGCTAAAATAAAATTATCTAATATACATTAAGTTTAAATACCATAACTCTTTTTTTTCTGTAATTTAAATTTAAGAACAATATCCTGTTACTTTCCGTACCTTATGACACAGGATATGCTAATTAACTATATCCCTGATTATACTTATTAGCAAATTCTTCCTTCCTTCTTATTTTTTTCATGCATAACTAAAGATGTTCAAACATATGAGACAAATTTTAAGTAGGTCAAAACCGTCACTCATAATGTTTTTCGAGAATAATCTTAACAGTAAGCATAAAGAAACACTGGTAAATAGAGATTATTCAAGAATTCAGTTCTTTTAAACTGCGTAATATTGTGATTTTCTAAATAAAAAGTCGAGATAAAGAAGTCGCATAACATAAAATAAAGAATTATGCATTGTGATTTTCATTATGTGACTTTCTGCTTCTGTACTTTTAATGGTGACAGGAGATTTTTTTAACGTTTTTAGCAAGTGATTTATTTAGCGGTTACTTTTTTATGTAAAACAAACATTGATTTTTAATGACAATATTCATATTATCAAATGATCAAAATTTCACAGCAAAAAACAATCAGTTATCAAAATCTAGAAATTAATTTTAAAACGTTACATAAATAAATCAAAAATTAACTATAACAATCAAATTTATAAAGGTTTATGCAAAGGTATAGTCCGTCAGTAATGTAATCGCTAAAAAACAAACAAACAAAAAAAATCCCTGACGGCTCGGCCTAAAGGCACAAGTAGATTTCGAAGACGCAGACCGTGGGGCACCTATTTATTGGGAATTACAGAAGAAATACCCATTTGCCATGATGTGGCAGTTGGAACCACCCACTTCGAAATATAGCTCTGCCTGTAGGCGGAGCCAGCTAGGATTTTTTTTTTTATTTTTACTGTAACAGTTGGTCCTATAAAAAACTTGTCAATATAAAAGTTGTAGATAATATTAAGAAGATTTATAATAAATTCAAGCTGATTTGATATCTTTGGAATTGACGAAGTTATGAATTTGTTTCTTCTGAAACCCCTATCTCCCCCTCCTTGGGGGAATTTTTAATTAAATCAAAAATCTGTCATACATAAATTTTTATCCCTTTTCCTGGAAGTGATAATAACTTTAAACGGATTCGATATGTATAAAAATTAAGACGTTATGGGTTTTTTTCTGTTTTCACGTCTGTTTGTAGGCGGAGCCATCAGGGATTTTTTGTTTTTAAATTTTTTTGCTGTAAGAGTTGGTCCTATAAAAAAACTTGTGAGTATAAAAGATGTAGATAACTTTAAGGAGATTTACAATAAATTTAAGCGGTTTTGATATCGTGGGAATTGACGAAGTTATGAATTTTTTTCTTCTAAAACCCCCCTCCCCCCCCCTTGGGGCCATTTTTAATGATATCAAAAATCTGTCATACAAAAAATTTCGGCCCTTTTCCTAGAAGTAATAATAACTTTAAACGGATTCGATACGTATCATAATTAAGAAATTATGGGGTTTTTCTGTTTTCACAAAAAGCCCAACCCCATTCCCCCCCCCCCTCTTGGTTCGATTTTGCCCATTAACGAACTTGACCGAGATGTTAAGCCCTTGATTTTATGTAATCAGTTTGGAAGAGAATTGTGCAGAATTATTGCAGTTATCATGTCCATGAAAAAGGTGATATAGATAGATAGATAGATATATAAAGTTTTGAACTGGGGGTGTTTTTGGGTTCTGGGAGTCATGATCGGCGTAGATCTGCAAATTTTTTTAAAAATTCCAACATAGGGGGAGAATATAATAGGTAGTATTTCTTATGAAATCTACCTAAAAACAGAGGCAGATGGTAGACACTACTAGAGAGTACGCTGTAGCAGGAACAGCGAACCTATGAAGCAGAGTATTTTCAGCACGCTATTGAATGAATTTTTAAATCAAAGTGTAGTAAAAATGCACTCAATATATGAATTTAGACTAGCTAAATTATATATAAATTCGACTGATTTGGGAACTGGTGAAACTGAAATGCAACTTAATGCAACCCAATCTAGTTCAATATTGACTCAAAATACTTTTCAAATTAAGAAAGGTTTTGGAGAATATCGAAAAGGAAAGATTACCAGACATTATAAGCAAAAATACTGACGTTAAACTTATGACAAATTTGAATTCAATGCCAGATTCGAATAACTGTTTAAAACACTAGAACGTCCGTCGTCCGTTGGTGTCATTTCGACACAAAACCGAATTTAGCCTTCTCTTTCTATCCCACTTTTTCACCTATATTCTTCAAAATTTTATGCTTTTTAATCATTTTGCGTAATAAGCACAAATTTTGAAATTTTTATTATATCATTCAATAAAAAAAAAAAAAAAAAATAAAAAAAAATAAATAAATAAATAAATAAATAAATAAATAAATAAATAAAAAATTCATTCAAATTCACCTATAACGTCCGTTGTTGTTATTTCGACACCAAGTAGAAAAAAATCGGCTTCTCTGACAGATAATGCTAAATTTTCATTTTCTCTAAAGCTGTGGATTTTGTTATTATTATTATTGAACTCTAAAAGAAAAAATATGCAAAATACGGAAATTGTACTGGTAAAATGCGGAAATTCTTTTTCGAGTGTAAAAATATAAAAAAATCACAATGCGTTAGCGAAAACGACAAACAAACTAGACTTTTAGCACTTTTATCTGTCAAAGATATTCTTAAATCTATAGTCGCTCATTTCTGACGCATTAACGAAATCATTTTATTGTAGAAAAATTTCCGTAAAAATACTAGACCGGGAGGCGACCGCATAAAATTCCACCTCATCGAGTTGATGGATGAAATTAATGCACTAAATAGAGCTCGATTAGCATATTAAAATGGAACTGGTCTGCCACCTCATATCTTGGTGGAACACCCGGGCAGACTGGATTTTAGTGGTTGAATTTCAGGTCCCCAACCACCTCATCGAGATCACGGATGAAATTCATGCACTAAGTAGAGCTCGATTAGCACAATGAAATGGAACTGGTCTGCCACCTCATGTCTTGTTTGAACATCCGGGCAGACTGGATTTTAGTGGTTGAATTTTAGGTCCCCAACCACCTCATCGAGTTCACTGATGAAATTAATGCACTAAATAGAGCTCGATTAGCACAATGAAACGGAACCGGTCTGCCGCCTCATATCTTGGTGGAACACCCGGGCAGACTGGATTTTAGTGGTTGAATTTCAGGTCCCCAACCACCTCATCGGTTCAATGATGAAATGCATGCACTAAATAGCACTCGATTAGCACAATAAAATGGAACTGGTCTGCCACCTCATATCTTGGTGGAACATCCAGGCAAACTGGATTTTAGTGGTTGAATTTCAGGTCCCCAACCACCTCATCGAGATCACGGATGAAATTCATGCACTAAATAAAGCTCGATTATCATATTAAAATGGAACTGGTCTGCCACCTCATATCTTGGTGGAACATCCAGGCAAACTGGATTTTAGTGGTTGAATTTCAGGTCCCCAACCACCTCATCGAGATCACGGATGAAATTCATGCACTAAATAGAGCTCGATTATCATATTAAAATGGAACTGGTCTGCCACCTCATATCTTGGTAGAACACCCGGGCAGACTGGATTTTAGTGGTTGAATTTCAGGTCCCCAACCACCTCATCGGTTCAATGATGAAATTCTTGCACTAAATAGCACTCGATTAGCACAATGAAATGGAACTGGTCTGCCACCTCATATCTTGGTGGAACATCCCGGCAGACTGGATTTTAGTGTTTGAATTTCAGGTTCCCAACCACCTCATCGAGATCACGGATGAAATTCATGCACTAAATAAAGCTCGATTATCATATTAAAATGGAACTGGTCTGCCACCTCATATCTTGGTGGAACATCCAGGCAAACTGGATTTTAGTGGTTGAATTTCAGGTCCCCAACCACCTCATCGGTTCAATGATGAAATTCTTGCACTAAATAGCACTCGATTAGCACAATGAAATGGAACTGGTCTGCCACCTCATATCTTGGTGGAACATCCCGGCAGACTGGATTTTAGTGTTTGAATTTCAGGTTCCCAACCACCTCATCGAGTTCACGGATGAAATTCATGCACTAAATAGAGCTCGATTAGCATATTAAAATGGAACTGGTCTGCCACCTCATAGCTTGGTGGAACACCCTGGCAGACTGGTTTTTAGTGGTTGAATTTCAGGTCCCCAACCACCTCATCGAGATCACGGATGAAATTCATGCACTAAATAGAGCTCGATTAGTACAATGAAATGGAACTGGTCTGCCACCTCATATCTTGGTGGAACACCCGGGCAGACTGGATTTTAGTGGTTGAATTTCAGGTCCCCAACCACATCATGGAGTTCACGGATGAAATTAATGCACTAAATAGAGCTTCATTAGCACAATGAAATGGAACTGGTCTGGCATGTCATATCTTTGTGGAATTCGTGGCAAGACCGATTTTTTGTGGTTGAGATTAATTTTTAGTTACTTCTCTTTTCATAAGAAAGTAATAGATGCTTTTTTGACGGAATTATACGTTTTAGAAGGTTTTAAACATATTTTGACAGTTTTTAGAAAGTGTGTTTCTGTGTTTCTGTCTGTATGTGACAAAAAGGTCACACAAAATGACGCTCTATCTCAAGAACTAATGCAGTGCATTTAATAAAAATTTATATTCAGTAACTTGGTGCATTTTAGGTTTTTGTATAAATCGCCCAACAGGTGACGTTTCAATACGAATTCCGCAATTGCTCTACTCAAGGAATAAAGCATGGATTTTCATCAAACTTAGCATTCTGTTACACATTGAACTTAGTTATTTCTGGTTAGGTTTTGCTGTAAAATAAAAGCTGGCGTTGCTATGCTGCATTTTTCATGATTTTCACGTCTAGCTATTTATCAAAGACAAATGCACGGAATTTAATCAAACTTCATATTCAGTTACACTTTCAGATAAATAAATTCTTAATAGGTTTGAGTGTATACATCCTAACATGTGTCTCTTTTATTAAATTCCTACTATTAGCTCACACTGTCTATATATATCTCTTGTTCAAATTTTCAATCGTTAATAAAATATTTTCTATTCATCCACTCAAGTTCAAATAATTTTTTTTTAAACTTCTAGTGGATGACACTTTATGTTAATACAGTTTTTTTCAAATATTAATTCATTAATTAAATTAAATTAATTAATTTTAGTTTTAAATGGGAGAAAAAATTCCTCCCATTGTTTTTATAAATGAAATGAAAGATTTATTTCAAATGAGTGATGCTACAGAAATAAAATACCGCAACGATGATTATAAAATAATGTTCAATAAAGATAACATGGGACATTAATGCTGCACGAGTTTATTTTATATATTTATGATTAAAAAGTAGTAATTGTCTTTTTAAAAAAATTTACATTACTTGTTATCATTGTGTTGGGATTTTTCATTGCAGACATCTCAGAGTGTGGTTGCTGAAATTTATTGATTTCTTTAAACAATACGATTTTTATATCTCCTTTTTTCAGTTCATACAGTTCTCAAACCTATACTTTTAGTATCCTCATGATGGGCCTAATTTTGGCACTTTGACAGCGAATTTTGAAGTAAAACGTCTTTAAGATAGAAGAAAGTTTTAGCATTTAGACACCCGACTAGTTCTCTTTTGGAGTAAATTATGGGTGACCAATATAAGCTGAACAAATAGCAATCTAAAAAATTGTCTTTAATGAAATAAATAAGTTATAATGAAATTCAAATGCGCAATTAGAATTGGTATACTGCAAATATTTACGAATATTTTACTTTTACAAGTTCAAGAAATGTTCTTATTGTTGATATTCTTAAGACGTACAGATGAAAAATCGCAAATATTTATTGGTACCTGGAGAGTAATTTTTATTTAAATGTTTTGCTACTTTATGTTGTTTAATATGTTAAATCTCTTTTTTATAACAATCATACACATTTAATTTTTTTACAAAGAAAGTAAAAAGTTTGTTTTAATGTAATTAAAAAATAGTACAATAATTTAAATAAATATAATAATATTTTTAATAATTTGAATTCGTTCAAACCTTTGAATAATATTTTAAGAGGAAATGGCTCTTATCATATTTACTTTAAAAGCATATCGAATCACCTTGTTAAATAAGTAACAATCCTTTTTTTGTAAATATTTAATTATATTTTAACTAAATAATTAATTTTATGTTTCATTTCGTATTGCGTATAATTAACCGCATGGATTTCATATGACGCATAAAAACCTAATATGTACTATACATAAACTAATATAACGCATAATTATAAACCTTTTAAATAATATTCGGGGATGAAAATTAACAAAGCACTTTCCGTTTTGTGTTCACAGTATAGAAAACAGACCAGTTCCATTTCATTGTACTAATCGAGCTCTATTTAGTGCATAATTTTCATCCGTGATCTCGATGAGGTGGTTGGGGACCTGAAATTCAACCACTAAAATCCAGTCTGCCCGGGTGTTCCACCAAGATATGAGGTGGCAGACCAGTTCCATTTTAATATGATAATCGAGCTCTATTTAGTGCATGAATTTTATCCGTGAACTCGATGAGGTGGTTGGGGACTTGAAACTCAACCACTTAAATCCAGTCTGCCCGAGTGTTCCACCAAGATATGAGGTGGCAGACCAGTTACATTTTAATATGATAATCGAGCTCTATTTAGTGCGTGAATTTCATCCGTGATCTCGATGAGGTGGTTGGGGACCTGAAATTCAACCATTAAAATCCAGTCTGCCTGGATGTTCCATCAAGATATGAGGTGGCAGACCAGTTCCATTTCATTGTGTTAATCGAGTGCTATTTAGTGCACGAATTTCATCATTGAACCGATGAGGTGGTTGGGGACCTGAAATTCAACCACCAAAATCCAGTCTGCCCGGGAGTAAGACCAAGATATGAGGCGACAGACCGGTTCCGTTTCATTGTGCTAATCGATCTCTATTTAGTGCATTAATTTCATCCATGAACTTGATGAGGTGATTGGGGACCAAAAATTCAACCACTAAAATCCAGTCTGCCCGGTTTTTCCACCAAGATATGAGGTGGCAGACCAGTTCCATTTCATTGTGCTAATCGAGCTCTACTTAGTGCATGAATTTCATCCGTGAACTCGATGAGGTGGTTGGGGACCTGAAATTCAACCACTAAAATCCAGTCTGCCTGGATGTTCCACCAAGATATGAGGTGGCAGACCAGTTCCATTTCATTGTGCTAATCGAGCTCTACTTAGTGCATGAATTTCATCCGTGATCTCGATGAGGTGGTTGTGGACCTGAAATTCAACCACTAAAAACCAGTCTGCCCGGGTGTTCCACCAAGATATGACGTGGCAGACCAGTTCCATTTTAATATGATAATCGAGCTCTATTTAGTGCATGAATTTTATACGTGAACTCGATGAGGTGGTTGGGGACTTGAAATTCAACCACTAAAATCCAGTCTGCCTGGATGTTCCACCAAGATATGAGGTGGCAGACCAGTTCCATTTCATTGTGTTAATCGAGTGCTATTTAGTGCATGAATTTCATCATTGAACCGATGAGGTGGTTGGGGACCTGAAATTCAACCACCAAAATCCAGTCTGCCCGGGAGTAAGACCAAGATATGAGGCGACAGACCGGTTCCGTTTCATTGTGCTAATCGAGCTCTATTTAGTGCATTAATTTCATCCGTGAACTTGATGAGGTGATTGGGGACCTAAAATTCAACCACTAAAATCCAGTCTGCCCGGTTTTTCCACCAAAATATGAGGTGGCAGACCAGTTCCATTTCATTGTGCTAATCGAGCTCTACTTAGTGCATGAATTTCATCCGTGAACTCGATGAGGTGGTTGGGGACCTGAAATTCAACCACTAAAATCCAGTCTGCCTGGATGTTCAACCAAGATATGAGGTGGCAGACCAGTTCCATTTCATTGTGCTAATCGAGCTCTACTTAGTGCATGAATTTCATCCGTGATCTCGATGAGGTGGTTGTGGACCTGAAATTCAACCACTAAAAACCAGTCTGCCCGGGTGTTCCACCAAGATATGACGTGGCAGACCAGTTCCATTTTAATATGATAATCGAGCTCTATTTAGTGCATGAATTTTATACGTGAACTCGATGAGGTGGTTGGGGACTTGAAATTCAACCACTTAAATCCAGTCTGCCCGGGTGTTCCACCAAGATATGAGGTGGCAGACCAGTTACATTTTAATATGATAATCGAGCTCTATTTAGTGCATGAATTTCATCCGTGATCTCGATGAGGTGGTTGGGGACCTGAAATTCAACCACTAAAATCCAGTCTGCCTGGATGTTCCACCAAGATATGAGGTGGCAGACCAGTTCCATTTCATTGTGTTAATCGAGTGCTATTTAGTGCATGAATTTCATCATTGAACCGATGAGGTGGTTGGGGACCTGAAATTCAACCACCAAAATCCAGTCTGCCCGGGTGTAAGACCAAGATATGAGGCGACAGACCGGTTCCGTTTCATTGTGCTAATCGAGCTCTATTTAGTGCATTAATTTCATCCGTGAACTTGATGAGGTGGTTGGGGACCTAAAATTCAACCACTAAAATCCAGTCTGCCCGGTTTTTCCACCAAGATATGAGGTGGCAGACCAGTTCCATTTCATTGTGCTAATCGAGCTCTACTTAGTGCATGAATTTCATCCGTGAACTCGATGAGGTGGTTGGGGACCTGAAATTCAACCACTAAAATCCAGTCTGCCTGGATGTTCCACCAAGATATGAGGTGGCAGACCAGTTCCATTTCATTGTGCTAATCGAGTGCTATTTAGTGCATGAATTTCATCATTGAACCGATGAGGTGGTTGGGGACCTGAAATTCAACCACTAAAATCCAGTCTGCCCGGGTGTTCCACCAAGATATGAGGCGACAGACCGGTTCCGTTTCATTGTGCTAATCGAGCTCTATTTAGTGCATTAATTTCATCCGTGAACTCGATGAGGTGGTTGGGGACCTAAAATTCAATCACTAAAATCCAGTCTGCCCGGATGTTCCACCAAGATATGAAGTGGCAGACCAGTTCCATTGTATTGTGCTAATCGAGCTCTACTTAGTGCATGAATTTCATCCGTGATCTCGATGAGGTGGTTGGGGACCTGAAATTCAACCACTAAAATCCAGTCTGCCCGGTTGTTCCACCAAGATATGAGGTGGCAGACCAGTTCCATTTTAGTATGCTAATCGAGCTCTATTTAGTGCAGTGATTCCCAAACTTTTGGGCTCACGGAGCCCTTTTTGGGAAGAATTTCTAAGGCGGAGCCCCTTAACCCCACGTTACTCTATGGTTTACAAATTAATGTTTTTTATGCCTATGGAGCAGAGAAAGTTCTGCTGGATAAGAGTCCGAACAAGTAGTTTCTAACATGGTGCCAAAGTTCTCAGTTTGGCCCTTTTATTGATACAAAAATTCTGAACTCATACTAGAAATTTTGAAAATCAAATTTTCTATTTTTTAAACCAGGCGTGTCAAACTGGGGCCCGCCGGATACCACTAAAATTTTATAGTAAACTTTTCCTTTTCTAATCATCACATTTCTGCAATTCAAGTGGATTATTTCTTTTAAAATTTAGTGGTATCATGCGGGCCACAGTTTGACTCCCCCTGATTTAAACACTTAACAGTTTTAATTAATGTTATTGGACACAATAAATTAAAAATAAGGACTTAAAACCACTGTTTTTGTATTAAAGTATCTGCCTTGCATAATCGAGATATGTCCACCAAATACAACAAAAATTATAGTTAAAAATTTGTGTTTTCTGAAAGCTTTCAGTAACGAAGAAAACAAACTCTACTTACCCGAGCGACGTTCGAGCCATACTGTTAAGGGGTTAGTGGCATCCAATTTTAAAATAAAAAAATATTCTTCCAGGATTTCCAGTATGAATTCTGAATTAAAGATAAAAATGGCAACCCTGTCTGGGTCATGCATTGCAATGGGGATTACATGAAATGATTATTATTTATAGCGAAAACTACACACACAGAGAAAAAAAGGTAAGTTTTACACTTTTCGTTTACAAAGAGAGGCTTCTATATAATCCCAATAAGCTACTCGCGAAAAGGAAGAAAAATGCGTAGCCCCAGTCGCCAATGAGTAATTATATAACACGTTTTCACTAGTTCTGCCTATCCGTAATAGAATCATGCGATTACGGATTCTTTTTTCGTTCTTCTTTACGTTTCTAGTACTTCTAAATATGCAAAGAAAACGAATCGCCTCTGAGCTTCTTCTTTTGAACCATTTTTTAAAAATACATTTAGAAGCAGATCCTCGTTTTATTGTTTAAGTGGGCGGGCAAAATCTATAACCTGTATTGTTAGGTGCAACATCGTTCACTTTTTTTGGATCTTTTATTTGAAGTATTTACCTATTAATTATAGTTTGGAAAGAAACTTTCTTTCACCAATGTTTTTGCCTCAAAATAGATATGCGGTTAAAAACTACACATGTTAAAAGAACTTCAACTAGTAGAAAAACTTACTAACAAAACGGGATATATGGGTGGGGTTAAATTTATAGCAGGGCGGGTACTGATTGACGAAAAGTCTAAGCAAGGGGTGCAGCTGAGTAAAAGTTTAGATTGTCAGTATGATGAGAAACGTAAAGAACCAATATACATTTTTAAAATAAATATTTATTTTAATTGTGTTATTTATTATTGTAAATACATATGTTCCATTTTCGCGAACAGATTGTCAAAATTAATTGCAACTTTTGAAAAACTGAATAGGTTAAAAAAAAGTGAAGCATTTTGGAATTTTAAACTGAAATAAAACATGAAATTTGAGATAAAACTACTTAAATTAAAATAATAACGAAAAGCGAAAACCAATTGTAAATCTATCACTGAAATAATCAAAGCTTAACTAAAAAATTTCTCAGTAAATATACCAAGTAAGGGAGTATAAAATACCTCATTTTAAAGATCTTAAAGAGTGAAGCCAAAGAAAATAAATAATGTGAGACACACCTACCTCATTAAGAAGTTAGAACCTGATTACTAAGCAAAAAAGAACTAAGTATAAACATATGAATAAGCGGAGCTCCAAAGAACAAAACTGTTCTCCCTTTAGTTCGGCAAGCACAGATAATAGCACTGGCGCACCTTTTCTCTTTCTATTCAAGTTGTGCATTTGTCTAAAAATACTATTTCTTGTAGCTTATTTTGAATCAAATTTTTAAAACGCATTAAATGCAGAAACATAAAATAAAGTAGTTCAAACCAAAAATATTATATAGAAAATGGATACAGGTAAAATGTAATTTTTTCTATGATTTAAAAAAATGCATTGTACTATTTTTCCACCCAGTGCTAGACGTATTTATTTTAGACACACACACGCACACACAAAAATTCCTACATACTTTCGAAAATTTTCCCTTTGCAATATGCTAATTTTTTTCGTGTTTTGTTTATTTTCCTGGAACGCCGCGGAGCCCCTGAAAAGTATAGGCGGAGCCCCAAGGGCTCCGCGGAGCACACTTTGGGAACCTCTGATTTAGTGCATTAATTTCATCCATCAACTCGATGAGGTGGTAGTTTATGCGGTCGCCTCCCGGTCTATACGGAAATCGTTCTGGCAATAAACGGATTTTTCTTTTGCTTACAATTAAACTCCACTATAGTGGACCAGCGTTATAACAAATCTATGGATGTAATGATTTTTTTTCCTATTACGTTTCTTAGACATATCCTATATACATCTGGCCCCCAGAAAACTGACAAGTAACACATTTATTTATCTTAAAAAAAATATATATATATTTGTTTTCATATCTTTAAATGTGAAATTTAATTTGATTCAATGTATTTTTCTGCAAAATAAATCATCGTTATTTTGTGAAAATGTAACAATATAAGCAACAGTATAAAGTACAATGACGCAATATAGTAAACTGGTGTATTGGGTCAAAATATTGGCTCAAAATATTTTTCAAATTAAGAAAGGTTTTGGAGAATATCGAAAAGGAAAGATTACTGGACATTATAAGCAAAAATACTGACGTTAAACTTATGACTAATTTGAATTCAATGCCAGACTCGAATAATAAGTGTTAAGTGTTAAATTAGCATTTATAACGTCCATTTTGCATAATTAATTTAGTGGTTCGAAATGACACCTTTGGCTGTTTTAGGATGTCGAAATTGTCGGCCATTCTAGTCTTAAAGAAGTTATCGCTTGTCAGTTTGACAATTTTTTCGATGGGAATTATTTTTGGAAATTAATAATATGAAAAACTCAAGTAGAAACCTTTTGTCAGATGACTCCAGCTCAGCTTACAAATCAGCTTACTTATCTTCTCCCTTAAATATAAGTAAGTGTGAATCTATTATTAATTATTTGGCATATAATATGCAACAATAGAAATAATTTTTTTGTAAATTTCTCTTTAAAATGTAACACCGTAATGTTACCAACATTTTGTAATCTTAAGAACAATATTTCAAATAATTTTGATTCATTAATATTTGATCCATTAATTATTTCAGTTGTTGGTACGCCATGGTCATGTAATATATTTTTTTAAAAACAATTGGCACGCGCATGAGAAAATATTCGCCTACCCTGCGTTATAACTTTATTGATAAACAGAAGATACACGGAGTTTCTTTAAAAAATTCATTGGGATTACATACGGCGTATACCACCATATACCCTCCACTACAGCCCTGAAGTCCATTACAAAAAATAACGTGTCATTAGACAAGTGTGAAAAATGCAATTTTTGCGATAGAGTTCATCTACATATTATAAATTGCATCAATTTTTTTTTCAAAAAGTAACTTTCACTTTTGACATTTTATTTGAGTTCCTTTGATCAAATTAGCCCTGAAAAGAGTACAGTTGATGTATTTTTATTTTAATTAGAACTTTGCATTAGAACTTTGATTAGTGATCCAGACAACTGATCGAATTTCAGAAATCGGGCCAAGTTATTACTAAGATGTAGAATTCTGAAAAGTTACATTGTAATTTATCGAGCCGTTGAGGAGAAATCGTGTTAATTTCATTGTCAGATTGGAGTGGATACTTAGAAAGATTCACCCTCCTTAGACTCGCTGCGTTTCAATTATCAACGTTTTCAGTTGACAAAACAATTCAAATTATGCTGACGGATAAGACCATGTTTTCCGAAGAATATGATGCACCAAATCTTTGATGAACCGAAAACAAAAGTACATTATTTCGTCAGCGGTATGGCGACACGCGCACATGAATTAATAATTTATTTTGGATGTAAGGTCACATTATGTAGAAATATACCGAAAAAAAACTAAGTCTTACAATTACTAAAACACACTTTTGTGAGATTAGAATACTAAAGTTGAAGAATAAATGAGATATTTGTGAAGAATTAATGAGATATTTACATCAATGTAAGCAGTAACTCGAACGTTTCGTGATTTGTAGCTTGTTCATGTTTTTCGTCAGAAAATTTGAGATTGTAGTGAAACCTCTCTCAATCTATAAGTTTGTTTGTCTGTTTTTTTGTTTGTAGGGGGTAATCTCTGGGACTACCGAACCGATTTCAAAAGTAATATTGGCAAATTGATACTTGGCATTAGAACTTTGATTAGTGATCCAGACAACTGATCGAATTTCAGAAATCGGGCCAAGTTATTACTAAGATGTAGAATTCTGAAAAGTTACATTGTAATTTATCGAGCCGTTGAGGAGAAATCGTGTTAATTTCATTGTCAGATTGGAGTGGATACTTAGAAAGATTCACCCTCCTTAGACTCGCTGCGTTTCAATTATCAACGTTTTCAGTTGACAAAACAATTCAAATTATGCTGACGGATAAGACCATGTTTTCCAAAGAATATGATGCACCAAATCTTTGATGAACCGAAAACAAAAGTACATTATTTCGTCAGCGGTATGGCGACACGCGCACATGAATTAATAATTTATTTTGGATGTAAGGTCACATTATGTAGAAATATACCGAAAAAAAACTAAGTCTTACAATTACTAAAACACACTTTTGTGAGATTAGAATACTAAAGTTGAAGAATAAATGAGATATTTGTGAAGAATTAATGAGATATTTACATCAATGTAAGCAGTAACTCGAACGTTTCGTGATTTGTAGCTTGTTCATGTTTTTCGTCAGAAAATTTGAGATTGTAGTGAAACCTCTCTCAATCTATAAGTTTGTTTGTCTGTTTTTTTGTTTGTAGGGGGTAATCTCTGGGACTACCGAACCGATTTCAAAAGTAATATTGGCAAATTGATGGTGACAATTCCTGATCCAACATAGGCTATATTTTATGCCGGTGCTACTAACCTCAGGGAGATGCAGAAGCGAAAACCGTCCTAAGATTGCGATATTTGTGACACCGAAGGAGCTAGAAACTTTAAACTTTGCATGCTAGATACTTATAAGATGTAAATGATCTCTAAGAACGGATTCTAAAAAAATTCGAAATTGAAAGGGTGAAATGAAGGAAAAACGTTCTAAATTACGATTTCTATAGAATTGTTAAGGATAGAAACTTGAAATTTGACATGGTTGCTACTTTTAACACGCAATGCACACACAACACCGTTTTTTTTTTTAAATCGAAATTTAAAAGTATGTAGGAGAAAAAAAAAGTTCTAAATTACGTTTTTTGTGATTCTGAAAGGACTAAAAACTAGAAATTTGGCATGGCGGTCCCATATAAGATATAAATATGAACGGCTTCTAAAAATATCGAAATTTAAAAGATTGAAGTGAGGGAAAAGTGTTAAACATTCTAATTTATGATTCCTATGGAATTGTTAAGGCTATAAACTTGAAATTTGACATGACTGCTATATGCGTAAATGCACACACAGCACTGTTTTTTAAAAAAAAAAAATTAATTTAAAAGGTTGTAGGAGTAAAAAACATTCTAAATTACGATTTGTGTAATTCTTGAAATTCGAAATTTAAAGGGTGAAATGAGTGAAAAATGACATAAAAACGTTCTAAATTACGATTTATTTTGGACTGTTCAGCCTAGAATATTGAAATTGGGCGTGGCTGTTACTCTAGAGATGGAAATGCTGGCTCAGAACACTTTCCTAAACATTTTAAATTAAAATAAGTGCAGGAGCAAAAAACGTTTTAAAATTGCGATTTATGCAATACAGCTGGTGCAGAAGTTTGGAAGTTGACATGGTGGTTACATTAAAAATGTAAATGCTGGTTAAGAACGGTTTCTGAAAAATGCTAAATTTAAGGTTGAAATGAGCGGAAAACGTTCTAAATTACGATTTAAATAGATTAATTCGGGTTAGAAACTTGAAATTTTTTATTATTGTTACTTTTAAGATACAGATGAACAGTATAAACAATTGATTAAAAATTCGAAATTTAAAGGTGTGAAATGAGCTGAAAATGTTCTTAATTGCCGTATATTTAGAATTGTTATTACAGAAACTTAAAATTTGACATGTCTGTTATGTTTAAGATGTAAATGCTTCCACAGAACACTTTTTACAAAATTCGAAATTTAAAACTGTGCAAAGCAAAAAACGTTCTAAAATTAAGATTTTTGTGATGTTGCTGAGCTAGAAACTTGAAATTAAGCATGGTGGTTATTTTCAAGATGTAAGTGTACGCAAAAAACGAATTCTAAAAAATCGACATTTAAAAGGGTGAAATGAGCAGGAAGCAATTTAAAAAGCTTCTAGACTATGATTTATTTGAAATTGTTAGGCACAGAAATTTGAAATTTTACATGGATATAGACACAAATTCATACACAGAACAGTTTTTTTAAATTTAGAATTTACAAAATACGTTCTAAAATTGAGATTTCTGTGATATAGTTGTTATAAAAGCTTGTATAAACAGAAGCTTGAAATTTGGCACGGTGATTACATTTAAGATATGAATTCTTACTAAGAACGGTTTCTAAAAATTGCTAAATTTCAAATAAAAATAAAATGCGCGGAAAACCCTCAAAATACATTCTAAATTACTATTTATTTGGGATTAATTTTAGCTCTTCTCATTCATTTAAGTCTTATGTTCACCTAATGCAGTATAAGATTGAAGTTTCTCAAAATGTGGCTTAATTAGTAATTTTTGAATTATATGTGGCAGTAAAATTTCCTCTAATGAAAATAGGCACACAAATACCACTTGGCATATTTCAAAAATTACGCGAGCAAAGCTGCGGGTTTTGCTAATTATATAATAAAAACGGATAAAGAATAAATAATTTTCCGATCACTTTCTCTAATTAAAGGTACAATGTAAGTCAAATCAAAAGTTTTGATTGCTTTTTAAATCTAAATTTTAGCTACCCGTTGTTCGAAACTTTCTTTTCTACATTCTAATGTATTTATTTAAATAGAATTGTTACACTCCAACAATTAGGAACTAGAGTTCTTTCTTTGAATTTAATTCGGAGTTACTGTGATCGGTTTATAATAAAAAAAGCACAATTCAACAGCGCCGCATGAGGGGTATTTAAATACACAATTGGACCAATACATATAGTTTTAATTAATAACTTCAAATATAATATTTGATGAATTTTTACTCAATAGAAACTGAGATAACGATATAATGTTCATTGTAAAAATATAGCATAGCAGCGCCCCCAGTGATGTAGTGAACAAAGTCAAAATTGAATCACCCTAATTTTTAATAAATATCTTACATATTAAATTTGGTAAACTTTCTTCCATAGGTGGCGAGATATAGGAGTCACAGAAATCGTGAAAAACACATCATAGCATAGCACGCATGGCGCATGTAAATTTTTTTCGCGCGTGACAGTGCTGATAAAGGATTTAATGTATTCGATGCACGAAGGAAGTCTCTTATTGTTGGAATGGACATCGAAACGGGAATTAATTAATTAGAACTTTTTAAACTGTGAGTACGTCTTTCAGAAATCATTAAGGTTACTTTATTCGCAGACGTATTATCGAAAAACAAGAATATAAATGAGAAATAACAGATTTTGTCAGGGAATACAACATCGACCACAGAGTTGTGTGCCGATTTTGGGATAAACAAGTTTTTTCAAACAAGTAGAATATGTATTCAGCACAAGCAGGGAGATCGTCCTCGCAGCACAACAGTGAAGATAGATACATCGTCCTAAAGGTTAAAAAGTACCGGCGTATCACAACTCGTAAAGTGGTATGTCGACAAGGTACTTAGATATACCGTGAAACCATAGCTTGGTATTTGACACATGGAGGATTATACGCCCGAAAATTTGTTGTGTATATCGAACCATCAAGAGTCCAATGTAGCATCCGTTTGCAGAAGTATCGTCAGAATCTTAATTGGGCTGAGAAATAATAAACATGGTGTCATCTTTTCAGATTAGAGTAGGTTTAGTGGGTTTCAGTAGGCTCAAGATATCTGACATCAGAACAGCAGTTCTCACATCACTCAGAAAATATTTATTAAGGGACTTATATGCTTTTTAAACTGTCACGGTATTAGCTGGCCTCATATTGAACAGACTCACACTACTACAGATGTTTATATCTGAAACTATGATAATGATCGATATATTAATGAAGTTCTGCTGCACCATGTCCTTATTTTCCACGCTGCTTTCTTCGATATCTTTTACACTATTGATGATAATGTGTCATCGTACGGTTATTGGCAAGATTGTCTTGACAGCAAGGATATTCAACACCACGCCTGACCATCACATTCCCCAGATATATGTCCCTTTGAAAATGTATGGATGACTTTTGGTAACTTTTTGTTGTTCAACAATCTCTTAAAACAAGCAAGGGCACTCTCTTCACTGCATATAAAAAGAATTGGGACTAGTAGCAATAGCTTCTGTTGCTACTAGATCAACACTGTTCATGTTGTTCAACGGATCATGTTGTTCACAGCATGCCACGACATGTGGAGACATGCATCGTCCTTCTTATTATTCATGTTTTATTCTAATATTTTTCTAAGGAATGCTTGTGTCAATAATTTGCATCCCTTTTACAACTATGTATTCGGTGTAATATATAAAGTCCAGGGGAAAAAAAAACCTGTCAAACTCCACCACGAATCCTCCTGTGAAAATTGACTTGCACCAAGCAGTTAGTAATGACGTCTTCTAATTAATGCTATACCTAAATTTTACCTAGGGGGTCGTATTTATATAGAAACCAGTCATGGAACTTTCCAAAACTAACACGTAAATTTCACATCATATTTGAATTTTTCGGTAAATTTTACCTTCAGATACTGAACGGGAAATCATTTGGTCAAGTAGTTTAGGAATTATGCAGGATTAAAATTTTGAACACCTAACGTTAAATTCATTTTTAATTGTTGCAAAACGTATTGCAATCCGGGAAGTTTTTCAAGCATAATTTGAAAAACATTTGGTGGAGGGAGTTGTAATTTTAGATTTCTATCGTTGAAGCTTCTAGAAATTGATTTATGCAAAAAAAATTCCTAGATTACAATTCATATTTTTGAAAACTAATTTCGAAAAGATATAGAATTTGAAGTTTATTAAAATATATATATATAAATTGCAACCTATGAATTTCTTTAATAGAAATTGATTTTAGAAGTTTCAAATATGCGAATCTAAAATTGCAGACCATTCTGCTAAATATTTTTTGAGTTATGCTTCAAAAACTATACGCATTGCAATCTGTTTTTCAATAATTAAAAACGATTTTAACATTAGGAATTCCAAACTTTAAATCTGCATAATTCCTAAACTACATGACCGAATGATTTCCCGTTTGATATCCGAAAGTAAAATTTGCCGAAAAATCCAAACATTATGTCAAAATCAGTGTTAGTATTGAAAATTTTCAAGCTTGGTACAATTTCTATAAGTAGACGACCTTTTAAGCATATTTTAAATACAACATTAAGTAGTAGACGTTATTAATAATCGATTGAAACCAATCCTATTTTTATACGATGATTTTGCGGAAAGTTAGTACGGAATAGTAAGTTTTTTTGTAGGACTTTACCGTTTTCCCAAATAACGTATTTCAGCACTTTCTGTACTTAGATACACAATGAATCATCATTCAGATAATGTTAAAAATTCTGACAACACCAGTTTTCCCTATCAGGGCAGCAACTACACTGCAAAAAATAATTGTTGATTTTACAGTATAAAACTGGCATCCCAGCTGCCAGTATTATACCGTAAAATTAACAGTATTAAACAGTAAAATAAGCAGTAATACGTTGCCGTGCAAGCAGTAATGCGCGGTAGCGTATTACTGCTTGCACGGCAACGTATTACTGCTTATTTTACTGTTTAATACTGTTAATTTTACGGTATAATACTGGCAGCTGGGATGCCAGTTTTATACTGTAAAATCAACAATTATTTTTTGCAGTGTACTATTTTCCTTTTATGCTACACGTTCATTTGTTCATCGTTCTCAGATTTTGTCTACCAGTATCTCTTTAAAATGATTTAGCTAGTCTTTCTGAAGGGCATTTAAATGCTCGCAAAATAATAAGGAGGTCTTTAACCGTTAGTTGATAAATTTTGTAGCCGTTAGTTGATAAATTTTGAAAATGTCGATGATATAATGTGCTCATATTGTACATTATGAGCTTAAATTTCAAAGCGAGTTCTGGCAGGTAAGAACCGCTAATAGATGCTTCTTTGAAGCAACTGTGAAACAATAGAATCATTGCTAATATATTCTGTTGAATCATTGTACAAAAGCTAAGTTTACGCAAGTCTCTGTTGGATGTGGATTGTGCTGTACAAATTTACAAGAAACATGTATAGACATCGGTTAGTGAAAAGGATGCATTAAATAAAGTACCGCGTTTGATTATTCTTAATATTTTCATATTTTTTCTTCGATTCCAAAAAACATGTTTATGATTCAAAATATATAAAATCACCTACCAAAGCACTTTTAACTTTTGATCGTTCCCTAAGAGACTAAAATGACTCACTGGTATGCGATATTATACCCATCTTGGGAATCTCTGTTCCAATATAATTTTAACTAGTCTAATTGGAATCTTCCGTGAGAGGCAACTGAACTCTAAAGTTACGCGAATAAACCAAACATTTAATAAATGAAATGTAACCTTTTGTGCCAAATTTTCAGTTAAAAGCACTTATTTCCAAATTTTCAAATTATTTCCACCAATAAAATTTATTTCAATAAAATTTAGGGAAACATTAATTGAAAATTATCAAATTACCCTAAACGTAGTTATAATTTCTTTCCTTTTTCTTTTCTTTCTTTCTTTTCTTTTCTTTTCTTTCTTTCTTTTCTTTTCTTTTCTTTCTTTTTTTTTTTAATACAATATTTCAATTTTAATTGTTTTCATACGCAGTAGTAATCAAAATAAGAAACACTAAGAAATGCTAAGCCTTCTTTATTTTATCCAAACATAAATTTTAAAGAGTTTTCTTTTTAACTCTTTATAATTTGTTCAAAACAAATTAATATATCCTATTATTTTATGAGTTTAAGGCGGTTCCCTCGAAAAATATTTTTCTCCACTCAACAACGCGAAATTTTCTGATAAAATTTCTGACTCATTTTAAATCGTAAAAGCATGACACTTGCATGCATGATTATTGAATGGATTTGAATCGGACTGTTTTTTCATTTTTAGATAAATGAATTAATTACATGTTGAATAATTAGCAATAATTGTGCCATGAAATCAGTTTTTTTTCTTTCCCGTGCTGTCACATCCAAAAATTCGTTTCAAAACGCCCACTTTGACAGTATTTTCTGACTGATCCTTTGCTTTAACCAAAAAAAGGGGAAAAATTGTTCGATTACATAGTTTTTGAATAAGAGAATCCGCCAATTTCATGCGTTTGCGAACAAAAATGAATAAAAAAAAAAATGTGCCAAAAAGTAGCCTATTTGAATTTGAGAAAAACGTTAAGAGTTAATTTCTTTTAAACCATAAGCTTTATTTAATAACTTTAAGCTATATTTAAAAAAAATGTATTTTGCTGTTTTGAAATATGTTACGTCACTTTTTATCCAATCTAGCATAACCTAGGAATTTCAAACTGATTCTTATTATTTTTTCCCTCGCCTGCAATAATATAGAAAAAAAAATTCTAGTGCCAATTAAGTCTGCTGCTTCTTTGATAACTTCGGATCTAGGTAATTAGAAAAGCATCATTGAACAAGTGACAGAAAATGACAAGGTCCACAATCATTAGCAATCACTCGAAAATGATGGTATAGATTTTTCTTTAATAACATTCTGAAAAGATCTAATCGAAGGTGAAAGCTGAACTATCACGATTATGAGCGTGAGCTCCTTTTTCCGCTATAATGGTATTTTCGTTTTAAAGGAAGTTTGAAGAAACAAACTACTTTAATCTTCTTTTACTCTTTAAAAACTTTTGAAATTGGGATTATGAAGATTAGGAACGGAAATTCAACTAGATGAGGAGCAAATATATATATATATATATATATATATATGTATATTAATTACAGCTGTGCGCACATCATATTTCCTGGGTGTTTTAAGGAAATAAAATCATTAATATTAATGTTAGAATTAATGAATAAAGAATTAATCTTACTCTAGATTATGCAGATGTGCGCATGTTTTTGTGGCCCTAGGACATTAAATTCAATAGTCGGAGCTACGACAAGAAGTAGACAGAGCTCTATTTAAAAGGCTACTTCTCTCAGACGAAAACTCCCGCTCGCTAATGTTAATCCTATGGGGGAAATAATTTACGATATCTTGTTCGCAATTCAATATTTTTAAATGATTTTTTTTTCTTGCATTGGATAGCTGAGGTCAATCTCCATACACTTTTCTTTGTACTTTTTCCGATTTTGATTACAAGTTTTTTCATTAAGATACTTTCACTTTCGGAACCGGTTTCGAAATTAAAAGTATCCTCAAAAAAAAAAAAAAAAAAAAAAAAAAAAAACATTTAAAAATATTGAAATGCGAACGAGATGTAAATTATTTCCCCCATAGGATTAACATTAGCGAGCGGGTGTTTTCGCCTGAGTGAAGTAGCCTCTTAACTAAAAAGTTTCGAGTTCAGGTTGTGCAAACTTTTTAACAAGTCAAAAACAAACAAACACACAAATAAATAATAAACGTGAATGTTTTCAAAGTTTCAGAGTGCAATACTGAAGACCGTCTTTTGTTGGAGATCATTAATTATATTTCATAAAGAATTTGAATCATTCTCGTTTCTTCATAACGATTTTTTTTAAATTGAGAACTTATTCAGACATTAAAAAGGAGATCCTAGCATCTTTGAGCATACACCAAAAATTTACATAATTTAAAAACATAAACATAATAGTAGCCCCCATATATACAGTGTGGCCCAGAACCTACCTTGAAGATAAAACATTAATTATTCAGCTAATACTAATTGTTTGAAAATGTGTAATATGTTCGTAACATCAATGCATTTTGTTCTAGATATATTTTATAACATTTTGTAGGATTGAAAAAATAGTAATACTACCAATCTTCCGACTTTCTAGCCCAATCAAATAAATATATTTCGACCAGAAAATGTTAATAATAAAATGTATCTTGTTTCGATGTGGCACTTATTTAATTCATTTTATAAAATTTCCGAAACCATATATGTTTTTTTGACGTAAATGGAAGGTTAGAATCTATGGAGTGGCTATTTTTTACAATATTGCGAAATGATATAAAATTAGCCTTAAGCTATTAGCCATCCCTTGATGTTACGAAGATATCACACAATTTTTAAACAATTACACTTAGTATTAGCTGCATAATTGGCATTCAATCTTTCTAGCTAGGTTTTGGAAACCCCCTGTATATGAAACAGTGTCAAAGATGATGAAATTTGACATGCATGTGCTGCTATCTCTCGTCTACTCGGCTCCAGCGACATAAGACTGACCGTATAGTGAGTGACAGTAGCATATTACTCCCATTGTCCTAAAACAAAGTATTTGAGCTAGAGTGTTAAGATTCTTTTAAGCTTTTGCGAAGTCAGTAAAAATCGTTTAAGTTGGAAGATTGATTTCTAATAATCTGTTACAGACAATTCATTAAAGTTTAACTAAAATTATCGATTTTAATTTAATTTCAGAAGGTAGTTGGTAACCAAAGCGAACATTTAGTACATTCAATCCTTAATCCTCCATTGAATCCTATCCTAATCCTAATCCTAAATAGTCGTTGGGGGCCACCGTGATACTTACCCATCATGGATATGCATAATGTAAAATATTAAAATAAAAATGCGTAAACTACTTATAAAATGCATTGCAATTCAAATAAAATCGTGGCTTGATGACGTCATAAACTTTAAAGGCTTGATTACTGAATTGCTTGAAAGAGGTTTTTCCTTATAACTCCAAAAATAATAATCCTATTAACTAGCGGTTTATTGCATCTGATTAAGCGTCAAATTTCCAATTAAAATATATCTTTAAAGTGAAATTTGGATGAAATACAGGGTCATGAAAAATCGAAGAGTGTGGAAAATAGGATTCCAAATATCTCGGCAACTAATTATCCGATCGACTTCATGCTTTATGCAAAATTTATGTTTTTTTATTGTCTTATATATTCCTTTCTTAAAATAAACAATTTCGAAAATTTTTATATACCTTTTATCAGAACGAATATTTCGAGAGTCCGAAAAAAATAGTTCCGGTTAATCGAGGTTATTGAAATGAAATAGGCTTCTTCCCATTATTACATACTAAGTACATACCAAATTGCAAGTCTCTATCTCAATTTGTTCGGGAGATAGAGCGTTTACAGACACACACACAGACACACAGACGGACGGCAAAATTTTTTTTCTAAAAATATGTTTTTCGGAATCTCCAGTGTCTGAAACGTGTAAATCCGTCAAAAAAAATTTTCGATTTTCAAAACGATTACAAGACTTACTCTATACTACGTATGATGGGTAAGTAATAATATTATAAATCTGATTGTGTGCAAATGTTAGGCTGAAGCCAGCGTCAAAATGGAGCATTTAATGATCCTGTATCTTTGCATATACGTTGATTATAACCCTCAAATGAACATAGGCTGGTTTTTGTTCATTTTATTCAAATATTTTTCTTAATAATTCAAAATTTCGTTATTTTCATAGAGTATAAATGGACATTTTTCCATAAAGTTTAACCATTTTACTTTATCGTTGCTAGGGTTTTGATCGTTGCCAATAAATAAAAACACGGAAAAATAATTTTTCCTCAACAATTAATTTTCAATTGAACGATTTTCACGTGAAAAATGAAAATGAAAAAGAATTCAAAAGAAGATGAATTTCCGTGATATTTGAAACAAAAATATGGAGTATTTGTTATTATACATGAAGTATGAATATCGGTTACATTAAAAAGATATTTTTCTGTCAAAAGAGTCTCGCTTGGACCATGGAACTATGAAAAGGATCCACCTCGGCTTGGACAAATATGATGTCATAAATAAAACATGTATTTTCAAATAGTCGTTATAATACAAGGAGCATGAATATCAATGTATAATGAAAGTAGATAGATAATGGACGTAATATTTAAGATGAAAAACTGAAATATTTTTTATCGATACTGATTGATAATTAGCTTGAGTACCAGTTACATGCAAATGTGAGTTTTCCGCTAAAATTTACGTCCTGATTGCCAGAAAAAGAAAATTAACAAGAATTAAGGCATTAAAAAGAAATTTCTCTGAGGAAAATGTGACGTCATATTTGAAATAAAACGGGAATTTTCAAATGTGTTTTACAAGGAGCGGGAATTAATTCCGTACATTAATAATACAAGGATCAGTAAGTATAGAAAGTAGATTAGTTTCACGACATATTTAAAACAAAAAATTGAAATGTTTTTTTATCTATACCGATTATTAAGCATGAATATCAGTTACATACAGATGAGAGTTTTTTTTTGCCAAAAACCACACCATGATTATTAGGAAAAGAAAAATAAATACGAATCTATTAATTAAAATCTGACCGTCTGTTTGTATTTCGCAGCTACTCTTTTCAGATTGTCGAACGCAACGCGATTTACTTAACACCGGTTATCATTCATCCGAGGATGTCATAAACTCTCAGAATTTAAAAAAATGATTCAAATTCCGAAATATTATTATTATTATTACTTTTTTTTTTTTTTTTTTTTTTTTTTTTTTTTTTTTTTTGTAAATTTTAACGAAGTTTCTCTAAAAATGGAAACTAAATTATTCCATTTTTGTGGATAAAAAAGAAGAAATAAAACGGATTAATATATTTTTTCTCATTAAAACTGAAAAAAAAAGGATTTTATTTTCAATTTGAATAGATGGTGAAAGAAAAAAAAAATCTTGATTACAGTAAATTTTTTGAAAAATAAGAACGTATTTTCACATATTCAAACTTCGTGAATCAATTTATTCTGGAGAACAAAAATCGTCTGTCAACATATTTTCATTTAGAAACAAAGATTTTTTTTCAGTTATAGATTAAATCAAGAAGGCAAATTTAAGCTCCTTGCATTTAGGTCTACAATAATTGCTCCCTATTCACAAGAATTGAATTTAATGAAAAAGAATATACTATTTCCATTATCTTTGAAGGATGGCTATTAAAACGTTTCACAAAGGCGTTAAAAGTAAAATGGTTTACCAGATAAACTTGATATATGTTTTTATATAATTCGCCGATTTCCACGATTTCATTTGGCCCGCCTTTTTTCATTGGTTGCAGTTTCCTTTTCGTGATTATTTGTCACAAAATTTCACTTTTTTAAAACTTAGTTATGTCAAGGCCTCTTATAACATAGAAATACTGTATTGTCTCCTATGGAATGTGATAAAGAGTTAGTTAATTATTTAAGTTTCTAATTATCGGGAATGAAGTATTTTGCTTAATTAATGCATTTATTCTTCTTTTAATGATACGTGAACGAAGTCACGGGTAACAGCTAGTTACAAAATATATTAATCCGAATAGAAAAATACTTATTAAAATTACTAAAAATGTGCATAATATTTATTTAAAACCATATGTAAAAGATGTTATATTACATACTTTAACCTTACTGGGGTTAAAGTATGTAATATAAAATCTTTTACATATGGTTTTAAATAAATATTATGCACATTTTTAGTAATTTTAATAAGTATTTTTATATTTTAACTAGAAGGTGAATGTGTAATTCCATTTTAAACTCTTTTTGAGTTTTTCCATTATATTAAACTTTTGTCCGATGTTATTGAAAAACTCTATGTTTTGTTCTTAGCTATGCGTATGTAGTTCCATTATTATGATATTCAACAATTATATATTTGCATAATCATCTACATGTCTGATTATTTTTTTTTCGAGGTGTGTGTATGTATGTAGAGGAGGGAGGTAGGGGTCTATCAAGCTAGTTTACATTTATTCGCAACAATTAGTTAACTTGGTTAATATAATGGGCATATATGGAATTATAATGGTTTATATGTAACACTACTATGGGTTATATATTACAACGGTTATTTGTGAAAATATAACGGATTATTAATTAACAAAATCTTACTTCTACTAAAATAATAATTACTTCTGTAAAGTGTCTAACATGTTTTGATTTTAATGTATGTTAGTAAGAAAGGAGGAAGCTATTGAAAATTTATAAACAGATGAGAAAACAAAATTTTTTTACCTTTAGTTTAGCATTTAAAAGCTGATTTACCGCCTTAATTACTCACCAGAGGGCCCGTGCGAAGATTTCGCACTGAAATCTAATATTTTTTAGGTACTTCTCTATTATCCCGTCGACAAATTTTCATAACAAAAAACTACCGCCAAACTGTAAGATTAAACGCCAAAAATGCAGTCCCACTCACTTGATGTCAGAATCATTATGCGTGTTTGTTACGTCAGCTAGTGGTTTTACATTCGACATTTGCGTGTATTTTTCATTATGTTTTACTGATTTAGTAGTTATTTTATTAATTAAAATAACAATTGTGTCCTTAAATTCTTATATTTTATTTTATTTTATTTTTTTTTATATTCCAATGGTAACGTTCTCCCGTTTATTTGGCGATAGTTTTTTTTATGAAAAGTGGTCGACGGGATAATAGAGAAGTATCATTTTTTATCAATATGTAATGTTTATTAGATGCAGGTTTAAACTTCTAAAGAAAAAGCAAGGATAAAAATATCTGCAAACAACATTTAGTTGTTAGTCAAGCCAGAATATCATCTAATTTATTCCATCAAAGTTAGACTAAAAACTGATCCAAGATTGCTAAAGGCACGCGCGAGAAAAAAAAAATTAACAATCGTATTTTGACTGCATTAGAGGATGACGTCATCCGCTTCGGGAAAAACATGGGACTTAGAAATATAAATTTAAACATTTCAATTTCAATTTCGCTTTTTAATCATAAGTATAAAATAAACCCGTGCGGTGTTTTTTATAATAATTGCTGAGCATCATATAATGTGGTATTTTATTTTTTTGGCAACAATAATTTCAGGAAAACCTTTCATTTCTTTTATGAAAACAATGCCGATTTAATTTTTAATTTTCAGCAACATTTAAATCAAAAGATTTCTTTTATTAAGTAGAGTTTCCGATTCCAAATACGGTTTTTGACTTAAAAAAACTGGAAGGCTGGAAGCTATGGAGTAGGTATTTTTTTTTTCAATACTCCGAAATGATATAAAATCAGCCTTAAAACAAATGCCTTGATGTTACGAAGATATGATATAATTTTCAAACAATTACACTGTCTCCCTGTATATGGAACACTGTCAAAGATGATGAAATTTGAGATGTAAGTGTTGATATTTCTTGTCTAATTAGCATCAGGGACATAAGACAGACCGTATAATGATAGTAGGATATTACTAAAACCAGGTGTTCTAAAATAATTTATTTGAACTAGCGTGTCTATGAATCTTTCAATTTTTTTAAAATCAATAAAATGGTTCACGTTTGAAAATCGATTTATAAGGATCCGTTAAAGTCAATTAATTAAAAGCGTGACTAAAATTATCGACCTTTATTTAATTTTAGAACACAGTTTGGTAAACAAAGCGAACATTTATTAGCCCCCATAGAACTGCACTTTTTCCCGGTGTTGTTAGAAATCTCTGTATTTTGTACTTTGTTATGCTAATGCAGTTCCATTATTATGATATCGAACTATATATTTGCATAATCATCTACTTGTCCGATTTTTTTTCCGATTTCTATCAAGCATCAATTTGTTAGCTTAATTTAATATGATGGGCATACGTGAAATTATAACGACTTATATGTAACAATATTGTAACTTATGTGCCATAATGATTATTTATGAAAATATAACGGATTATTAATTAACAAAATCTTACTTGTACTAAAATAATAATTGCTTCTATAAAGTGCTAACATGTTTTGATTGTAATATAACATTAGTGAGAAATGTATTTAACTGAGAAAGCTATTGCAAATTTATAAACAGATCTAGAAAAACAAAATAACGATTTCTTTTTAAAGTTTCGAAAGCTCTTGATTCGAAAGCTGTTGATTTACCACCTGAATTACTCGTATTAAAAAAAAAATTTCTATCATATACACCATAAAATATTATAAAAATGTTTACGAAAATTCTACGTAACGTCGTTGTTATCCATGATTCCGGAGATTTTTCGCTTAATTTCTAAAACTTTTATAAGAAGAACCAATTAGAATCTTAGATATCAGTAGGTTTTCGAAATTAACGGAAATGTTGCTGAAATAAAACAGTCTTTTGTTGCCCATAATTTTCGTAACTGTTAACTTTTAGAAAATTTTAATTGCAGCAATGAGAGCCCTTTTGTTCCAGAAACATTTCTGTAAAGCTCGGAAAATAATTCGTTTCTAAGTTTTTTAATGGTTCGGCTAATAGCTTTTGAAGAGAAAGAAAAATTTTCTGAAATCGTTGTTAATTGTGGGATTACATTGCATTTTTGTAAATGTTTCTGCAAATTTTTCTCTCTTGGTGTAGCATTGACCTTTGATAGAAAATGCACATTACTTCTTCTCACAAAGTATGTCCATCTTCTTTTTTTTTTTTTCCTAGAAAGGCACCTAAAAGTCGAAGAACAAAATTGGCATTGAATGAGAAATTTCCAAATATTTTTGAAAGTGCCAAAATCATATTCTGTCGAACACAAATGGTAGCTTTTCATAATTATTTTTCACAGTTAATATTTTGTTAATTGTTTCAGACCAGCAATATGTTTACAATTTGTGCTTAAAAAAAAGAAAAGAAAAAAGAAAATAATTGCCAAACAAAAACATTTTATAGTAAATACACATATACACCCCCCCTTTCCTTCCAATGCAGCTTTTTTAGGTTATTTTCCTCTATCTTCATAAAATTTCTAAAGAATACACCATTTAGAATATTGATAAATATAGAATTTTAAGTTATTCAAAGATTATTGTTATTTATGGGAAAATTACTCTTATTTAAAAAAACATCCTGTAATACAAGCCGATTTTCTTTTATTGCGCAAGAATTTGTAGAAAATGCCATCGTCTTTATTTAGAAGAATTATCTATTTTTGAAGATTTATATATAAATTCGTTTCCTAAGGACTTAACAACATGAAATCCAAGAATAGATGTTTCATTGTAAAGATATGAATCTGCAACAACAGTAAAGCCGGTGTAATTACTACCTATGAATGGATAACGATACACAGCATACAGCTATTGCTTCCCAGAACAAATGAGATGATACAATAATCTGATTTAATGTTTTTGGTACGATTATATATAGTTAATTCTTTTTCTTACTGGAATCTTCCTCAAGGAAAACTATTAAAAAGTGATGAATGGGAAAACGAAAGTTTCAATATCAAGGTGTGAAAAGGTGCGACTCGCATCATCAGGTTTACGAAATACACAAGGAAAACATTTAATCTTTCCGTTTAATCACTGAATCAATAGAGGAGAAAGCGAAAACATTAATTTGAGGTAATTCAATGCAAAAATTCAAGATACAAGAGCCCTTTTTTTCGCTATAAAGTTTGGTCAAATTTTAATATTCTGCTTAATGATTTTTTTTTCATGTATTTCGCTTTATTTAAATAAGTTCACACAATTTTCCATTGTAAAGAATACGTTAAAAAAGATCAGTGTGATTGCTCACAAGTGAGAATAAAATGAAACTTCTATAGGAAATAAAGTGATGAGGTCATGCATCGGCATTATGTTAAACTTTCACAAATGAACTATCCTTCTCTCTAAGGGTGGAACTGTCATAGGTAAATGGGATTCCTACTATGTCTAATATAGACACATTTCCGATTGAGAAGCTATGGTTTTTGAAAATGGTTTTATTCTGTGACGAATTTTTTTGTGGCTTGTTATCGTAGTATAAGGAGTTTTCATTTGAAATATACTGAGAGATTTTGTAGAAAGTGAAATTAACTACCAAATATATATATATATATATATATATATATAGCCACAAAAAAATTCGTGTATATATATATATATATCACGACTTCCAGAAAACTCTTATGTCGAAAGATGGATCTGTGACACCTTGACTGCCCAGACCGTTTTGCGTTTGGAACGACGACTTCTTGCTTGTAGATTTTAACGATTTTAACTCATGGTTTTGATGGCTATATAGCAACTGTGGTTTAAATACACAGATTGTGGTTGAATGTTAATGTAAGTGCATAATCTACTGTACGTTTCTCCGATAAAAAACAGCAAGCAGTTTAATTCTGTGACGAAGTATTTTGTGAATTTTTATCGTAGTGTAATGAGTTTTCGTTTTAGATATAGTGACAGATTTTTTGTAGAAAGTTAAATTAACTACCAAAGATATGTGTATATATATATATATATGTGTGTGTGTGTGTGTGTGTGTGTGTGTGTGTGTGTGTGTGGTGAATTCCACAAGACTCCTGTCGAAAGATGGATCTGTGACATCTTGACAGCCCAGAAAGTTTTGTGTATGGAACGATGACTTCTTACTTGTAAATTTTAACTCGTTGTTACGATGGCTAGATTGCAATCGTGGTTTAAATAAACAGATTGTGGTAGAATGTTATGGTCAGTGCAGTGCACGTTTCTCTGATATAAAACAGTAAGTAGTTTAATTCTGTGACAAATTATTTTCTGAATTTTCATCGTAGTTTAGTGAGTTTTTATTTTAAATATAGTGACAGATTTTGTAGAAAGTGAAATTAACTACCAAAGATATATATATACACAAACACACACACACATATATATATATATATGTGAACTTTTTACGAAGATGATTTAATATTAAACAAGAAAATCACAATTTGTTAAAGATGTAGAAGGATTGCAGTCGGTATCAAGAATCATGGCGAGGAGATTAGGCAATGATGAGACACCACAAGAGTTTCTTCAATAAGGAGCAGCCAATTTCCAGATAAATCGTTTATTAATGAACAGGAGCGATGCCAGTAACAGTTCCCACAGTATCAGGTATACTTATAGCCCTCAGGCTTGACGATAGCTCACTACATCATTTAATAGATCTTAAAGAGCTGTTATGAAATTCGAAGTCAGTTAAACACCAGATAACCATTTGGTCAGCACTTCCAAACACGACAAAAATCTGCTCTCCAAAAGCTTGCAAGTCAGTTTTGATAACCGCGCGTAGGGTTACTGACAACGACGTAACGAGCGCACGATCCAATGAGTGAGAGGCGAATTTAAGATAAGCGAATGAGTTGCGAGGGAGAAGATTTAACACGAAAGAATCCCCATCGTAGCTGCGTGAAAACTACCCAGCGCGCGAAGAAAAGCATGGAATAAAAAAAATGGCTTTTTAAAAACATTCGAAATGACAACACGCGTCTCTCAGAATTTTATAGATTGGAAGTTGATAAAAGCTACGAATGAACTTAAAGTTTTAGATTAAGATTTGGAATAAGATAATTATTAATATACGTGTTATTACTTTTAAAAGGACATTAAATAGGAATAAATAATTATTAAGAATTAAGGAAACAATGACTATGTCAAAAGTTAGATTAATTTAAAGGAATAATGCGAAATAAATCCGAAGGAAATAAAATTTTTATATAACATTATCCCCCCCCCCCTCTAAAAATCGGATGACTGGTAGATCCGATGATCTACAAGTTCATTTAAAGCAAGCAAGAATTTGGATTACAATATAGTTATCTGGTATTCTATTTAATGTGAAAAATTCTCTGATTTTCATAAAGTCAAATCAATAGTTATTTTTGTAAACGCGAACCTGTGGGAATTGTTTAAATACAATTACAATTAGTCCAGTCAAATTAGCCCATTTTTGAGCAGTTTGCCAGAATAAATGCTAAAGAGATAAAATTTGGTCCAGTTGTTCATTGATGCCTACTGATGACTGTGTAAAAAGTCCCCATGGATAGGAGGCGAGCGGGGGGAGGGGGGGGCAAAATAAAGTATTTTTTTTAGTTTTTTACAAATATCTCAGAAACTATTGGTTTTCATGAAGAAATACTCAGACATAAATTAAAGAACATAAAATTCTCTACAAATGACAGATATGTACAGTGGAACTTCGATTATCCGTCAGTCAGAAGACCGGAGCTTTGACGGATTTCCCCCCCAAAAATCACTTTAATTTCAAATTAATTTATTTAATGTCGCCATAATAAATTCTAAAGGGATAAAAGTTGGTCCAGTTGTTCATTGATGGATACTGATGACTATGTAAAAAGTCCTGCTGGATAGGAGGGAGGGGCAAAATAAAGTTTTTTTTCAGTTTTTTACAAATGTCTCAGAAACTGTTGGTTTTCTGAAAAAATTACTCAGACATAAATTAAAGAACATAAAATTCTCTACAAATGACAGGTATATACAGTGGAACCTCGATTATCCGTTAGTCACGAAACCGGAGACTTGATGGATTTTCGGAAAAAAAAGCCCTTTAATTTCAAATTTACTTAGTTAATGCGTATTCAAATTTATTAAATATTGTCGCAAAAAAAAAGATAAGAAGAATTGACACAATTTTTTTCTTTTTTTTGGAAGGGGGGGGGGGTGTCTTGTGGTGAGTGTGAAAGGGTGGATAACTGCCCCCAATTCATGATTATTACGAATCACCTAAACATGAAACAGGAATCCGTTCATTATTATCTTGAAGGATTTTCTGAAAAAAAAAACTTTCTTTTCAAATTTATTTACTTAAGCTTCATACGGGGTCTCGACAGCAAAAGTTCAAAGTATATATATAATAGGAAGAATTTTATATATGAATTTTGATTATTTTATATTTGAATTTGATTTTTAAGGAGGGTAATTTGAGAATATTTATTAACCAATATTCTGCCGACTTTTTTTTTTTTGGAAACGTTTAATATAGTAAGCTAAAAACAAAAATAATACATGCAAGATAAATAATAATAATAATAAAAAAGTTTATTCAATTTTCAAACATTTCTCATTCAAAAGCCCAAAATATAAGTATAATATGAAGAATTATATACATTAATTTTGATTATTTTATAATTGAATTTGATTTTTAAGGAGGGTAGTTTGAAAACAGTTATTAACCCACATTCTGCCATTTTTTTTTCTGTTTTCCGAAAACTTTTAATGTTGTAATCTAAAAAAAAGAGTATACATGCAAGATTTAAAAAAAAAAAAAAAAAAAAAAAAAAGTATTCAATTTTCCAAAAATCCCCATTCAAAGTTCAAAGAAAAAAATAATATTTTGACTTAGTAAGTATTTGCTTAATGATAAATTAGTACTACTTTCACTGTTCCCTATTATGTGTTGTCGCACTTACAAAGTTTCACGTGAAGTTTTATGTTATTTAATTTATGTGAATTTGACGGACTTTCCGCTAAAAAAATACTTTAATTTCAAATTTATTTACTTAATGTCGCCATAATAAATGCTACAGAGATAAAAATTGATACAGTTGTTCATTGATGGCTACTGATGACTATGTAAAAAGTCCTGATAGATAGGAGGTGAGCGAGGGTAGGGGGGGGGGAAATAAAAAACTTTTTAGTTTTTTGCAAAAATCTCAGAAATTATGTAGTAATTTTTTCATGAAAACCAACAGTTTCTGAGATATTTGTAAAAAACTAAAAAAGTACTTTATTTTGCCCCCCCCCTCCCCTCGCAGACCTATTATCCATCAGGACTTTTTACATAGTCATCAGTAGCTATCATGAACAACTGTACCAATTTTTATCTCTGTAGCATTTATTATGGCGACATTAGGTAAATAAATTTGAAATTAAAGGGATTTTTTTCCGGAAAATCCGTCAAAACTCCGGTCTCCTGACTGACGGATAATTGAGGTTCCGCTGTATATACTTGTCATTTGCAGAGAATTTTATGTTATTTAATTTGTCAAAGTAATTTTACCAACAGTTTCTGAGATATTTGTAAAAAACTAAAAAACTTACTTTTTTTTGCCCCCCTCCCCTCGTATCCATCAGGACTTTTTACATAGTCATCAGTAGCCATCATTGAACAAATTTACCAATTTTTATCTCGGTAGCATTTATTATGGCGACATTAAGTAAATAAATTTGAAATTAAAGTGATTTTTTGCAGAAAATCCGTCAAAGATCCGGTCTTCTGATTAACGGATAATCGAGGTCCCACTGTATATACCTGTCATTTGTAGAGAATTTTATGTTCTTTAATTTATGTCATAGTAATTTTTTCATGAAAACCAACAGTTTCTGTGATATTTGTAAAAAACTAAAAAGTACTTTATTTTGCCTCCCCCCTCCCCTCGCTCACTTCCTATCCATCAGGACTTTTTTCATAGCCATCAGTAGCCATCAATGAACAACTGTACCACTTTTTATCTCTGTAGAATTTATTATGGTAACGTTAAATAAATAAATTTGAAATTAAGTGATTTTTTTTTTTTGGGGGGGGGGGGGGGGGAATCCGTCAAAGCTCCGGTCTTCTGACTGACGGATAATCGAGGTTCCATTGTATATACCTATCATTTGTAGATAATTTTATGTTCTTTAATTTATGTCAGAGTAATTTTTTCATGAAAACCAATAGTTTCTGTGATATTTGTAAAAAACTAAAAAGTACTTTATTTTGCCTCCCCCCTCCCCTCGCTCACTTCCTATCCATCAGGACTTTTTTCACAGCCATCAGTAGCCGTCAATGAACAACTGTACCAATTTTTATCTCTGTAGCATTTATTATGGTAACGTTAAATAAATAAATTTGAAATTAAGTAATTTTTTTGGGGAGGGGGGGGGGGATACATCAAAACTCCGGTCTTCTGACTGACGGATAATCGAGGTTCCACTGTATATACCTATCATTTGTAGATAATTTTATGTTCTTTAATTTATGTCACAGTAATTTTTTCATGAAAAACAACAATTTCTGAGATATTTGTAAAAAACTAAAAAAATATTTTGTTTTGCCTCCCCCCCCGCTCACCTCCTATCCATGGGGACTTTTTTCATAGTCATCAGTAGCCATCAATGAACAACTGGACCAATTTTTATCTCCTTAGCATTTATTATGGCAAAAAAACTAATTTGACTGGACTAAATATAAATATTTTAGTTACAAATAATATTTTTTCTCTGGCTAAACATAAATATAAAGTAAACAAAAACTTTTTCTTTAATAGTCATCTTAATCGGTAAAAAGTTTTTGAGTCATAGACCTCTCATTCCCAATAAAAGTTTTTTGGTACGAATATGAAGGCTAATACTTGACAACAATACAGTTTACGGCAATACCGTGTATTGATTCTTTAGCAGGATAATTCCAGTTAATCAGAAAGTTCAAATAACTAAGAAAGTTCCATCAACTACTAAGTTCAATAAACGATTAAAGTGCACTCATCAAGTAAAGTCCAGTCAGTTAATAAGTTCCAATCAATTAGATATCTAATACTTTTTTAGATGTTTTGCTAGCAAGTTGTGATTTTTTGTCATCAACTAATTTAGTATCAATGGTTCTCTTTTATCACAATTCTCAAGAATATTCTTTCTTATAATCTTGTATCACATAATAAATAACAACAACAATTATAATAACAACATAATAATATCAACAATAACAAACAACTTCAAAATAGTACTAAATCAATATCTTATCAATAATTTCTCTGTATATAATTTAATTCCTCATTCTTTTTCAATATCAGTGAGGAATGAAAATATACTTAATAAAAGGAAACAAAATAACTAAATAGTAAAATAAGAAATGTCTGTAGAAAATTATCAACAATTCAGTAGGATTATGTGCTCATTCTGTTTTTCGTCAAACAAGAGAAACATAAGTTGTTCAATGAAAATAAGACCTTGAAGTGTTCTTAAGAATGATGGATAATAAGTTTAACTATTAGTATTAGTAGAGAATTTTATTCTATTATTATAATTTAATTTAATCCAATGAATTTTTATTCAATTAATTTTAATTTAATGTACTATTCTAATCTAAATCAATTCAGTATCAGAAACTCCTAACTTAAATCAACTAAATTACGCCTGCATAAGAAATTAACTCAATCAAAAATCTCTGCAGTAATATTCTTGGGAATTCCTATATTCAAGAACACACTGTTATACAGAAGAGAATTGATTAGTCAATTATAATTTGATTTCATTAATTTTAGTTAATTTTTGACTTACTAAGTTTAATATTAAGCTATTGATTTAACATTAGTTTGTTGCTGCTCATGTGATAACTTTAGTTTGTCAGGAGGGTAATAAGGGCGTAATTTTGATACATGGACTATTTCAGTAAATTTATTTTGAGTCTGTCTATTAATTTCAACATTTACATCAGATAATTTTTTAAGAATTTGATAGGGACCACTAAAGACTTGTGAGAGCTTTCTGGTATTGGGATAATGGAATTCTTCATAGATAACAAGATCTCCTATCTCGAATTTCGGCTCCACATAATTTCTATCATAATATTTTTTACTTTTCCAGTGAAATTCATCAGTGCGTTTTTTAGCAATGTTGAGGGCTACCTGGACAGGAGGGTAATAATTTTGCTTAAGAGGGGAATCATAGGGTAATTTGCTAAAAAGTAAATAAGCAGGAGGAAATTTGGTTGTGGAATGGGGTGTATTATTGTATTCATTAATTACTTCGGTCAGAAGTTTGGTCCAAGGAATTTTGGAGGTAGTAGAATTAACTTTACACTTTAATCTAGTAACTACTGATTAATTGGTGCGTTCACATTTTCCATTCGTTTGCGGATGTTGTGCTGATGTCAAACGCTGTTTAATATTGTGATTCCGCAAAATTTCTTTAAATCTAAGTGAAGTAAAGGCTGCATTCCTATCACTTAATACCTTTTGAAGACCCTGTATATTGAAAATTTTGTTGAAACAGAATAATTGTTGAGGGAATTGAATATTGAAGACTTGTTTTAAGCAATTTGTATATGTTTCTGTGGTAACACTTTTTGAGGGAAATGACCAAACATATCTGGTTGCATGGTCGATGATGATGTGTAGATATTTTTTGGTGGAGTTATAATAATTGAATCCTCCCACAATATCAACAGAAAGACATTCAAAAGATTGATCTGTGGTTGGCATAGCTTGTAATAAGCCAAATTTTTTCTGTCTGGGTTTTTTATTCTTTTGACAAATATCACAATGTTTTACAAAATTGGTTATATCTTGAGTCATGTCAGGCCAATAATAATTAGGGGAGATTAAATTTAACATCTTTTGGATACCAGGATGACCAAATTTCTCATGAGCAACATTAAGTATTTTTCTCCTTAAAGACATGGGGACTACTATTTTTCGAAATACTTTCTTTTTAATTATCATAAGTCCATTTTCATTTAGATAATTTTCACCACACACATTATCTTTTTCCTGCCTCTCTATAATTTCTTTAACGTCCAGAAGAAAAGTAAGTGGTTGAATAAAATGTGAAACTGGGTTTCTCAACAACATGTCGGCTTCGACATTTGTGGATCCCTTTTCGTAAACTATATTATATTCAAACATGCTCAACTTCAAAGACCATCTAAATAACCTGCCTCTCAGATATTTAGTATTTTTTAACCATACAAGAGATGCATGATCAGTATGAATGGTAAAATTTACATCATGAAAATAATGATAGAATTTGTCTAAGGTGTCAATGATGGCAAGACACTCTAACTCGGTAATAAAATAATTCTTCTCATAACTTCTCAATACTCTAGAGTAATAAGCAATTGGATGTAAAAAATTATTACTATCTGGTTGTTTTAGTACTGCACCTACTGCCACTTATGAGACATCAACAAACATATGGAGGGGTAAATTAGGGTAAAATTTTTTTAAGGTAGGTTTGGCTATTAAGGCATCTTTTAATTTTTGAAAAGAATCTTGACAATCTGTATTCCATTCCCATAATGTATTTTTTCTGAGTAATCTATTAAGAGGGCCTCGAATTTCGGCATATTTATCTATAAAATTGTGATAAATATTGATAGATTCTAAGAATCTCTGAAGTCCCTTTACATTTGAAGGAGGTTTTAATTTTTTTATTACTTCAATATTAGCGTTAGCAGGAGTTAATGTGCCATTCTGTATGGTATATCCTAAGAAGTTAATTTTATTTTGAACAAAATTGCATTTAGATAATTTAAGTTTGATGTTTTCAAGTCTACATAATTCAAATATTTTGTTTTAATGTTGCATGTGTTCTTCTATTGAGGAAGAAAAAATAATGATATCATCAAAATAATGGCTCTTAGATTGATTTAAAACAAGGTCTCCTTGTAATACTCTACATTTAGCACAATCAATAATTAAATTAAACTGAGAACATTCTGGTAAACCTAATATAGCATAATCTAATCCTGTATTACATATCAAAAATCTAATATTTTGTTGCACATTACCTAATTTAAACAATAAATTACAAGCTTTATCTATTACAACAGTTCCTTTGGCTTGGCCAATAATAACAGGTGGAATATTTATAACTTTAGCATTTAACAATTTAACAAATTTAAAAGGTAAAATAGTTATGGTTGAGCCAGAGTCAATCACACAAGGTAATTCCCTGTTATTTATATATCCAGATACAATCAATTGTCATACATTATCACTAGATGGTTGTGGTTGACTAAGAGGAGGTGCATAAGATTGCAGAGGGTTAACATTGACTACACAATTCCTCTCCCAGTGGTAAGCATTTTGGATACCTCTATTTAAACACATTCGACATGGTCTACTTGGGTATTTTCTCTGAAAATGAGTAGTAGGCAACCTAGGATTAATAAATCTAGAATTTGGAACATTAAAATTGCTCTGTGAATGAAAATTGGAATTTGGAACATGAAAATTTCGAATTGGGCGAACATAATGTCTAGGTGCATGATCATATTGTTGCAATGATTTATAATTCTGAGAATTATTCCTAGAATCACTATTGTTGACATGAGAAGTAGGAATCACTACTAGCTGTTTAGCCATTCGGTACCAGTCTATTGTATTTTTTGGAGGATTACTAATCATATAATTCTGGTACTCAGGCTTGAGACCGTCGGTTAAACCCTGTACTATTATGGTTTCACATAAACAAAGTTGTCCACCTATTTCAACCTTTTTTCGAAAATACTTTTCCAAATCATTGAGATCATTTAATTTCATAGAAGCAAACTCTGAAAATCGAGGAACATGAACAGTAATAAAAATCCCAGTAAGAATATCAGTAATTTTATCAAAGGCATTACATTCTAAACATTCATTTATAAATACCTTTAGAGCCTCTCCTTTTAAAAATTTTGAAATATTGTTAATCTTCCAGTTTTTATCTTTCTTATCAGAAAGACATGTTTTGTCAAAATGGTTTAACCAAGACTGTATATTCATTCCAGATTCGAAATCAAAAGGAATGATATTTATTTCGTTTTCACTCATTTTGTTATCACTAGGGACTTTTACAAATCCAGATCGCAATAACATTAATATAAAAAATAAAGAAAAAAAACACAACAAGATGTAAAATAAAATTTAAATTAAATAACAAATGTAAATACCTCCATCTCTAATAAATAATGATAATAATAATACAATAAATAAGAAAATCTGAGCGTAAATTAAATAACACAAAAATAAATAAAATAATAAATAATACACACAATAATAAATCTTTTCAAAACTTACGCAACTCCGTTTGGTGCAGCAGTTTTCTTTTTTTAATTTTTAAGAAGACCGATCATTTTATTTATTGATTTATATGATGATCATTTTTCATTTTTTTTCTATAAAAGAAAACATTTTATTAGATTGCTCCGTAGTCATATTCGAGATTCATTGTAGAATTTCATACAGCATGTTATCCGGTGTTGTCAAGGTATAAAAGATTCCATAACTTTTTTGGAATATTTGATGCGCATTTCGTAAGAATCAGCAGCACTCAGTAACATATTCGCAGCTTCCCTACTTATTGGAGATTGGCGTGGCGTGGCGTAAGTTCATTGCATCCTGGCCGGCTTTCTGTGAGCTTTTTACGAAGATGATTTAATATTCCACAAGAAAATGGCAGTTTGTTAAAGATGTAGAAGGATTGCAGTCGGTATCAAGAATCATGGCGAGGAGATTAGGCAATGATGAGACACCACAAGAGTTTCTTCAATAAGGAGCAGCCAATTTCCAGATAAATCGTTTATTAATGAACAGGAGCGATGCCAGTAACAGTTCCCATAGTATCAGGTATACTTATAGCCCTCAGGCTTGACGATAGCTCACTACATCATTTAATAGATCTTAAAGAGCTGTTATGAAATTCGAAGTCAGTTAAACACCAGATAACCATTTGGTCAGCACTTCCAAACACGACAAAAATCTGCTCCCTAAAAGCTTGCAAGTCAGTTTTGTTAACCGCGCGTAGGGTTACTGACAACGACGTAACGAGCGCACGATCCAATGAGTGAGAGGCGAATTTAAGCTAAGCGAATGAGGTGCGAGGAAGAAGATTTAACACGAAAGAATCCCCATCGTAGCTGCGCATTGATTTTGACGTGAAAACTACCCAGCGCGCGAAGAAAAGCATGGAATAAAAAAAATGGCTTTTTAAAAACATTCGAAATGACAACACGCGTGTCTCAGAATTTTATAGATTGGGGAGTTGATAAAAGCTACGAATGAACTTAAAGTTTTAGATTAAGATTTGGAATAAGATAATTTTTAATATACGTGTTATTACTTTTAAAAGGACATTAAATAGGAATGAATATTATTAAGAATTAAGGAAATAATGACTATGTCAGAAGTTAGATTAATTTAAAGGAATAATGCGAAATAAATGCGAAGGAAATAAAATTTTTATATAACATATATATGTGCGTGTGTGTGTGTGACAAATTCCACAAAACTCCTGTCGAAAGATGTATCTGTGACATCTTGACTGACCATACCGTTGTTTTGCTTTTAGAACGATGACTTATTACTTGTAGATTTTAACTCGCGGTTACGATCGCTATATTCTATTCGTGGTTTAAATCAACAGATTGTGATTGGATGTTCAGGTCCGTGTATAATCCACTGTACGTGTCTCCGATAGAAAACAGTAAATAGTTTCTTCTAAAGCAGTTTTTATTAGAAGATGCACAATTACAGACTTAGCGGGAAAGCTCTTCATACATGAAAAAAAAATAGTTCACTCAGTATAGAGAAGTTTTGGAAACCTCATCACAACTCCATAATTTACCTTTCCCTCTGATACTTCCCTGTGATACTGTAATGTTCTAATGTCACATAATGTCCATACATTCGAGAATATTTCATAATCAATAAAGTTCTCCAATTGAACCATAATCACTAATATTTCCATATTCAATAATATACCATAATCACACATCAAATGTTATTCCATAGCTCTCGGATGCCTGTATGAAGTTGAATGTCAATGTAAAATAACGAAAAGTTATGTCTCTGAGTGCTGTGCTTTTATAGACCAAGGCGTACGAATGCAAAGCTCCGAAATGCCACACTGTGGAACAACTTTTTTAGAAAATCAACGTGCCCGCCAGAACTCTTTAACGACGTATGGAAAAATTTTATGCAATACGGTACCGAAATCGTTGCGAAACATTCTGAACGCGGCCCTTTAAAAAATAAAATAAGGCTTTCGACAGAAAATAGAATATTCTAAAATGGAATAAAATTTGATACGGAAAAACTAAAATACCATCCATTAAAACATTTGCAATTTTGAGCTAGGGAAATAGTAAAGTATTTTAAGGTAGGCGTGAGTAAATTGAAACGGAAAAAAATATAGAAATTCAAAATACACTGCTCAAAACAATTAAAGGATATTTGAAGTTTTATATAAAATAAAGATATAAACGAAATTTTTTTTGCCGAAAATAGAAGAAGAGAATCACAAATGCAATTTTTTCTGGTTTTCAAACTGTGGAGTATGCAAATTTTGAGTTCGACGTCAAAAACGTCGCTTCAGCGGCAGCGAATGAAATTTGACTTTCAACTGGATAAAAGAGAATGAAGACAAGGATGATCGGCATTCAGTGATTGCTTTGTTTCGATGAGTACGATGTCTCAGCGAAGTCATTTGACAGATTCAGAAGCTTGGAGAATTGTTGGTAGGTTAGAAGGGGGCCAAACTCAAGCCAAAGTAGCGCAAGCCATTGGAGTGTCACAAAGTGTCATTTCCAGGATCTGGAACCGTTTTTTGGAGAGTGGATGTGCAGGCCGAAGACCAGGACAAGGTCGTAGACGGGCAACAACGCCCAATGAAGATCGGTATTTAGCGTTAACAGCTCGGAGACACCGAAACATGAACGCTACTCTTCTCCAACAACACCTTCGCTCGGCTACAGGCACCACGATTTCAACTCAGACTGTCCGAAACCGGCTCCATGCTGTAGGTCTGTATGCTCGCCGACCGATGGTATGTGTTAGATTAACATCAAGGCATCGTCGCGACCGCAGGGAGTGGGCAACCGAGCATGTCAACTGGAGGAGAAATGAATGGAGCAATATTCTGTTTTCTGACGAGTCCCGTTTTTCTGTGCATCCGGATAATAGGCGTATTTTCATCTGGAGGGACCGTGGCAGTAGGAATAATCCTGCGTTCGTGCACGAAAGTGTCAGATTTTGCGGTGGAGGAGTGTTGGTGTATGGTGGCATCTCCATTGACGGGCGCACTGACCTCTACATCATTCGAGATGGAGCTCTGACTGGTCGCCGATATAGGGATGAGATCCTCAGACCTATTGTAGTCCCTTACGCTGCAGCAATCGGAGATAACTTCATTTTAATGGACGATAACTGCAGGCCACATCGTGCAAACCTGGTGGAGGATTTCCTTTTCGAGGAAGGAGTCGTTCGAATGGAATGGCCAGCGTGTTCTCCAGACATGAATCCAATCGAGCACGTTTGGGACGCTCTAGGAAGACGAGTTTCTGGCCGCCAACAACCCCCACAAACTCTCCAAGAACTGGAAAGAGCTCTTCTGGAAGAGTGGGGCAGAATACCCCAACTCGTCATTAATAGCCTCATTGAGTCCATGCCTCAAAGGTGTTCAACGTTGCTGGCCGCCCGTGGAAACCATACCCCCTACTGAAAATGATTTTCTTTGAAGAAAACACCTTTTCTTATTCTTTTTTTCTCATATGCACAAATTGTGTTTTTTTCTTTTTGTACACAAATGCTGCATTTTTTTCTGCCAAACATGTGTAATTTATTCTCATATAACCTACTATGTCTGTCGACCATGTATCAATCAGCTAAAAAGTTTCCCAGATACAAAATCCACCTAAAACTGCAATATCCTTTAATTGTTTTGAGCAGTGTATGTTACATTATTCCCCTAAAAAGACGTATGAGACTTCTAGATCCTAAGATCTACAAGCTCAAAAAATGCACTGTCTCCGATTGCAATATTAGCAGAAACCAGTGATTAGTGACTATTCATTAATTTTATTTGCTGCATATACTCTAGAATATTTTCTCATCTCCACTAACTATAATTAACTTCTTAAATGACTGAAGAAGTTTCCAATAGTAATACAATAAATACTTAAATGATAACCAAAATAAAGAATAATAATAACAAATGATAAACAACACACAATAATAATAAAAAAATAAGCTTTCTTATATGAAGGATGAAACCATTTTTTTATATGCTTTCCATTGTTTTTCAGTTTCTAATTTATTTTAAAATATCATCATCAATCACACTACTAAAGGATGTTCATAGCATTAGCAGTTATAGATTATAGAACTTTTAGTTATAATGAGAAGCTACAGCATTTATAGGAGTTGTTAGTACCATGGTTTTATTTTTATTTTTATTTATTTATTATTATTTTTTTGTTTCACGTGATACTCCCATAATTTCTTAGAATTCCCAAATAGTTTCAATACATATTTATTCTATAACTTCAACATATGTGAATATTTCTCATATCTAACCTTCGTGCATCAACTATTCATAATTACTACTTTTCATAGATCAACATTAAACAAATACTTTCAATTTATAAACTTAAATTTAAAAAAATAAATAAATACTCTAATTTTCCTAACATTTATTAAATTTTTATTAAAGTCTCCCAATTCATAATATGCCCAATTTTTCAATATAACAACAATAATAATATGGTGTTTAGTTATTAATCTAATTAATAGATGACAGCACCACTGCGGAAATTCTGTCAATTACCGGTAAAACGTTTGTTTACTGTTATGTGTAAAATGTATCTGTAACTTGTATTAAGTTCGATGTTGTGTTGTGAAGTAAATGTCAATTAAACGTATTTACATTCCACCTGGAATCATTAATAATGCTGCTGCTTTAATTTCTTTAACTTAAGTACGTAAAATACTATATAATCGCGACGAGAAAATCAAGTTTCTTACCGGAATTTAAATTACAAGAAATTCCAACTGAGTAAAATGGCGACACTTCGTGTTTTGCATCTACAAGAGAATATGCTGTATTAATATTTTGAATGGGTACGTCATTTCGAGGGTGGTAAGTGCTGATTTTTTTTTCTTCTCTGCAGTAAATAAAAAGTAATAATGTTTGCTAATTTTAAGGAATACAATGATTCAATAGAATCGTTCCAATCATACGTTAAGAGATTGGAACAGAGTTTTTTATTACATGATGTTGAAGAAAAAAAAAGGTATGCCATTATTTCATGTATGGGTCCTAAACTGTATAACTTGCTGTCCGATTTAATGTTTCCTAAAAATCTGGAAGCATTAAAATACGAGGAAATAGTAGAAATTCTATTAAAGCACCTAAGCCCCGCCCCTAATAAATTTTGTTCTAGAATTAAATTCCGTAATTCTTATCAAAATGAAAACGAATCCATACAAGATTTTGTTTCAAAATTAAAGAAGTTAACCACGTTCTGTGCTTTTGCTGGTGAAACACTTAATGAAATTTGTTGGAACAATTTCTGTGAGGTTTAAAAAATGAAAATATCCAAAGTAAATTACTCTCACAAATAGATGATTTAACATTTGATAAAGCCATTGAAAAAGCAATTATTTTGCAAAATAACGAACATGATATTTCTGAATTGAAACACAAGAATGTAAATGTTAATAAATTGGCATATTCTAAAAATGTACAACCGAATAAAATTTCAAATAATTTCCAGAAACCGAAAATAAACAATGTAAATAAGGGGAATTTTGATGTAAATTAAAATAAATTACAATGTTATCGATGTGGAAATCCTTCACATCTTGCCAATAAGTGTAAGCATATCAATACTATTTGTAAAATTTGTAAAAAAAGAGGCCATCTTGGTAAAGTATGTAAAAGTAGTTCTCAGAAACAAACAAATGTATTGCAAACTGTCGACATTTTATCTGTCAGCCATGATAAAAGTTCTACACCTATAAAAGTATGGGTTTTAATTGAAAACAAAGCTAAAGCTGAAATGGAGGTAGACACGACACGGGCTCCGGAATTTCTGCGGTATCTGTAAATCGTTTTCGGAGAATTTTTCCGAATAATAAAATTTTTCCACCAGACGTTCAGTTGAGAACTGCAACGGGTCAGGTATTTACACCTGTGGGGTATGTAACAGTAGATGTTTCTTATGCAAATATTATTAAACAGCTTAAATTGTATTTAATTAAAGAGGATCATTTCCCACTTTTATTTGACAGAGACTGGGTAGCTGCATTTAATTTGTTTCCTACTAACTTACATCTGTGTATGTCAATGAAATTGCAAATTCTACTGATAAATTAAAAGCATTATTAAATGATTTTTCTGATTTATTTTCGGATAAAGTAGGGGAAATAAATGGTTTGAAAGCAGAACTTTATCTAGAAAAAGGTTCTACGCCCATATTTTGTAAGGCTAGAACAGTCACGTATGCTCTACGTAATGCAGTAAATGATGAAATCCAAAGGTTACAGGATGAGGGTATTATTAAACCTGTCACCAGTAGTAAGTGGGCAACTCCTATAGTTCCAGTGGTAAAACCAAATGGGAAAATACGTTTATGCGGAGATTTTAAAGTTACAGTAAATAAATTTTTGAAGGTTGAAAAATATCCTTTACCTAGGGTAGAGGACATGTTAGCTACTTTAGGTGGTGGTTTACATTTTACGAAAATAGATTTAAATCAAGCTTATCTTCAGTTACCTGTAGACGAAAAATCACAGGAATTGTTAACTATAAATACTCCGAAGGGCTTATTTCAATTTTTAAAGTTACCAATGGGTCTTACTAGCTCTCAAGCAATTTGGCAAAGATCGATTGAACAAATATTAAGTGGTATTGAGGGTGTCACTGTGTTCATTGATGATATTGGTGTTACGGGGGGAAACTGGTGAAATTCATTAAAAAAGACTAAAACAAGTCTTAGAAAGGTTACGTGAATATAATATTAGGATAAATAAAGAAAAATCAATTTTTCTGGCTGACCATATTACATATTGTGGTTATAAAATTGATAAGCAAGGTATTCATAAAACGCAAGATAAAATTGAAGCTATTGTCAATGCTCCTAGACCAATTAATGTGTCACAAGTTAAAGCTTTTTTAGGCTTAGTCACATATTATTCTAAATTTGTACCAAATTTATCTACAATTGCTCATCCTTTAAATCAATTGCTCAAGAAGAATGTAAAATTTATTTGATCTCCTGTTTGTGAACAAGCATTTAAAAATATAAAAAATGAAATTATTTCAGAAAGAGTTCTTACTCATTTCAACCCTTAATTGCCTTTAGTGTTAGCAACAGATGCTTCTCCATATGGTATCTCTGCAGTTCTTTCTCATGTGATGCCAGATAACGTGGAAAAACCAATTGGTTTTGTGTCCAGAACGCTTACTAATGCAGAAAAGAAATATAGCCAGGTGGATAAGGAAGCACTAGCTATTATTTTTGGAGTAAAGAAATTTTTTCAATATTTATATGGTAATAGGTTTACTTTATTTACAGATAGCAAACCACTCGTGTCCATATTTTCTCCAAATAAAAGTATTCCTGTTCTTTCAGCTGCTCGGATGCAAAGATATGCATTATACTTACAAGCATTTAAATATGATATTCGGTATAAAAAAACATCCGAACATGGAAATGTCGATGCTCTTTCACGACTTCCATTACGTAGTGAAGATTTACCCCCGCAATTAAATTCAAGTAATGTAATTGATGAATCTGAATTTTTTCAAATTAACCAAATTTCTACATTGCCTTTAAACGCCAAATCAATTGCTGTAGCTACAAAATCTGATCCTTTATTACGTCAACTTTTTCATCATCTAATTTCTGGTTCTCCAATTCCTAAAAATTTACTTTTTGGTGGCAAACAAGAAGAATTTACTCTTCAACATAGTTGTATTTTAAAAGGATGCAGAGTAATTATCCCAGAAGTTCACCGTAAACAAATTTTACGTGATTTCCACCATGGACATTTTGGTATAGTGAAAATGAAGTCCTTAGCTCGCAGTTTTGTTTGGTGGCCAGGGATTGACCAAGATATTGAAGATCTTGCACGAAATTGCACTACTTGTGTCAATTTAAAAAATAATCCTCCTAAGGTAGATACTCATCATTGGGAATGGCCTACAGCTCCATGGCAAAGAATTCACATAGATTATTTTGGTCCTGTGATGGGTAAAATGCTTTTGCTTGTGGTTGATGCTCATAGCAAATGGCCTGAAGTTTTTATTGTCCCTAATACAACTTCAGAACATACAATTACTTGTCTTTCTTCTCTTTTTGCCAGATACGGGTATCCTATATCTCTGGTATCTGATAACGCAAAACAATTTACTTCTGAAGAATTTGAGACATTTTTGAAGAATCATGGTGTTCAACATAGGTTTAGTGCACCATACCATCCAGCTACAAATGGTCAGGCAGAGAGATATGTGCAGATTCTTAAAAAAGGGTTAAAAGCCTTATCTTCAGAATCTGGTACTTTACAGATGAAAATAAATAACTTTCTTTTACAGTATAGAAAGATGCCTCATATTACTATGGGGGAAAGTCCAGCATCTCTATTTCTAAAGAGAAATATAAGAACGAAAACAGATTTGATAATTCCAAGCGTTACAAATTTTGTGCATGATAAACAAAATGCGAGAAAGGCCAATTCTAAAGTAAAATAATTTCAGGTTACCCAGAAAGTGGCTGTAAGAAATTATACTCCTGAAGCCAAGTGGAAAATTGGTCGCATTATTGCAAGAGAGGGCAAGTTGCATTATAGAATTCAAGTTGGTTCAAATATTTGGAAAATGCATGTTGATCAGATAACTAATGTCGGTTCGAAGATACATCTAACTAATGATTCAAATTCTGAAGAGAGTGGTACAGAAATTCACAAAAGTGATAATGCAGTTGTTAATCAACGTGATTCTCAGCTAATGCCTCCTAGTACTCCAGATCCTCGACCAGCTGACTCAGTTGTCTCATCTGCTCCAAATCCTCAACCAGATGACTCTGTTGTTCCATCTACTCCAAATCCTAAACCAGATGACTGTGTCCTCCCAAATACTCCAAGTCCTGCTCCAGTAGACTCTAAAGTGAAATCCATGGTGCCCAATACTTCTATTGATGATGTTAAAGATACTTTAATTAACTCTTCTTTTTCCCAACAGGTACCTAGAAGATCCACCAGGAAAAGAAAAGTTCCCTGTAAATTTCCCAATTAAGGAGGGGAAAATTATGGTGATTAGTTATTAATCTAATTAATAGATGGCAGCACTACTGCGGAAATTCTGTCAATTACCGGTAAAACGTTTGTTTACTGTTATGTGTAAAATGTATCTGTAACTTGTATTATGTTCGATGTTGTGTTGTGAAGTAAATGTCAATTAAACGTATTTACATTCCACCTCGAATCATTAATAATGCTGCTGCTTTAATTTCTTTAAGTTAAGTACTTAAAATACTATATAAATAATAAATTAGATTTTTGCTCGCAATAGTTTTGATGGACTCACAAGTAATATTACACAATATTAACGGAAAAGAAAAAGAGAACTACTACTACATCCATCAAAACCATTGTAGCAAAATCTTTTACATAGCTTCAATAAATAATCTATCATATTCATGAACATAAAGTGTCCTAGTAATTAGTAAGTATCGACATAATTATGTAATTCAAGATGAGTTAAGAAATTCAATTCAACATTAACAGAAATTGTACTGGAGTTATACACAATATAATATACAAATGAGCTTATACAATATAATATACAAACGTCAACTAAATTAGTAAAAATTTTTACCAAGTAAAGCAAGTTAGAAATACAAGAAATACGAGAATAAACAAACTCCCAATATGTTGAAATAAGTGTGTAAATGTTGAAGACAGCTATCTAGAAAAAGTCCTTCCGGCGTGTATCGGGAGGATAAGGTAGCTTCACTATTCCTTGTTTTTTAGAATTCAGCTAATTTTATTCAAACACACGAAGCTAAAATGCGAATAATCCGATTTTAGAAGGTTCCTAGTTTTCATCAATTTTTAATTTGGATGGGAATTAAAAAAAAAGAAAAAAAAATGTTAGCTATTGCCAAGTAGGCTTCATTTATGGTGACCTATTTTTCTGGCCAATTTTTGCAGTATTTCGCAAAGTATCCCCAAGCGTTGCAAAAATTTGACGTTGGCGGATATTACGATGTAGTTTTAACCGTTTAGAACTATAGTTACAAAAATTAAAGAAAAATTTGCAAAATACTACATTCAATAAAATTTATAAATTATACTCGTTTATGGAAGAATCCCTTATTTTTAATCTATTGCCTTGTACCAAAATGTCAGCAACCCCAGAATTTCAAACATCTATATCTCAGCCATTTTTTAAGATAGAGACTAAAGCAGAAAGAGAAACAACTGCATCACATGAGAAACCAAAAAGCAACGAGATAAACCTAAATGTGCAACAAAAATCAAGCAGCAAAGGAAAAACAACAGGTAACTGGAAAGTACAGTAGAAAAAAGTAAGGGGAAAAAACAATCCAACACAGGTAAAAGTAATCATTTTCTTCTATTTCTTTATGTAAAGTTAAATAGACATGTATTAACCCCCTTCCCTTACAGGTTTTTTTTTTTTTTTTATCATGTACGCTAATGGCGCCCGGTGCATGTAAAATCCGTCGTGGGTGTAAAGTCCTCCAAGTTCCCTGTGGATTATACCTCTGGGGGTGCCTAATCAGGTGAAGGTCTCGTCACCTGATCAAGGCTCTAAATTACGAGACCAACTCGCATAACGATGACATGACGTATGGGTGTAATGCCAAGCGCAGGTCGATATAAAAAGAATAACATCAATTAGCAGCAAAACAAAAATGGGAACAAAACCAAGTCTCCACATAGCCGTCCTGCCAGCAACGGCCAGACGCTACGCGGCATCTCTTCAGTGGCGCTACGCGCCCCGGTGCCAGGCACTAAACCCGTTTAAGCTAGGGAAACCTGGCAGGTAGGGGCTTGGTCGCCGGTCTCAAAAAAAAAAAAAAAAAAAAAAAAAAGATAGAGACTAAACAAAAAAATATTTTCAGGAATTCTTGTATCAAGGTCAAACACCTAAAGAAAAAAAAAATCTGAATTTCTGTTTTTACATTTTTTTGAATTAGAAATATTTAAGTGGCTGCCATTTTTAAACAAAATGGCGGGCCATCAATTGACTTTGGCAATTCCTGTATGCATGTTAATTCACATTTAAATCGGTTGATAAATTGGAGACTATCGCATGACAAAAATAAGATACCTATCTGTCTATATATATATATATATATATATATATATATATATATATATATATATATATATATATATATATATATGAATATATAAATACATATATAAATCAACATTTGGACGGCGGGTGCTTTTGGAGTCTGGGGGTCATGATCGGTAAAAATATACCAGAAATTTTCCGGAATTGCTGTACATAACTTCTTACTTTTGTAATAGAAGCTTCCTAAAATAATATTGGTACAATTTTATTATAATAATATATATAATATTAAATAATATTAAAAAAAATAATCCATTCAAAAGTCTAATTTATCTTTGATCCACCCTCGTAATATCATTTTTAGTCTTTTTCCGAAATGAATTCTTGTAACGAATACAATTTGTCGAATAAAAAAACCGTTTGAATTGTATTTCTATCTTATGCAGAAGACGATTAATTTATCGAAAATTCTATAATAAAAATTATTCATATAATATTACATTTTACACGAATGTTGCACAATTTAAAAGATTGCATTTTGGGTATTGAAAATGAAGTGTGTAACATTCACAGTTTGTTTACAAGGACACTAAAAAAAAATTCCGTTACATTATAGTCTAAGGGGAAAAATCGTTTGCAATGTATTTTAATGATGATAAGCTATTTCAAAAAAATATTGAAACTGATATACATCACTGAGGTGCACTACAAGATGATTAATGTAGAACAGGGTGTGAAAAAAGCACTTACCGTTCATTTACAGGGACACACAAAATAATTCGGTTACAGTACTGTCTATGAGCGATAATTGCTGGAAATGCGTTTTCAACTTTAGGTTGTGTTTTTAAATTGAACTAATTTTTAGCATATTACTTGGTGTTTATAAATTCCCTAGATCATATACAAAGTTGCACAAAAAACATTCAAGTACATTTCCATTTATTAATGGAAATTGCTTGTTTTTATAAATGCTTTTTTAAATCTCGAAAATATATGGGTTTCTGAGGTTTCTAAAGATAAAGAGCACTTTTCGGAATCATGGGTAACTCGAAAGAGGTTATTGTATATTTTCGTTCGTGATTAAATTATGTTTTCGTAGATTAAGAAACATTCGTCTTTTTTTTGTTTTTTTACAGTGTATCTACTTATTTTTGTTGTTATGATCTTTACGTTCATGATAATTTTGCAATTATTTCAAAAAAACTTATCATTATTTTTTACACACAGATAACACTTACAATGTATTGATACGTTTAAAATGACTAGCAGGTTTGTTTTTAGCACTACAGGATTTTCTTTTCAGCCATCTGTTGAGCTATTTAGCTGTCATTAACATTCAGTCAACGGACATGACGCGATTGCTTGCGAGAGTAATTATTTAGGAAACAAAACTATAAATATACAAATCTACTCTTTGCATTTGTATCTGAGATTTAGTTTAAAATTCATTGAATTAAAATTAGATAATCTATCATGTAACAAGTTTTAAATAACCTTTATGGAAAAATGTAAGTTTTACAAACTATGGTTGTGACGGTCCACGCACGGACATGATTTTTCAGGCTCCGTGGACACATTATTTTTATAAAACATTTTCAATTACAATTATTTATTTAATGAATATTATGTGACATCGTTTTGTAAGTTTCGTGACCCGTTTAAATCTCGTTTTACATAAGAATGTAAAAAGCAAAAAAAAGTTATTTTTAATTTTAAAAATGTGAGATACTACAAATGTTCTGTGTACAAAACGTTTATTTTTTCATCATAACGATGCCTTATTTCGATAAAATTAATGTCAAAAAGTTATGATGCTTGTATTTTGAATTTAGCTTTGCTTTCGAAAGAACCATGCGAATGCAGAAAATAATTATTTTGATAAGAAATCAGGTTTGCCATGTCTCGGTCATGCACAAACAATTAGTGTAGAAATGTTGAAGAGTTCAGAGTTATACGGTTTAATTGTTTCAAAGTGTTTGAATCTACGCAGAACCACATGTATTGTTCATGCAAATTCATGAATATGATTTCAACAAATAAAATAATAAATATAAATAATTTACTAATATTATATTAATATAACATTATATTTGTAAATCTTTACTTTAAAGTAATACAATATTAGTAAATTATTTCTAAAGATTAAAAAAAAAAATTGATGACATTATAAGTTGAAAATTTTGCCATATTTTCTCTCTATACGGTATGTATGCCTTTGATTTTTTTTTTTTTTACAAAAGTTAATTAGAAAATTGTCGTCATTATTTGCAAAAAACGTGTACTTTTATAGTGTAGTGAGAGTTTTTAATAAAAATATAAATGAGATAAATTTCCTCATATATGGTTTATTTTGGTGCATATTTCTAAAAAAACTGATTAATCTGTGAAAGCATAATTGAGATTTAAAAATATTTTCTTTAATAGTTTGAATCTATCTCAATTTATGTTCATCTTTTCAAAAAGTATGAAATTATAATTAATTTTATCTTTAGAAAATTACATCTATTTTTTCATACGCTTCAGAATTTCGTAAAAATATCGTAAGAAGAAAAATTTAAAAAATAGTTTTACCAAATGCAGTATATAATTAATCGAATACAGTATATAATTAATTATTAATTATATTTAACTATTGTAACCTTTTTAATGATTGTATCCGCATTTACATCCATTTTTTATAATTCGTTTCTCAATATTGACTACGTCCCTAAACACATTTAAGCTCATATATAATGAGTTTTTGAAGACATGGGAGTTTAAATTTATATTAAAGTAAATGCAGACTAACAAAATGAATGAAAAATAAAAACCAGAGAAGTTCATATTGAATTGTTTAACGTTTAAACAAAAATAAATATGTAAACAGTCGTTCAAAAAAAAAAAAGTATAAAAAAGTATAGAAATTTATAAACAAAATAGTCTCATTATGCAATTTTCAGTATTGAAGACTAGAACTGTACATATTACTCTCTTTTGGCTAGCTTCCATTATAAAAAGCAACAAGTTGGAACTTGTACGTCAAACGTGACAAATGAGGTGCGTTAGTACTATAACTAGTTTTATAAATATTTATATCGTATGCTATTACGATATGATTAATTTCCGTAATAAAATAAGTAAATTTTAAGTTGGCAACATTTTATCTTTCGTTGACATTTACTGAAAATTCCAATGCGAAACTTAAGCCTCGTTTTAAAAATTTCAGAACTTGAAATCCATATTTAGACACTTTTCCCCTGTAATATCTATTTCTTCGAAAACACCTATCCAAAAAACTGTCAGTAGATTATAGGATTGATATAATTAAACAATTTTAGTATACAAATTCATTTTTTAAATTCAGTAATACGGAATTAATATGACTCCATCTTAAATAAGACGTAATCGCCATGTCAACCTAGAATCATTACCTATCACGGGATATCAGTGAATTAATTACGTATGATACGATTTAATAGAATGAAGAAAACTTTTATTAATATCTTTTTAAGTTTTGATTCGATTTTCATAAAATTTGAAATGACTCGGCAAAATTCTGCAACGATTACATATATTAAATTTTAAACCATTCGGTTGGGTAGTTTTTGTACTATTATATGTGGACAGACGGGCGGACCAGACGACGACTATAGGTGCTACGTATTTATATAATTACGAACGCACCTAAGAAGCTACCTGTTGCAGCCGACGGAGGAAAGCAATTCCCGAAAATTTCGATATATTTTCAGCGATCATGATCTCCATGTCACATATCGTCCCTCCGTTCAAATCTTGATTTATATAATATATATCTGATTTTTGACCTGTGTGATAGCACTCGTATTTAAGAACCGATTTGAATGTGGCTAAGAATGTGTACAGGACTTACCAAGGTCTCGACAGAATTCCTTCTGCAGTTTCATCCACCATCTCGTTTAAAATAGGGCGGTCACTTAAAGATTTCAAATTCAAAAAGATGTACAAAAAATTAAAAATCCAAATTTTTTTTCCCTTTAAGTGTTCAGCTTTAACGCAAGGTTTCCGGAGCATTTTTTGTTTCGCCCCTGTCTTAAACAAGTTGGAAATTGTACGTCAAACGTTACAAACGAGGTGCGTTCGTACGCACGTTTTAGAATTAAATTCATGATATCCTGTGCGTAGAACGGGTTAAACAGCTAGTTAAGTATATATTTTATGACACTGTTCATACAAATATCTTAACTAGTTATATAAATATTCAGATATATATGTATCAGCTAGTTATATAAATATTCAGATCTTGATGATTTTTAATTCTGTGAAATGAATTATATCGTCTGCAGATTAATTTCTGTATTAAAATAAGTATCTCGGTCGCTTGACGATTTAACATCCATCGGAAGCTCCTATAACAAAAAAGCACCGATTTAAAAAAAAAAAATCAAATTTCTTAATAAATATTTTTATTAATATCTCCTAAAGTTTTGATTCGATTTTAATGAAATTTAAAATGTCTCGACAAAATTCTGCAAAGATAATATATTTTAAATTGCAAACCATTTGGTTGGGTAGTTTTTGCGTTGTTATATGCGGACAGACAGACAGACGTACGGACAGACAGACGGACAGACGGACGGACCAAACGACGACTATAGGTGCTACGTATTTATATAATTACGAACGCACCTAAAAATGGCTGAGATACAGCAGTTTGAAATTCTAAGGTGGCTGACACTGTGAAATATGACAACATATATTGAAAATAAGGGATCCCTTTATAAACGCGTTTAATTCGTAAGTTTTATTGAACGTAGTATCTCGCAAATTTTCTTTCATTGTTGTAAAAGCCCATTGTTTCAAACCTCATATGCTTAAAATTATATAGTCATATCGACCAGCATCAAATTCTCGCTAAGCTTGGCGAAAATTGGAAATATATATCGCCAAATGTGGCGACAAAAAAGGTCACCATGAATGAAGCCAACTTGGTGATAGCTGACTTATTATTTTAAATTCCCATTCAAATTCAATATTGACGAAAACTTGGAATCTTCTATAATCAGGCTCCACGTATTTTCGCTTCGTGTGTTTGAGTAAAAGGATTTTTAACACTTTCCAACCTAGTTGAAAAGTGTTTATGACTTCGGTTTGTCTGTCGTCTGCCGCCTGCTGTCTGCGTCTGTCTGTGCTCTAACTCACGTAAATATACTTGGATTGCCCTAGAATTTTTGTATGTTATTGTCGTTTACTATAGCATGATCCCTATTGAAAGTGAACTGTGTGGCACTTATAGTTTTTTTTTTTTTTTTTTTTTTTTTACAGAGACAGTAAAAAGTATTCCGTTACATTACAGTCGATGGGAGAAAATCGTTTCAAGTGCATTTTGATGATGCTACGCCATTTGAAACATGATGAAATTGATATACAATTATGAAGTGCACTAAAATATGATTTTGTCAAATATGGGGTGCAAAGCATTTATTATTCATTTACAGTGTCAAACAAAAGAATTGTTACACATCGTTCTATGGCGAAAAATCGTTTGCAGTGTAATTTAGTGATATTTCACTATTTCAAACAGAATGAAAATTATAAGCATTACTGAGGTGCACTATAAATTGCTCTCTTGTGTGCATTGCGTTTATTTACAGGGACACACAAAAGATATCGGTTACAGTACACGTGCGATATTTAGAGTCTATGTGTGATAAGTGCGTTTTCAACTTTGGTTTGCGTTTTTATTTTTAACTAAATTTTTTTATAGTACGTGTGTGTTTATAAACTCGGTTGATCATATACAGGGCTACACAAGGGAATTCGTAAGTATTACAGACTATGGGAGTGAATTGCTTAAGAGTAGTTTTTAATTGTGTTACGCATTTTCTTGCTGAACTATATTTAGTAGACGAATAGAAGTTTGTGGAATATAAATAAATTCATATACAGGGTTACACAAAGAAAAAAAATACATTGCCGTTTACGGTTGGTAATTGCTGCGAGTGAGTTTTAAGTTACCTTTTAGCTTAATATGTGTTGTGTACAAAAGTCTTCAGATAATATACAGGGCCGTACAAAAGATTTCGAGTGCATTTCCATCGATTGGCGAAAATTGCTAAATGTGAATATTTTAACTGAACTAAATTTTATCATGCTATATATCCACATCTAATGATCATATACAGTGCTGCACAAAATAATTCGGCTACTTTTTTGACACTGGAAGGTAATTTCGAGAATTCTATTTTTCAATGTATTATATGTTTTGTAAACAGTTTACTTACATATCTTCGTTCACCTTATTTAACGGTGAAGTTTCGTTACAGTTTTCTGGCCGTGTTGGAAAGTGTTTCATAATCTATGCTTGACGCATGATTTTTCGTTCTTGTTTAAATTGCTTTCGATAATTTATTTTGTGTGTGGAGGAAACTACGTAACAACATGTTTTACACAAAATTGATTTGTTTTTCATAATTTTCTTGCTTCGAACATGTAACTTAAAATATCATAATTACATTTTCATGAAGCTCTAATGGGCTTCATTACAGAATATACTAAAAAATTTTTTTACAGTGCATTTGTTTCATAAATTATGGCCTGTAATAGGAATGATAGTGCTTCCAATTTTCAAAAATAATCACAATAAATTTCCGAATATCTCTAAAATATTTATTAAGTAACGAAACTTTCGAGTTTTATTAGATTGTCTAGATCTAGTTTATTTTGTTAAAGCATTTATTATATTACGTTTAATACACTTTTTTAAACTTTTTTATTAACACTTTCCAACCTAGTTGAAAAGTGTTTATGACTTCGGTTTGTCTGGCCGGATGGCCGTCTGCCGTCTGGCCGCCTGGCCGTCTGTCCGTGCTCTAACTCCCGTAAATATGCTCGGATTGCTCTGCAATTTTTATATGTTATTGTCGTTATCTATGGCATGTTCCCTATTTCAACGGAAGTGTGTAGCACTTATAGTTTTTTTACAGGGACATTCAAAAGAATTCCGTTACATTGCGGTCTATGGGGAAAAATCATTTGCGGATTATTTAAATAATGTTTCACTATTTTAAACACATTGAAATTTATATATATCACTGAAGTGCATTAGAAGAAGCTTAATATGGAATAGGGTGTGGATAGCACTTATAGTTACTTTACAGAGACAGTCAAAAGAATTCCGTTACATTACGACTATGGAGAAAAATCGTCTGCGGTTTATTTAAATTATGTTTCACTATTTTAAACGCATTGAAATTTATATATATCACTAAGGTTTATTACAAGAGGCTTACTACAGAATAGTGTGTGTAGAGCAGTCATCGTTCATTTACAGGGACACACAAAAGAATTCTCTACTGTATGTTAACAATAATTCCTGGAAGTGCGTTTTAAGCTACTGAACGCAATTTTAATTTTAACTCGTTTTTTTTTCTATTACGTGGTGTGTATAAATTCTGTAGATCCTATACAGGGAAGCACAAAAGTTCGCGAACACATTTCCGTTTATTGACAGAAACTCCTGACGGAGAATTTTAAACTGCGCTACGCGTTTCCTAACTGAACAAAAATTTAGCATCCTATGTAGTATATATACAAATCTATAGATCATATACAGGGCTGAATAAAAGTATTTGGATATTTTTCAAAATATTGTATATGTTGGAAATTCCTAAAATTATGTTTTTAAATATTTTATGCGTTTTCCAAATTGTTTAATTAGATGTTATCTTTTAGCTTATTAAACGGTATGATTTGTAAGATTATTTTGGAAGCGTTGGAAAGTGTTACATAATCTATGCTTGACGCATGATTTTTCTTTCTTGTTTTTATTTTTTACGAGTTTACTTAATTTTCCCTAATTGGTATTCCGCTATTAATTTTTACGGAAACGAGTTATGTCTACACTAATTAGACTTCGTTAGCGTTTCAGATATTTTAACAAGAATAAATAATTCTTTTTTGTTTTGATTTAAACGATGCGGTTTTAGACTATGTGTCACTGATGATGATCACTGAAGATGTCACTGACTGTTAAGAACATAGTTACATGAATCATTGAATCATGAAGATAAATTGTGAATCTTGTGAATTTTCAAAGCAAATTATCCTTCACAAAGTCATCGGAGATGACTCGAGAAAAGTAAGTGATATAGTAATCAGCGATCAGCTACGGATAAATAAGAAAAAATAAATAATAAAAAATAAATAAGAGGCCAGAAATATTATATAGCTGAAGGAATAATAAAATTTAATTATTAAATAGCAATAAATATCTCAAATTATTTTAATACACTGTAAAAAAGATCAATGGTTCTTAATATAGAAAAATATAATATAACCTCGAACGAATATATACAATAACCTCTTCCGAGTGAAACACGATTCCGTAAAGCGTTCTTTATCTTTAGAAACATCAAAAGCCAATACATTTTTGAGATTTAAATGAGCCTTTATAAGAATAAGATTTATTTTTCTGCCCATAATTTTCGGAAACGTTTCAGAGTAGTTTTCATAGTATATTAATTATTTTTCTCAAACCAGAATATAGGTTTTTCGGATGCTATCAATTCTCAAGTAAACATTTTCATGTTTAATAAACATGTTTAACAGACATGTCTTACAGACAAACATGATAAATTAACATCATTAACATTAATATTAAAATTAATATTGTTTTGTTACTCGTGCATGTATAAATTCATTTACTCAGCTGAAAATCTTTGAGAATTGATAGCATCCAAAAACGGATATTCCAGTTTGTGAAAACTGTTTAATACACACTGTAAAAAAAAAGACAAATGTTTCTTAATTTACGAAAATATACAATATCCTCTTCAGAATTATCCACGATTCCGAAAAGCGTTCTTTATCTTTAGAAACCTCAGAAACAAATATATTTTTGAGACTTAAAGAAGCATTTATAGAAACAGAGTTTCTTTTACAGCCACGGATTTTCGGAAACGTTTCCGAGCCATTTTTATAGTGTATTAATCAGTTTTCTCAGACCGGAATATCGTTTTTTCGGATGCTATCTATTCTCAAGTATACATTTTCATGTTCAACAAACATGATTTAAAGACAAACATAATAAAATAACAACATGAACTTTAACATTAAAATTCATATTGTTTTGTTACTCTTGCATGTATAATTTCAATTAAGCAGCTGAAAATGTTTAATTGAGAAGGGAGAGCATCTAAAAACTGATATTTTGGTTTGAGAAAACTGATTAATACACTATAAAAACAGCTTGGAAACTTTTCCGAAAATTTCGGGCAGCAAAATAAAACTTTTTTTAAATATAAATGCTTCTTTAAATCTAAAAAAAATATTGGTTTCTGGAATTTCTAATAATAAAGAACGCTTTTAGAGGACGTGGGTAACTCAGAAGAGGTTTACTGTATATTTTCGTTCGTGGTTATGTTATGTGTACTTAGATAAAGATACATTTGTCTTTTTTTTACAGTGCACTATAAAAACTACTCGTAAACGTTTTCGAAAATCAGTGGCCGCAAAAGAAACACGGTTTTTATAAATGTTTGTTTAAATATCGAAATTGTTTTTTTTTTTTTTTTAATGTTTCTGAAGATAAAGAACTGTTTTCGGAATCGTGGGTAACTCGGAAGAGGCTATTGTATATTTTTGTTCGTAGTTATAATATACTGGTTAATCGACCCGGTGTTGCCCGGTCACGTCAAAAAATAGTACGAAACGACTGGAACCGGATTCATGTTACTAAAATGGAAAAAAAAAGCAGCAAAACGTGAAAAAACACAAAAAATCGCATTAAAAAATGAAAAAATCTATTCCAAAATTACAAAATAGGGCTTTGAGTTGCAAAATTACATACATGAGCAGCGGTCTCTTCAGAACACAGTCAAGAGATAGACACACAAACAAACTTCTTTCCTTATTATTATGGATTTTCCTAGATTTAGAAACATTTGTCCTTTTTTACAGTGTTTATAAGAGACAACATATTTGTATTAGCATAAGACTCAGCACTGACCTAACTAACGCCTCCACCCTCCCCAAGTTAAAGTAGTCCAAGAATAGAATAAATGTTACTAAACTGTTAATAATTATGAATGCTTGTTGAAGTAATTTAAAGTAAACGTCTACCTACTAAGAACTTGTGAAGTAACTCGCAGGGCCAAAAAGGTTTTTCTTAAAAAAATAACAAAAAAGTAATAAAATAAAATAATCTTTTGAATTTTTAATAATAATGATGAATTATTTAATTTTTTGTAATTATTTGAATCTGAACATTTTCTCTCATAGATAGGCACTCCAAAAATTGTTTTTCTACAGACACATAATTAATGAAGTGTATTGAGACTTTATAGCAACAAACGCTATTTTCATACATTATTTTCCATTCTGGAAACGAGCTCTAGAAAACGAATCATTCAGCTTTCAAGGAGCAAAACATTTATTTGGCACATTACATAAAATATTATACTCTAACAATTATGTCCCAGCGCATTTAATATATCTCCTCTTCCGCAAAATGAACTCACGAAATGAAAAGAAGACTATGTGATATCGCATGTAAATTTCGATTTTATTCTTTCAATTGTATACTTCAAGAAACTATCGCAGGAAACGACAGAAAATATATTTTTTAAATATTCGTTTTGCGAAATTTATGCATAATGGACATTATAGATCGCCACCTGAAATCCTGTGATTTACATAAAAGAATCACTTTAATTTATTATTATAATAGTGAACCTTAGTAGCAAACCAATATTGGTTATGTGAGTAGTAATTTTTGCGAGTGAAAATGTATCCAGACGGTGACTCGAACCCAGAACCTTTGGCCTTAATTGCCAATGCTTTGCCAATTGAACTATCTGGACGACATCCCAGTCAACACAATTCATTTAGACAACCTTTAATGGTCTGTCATTATCAGAATGGGTGTATGAGTGAATTGTATCTATTGGGATGTCGTCCAGATGGGTCAATTCGAAGAGCACTGGAAATTAAAGCCAAAGGTTCTGGGTTCGAGTCACCGTCTGGATACATTTCCATCCAGTTGGAAAAATTACTACTCGCATCATTTACTATGTACCTATCAGTTTAATTATGTTAAAATAATAAAAGTGCAATATTGGTTATAGTGGGGACCAATATTTCACCAATCTATCATTCATCGGAAATACTCCAAATGAAACGACAACATGGCAAAAATATTGGTTTAACAGTGAAAATATTGGAAATGAAACCGATAAATAATTCATGCCATTATTTCCAATATTGCCCAATATATAGCAAAGATAAAGTCAATTTTGGCCCAGATATGGCCAATAAAATCAATATTGTCCCAATATTGCTTTGCTACTAGGAAATTGTTAATTTTTAATAATATTTAATCTTAAAAATTTCTCTTGTAGAAGCGTAAAATGTCCTCCAATAAAGTTGATATTTTTTTTATGAACGCTAATTTTGTACACATACGTTATTAATGCGATGTATTTACACTTCATAATAGAAAACATTGTTTCATCCATTAATCTTCCATTACGTAAAAAAACTCCAGAAAACACATCATTGATCTTTCAAAGAGCAACCAAATAATATGGTACATAATGTTACAATACAGAAAATATTACATTTAATGTATCAGAGCACATTTAATTAGTCATGGACCTAAGGAATGATTTTGATATTCGAATGAATCATTCGAGCATTCACAGAAACATATCTGCCGACATTTTGTATTCTTTTTAATCAATTGAAACCAGAAATTTTGTGGAAAGAAAAATAAGTAAATTAAGAGTCTACTAACTCAATTTTCAAATTTAACAATTTTCCGAAACCTTGGAAATTTTTTATAATCTCTCCTATCCCCAAACCTGGTGCTAACCTCTCTGACCCAGTCAACCATAGACCTATCTCCCTTTTTCCTTAACTCAGCAAAATTGTCGAACGTGTCATTTGGTCGCAACTCCAGAACCACATTCAACTTAACAACACTCTTGTGCCTGAACAATTTGGCTTTCACCCAAAATATTCAACAACACACCAGCTATTTCGAGTTGTCGAATTTCTTAGCGAAAAGCTAAACTCGAAGATTCCTGCTGCTGCTATTTTTCTTGACATCGCTAGGGCATTTGACAAAGTCTGGCATGTGGGCCTCATATACAAACTAATTAGGCTTAAATTCCCTGCTAGACTTATACACCTTATTTTCTCTTACCTTAGCGATCGCATTTTTCGCGTCCGCTTTAACAACATTTTTCTAGCATTTTCCGTATCTTAGCAGGCATCCTTCAAGGGAGCGTCATCGGACCTTTGTTATTTAACATATACTTACATTACGTATACATTACATATATTTACATAACGACATTCTTCGTTCACTTAACACCCACCTTGCACTTTATGCGGACGACACTACAATATACGCTTACGCTCATCACCCATACACACTTTACAGGTATCTGTAGACTCACACTGATGCCTTCTTAGACTGGTGCGACCTATGGCGCATTAAAATCAATGAAAACAAAACTGCTGCTGTTTATTTCTTTAGAAAACTGACGTATCCCAACAGAATAATCATTAATAATACCACAATACCTTGGACTAATGAAGCAAAGTACCTGGAGGTCACCCTTGACCAAAGACTTTCTTTCAAAAAAACTTATCCTCACCATCAGGGGAAAGTCGCTGGAGCTACGAATGCACTAAAACCTCTTCTTAATAGTAAAACACTGGCTATCCATAACGAGCTTCTCCTTTATAATTTCTGTATTTTACCAATTATCACCTACGCCTGTCCGGTCTGGGGCTATATCTGCAAATACTCCATGAAAAACCTCATCCAACTTCATAACAAAAATCTGCGTACTGTCAGAAATGTCTCTCGCTATCTCTGTAATAGCAATATTTGCAGAGACCTCAAAACTACCACATTAAATAAAAGAATCAACCACCTTGCCAAAAAATTTTATGAAAAATTATATGACCTTCCTAATGATATAATCGCAGAATTGCCGGATTATGACGCATTCGAACTACATCACAGCAAGCGTCCAAAATATTCTTGCATTATTGACTATGAGCATTAGTGCTCACCATTCTGCAAATTTCTCTCTCTTACTTTTATATAAATTTGTAATTTCCCAATTAAACTTATTCCTGTGCTATACCAAAAAATAAAATAAAATAAAATAAAATAAAATTTGTATGGCCTAATTTCTTAATTAAAATTATTCCTAAGCTATAAAAAAAAAAAAAAAAAAAAAAAATGTTTGCCCTTTTTAAGCGCTTTTTTTGTTAAAGCTTAGCTTTGCCTGCCTTTTCCACCTGGCATTTATTTGTAGTTTTTGAAAATGTTCCGAACCCTATTTTACACTTTTCAACTTTTTTCAGTAGTTAATTTAAACTACAGTTATACCATTTTACTTTTTTCCATTTATTAGACTCTATCCTTAATCTCTATTGCTTTACTTTTTTATTTTCATTGTTTAATTTTTCTTCTATTTTTAATTGTTCTTTCTTATGTAGTTAATACTACATTTAACTTTTCCCAACGGCTCATTATTTACAAGACACTTTACTCACAAATAGACTGGGCGTAAAGTTGATCGCAACTCGGAAGCCCCTTAACTGACATCAACTGTTCGGCTCTTAATTAATTAATTTTTAGGGGCAATGTTTTAGAGTTCGTTAATAAAAGTAAATTTTATTTAATGCAAAGCCAATATTGCATTTATCGGAAATATTTCCAATGAAATTGTTATTTGCCTTCCATTGAAAATATTGAAATGGCAAAATTATTTCCTGGAAATATTGGTTCAATACTGACAAAATAAACACCTCGATGTTGGGGCAATGCTTTATGCCAACATTAACAATTTCGGCCAATATATAGCCAATGATACAACATTGTCTCAATATTGTTTGGATATTTTTATGGAGGCATATAACTGATTCAATGATTTCAGACTTTCTAACAACAAACACATTTTTCATGTATTATCTTCCATTATGCAAACCAGATCCATAAAACGCATCATTGATCTTTCAAAGAGCAATCAATTAATTTGACACATAATGCTACATTACAGAAAATATTACACTCTAACAATACGTCTTCTTCCGCAAGGACGCACGAAACACAAAAAGACAACTAAAAGCACTATTTAATATCGCGTGCCAACTTCGATTTTATACTTTCAATAGGACCGCAGGAAACCCTTGCAGGAAACACAAGAAAATATTTTTTAAATATTTGTTTTGCGAAATTTATACATATGCACACAATATCGCCTCTTGAAATCTCTTGTTCCCAATAGTAGAAAAGTGAAAACCGTTTAATTTGCAGCACGCGAATGATTATCAACATCGTCCCTGTAATTTTCCCTTGCTCTAAATGATTCGCTTCAGTTGGAGTTGCCAGCAATTACCCGGCAAATACGAGACGTTTTAATTTTGCTCAGCACTCCCGGTTAAAGGTGGATGTAAATCTCTTTTCATACCTTGTTGCAGATGTTAAAGGAAAAGCGTGTATCGTGGAAGTTTTTACAGAGCTCTGCTGATAAGAGGATACAACTCTTAAGAGGATGGATTGGAAGAGTGTTCATACGTTGAGCTTACTTTTGTTAGGTATGTAATCGTATTTAACTTATGAAATTATTACGAAATTTAACACTTTTCATTAAAAATAGAATTGTTGTTATTATTATTATTATCATTATTAATATAATTTACTGTTAGATATGTTTAACCTTTTATGTTTAAAAATTATGAATAAAAAAAAAATATTTTAATGATTTTTCTTTGAATGTCGTAAGATGCAGTAAAAAAACCTATATTGTATGGCAAAAATATGTTCGTAAGAAGCCCCTAACGAATAAATTTTATTTTTCTTGAAATTTTTATAACTTAATTTTTTTAACTAAATACCGCACATTTTCAATTTTTACACCACCGTGGGGAAAAAAAAAGAGGATTTGTAAATGCAATTTGTTTGAAAACTGTACCTTAATTTTAATGCCAATCCAATTATGGAAAATTAAACATTTTGCACTTAAAACAATGTAAATAAATCAGCATTTATTTGTTTTCATGTAATATATATCTAAATTTCGAAGCAAAATTAAAACTTTGCAAACAAATAAATAAATAAAGCACCAATTTAACAGTTACGTAATCGAATTAAGCGCTTAAACACTGAAATAATCAGAAAGATTGCTATAAATGATGAAATGTTTTGCGGTTGATTGCTTGCATGTGGCTAGTACGAAGGTGAAAAAAATGCTTTTTGTGTATTTCGTGGGAGATATAAAAGAATATATTAATTTCAAAAAGCCTATTAGAGTTTAGAATTATAAACGATCTTCATATATGTTTTGTATACAGTGCACCATACCGAGCATCTTTAACCCGGGTAGCCCGGGTTGGATTGCTTTGTTTCTATAATATGAATACAATATCTTTATTAATTCTTGTTCAATAAGCTTAAATAAAAATTCATCATCAATTCAACAAAATTGTATATATATCACAATTAAAAAAATAATAAGGATGACGATTTAATTTTGCTTGATGTTTATTCTTCTTGAGATTGCAAATATCTTAGTTTATTTTGATCTTTGTGGTACGTTTATATTACTAGGACTGCAGTTCATTTTCTTAAGTTCGGGTTTTTTTTTCTAACTTGTTTTTTAAAAAGAACTACGACTAGATCCATTTGAGTAAAACTAATACTCAAATAATGCCTCAAATATTTAATTTCCTACATTTAAATTTCTTGATTTGAAGTTTGCGAGTTTTTGTAATTTCTATATCAATATTTGTTTTTAGTTTGCCCTTTAGTAAACTTTTTTTTGAGAAGGGACTATATTATAATTGATATTTAATAACTGTACTAACGCAAAAATAATAACAGGGTTCCTAGCGAGCTGACGTTTTCTAAACCACTATTTTCAAACAATAATCTACATGGAAAATTTCTTTAACATTTGCAATAGAAATCCACTACAAGGATTATTGTTTAGAAATAGTGATCACTAAATGGTCACCTCGCTAGGATTCCTGTAATAATAATAATAATAATAATAATAATAATAATAATAATAATAATAATCTTATAAATGTAAAAAAAGAAAAAAAAAGTATTACAAAGGGGGGAGGTGATGTAATAGTTTCTGACATAGCCAATAGGATCGATTTGTTCAAATTATGATTACAAATGATTCCAAAATCTGCTAACTTAAATTCGTGAAAATGTCTGAATTAATTGCTATTAAATTTTGTATATATGTGGCTTCGAAAAAAGGACATGGACTGTTTTTATGTCATTTAAGCATGTAGATTTTCAATATTTTTTTTTATAATTTCATTATTTAAATGCACAATAATGGACATATTTCATATAAAATGATTTTAGATCCTCTGTTGCCACAGAAAATGAGTCAAAAAATAATTGCTAATGATGCTAATAATTTTTATTATGCATTAAACTTTGAATCATTAAAATGTAGTTGTGAAATGCGAAAGCGACGTCCTATTTATTTATAGAATGTGCATAAATCAATATTATAAAGTGAAAATATGTCCGTTAGTAACACTCACGTTATATCCATGGTGGCAACAATTCCAAAAATCAACTTCGTTTTTCTGCAAATTTATTAACTTCTAAACATCACAGAATTTAAATTTTTATACCGTCGAATAGAGGGAAAAAAACGCATTTTCAAGTGCAATGTTTTTGAAAACAGTATGTTAATTTACTGATTTTTTTTTATGGTTCTTAGAAGGATTTTCAAGGATGATATATTTATAAATCTATCGCTACAGCGTGCAGCCCGATTACGGAAGAATGTCCCGTTTGTACTTAAAACAGTATAAATATTTCAGCATTTGTTTCCGGCTAATATTCCATAACAAAATTAAAACTTCACACTAAAATAAATAAATAAGTAAAACACAACTTTAGTAGATATTTAATCCAATTACGCGCTTAAACACTGAAATAATCAGTATGGAAAAAGTAAGTACTGAAATGCGTATATGTTTTTTTGTTATTAACCCTTGGTATACAGCTAAACGAAAGTACCGGTTTAATAAATTTCAAAACTGTATTTCAATACACAGTTGATATTTTTCACAAAAAAATGCCTTTTATATGCATGTGGGTAATCTAAAAGAATTTTTTAAAATGTAAAATGTGAATTAGTTTTCAATTAAAAATGGTTTTCATCTATGTTCAGTACACAAGATAATATGTTCTGTAAGCCGGAAAGCCCTGGATGGATCCCCTGGTTATATTAAAATGAAATATGAATTTAAATTAATAAAATGTCAAAATGTTAGCATGTTGGCATTAAATTCACGCAATTTTCATTCATTTTCCTTTTTACAATTCAAAATATTTTACTCTATATTAAACAAACTAGCGGCCCGTCCCGGCTTTGAGCGGGTGGACAATGTGTCAACTGTAATGAAGGGTAGGGATGGATAGGTAATTAAAAAAAAAATTCTAAATCGGATAAAAGCAGGAGTGAGACAAAATTTCAGTACTTACAAATTTTAAACTTTAAATAGAACAACAAACAAATGGATTTTTCATTGCTAAACTGAGCGTTTAAGCCGACAGAGTGAAAAATGTCCCAACCAAAAATCGAACACGGGACAACAGAATAGCGCTCTGAGGCTCTACCACTGAGCTACAAGGAACGATATCCCAACTCGGCATCTCTTACTCTTATGTATATGTCTGACAGGCTGCAATCGCGGCACAAGATGTGTCATCCAGATGTCATCCAGAGCACACAAACCCTGCGGCAACTTTTAGACGATAGTTTTCTTTTCTTTTCTTTTTCTTTTTTTTCATAACTAGTCCAACATAGACAACACATACAAGTAAATTCCAATTAATTTTCAATTAATTTTTAAGGAGTAAAATTCGCCCGAAACTAATGAGCAACAAACAAATGGATTTTTCATTGCTAAACTGCGCGTTTAAGTCGACAGAGTGAAAAATGTCCCAAGCCGGAAAGTTCCAAGTCTGTCGGCTTAAACGCTCAGTTTAGCAATGAAAAATTCATTTGTTTGTTACTCATTAGTTTTGGGTGAATTTCAGTAATGAAAAATTTATTAGAATTTATTTGTATTTAAATAGAAGTTTGTAAAAATGTGATAAATATATATATTTTTTTGTTTATGTACATATTGAAACTAATGAATTTATTTTAATATAGCAGAACTACCCGGTTTCGCCCGAGTTAACCTTGGCCATCCGGGTAACATAAGTAAAAATGTAATATGCTATAAAATACGCCGATTACAATAACGCATTCGTGTCCATAAACCGTCAAAATGACAATCAGGAAAAACTTATGTTATTTTGACGCAATAATACTAAATCCCTCAGCTTTATAAATGATAAAAAAAAAAAAAAATCCTTTTAAAAATGTTTTACGCAAAAAATCTAATCATAAATCAGCAATTGTTGTCTTCTTCGTCTAATCTTTCATAATCGGGCCCCTTTCCAATGTTCAACCTCCTTAGTGGGTGAATTTCTAAAATCGCTGAAAAAAGTGTTTAACTATTTTTTTTGTAGATTTGTTATCGTGAATTTCACGCTCCAACCTGAAACTGCTACTGAGATATGTCGAAATGAACTAAAGCGTTCGACCCCCCCCCATTTTACCCCCTTAGTGGGTGAATTTCTATAATCGCTAAAATACGTGTTTAACTATCTTTTAGTAGATTTGTTATCCTGAATTTTTTAAGAATTCTTTCTTATTGCTTGCCTAGGTCATAACAGCAATCTACTCCCCAAATTTCCTGATCCTGACTTTAGTCGTTTCAGTTGGGCGTTGATGAGTCAGTCAGTCAGGCGTTCTCTCTTTATATAATAGTACAGATTTTATTTATTTGAAAATGAACTTTTTACTTTCTTCTATTTATAATAGAAAAAAGAATTGTAATCAAACTTTTTTTCGATTTCTAGTTTTCGACGGATTTACACATCTGAGTGATCAGAGATTCCGAAAAACATGTTTTTACAAATTGTCTGTCTGTCTGTGTGTGTATACTCTTGTTTTTACAAATGGTCTGTCTGTCTGTGTGTGTATTCTCTTGTTTTTACACATGATCTGTCTGTCTGTGTATGTGTATCCTCTTTGTATCATCGAATAGTATTTGAAGTTATGCATAGAATTGAATCAAATTCGATTTATAGATTTTTGGCTATGGCCAGCAACCCCCCCCCCTCCCTTGAATTTGGGGAGATTCCGCCGGAAGGCGGCGCTGTGACAGCCCTTTAAAGATTTCAAATTCAAAAACATGTATATATATATTTTTTTAAATCTTAAACGTTTCTTCCATTAAATGTTTGGTCTTGATCCAAGGATTCTAGTGCAATTATTTTTTTGCGTCTATCTTAAAAAATGGCTGAGATATAGCAGTTTGAAATTTTAGAGTGGCTCACATTTTGAAACAAGACAGCAGGATTCCTCCATTAAAATGGTTTAATTTATGAGTTTTAGTGAAATGTCCGTATGTATGTCCGTATGTATGTCCTCTTTGTATCATCGAAAAGTCTATGAAGTTATGCCTATAGAATTGAACCCTATTTCATTTATGGGTTTTTGGCTATGGCCAGCAGGTCCCACTTGAATTTTGGGATATTTTGACGAAAAAGGGGGTGCTGTGATAGCGATTTTTACTCCATTTTCATTATTGTGTCATCGAAAAGTGTATGAAGTATGCATAGAATTGAACCAAATTTTATGTATATCTTTTTGACAATGATCTGCAGTTCCTAGTTAAATTTAGGTATACTCCACCGGAAGGGGGCGCTGGGATAGCCACTAAAATATTTCAAATTTTAAAAGGTGTATAAAAAATTAGAAATCTTAAAAATTTTCGGCTTTGATTCAAGGATTCTGGAACAATTTTTGTTTTTCCTCTATCTTAAAAAATGGCTGAGATATGACAGTTTGAAATTTTAAGGTGGCTGACATTTTGAAACAAGACAGCAGGATTCCTCCACAAAAGGGTTTACTGACTAATTTGACGAAATTCTGATTCAAATTCAATATCGACGAGAACTGAGAATGAATCTTCTGTAATCGGTTTCCACGCATTTTAGCTTTGTGTTTACCAGTAAAATTAGTTAAAATCTTAAAACCAAGAAATAGAAATGCTATTTTTTCCACAGGTTACAGTCTAAAAGGACTTTTCGTATTTGTATTGTACATCGGCTACTTTGTGCAACGAATGCTTCTTGCATCCAGGTAACCCGACGATTCGCAAACAGCTGACGTACAACAGAATGACGAAAAATATTGATTTTATAGGCGCTGTGATAGTGAATTTTGAAGTATTAATATATATGAGATAGTAGAAAGTTTTGGGATTGGCACGTCCGACTAGTTTATCCTATTATTGGGATATTTGCAGATGCTTTAGCGCCATGACATTTTTAAACAACCTCTTTCTTCTGTTTCGAATTCGGAAATTTCAGCGTAGCTGACCACAATGCTAAGACAAAATAAGGACGATTTAAAACTGCGCATTTTATGGACCAGTCAGTTTCAATTCTTATACGTGTTATTCAAACAATTATCAGCATAGAAGGCAATATATAGGTTACTCTCAGATAAACGGAAATTTTGGATTTGAAAAAAATCTTTACATTCTATTATTTTAATTCCAGATTTTTAGTGCAAGTTACACCATCTATTAGAATAATGTGAACTTTTGGTAAGGAATAGCAATAATTTTTTTTAAATGTCTAAAATCGTTATTATAAGCTAGGATGTCTCTGAAATCATAAAATCCAATACTTTTTTTTAACGAACTTCAACTGACATTTTTAACGTTAAACCTATTTTAGAGATAAGCTATAACAATTGAAAGCTTATGGGGTACTTATTCTGAAAGCAATTATTGATTCTGAAAAGTTAAATTATTGAATATGTATTTCAGCAATAAAGAACTTGGTAATGACACATATTAAATACACTGACTGTAATTTTAGAAAAAAAAAGGCCCAAACTGAAGTAGTTCTTCCACAGTTAATCAAAATCTGACATTACTACTCATAAGAATATGTGTAACTATACAATCTAAGAACGTTCCCATATCAAAACGACATCTAGTGGAGAACAGAATGAAACATAATTGTGGAGCATGGTAATAGCAACAAACGCTACGGAGAAACTTTAAATATGTATAATTAATACCAAAGTTTTCTTTTTTGCCTAAAGTGTCAAATGTATCAATATATAGAGGTATAAAATATACCCATAAAATCATTGCAATTGTTATAAAACTTTTCAAATCTTAAAAATAGGAGTTTCAAATAAAATATTTGAAGTTTGGGATAAGGTTTGGCAATGACATTTAAAACTTTATAATTTTTCTAAATATTGAAATTATTATTTTTTTCATATTTAAACTAGTGCACAATGTAGTGATTGAAGAAAAAAAAATTAAACATTTATAGTTGCTTTGATTAATTCACATTTTTAAGGGAAGGACATAAAATTTCCCTTTATCTGAGAATGACTCATATTCGGACATTTTCATGATGCATTCTTTCAAAAATAATTATATTTTATAGGGCGACCATTGTAAAAAAGAATTCCTCAATGTTGACAGCATGTTCAAATTGCGTAGCTATTTGATTATTTTTCTACAGATCATGAATGACCAATCGAGACCAATATGTTCAAATCTTTGATGCGTTCCCATAAAAAAAGGAAAAAAATGGTGTGATTAGACTATTATTTGTAAATTAGAACACAGACAGAAGTAGACAAACAGAGACATAGACAAAGATGTTCCTTATAGACCTTAAAAAGATTCACACACGCAGTCACTGGGAAAACAAGCTCTTTCTAACAATAACAACGAAAAAATGTGCATTCGTTTTAAAGAAAATAAGCACGTGAAAAATATATTGATGCACAGTATAATCTGAATTCTATCTAAAGATGCATTTTTTAAAGTTTGCTTACCTGTATAATGGCATAAATGGAGAAGTGTGATTGATTACGAATGTGTAAATATAGGTTTTCTATTTTTTCCTACAAAAAGTTGTTATTATTTTGTCAGTGTATAAGAATTAACAAAAATTAATAGGTTTCCTAAATTGTTATAAGAACACGCACATTATATGGCTGACTTCCTAGACAAACAACTGGCAATATTTTACCTAAATTTTCTTCTGTTCCCATATTATGAATTTTTCTATGTCCTGTGACTGTGTTTGGGACACAGAACATAATAAATGGCTACAGACTTAATAAAAATATACACAACCCTAAAAATCGACAAAATATCATAAAGTGTTTTTGGAATCACTTTAATTAATGTACATTTCTGTAGCAATATACAGCGAAGAAACTTCATATTGTCAGAATATTAAAAGAATATTCATAAATATATCAAAAATATTCGAGGAATTTGAAAATAAAAATAAAATTTTACAAACGTAACAACGCAACGATACAGAACAGATGAATTGCACAGTTCTAGATAAAACTTTCTGCCTATTCTATGCGCCATTTCGGAACTTTCTTGGTGGGGGGCAAAGTTTTTTTAAGGTAGTGGCATAGCCGAGGGTGCAGTTCGGGGGGCTGCACCCCCCCCCATAACCTCTCCGAACGAAAAACGTTTACTGAATCATATATTACAGAGATAGCAATACTTCTAATACGGAATCTTAAGTGACCTCTGAAAAATTCTGTTTTAGACAGGTTTCCGTCTTAGCAAGTAGAATTTTAAAATATTTTGAAAGTTTTCAGTTATAGACAGGTACCGTTTTTTTTTTCAAGTATTCTTTAAGACTGTTAAAACCTCCTTTCTATAAAGCACTTCTGAAGAGCATAGGTGTATTACAGTGAAACGTGTCAAAGCGAAACCTGTCTATAACATAATTCTTTCTCAAACGGGCAAAAAAAATCATGTTTCGACGAAAAAAACGTCATACAATTATACTTGCTAATATGGAGACCTGTCTAAAATGGAACTTTTTTAAAGTCCTTTTCAACTCATCTTTGCAGGTTTTACTGCAGGGCGACATTTCATGAGTTTCTTGTTTTCTTTTTGACCCCTTGGGGAGGGGGGGAGGGAAAGTTTTATTTAGAGACAGGGACTGAAATATCGTATACATAATGGAAATAGGCCCCCACAATAAAAAATGCAGTGTGAGATTTTGTCTTCTTATCTTAACTTCCTTCACAAACATGTGATTCTTCAGCGAATATATATTTAATTTTAGTGGTAGTCCGCGAATTTTTCTTCTTCTTTTTTACGCAAAAGCAATTCCTCAACCGATCGCGGTAAACATCGCAAATTTTACGAATTGGAATTAGAAAAGAATAGTTAAATTGGCAAAATTAGTCGCGGAAAAAATCGTTAATTTTTTCAAACAACCGTGAAAAAATATTGCGAATTTCGCCAAAGATCACTGAAACAATTAGAGATTTTGGTAAATCCGTCGAAGAAAAGAATCTCGAATTTAGTATAACTATTGCGGGAAAATATCGCGAAATTCATCAAAAGATTGAACAAAAAAAATCATGAATTTAGTTAAACAATCGCGCAAAAAAGGGGAATTTCATTAAAGATCGCGCAAAAAGATATCTACTTTTGTCAGTTGGTTGCAGAAAATGACTTCCGAATTTCAACAAACGATCGTAGAAAAGAGTCGCGAATTGCGTCAAAATATTGCGAAAACAAATAGCGAATTTCGTTCATCAGTTGCCAAAACAAATGTCGGAAATTTCGACAAATAGTGGAAAAGAATTCGTCAGCAATCGGATTTTCGTCAAAGGTTGTGCAGAAAAATAGCAATTTTTGTTAGTGGGTTGCGAAAAAAGACTCAACAAACGATCGCAGAAAAGAGTCGTGAATTTCGTCAAAAGATGGCGAAAACAAATAGCGAATTTCGTCGATCGGTTGAAAAAAATATCGCGAATTTAGACAAATGGTCGAAAAAATCAATTCCTTCAATGATTCACAGAAAATAGCGCATTTTGGGAAATTATCACAAAAAATGAAACAATCGCGAAAAAAAGTCGTGAAATTCAATCGGTCAGAAGATAATCAGCACACGAACACCATCAAGAAGTTACGAAATTTGCAAATGTTTAATCCATAGGTATAAGAAAATTTTCATTAATGATTTTCTATCAGTAAAAATATTCCGCAATCATTTTCTGCCTTCCTCTTCAGACTATGATCTAAATTCCATACAATTCAGAAATCTGCAAAATCCTTGGTCTCAGGTCCCTTGCTCCTGCATTGGGTGGGGGAGTCTGTCTGGTTAAAGTCATGATTTGGGTCGGTTACAACCATTGACTAGAAATATAAATTACTAGTCAATGGTTACAACCAAATCTGGACAGGACTCTAGCGTCAGGCTGTGGAGATTTTTAAGAGCATACTGTATATACAATATCAATTAATAAAGCATATGATTTAACAGTATTATAACGATTGGAGTAAATATAATGTGACACTAATAAAACTAAATTAACAAATCATATAATTAGGAAATTGAATACACCTCCCCCATCCCCCCCCCCCGAAAAAAAAATTCTCCTTAAATTTTGGGGTAAAGAGAGAATTTATCACTAAAATTCTAGCCTTGGGGGTGACGAGTTTTCTTTTAATCATGCTGTACACAGCTCAGAAGCAATTCATAGTGTTTTTTCTCACATATATTTCTAAAACTATCCAACCTACTCATTAATGATAAATGTCTCACTTATAGAATGTTGCAATAGCAAGGCTTTAGAAAACATTTCAATGTTTAAAGTGTTTGTTAAATGTTTATTATTTTCTTCTATCTTTACAAGAAAAAGGTATTGGATTTATGAAATTTTGCCACTTCCGGTTTTCGACGAATTTATACGTTTTAGAAGTTCCTGAACACAATTGGACTATTTTTAGAAAATGTCTGTCTGCGAGTCTGTCTGTGTGTCTGTATGTGACAAAAATTTTGTGATCGCTGTATCTCAAGAACTAATGCAGGGAATTTGATAAAACTTTATATTCAGTTAGACATTGATATAAATAAGTGGTGTTTAGTTTTTGGTGTAAATCGCTCAACAGATGGCGATGCTATGCTGCATATTTCATGATTTTTGCGATAGCTATATCTCAAGAACTAGTGCAGAGAATTTCACTAAACTTCAGATTCGGTTAGACCTTGACAAAAATAGAAGTTGATTACGATTTGGTATAAATAGCCTAATAGGTGGCACTGCTATGCTACATTTTGTACGATATTTACGATAGCTATATCTTCAGAACAAACGCACATCTATACTATTATATAAAGAGGAAACGGTGACTGACTGACTCTTCAACGCCCAGCCGAAACTACTAAAGTCAGGGTCACGAAATTTGGACTGTAGATTGCTGTTATGGCCTAGGCAAGCAATAAGAAGGGATTTTTAAAAATTCCACCCCGAAGGGGGTTAAAGGGGGCTTCGAATGTTTTAGGTCATTTCGCCATATCTCAGTAGCAGTTATAGGTAGGAGTGCAAAAATCAGGAAAGTAAATCTACTAAAAAATTATTAAACATGTATTTCAGCAATTGTAGAAATTCCCCTCCCGGAGGGGGGTTAAAGGGGGGTCGAATGTTTTAGGTCATTTTGCCATATCTCAACAGCAATTTTCGTTAAAAGCGCAAAACTACTAAACAAATCTACTAAAAACATGATTAAACATGTATTTCTGTGATTTTGGAAACTCTGCCCTCATGAAGGGGTTAAAGGGGGATGGTCGAATCTTTTAGGTCATTTCGCCATATCTCAGCAGCAGTTATAGGTAGAAGCGCGAAAATCAGGAAAACAAATCTACTAAAAAATTGATTAAACACGTATTTCAGCGACTTTAGAAATTCCCCTCCCGAAGGGGGTTGGGGGGTCGAATATTTTAGATCATTTCGTCATATCTCAGCGGCAGTTTTAGTTAGTAGTGCGAAAATCAAGGAAACAAATCTACTAAAAAATGAATAAAACACGTATTTTAAAAATTTTGGAAATTCCCCTCAGAAGGTGGTTAAAGCGGCGGGGGGGGGGGGGGGGGGTCGAATTTTTTAGGCCATTTCGCCATATCTCAGGTTTTATGTAGGAGAGCGAAATTAATTAAAACAAATCTACTAAAAAATTAGTTAAACACGTATTTCGGCGATTTTGGAAATTCTCCCTAGAAGGTGGTTAAAGGGGTATTCAAAAGTTTTGGGTCATTTCGCCATATCTCAGCAGCAGATTTAGGTAGGAGCGTGAAATTCTGGAAAACACATTCTACATGAACACATATAGTTGCTATGTCCTGCCATGGGCCGTGTATTCTTTATTAGTTTCAATATGTACATAAACAGAAAAATTTATTTATCACATTTCTACAAGCTTTTAATTAAAGTTCTAAATTTCTAAGTACTGCTATTTTGTCTCATTCCCACTTTTATCCAATTTAGAACAAATTTTTTAAAGTACCTACACTTCTCTACCCTACATTGTAGTCAACACATTGTCTACCCGTGCAAAGCCGGGACGGGCCGCTAGTAATTTAATAAAACTTTAGATTCAGATAGACCTTAATATGAATTGGTGCTGATTTGTTTTTGGTGTATGTGAAACCTGTATGAGATAGAAGAAAGTTTTGGGATTGGCACATCAGACTAGTTTTTTTATATTGTAATCAAATCTGTGAAATCTGACGTTATTTTAGCTTTTGATCATATTTTGATTTTTTTTTTGGTCTAACCTGTGATAACTGATAAATTTTCTGAAATTTCAAATTCCTTGGGGGGGGGGGGGCGGTTGCCCTCCCCAGCCCCCCCGAAATGGCGCCCCTGATTCTATGAAGTGTCGGTAATACTTTGCGGTGTACTATCTTTTCTAAATCGTTAAACGAATACGGCTATTATATTACAGATTTCCTTGATAAATACATTTAAAAAATAAAATTTGTTTCTTCTGCCCACTTGTTATAATCTATATTATAAAGCAAAAACATGTCCATGTGTAACGCTTAAGTCATATTGGTCGGTGGCAACACCGACCAATAAGTCTTGCTTTTACTGATTTTTTTTTATTTCTAAACATCGCGCGATTATAATTTTTATACACGAAAAAAAAAAAAAAAAAAACAGTTCTTCGAAATGCAATTTGTTTGAAAACTGTATCTCAATTTACGGATTTTTTTAAATAGTTTTAAAAATAATTTTTGAACATGATTTTAAAAAAATCTCTCTTTATCGCTTGCAAACCGATTACGTAATATTAACCCGTTTGCATTTAAAACAATACAAATAGTTCAACGTTTGTTTCGGGTTAATATTCCATAACGAAATTAAAATTTCTTCAATAAATAACCAAAATACTAAAATAATGTAAATAAAATACACATTTCACATGTAATAGAACTACGCGCTTAAACCCCTCAAATTTTCAGAATCAAAACGGCAACTGTACGTAGTGAAATCTTTGGCGATTTCATCGGCTATTAACTCCTGTGGCATGTGGCTAATACGGAAGTATCGCTTTTAATAATTACAAAACTTTATTGGAATACGGGATTGATATTTTTTTCATATAAAAATGCTTTTTTGCGTTATTTGTCTGCAATCTAAAAAAATATAATAAATTAAAAAAATCTATTAGAGTTGTTATAAAAAAATGGTTTTCATTTTTATTCTGTAACCCGAGAAGCCCGGATTGGATCCCTAGTCCTTTTAAACATAAAATATATATTTGAAACGCAACCACATGATTTTTTTTTTTTTTGCTTTTTTTTTTTTTTTTTTTTTTTTTTTTGCTTATCTATGGAACAAAACAACAATTTTTCTTTTCTTTTTCTACTTCTACTTCTACTTCTACTTCTTCCTTTTTTTTTTTTTTTTTTTTTTTTTTTAAACTTTCCAACATAGTTGAAAAGTGTTTATGAATTCGGTTTGTCTGTCTGTCCGTCACTTCGTGCTCTAACTCGCGTAAATATACTCGGATCGCCATGTAATTGATTAATGTTTTTGAATTTCACTATGGTATGTTCGGTATTGAAATTGAAGTGTGTACCATTTATGGTTAGTTTACAGGGACACTCAAAAATATTTCTTTACATTACGGTCAATGGAGGAAATATTTATTTCGTGCATTTTAATGTCGTTACACAATGACAAATATAATAAAATTGATAGGTATCATCGAGTTGGACGACAATGTGCTATCTATAGAGTATGGAATAAGTAACAATTATAGTTCGTTTACAAGAACACTCTAAAGTATTCCGTTACATTACAGTCAATGGAAAAAAAAACATCTTTAGTGCATTTTAATAATGTTACACTGTTTCAAATATAATGAAATTGTTATGCCTCACCGAGGTGGATGGCAATATGTTTTCTATGCAATATCGAGTAAGTAGCAATTATGGTTCATTTACAGGAAAACACAAAATAAATTCATTATATTTTGATCTATGGGGCAATATCATTTGCAGTGTATTTTAATGGTGTTACACTATTTCAAACATGATGAAACTGATATACATTAATGAGGTGCGCTATACAACACGTTTTCTATAGATTATTGAGTACGTAGTAATTTTTCGTTTATTTACAGAGACCTCTAAAGATTTTGGTTACAGTAATGACTATGAGCCATAACTGCTTGATGTGCGTTTTAAGCTGTGGTGTGTATTTTAAAATTAACTTATTTATTGTGCATTACGAGGTGTGTAGATCATATTTTCTTTTTTCTTTTGTAAATTGTAAAGCTTCTCGTGCCAAATTTTAGGTAAAATTATGTATCGAAAGTTTGGCACGAGATGCTTTCAAATTAAACAAGAAAGTAAAATCGTGCATCAAGCATAGATTATGAAACACTTTCCAACACTTCCAGAAAACTGGCATTCGCTGTTTAATAAGGTAAATAAGATACCTAAGTAAACATTTTAGAAATCGCATAACACATTTGAAAACCAGATTTCAGCAACTACGCATAGGCAGAAAAGTACTCCAATTCTTTTGTGCAGCCCTGTATATAATCTATGGATTTATATATATACATTTTTATAGTATGCTACAATTTTGTTTAGTAAGAAAACACATAACAGAGTTGAAAATTCACCTTCAGCAGTTTCTATCAATAGACGGAAACATATTTGAATTCTTTTGTACAACCCTATATATTACCTTAAGATTTTTATACACGCCACATATTAAGCTCAAGTTTAATTCGGGCGAAAACATGCTGTAAACTACTGAAATCACACTCCAATACATCAACGGTCAAGAATCCAGTTCTATGTGTAGCCCTTTATATGATTTTATTGATATTCAACAAACATCTATTAGTATACTAACTATAGTTCACGTTCAAAATGTATTTTAACTCGATTAAAAAAACCCTTTAAGCAATTTACGCTGACACACAGTAATACTTGAATTCTTTTGTGTAGCTCTGTATATGATCGATGGCATTTATACATACCACATTGTATGTAAAATTTTAGTTAAACGCATATCTAAAGGAAAGAGCACTTCCCGCATTTATCACTTATTAGACAATACTTCGGATACAGTAGTGCATCCGAAATTTCTTCTGTGTCCCTGTAAATGAACGATAAATGCTATGCGCATCACATTACACAACAGGTATCTTGTGGTAATAAAGTTCAGTAATGTATATAAATTTCATCATATTTGAAATAGTGTAAAGTAATTCAAATAGCAACGTAATTTAAATACGCTGGAAACGGCTTTTCTCCGTAGACCATTATGTAACCGAATACTTTTGTGCGGCCCTGTAAATGAATGATAAAGTCCTTACACTCCCTATTCTACGGATAGCATGTTTTAGTGCACCTTACAAATTGATATCAATTTCATTATGTTTGTAATAGTGTAACATGATTAAAATGCACCGCAAACGACTTTTCCCCATAGACCATAATATAATGGAATTCTTTTGAGTTTCCCTGTAAACTAATTATAATTGCTACACGAACCGTATTCAATAGTAAGCATCTTGTAGTGTACTTCATTGACGTATATCAATTTCAATATATTTGAAACAGTGTAACACCATTAAAATGCACTTCATGGATTTTTCTCCCCATGAACCTTAATGTTACGGCATTCTTTTAAGTGCCCCTGTAAACGAAGTATAAGTGCTACATACTTCATTTTCAATACCGAACAAGTAATTACATATATAAATTGCATGGTAATCTGGGTATATTTACGTGACTTAGAGCACGGCCAGACGGCCAGACAGACAGACAGACAGACGGCCGGACAAACCTAATTCATAAACACTTTTCAACTATGTTGGAAAGTGTTAAAAAGCAATAAGAAAATATTAATTTTCACGTTCAAAGTTAAAAAAATTTAAGTTACTGCTTTTATTATATATGTGATCTCGTGGTTTGTGTTTATCATGTCTATTTTCAAAAAAAAATTTGCGAGAATAATGTACTTACCATTTTGCTTTTGAAAATGTCGCCGCTTGTGCGTTCGAAACATGTCGATCTTTATATTATCTTTTATAAGCCTTTATATTTCTGTTCTATCACTTTAAGCTTATATATCTTTAGTTCAAATGTTCGTTATTGAGATACATTTTTGAAAAAATCATGATTGAATATTATTTAAAAAAGTCATAAAATATCAGTGTTGAGCTACAGTTTTCGAATATATTCCATTTGAAAGTACATTTTTTTACAATTTGACGATTTGAAAATTGAAATTATGCGTTATTTAAAAGTGAAAGTATAAGCAATTAAAAAAAAGAAAATCGATAGCGCAAGTCATTGCCACCATAGTTGTGACATCGGCGTACTGTATTACTTTTTAGGATGAGTTTCTAATGTTAATTGGACAATACATTTCTGGAAAGATAGCGGAGAGATTCTTATGGGGGAAAGATCCATAGTAACAGAAATGAAGAAAGAAAAATCCTGCATCAGGCATATATTATGAAACACTTTGCAACACTTACAGGATATTATTAGGAAATTTTATTTTTTCATAGAATGAAATGAGATATTTAATTAAGCGACTTACAAATACACATAACTCAGTAAAAATCCATTTTCAGCAATTACAGTCCATATCCGGTAACATGCGAGGTCTTTCGTGTAGCCCTGTATGCGATCTATACAATATATAGACATCACCTCATACACTCAAAATTAGATAAGTTTAAAAATGCCTAGTACAGAGGAAAACGCACTTCCAGCAATTACCATCTAAGGCTGTCCTTTAACTGAATTCTTTTCTGTGTATCTGTAAATGAACGATAAATGCTATACATCCCATAATCTATAAAAAAATTGCAGTGCACTTTAGTGGTTTCCTTATTTTTGAAATATCATGACATCATTAAAATGTACCGCAAACGATTTTTCCCCATAGATCATAATGAATCCTTTTGTGCGTTCCTATGTAAACGAAATATAAATGCTACTTATTCTATAATTCTGAGAAAGCATGTTGTTGTCCATCTTAATGATGTTGATTGCAATCTCATTACGTTTGAAATATCGTGACATCAATAAAAATGCACCGCAAACGATGTTTCCCGATAGACCGTAATGCAACGGATTTCTTTTGTGTGTCCCTGTAAAGGAACATAATGTCCCTGTAAATTCCAAACACTTCATTTTTAATACAGAACTTACATTATATATTAGCCTTCAATAACATATAAAATTTTCATGACAATCCGAGTATATTGACGGGAGTTAGAGCACGGACAGTCAGACCGCAGGCAGACAGGCAAACCGAATTCATAAAAACTTTTGAACTATGTTGGAAAGTGTTAAAAATCGGAAATTTATCTTGTTTTCATTTCTAAAATTCAAGAAAAACGACGTTTAAATGAAAATGTGCGCCACGCTCGATAATTTTTTATTTATTTTTTGCCATTAAAATGTATAGGAGTGAATCGCGGTCAGAATTATATATGACGCATATAGTGCGAAGTCCTATAAATATAAAATGTAGAATTCATGCTCAACTACAGATATATCAAGGATATAAGAATAAAAAATGTATGTTCATTTGCTAAGCTTCAAAATGACATAAGAGTAGTTGTACATTTGCAAATGTGTTCTGTTTATTTTCTACAAAGAGCCGACATTACCTCGTTGGTGCATAGGAAGCAACAACTTTTCAAATTTTTCCTAAATTATTCAAAGAACACGCACATTATATGACGAACTTCCTGGTCAAATAACATTTAGAAAATGCAATTTTTCTCTTGATCCATCTTGTTATGAAAATTTATCTGGGTAAACATCGGTAAAAAGAATTAACTGCTCAGAAATACTTTTCCTTGCCTTACGGGCTTCAAAAGAACATCCTTCTAACATCTTTAAGTGAATGACAGGCTGTTCATCAATCACTTTCAGTAAGATATGATTCATGTTTAAAATCCTACAAGTTCAAAATGTATTTTTGTAATCTTTGCAATTTTATACTCAGCTTTGCGGACATGCAAAAATCAAATAAAAAGAATAGCTAACTTTCTAGACTTGGCAATTATAGATTAAGATTTAAGGAAAATCTTTGTGTCTTTATACAGTCCTAAAAAAAAAAGGGTTTTCTACTAATAATTCTATTTAAAATATTCATATAAAACAGATCCATAGTTGCCAACCTCCCAATTTTTTTAATACCAGTAAAATCATACAAAATTTTTCGGTTTATTAAATAGCAGAAATTGCATAATTATATTAAACAAATATTTTTTCATAAAAATACTGGTATGAAAAATATCGGGAGGTTGGCAACTATGCAGATATATGGATAAATCGGCTGAGAATAATGTCTATTATTAAACAATATGCATAAATTATGCTTCGGGGTCATCTACGTATAAAAATTTTGCTAACTTTTATTTTTCAAATGATAACACCCTCTTTCGACACTTTATTTGAGTTTCTGGAATCAAAGTAGCCCGGAAAAGTATATAGTTTACGCATTTTTTTTACATCTTCATAGAGTTACAAAAGAAAATGTATTAGTGGTTTATCTGTAAATTTAGTGAAATAAAAAAATTAAGATCTTACAGGGGAAAGTGAGAAACAATCATTCAGATGATAACGCGAAAAAATTACAGAAAATCTATACATAAAATAAACTAATTTTATGTAAAAGAAAATTTCATATAACTTTTCCAATTATTTTTTAAGATTTTCATTTCTTGGGGAGAAATCGATAACAGATCTTATACCGTCGAAAAGAAAAAAAATCTCTATATCTCGAAAACTAATGATATGGATAAGCTCTAAACTTAAATATCCATGTTTTAGACGATTTTTATTCTTTTTATGTAAAAATTAATGTAAGTCACAGTTCCTATTTTTTAATAGGAATTTATTGATAATTTTCATAATTAAAAATATCATTTTGAAAAAAAAATGCCTACATTATCTTCGGGTACATTCAACGTTTCTCTTTAACCCATTCGGGACCATGGGTGCATATATGCACCCTCATAAAGAGCATACAGAATTTGTTTTAAACACCAGTAAAAAATAAAAGTAATATTTGCTTTCTCTAGTTAGAGCATTTTTGTGATAGTTTAAGTAAAGATAGCTTTTTTTTTTTAAAAGTGGTGCTAACCGATTAAAATTTGTGTAAAAGCTGCCGGTCCCGAAGGGGTTAAAAAACATTTCAATTGGGTGATTTTTTGAGGCCATAAAATCAAGTTTGTCACACGGATTTAACATTATCATCCTCAAATTTTCACCCTATCTAACCGTATGAAGATTTAAGGAAAATGCGTAAAGGAATACATTTTTTGGGGCTGATTTGCTTCAAGGAACTTAAATAGAGTGTCAAAAGTAGGTATTACCTTTTGGAAAATGAAGCTTAGTACATTTTTTAATAAGGGGACAACTCCCAATGCATAATTTATGCAAAGCAGTAATTAGTAGACTTTATTCCCAGTAGATAGTTACTTAAGTATGATTCGTATGATTAAAAGCAGATAAATTAGCAAGGTTGATCACTTTTTTCTAGGAATAATTCTTGAACTGATATAGACAAAACACCATTTTGTGACACATACGCACTATTTGACTTTTCAATCTGCGTTTCATTGCCACTTAATTGAAATTGTTCTTCCGACACATTGTTAAGTATCTTTTCCTGACATTGATTTTTAGCGAAATGAAGCGTTCTTTTGTGACACTTCTGACAAAAACACAGATACTTAAAGTTGCATGATGATACATTATGGAAATTCAGGCAATTAAAACACAACTTTTTTTTTAACTACTTGAATTCTCTTATTTACTGGTAATTTTAAATAACTAACGCATTTAGCCAAATGGTGATTTTCTGAACACAAATCACATTTCCAATTCTTTACATCTGATAGAAATGTTTTAGAATTTTTTTTTATGTTTTTGGGATTATTGCAAATTTTCTGAAAAGTGCCAGAATTTTGGTACAGAGCTTTTCCACGTGAAGTAAAATACAAGTCAGTTTCCTCTCCTAAATCTAACGGATTAAACCAACTACCCGACTATCTTATTGATATATGAGATGTTGTTTCTCTGTCACGAGTTTCAAATAACTTATCTGAAACAATAAATTGCTTTAAAGTTTCAAAATCGGATACCTTTCTCAGTTTAAGTAATACTCAAAAAATTATTCGTTAGGCGAGAAGAAGAAAACTGTATACGTGATTCATTTTGACGCTGAGCTTTTTTGAATTGTTCTAAACATGTTTGAGGTGTTTGATAAAATTCTCTCAACAGTATAAAAAAAAAAAAAAAAAAAAAAAAAAAAAAAAACTGAAATGTTTCATTTTTATTGAAGAAAGGTTTCAGAAAATTTAGTGTAATCCATGGTTTTCCACGGTTTCCATTTAATTCGAAAAAGTAACACGTGTTTTTGAAAAATATTCAAAGCGGGGAATACTGTGAAAAAGTCAGAAACATTACATTCCATAGCGGAAAAGTTTCCGAATATGTAGTGTAAAATATTGGTTACTGAAAAATTTGGAAATGTTACACTCATTCCGTGCAAAGTTTAAAAACGGTAAATGGAATTCGAAATGAAGTAATATTTGCGCATGCTCATCTACTCAGACTTTCTGCATATGTTATCATCACGTGATTACTATTGTTCTTGATAGGACAGACATAGCTATAGCAGACGCAGATGCACCTTATTTCGATGACCAGTAAGTATTTTGTTTTATAATTTCTTTTATTTAAGAGAACGATATGCTTTTTTAAAAGAATTAATATTATTCGGTTCAATTTTATTGCATAATGATATTAAATTTGCAGTTAATCTTTTGTTGCACATACAAAGTTAAATAACTCGTTCGATAGTTTCTTTATTACTCGTGTTCCATGAATTTATGATAGACATTAGATATTTGATTAAAGAATACTAATGTAGTACTAATATTAGTAAAGTTCAGATAGCACCGTTTATGCTTCTTAACACCTTCCAACAAGGCTGAAAAGTGTCTATGAATTCGGTTTGCCTGTCTGTCTGCCTCTGTCCGTGATCTAACTCGCGTAACTTTTGTAATGATGAAATGTTCCGCTTACACGACAGAAGAATTTTATATTATATAATTTTTTTCATCGCTGTTTATAAATCACATATTTGTAAATATATATCATTGAAAAATTAATTTATACATCTATAAATGTCTTTTTTAAAATGCAGACTCATGTGTTCCATCCTCTAAATAGATACAATATGAAAATGTTTAATTTCCCTATACTTATAAATAGATAGATTTTAGTAATATCTTTCAATATATATACATATATATTTTTATCTTGTAAGCAGATATACTATTCCAAAATATTTCATATCTGTGATAGTTATTTTATTTTCACGAATTGTGTACTTGTAATTTTTTTTTTTTTTAAATGTTTTATCTATTTGTAAATATTTTTAATGTAGTGTTTTACAATTATCATGCTTCTTAATATATTTATTTAAAAGTATTATTTTATTGGTATAATTTGAAAAGTGCTGAGATAAACTGAGAAAAAATATATATTTTATAAGTATACAGTTCATGAAATACAATAATTATTCACAGATATGAAATATTTGAAATAGTATCGCTACTTACAAGATTAAAAAAATATTTATTTAAAGGTATTAAAAAAATCCATCTATTTGTGGAAATAAAGCATTTTCATAATGTACATGTATCTATTTACAGGATGGAATTCACGAGACCGAATTTTTTAAAAAAAGGAATTATTTATAGATCTATAATCAAATATTTAATGATATTTATTTATCTGATTCATAAAAGATGGGAAAAAAGTGGAGTATAAGTGAAATTAGGAATTTCTATTGTCATATAACGATACATTTCAGCATTAAAAAAGTTATGAATTGGAATCAATTTCAAAACGAAAAGATGATAAAGTCGTATAAACGGTGCTATCTGTACTTCATTAATGCTTAGTACTACATTTATTATTCATCAATCAAATATCTAATATTTATTATAGGTTCATGGAATAAGAGTGAAAAGAAACTAATCGAACGATTTATTTAATTTTGTGTGTGAAACAAAATATTAACTGCAAATTTAATATTATTATGCATTAAAATTGAATCGGATAATATTAACTCTTTTAAAAAATGTATCGTTCTCCTAAATAAAAGAAATTATGATACAAAAATATACAGAAACATTTCCGAAATACACAGAAACATTTCCAATATGCACTAACATTTCCGAAATATACAGAAACGTTTCCGAAACAGGCGGAAATATTTCCGAAATATACGAAACGTTACTAAATATTTTTCCGAAATATACGGAAACGTTACTCCATTTACTGGGCCACATTGCTGCCCTATTAGATGGAGTAACGTTTCCGGATTTTTTTTTTTTTTTTTTTTTTTTAACACTGAGCACTATCTTCTTCACCTTTTCATAATTATCTAACTCATTATCCTTGAGATATGTTATTACATTAGTTGCCTTTTCACCTAATAAATTGATCAGGATTTCTGCTTTCATTTTTCCCGGCACATCTTTTGTACAAAATGCTCTTTCAAGAGAAGAGAAAAAAATGTCACAAGCTTCACATTTAATTGGTATTTTTAATGTTAAAACTTTAATGCTCTTAATAATATTATTTATAGAACTAGAATTTTCAATTTTTTCGTCTTTTTTTTGTTTCATTTTCAGTTTTAAGTACGGCACGGATGCGTAGAAGTTTCAATTCCTTTTTAGATCTTTCTAATTTTAATTTATCTAATTCTAGTAGATTAATTTCGAGTCTAGCTTTTCGAGTTTTGATGATGGAAATAGCAAAGTCACTAACTGCATTGGAATCTTCCTTACATTGTTCAATATTTTTTTATTATCTAATTTAACTTATAAACTGACACTTTATCATTTATCTCAATATCTAATTCTAAAGCTAAAAGCCGTAAATCATCTTTAACTGCGAACTTTCAACTTTTTTATTACTTAGTGAAATTTTCACAGTTGCGCAAATATATCAATACATAGTTAATTCAGCACAAATGAGTTGATAAATTCATTTTAATATAAATAACACAAATAAATTTCATTCAGAAGATAAACGTTATAAGATGAAATTTATTTCTTACTTCTATCGTCTGCGCTTTGAAAATATGCAAATTTACTCCAATGATAGACGGAATAATGTTCAATTGAAATAAAATTTAAATGTTCTTTCTCAGTGATATTTTATACTATTCCAATAAAACTCAGATTTCTACATTGCGGTATAACTCAAATATTAGTAGAATATTATTTAACGCAATAAAAATATTTTCGATTCTACAAAAAACTCACTTTACACACAAAAATAGCGACTTGTCAAAACCAAGAATAAACAAACTCTCCTTTTCCACGGGTTACAAAAGTTACATAAAGTAAATTAAATCCATTTGTTGCCAAGTTACACAACTTAAACAAAATAAACAAAGATGAAAATATATTAAAATTATAATTGCGCGAAGGCGCGTGCTTGAACACTCCCCAAAATAATGAACTTAGAAGGTGTAAGTCCAATTTGTTTAACTTTCATTAAATCTGGTGTATGTACTTAAAAACAAAAACAAATTAAAAATAAATAAACAAAGGCAACAATTTGCTTTTTCGACTGAGCAACAAGAACTTGTTTTATTTGGTAGAAAATCCTTTATAAATGTATGTATTTTATTTTTTCAAAAGAGTTAATCTACATAACAAAAGTTAAACTAAATTTTAAAGTTTCAATAGAAGCATTATATTTTTATTACATACTAGGGAGCCTACCCCCTGCGAGCTACGCTCGCCAACCCCCGCTCAGACTTCGAGGCCTCTAAAAACATGACAGCGTGCTTTATTTTAAAAATATTGGTAAATCTGTAATTGGGTTGCCATGCTTTTAACGTTTTAATTGAGCATTTTTTGATTATCATGGCCTCATACACAGCTGTTGCGACAACTGACGACTGTTTTCGGGATTGATAAGTAAAATCAATTACAACTTGAAAACCAGCTTGTATAAAATGGTTAGGCTTAAATTGTGGCTACCTCTCGGACTTTTATAACAACGATCTGTATTCTATTCTTCCTTTGCGTTTAAGGATGAGAAAAAATCCATCTGCTTGTGAATAACATTAAAAACCACGGTATTGACAAGTACTATGTTATAGACATTTTCAGTAACATGTTTTAATTTTCTCTCTATTTTAGTGCACCATCATGCATATTTTCATGTTATTTTAAATATGTAAATTATTTAGTTTAATTATTATGTATATACGAATTTTCTAATAATTATTTATCATGCAAAATTAATTAAATATTTTGTGCATGCATGCCTGCATTTATTCGGCATCAATTGATGAGATATTTAAATGAATTTGCAATCCGCGATATTTTTACATCATGTTATGTCACTTGAATATTGCCCATAAGAAAATCGGGTACTTTTCCAGTATAGGATTCTTTGCTTTTAGGTTTGGCGTAATTCGAGCTTCAAAAAGGGATAGATTCGTTAATATACGTACATTTGTTGCCAAAAGTTATGAAAACAAACCCAATGAACTTTTGCTGCTTTTCTATTATAGGTGTTTTGACGCTTTTTAAAAAAGCTTGGCAGAAAAAATGAAGCAGGATATTTTATTCTCCTTCCGTTCAGTTGGGCAATTAATATTTTATATATTCGTTCTAAATATCCGAATTAGTGACTTTATAAATTCGTTTAATTAAATTTTACAAAAAAATAACAAAATGATATCAATAAATAATAATTACTATTAATTCCTTCCCCCCACCTTTCTTTTGCGTTTACATAAATGACGTCATTTGGACGAATTTATTCAAAATATTTTCAGTTTATAAATTAAATTAAATTCTGACAGACGATTGAATCCTGACGATAGAAATGTGATTTTTTTTCAAATTTTCCCGAAAAACATAATTTAATTACAATCTTCATTATCGATTGAAATAAAATATAAATTCAATTTCAATTTGAAAATGAAGAAAAAAAAAGAAATCAATAATCCCTATCGGGATCCTTTTCAATTTTTTTCCCTTTTTTGTCACAAAAAAAACTGAGTAATTAGTTGCCATCATTACAGAAATGTCATTAAAATTAGAAAAAAATTAATATCTCGAAAACTAATTCCAATTTCAAAATTCTATTACCAGTTTTGACATCCGCGGATTTTTATGAACAATTGGTATTAATTTCACCATCAAGCGTTTAATATTTTATTAAAAAAAGCCCTAGAACATAATCAGTCGTTTAATCAGTCGTTTCATAAAATCGTTTCATAAATTCGTTTCATAAAATCGTTTCACAAATTCGTTTCATTATGATTTTATATATATAGGGTAGATTTCATTTCAGCATATTATAAACGTGCACATACAAATTTTCATAAATTTTGAATGACTAGTGAATGAAATATAAATTATTGAAAAATGACCAAAGAGAAACGTCAGTTATGTAGGCACAATTCGGAGAATTGTTAATGTATATTATTACTTTTTGTTATGTATGATGCTTTGTAGAATCTCATAGTTAATACTTACGCATATTTTTGATTAAACATCTTTTGAAGCATTAATAATTAATTCCACTGTTAAAAGTTTATAAACAGAAACATATTTTTTTTCTTTTCATTAGAATCAACACAATTCAATACCCTCTATCTTTTTTAAAACTTTTGTCTATTGTTTTTTAAATTACCAGTAAATAATTAAAAATCGACGACCAATAAATATCTAAAAACACCGCGCGATATATCTACAAATATATTTACTCAATTTCATTTAATACAACAATGCTACAGTAAAAATGTGCTTTTCATTTGGACACACCATATACAGGGGTGATTGTGTTCCGGTATTTTATACACCACTAAATTTATATAGCCATCTTTTACTTCTGTAATCGATAAATTCTGCGATGACATACTAAGGATATTGCTATATAAATTTAGTGGTGTACAAAATACCGGAACACAATCACCCCTGCATATACTTATGTATTTTTAGATCAGCATCATTACACTCGTTAACACATAATTGTTATATTTCTATTTTAGTAGTTACAGTTGCATTTTCACTGAATCGTCAAATGCGTTTCTGAATAGTGGCGCAGCAGCCAAATGCATATTAACTGATATTTAATATATGTATCTTTTTAAATATATAGAAATGAAATATTACATTTATTGTGAATGCTGCATAAGAAATCGAATGAAAGAACAAAAATATATGGAATCATATTAGAATTGTTCAAGTTAGAGTAAAAATAAATAGGTAGACTGCCTCTCAAATAAATTAAGCTGTAACAGATATATAGGGGAGAGGAGGGTTAAGATGATGAGCTTAAGCTTCCAAGATTTTTTCTGAATTCAGTAAGTGGATTAAGAAGCTGTAATTGATATGAGATTCTTCTTATAACCTTTCTCTCTAACAGACAATATTTGAAATGTTTACATCTGCTCTTAAAGGATGAAAAACAAAGATTTGCAAAGGAAAATCATATTCTCCGACATGCTCCCTTGTTGCCCCTTCAGAGTTTTTCTTTTTTAACTTGAGAGCGTTTAAAAATGATATCTATAACACTGTTTTTAGTAAGAATAAAAATTTTTCATAAACTAAATTAGTAAATCAAAAGCGGACTCCCAGGCTCATTGCATCCGGTCTTGTTGGAAACTACATTGCGCCCGACGGAGTGTTAAAGGATGAAAAGAAAAGTTTTGCCTAGGAAAATCATATTCCCCAACTTGTTTCCTGTAGGGTTAAGTTAACGAATAGTGACAAACTATTTAAATTATAGATAACAATATATATCAAAACATGTTCAAAACTTTATTCAACACATTTTACAACAGCCCTCATACATTTATAAATTATTAAGAAAAAAAAAGGTTGAAAATTGAAAATTTAAAAGTAAAATGATATTGCAATGGGCTGTGCCTGGCGTGATCTACATCCCAACCAGAAGAATTTGTAAGAGCCAAAGATTTGCACATCAAACATGGGAACCAGGGTTCACATTTGCCATGCCCTCTACAGATAATGCAGTTTTAACTGTCATATTTTTTCATATCATTGTCATCCTAGACATTTTTTCCCATCATCGCCATATTTGTTTGAACTATATTTATTAATATATACTTCTTTGTAAAAAAGGTATATTTCGTATGATTTTTTTTCCTAATCCTTGATTTGTCCTAAGACTTTTACTTTTTGAGTTGTATTTTGAGAATATTGTTGTGGGTGATTGAAATAACTTTGTACAAATGAGCAATTCCTTGCCACGTGTTCCAAACATTTCAATACACTTGAAATCAAACTTCTGCTCACAACTACTTGCAAGTCACTCTGAAGCTAATTGTTGATCGTGAGTTTTAAAATGTATCAGGCCAGGTGTTGCTACGTGTGATTGGGCGGGAGAAAAGCTGAGTTCGTCCATCTTACCGTCCTTTACCTTATAGAAATTCAGAAATAAGAAACATTAGTGGGAACGTCTTTTGTCCTAAGACTTTTAAAATTGGAATTACGACTTGTGTTCTTTGCGTGTTCGTGTGTGTGAGAGTGATTGTACTGCACGTAACAATATTTAAATCGATTACCTTACAAAAGTGGTGTAAAATTAAAAAAGAAATATTTCTATATTTATGGATTATAACTCATTTCTCCAAATTATATATATATATGTTGTTTTCACTATTTTTCATTCAATATGCTACTCAATAATGCTACTCAATTAGAATTATTTTAAAGCATATTCATGTGAATTTCATCAATAAATGATAGTCACTCACATAGTGATATTCACTGACATAGTGATAGTCACTCATATAGTGATAGTCACTGACATAGTGATAGTCACAAATGATAGTCACTCAAGATAATATAATGAGTTTCAAATATTCAATGCGGGTCATAAACATATTATCAAAACATTATTTTGAGTGCTTATCTTTCAGACGGATCTTTGCAAAATTTACCGAATAAGCCATCCTAAACATTGATTCCCCTTTTCATTTTCCAGCGTAATTAAAAAAAGTGCAATATGAAAAATTTTCTGATTAGAATTTGGGTCAATATTGTTCAATCGAAACAAATTGTGTAAAAAGAGTATGTTTCAAAAGAAATTATGCTAAATAAAATTTATGTAAAAAAAAAAAAAAGTTTTAAAAACAAAACTCTACGCATTATGAACACTTAGATTCTTCTAGATATCCTAGATTTTTCTAACGCCTTCAAAAGATTTTCAATTTTGTAAAATAGTTTATCCACCTATTTCCTTTAAATGTGTAAGGTAAAAGAAAGTTAATGTAAAAGTTAAAATTTAAAAGATGGAAGGAAAAGAATTACCTTATTTAGCCCACATAATCGCATTTTATGTACACTCCTTGTATTTTAATTTCTTTGCAATTATTTGCATTGTCTGTTGCATGTTATTTCAGAGAATTTCAATAATCTTCATTTTACATCCTGACACTGCCAATCCTTACAACTATTATAATTCTTAGTTTAATCAAAATCCGTCATTTAAGATAAGAGATTTTCTTCTACCTTTACTTTTATTCCTCCTTCATAATAAAATAAAAGTCTCCCACTTTTTGAATTCTTTATTCTTAAAACTTCCTGAACTTATTCTTGCATGAGCATTATTTTTCACCTGTCTTCTCAAAATGTAGATATACGATCTATAAAAATTTTATCATAGAGATCTCATAGGAAATATGTTATTGGATTACGAAAATAGGGAAGATAATAGGTAAAGAAATTCAAAACGAAAAAATAAAAATAAATAAAAATAATAAGCGCTACACACGCAAGATTTTGATGTAGTGGATTGATTTAGTTATTTGGAATTTTGCCTTTTTACATATTTTGAGGCATTAAATATAAAAAAAATCTTTAAAATTATATTTAATATAATAAGTGATCTAGCACTTTAAAAAATTGAATTTTCTCTTTAAATTCTTATGTAGGAGGTTCTACTATTCAAATATTATAAGAAATATTAATTTACTCCTCTCTCTTAAATAGATTTTGAATTTGATTATTGCAACATTTAGAAGGAACTATATACGGGTTTTTAAATAAAGACTGAAAACGAAGAGTTTTATTGTTAAAGTTTTAATAAGAGAGTTTAGAATAAATTTTGTTTCATAAAATTTCAAAGGAATATATATATATATATTCCTATATATATATATATATATATATATATATATATATTTAATTTTCATACCCATATTTACGTATATTAAGAGAAAGTTTTTTAGATAGATAAACGAGTCTTTTACTTTCGACACTTAATAAAAATACATAAAAAACACCACGGCAGATTTAAAAAAAAAAACAAAAACACAATAAGCAGAAGAAAATATGAGTTTTGATTCTCAAAACGAAATATTTTTAATTTATGCATTATTATTCTATGTTACTTTAAATTTTAAATCTATTTGTTAATTATACATGCATAACGTTCAAAGACAATACATGTACTGTTTCATTTTCTTTACTGTTTTTGTCGTTATGTTTTTCAGAAAGTGAGAGAAACATTAAATTCAGTACAGTTATTTACAGTGAAACTTTGTTAAACCGTCCCTCCTTGGGAACCAACGATTGTGACAATTTAAGAGGAATGACAGTATAAGCTAGTTACTTCATGTATTGTAGTTAAATTGGTTGTATTAATTTTCAATGAACATGATATTGAAACTTATTATGAGCTTTAACATGAGTTTAATTTATAATAAAGGTAATTTTCTTTCAAAAAATAAACTTAATGGAAAAAAAATTAAAAGAAGAAAATTCCTGTAGAATCCGCATAGAAATTTTATGCTTGTAACTATTATTAAATGGAAAATTATACGATTATTAAAATAGATTACTTTGTACAGCAGTTTAGCAAATAAAATGAACATTAGCAAAAAAAGGTCTGTTTTCTCTTTGCCTGAAAGCCTGTTTTCTCTTTGATTTTCGTGATTAAATTTTGCTCTATAATTTTATTAGCAATGCGAAATTACCCTTTTTTTTCTTTTTTTCATTTTTTTTTTCAAGATAAATAAATACAATAGAATAAAACATTAACGCACACAAAAAAGAAAAGAACGAAAAATATGCTTCAAGATTAGGAAACATTTTCCAACACACAGAACCAGGGTATTACTAAGAAATTTCATTTTTTTAGAATGAAATGAGATATCTAAAGTAGCAACTTGAAAAAACAAACATCTAACTCAGTAAAAATCCATTTTTACCAATTGCTGTCCATATCTGGTAACACGTGCGAAGTCTTTCGTGGTACACCTGTTTGCGATCTATAGAATTTATACATACACTGAAAAAAAAAAATGTTGATTTTACAGTATAATACTGGGCGCGGTAGCGTATTACTGCTTATTTTACTGTTTATTACTGTTAATTTTACGGTATAATATTGGCAGTTGGGGTGCTAGTATTATACTGTAAAATCAACAATTTTTTTTGCAGTGTACAACCTAATACACTCAAAATTAGATCAATTTAAAAATGCTTAACACAGAGGAAAACGCTTATCCATCTTAGTCAGTCCTGTAATCAAATTCTTTTGCGTGTCTGTGCGAATGAACGATAAATGCTATGCACTCTATAATCGATAGAAAAATGCAATGCACTTCAGTGTTACGTTATGTTTGAAGTATTATCTACTATATATAGAGTTGCAAAGGCTAGAAAAAACCCGGTTTAAACCGGTTTTTTGGGGAATAAACCAGGTGTTTTGGGAATAAACCTGGGAATAAACCGGGTCTATTGGAAATAAACAAGATAATAAACCGAATTTTTGCAACTCTAAATATATATATAAAACACAAACGGAAATTTCGTTCCGTTCCTTTATAACTCGAGTTCCGCTAAATGGATTTTGATGGAACTCACACCGTTCGATAGATAATTTTTCAGGAAGGTTTTAGTATATAACACAACCTTCTACGTAGATTAGGTATAGAATTATGATGGAAAGTTCTGTTATTTTGGACGAAAACGTTACCACTAGTTATTTTTTGGAGACCTTTATCGTTGGTGAAAGAATTCAAACGGCTATATCATTTAGAAAATAATACAAACACCTCAAAATTAAAGAAAATACTTACTCATTTTAATTAAAATGAAATAAGCAAAACAGTTTTGATGAAAAATAATGTTATAGAACGAAAATATATTTAATTTATACGTGAAAGGGAATGTTCGCAATGCTTAAAAAATAATTCAATGTGAAATATTGCAAATGAAACCATATTTGGCGAATTATCGTTTGCGTCAGGTTAAGAAAAATTCATCTGAAAATTTTACTAGATAAAATCTGAGTAACAATTTTAATTTTGAATTGTTCTTTATGTTTTAATTTAATTTTTATTTTTATCTAACTCCTGCGTCATGTGACTTACAGAAGAAACTAGCAGATTCAATTATAAAAATGACTGTAATTCTGTGTCACTTGTTATTTGTTTATTTCGATTTTGATTTTACTTTTGGCGCCAAATAACTTGATTTTAAGCCACAAAAGGTATAAGCATGACATCGGTCACAATAATGGCCCAATAATGCAAGTTCATAATAATGGTGTTTTTTCAAGTGTATGACAACATTTTTGGCGACATTTTTTATATTCAAATACAAACTTATACAACCTAATACTTTTATATAAATAACAGTTAATATTATAAAAATAGAGTCAAATATTTAATGTTAGTGTAAATGTCTGCGACACACTAAGTTATTTTATATTTGAAGGGGGCTCTTGATGGTTTTTTATTTATGGTTTTTTATTATGAAGCAAACGGACAAAAGAATATTTACTATTACATATTTGCTGTATACAGTTACTTTACTACCCCTAAAAAAGCAATACTTGGAATGTACGAAAAATACTTTGAAATGCCAATGGTGGCCAGGGAACAATATTTGCTGATTTATCATTTTAATCTACATAAGAAAAAAAGTACCTGGAGTTTTAAGGAGATTTATTGGTGAAAGATGTATAATTCAGTAGACAGCAATTTGACATTATTTAATGGAGCGTAAGCGCGTAATTAATTTCGTTTTGCAGCTAACTCTGGTACATTTGTAACTATATCGATGCAAAAACTTCTAAAGTTTGACTTCAAACTTGGCTGTGGACCCTATTAAGGAAGATTAGGAATATTTTATTTGATGCATATTAAAGGATTTTTTTTTTTTTTTAAACCAGAATCAGTAATCGAGGTTTTTGTCCAGGTTAATGGTTACATGATTGCAATAGGTATATAAAATGAAAAGGCAGTGAAAATAACGTTATTTTAATTTTATTCAAATAATTCAGCTTTAAAACCCACTTTTTTATGATTCACATTTCTTTTAAATATAAAGTTAAACAATTTTTTTTTGTGTCCAAATAATTTATTACATTTTTCGCTTTGTTTATCTGCCAGAAGATCAGTATATTATGAAATATAATGTAACCTAGTGAGATTGTATTTAAGCTACCAGAACCGCACATAGCACCAAACTGAGAGGCCCGGAGTTCAATAACTAACAAACGAAAATGAATACCACGAACATTAACTCAGTTCAATGGCCAATCTCCGCAATGATTGTAATGCTCTTTTTTTAGTAGTGTGGCGACTCAGAGAACATTTTATTTTCTGTTGGTCACAACGGCCACATTTCTCTACTAAACTCTGACATAAATCATCAAAATAAAGAGTTGCTTTTTAATAGCCCAAATTTTGTATAACGCATAAAATAAAATAATAACGCAATGGCATTCGCATTGTATTTAGCTATGTGGAAGGACTTTCTTGGTGAAGGTCCATATTATTTGAAAATACATAGTGGAATTCACCATTTCGTTTGATTCAAGGTTCATTTGGAAAATGGACCAGCGCAGCGGGCATAGCCTGCTAGTAACATCATAAAGATCCACCGCAAACGATTTCCTCCTATACATCATAATGCAATGGAATTATCTTGTGCTCCCCTGTAAACGAACTATGAATGCTACCTATTGTATAGTTTTGAGAAAGCATCTTGTAGTTCATCTCAATGATGTGTAACAATCTCATTATGTTTGAAATATCGTAACATCAACAAAATACATCCCAAACGATTTTTCTCCATAGACCGTAATGTAACGGAATTCTTTTGTGTATCCCTGTAAACGAACTATAAATGCTAATTACTCAACCTTCAATACCGAGCATTCTATAGTAAACCTCATTAACATATAAAAATTCACGGCAATCCGAGTTAATTTATGAGAGTTAGAACACAGGCAGACAGACGACAAACAGAAAAACCGTATTCGTAAACACTTTTCAACTATGTTGGAAAGTGTTAAAAAGTGAGGGACATTATGTAGGTTTAGCGCTTTGAAATTTGGATATTATTAGTTTCTCTTCAACGAGCTCAGTATCTCTTTCACTTAACTTCTTAACATATTTTTTCGATTATTTTGCAGCTGTTATTTTCTGTAAAACAGGAAATCGTAAGTCTTAAGTGGCGGTTTAACAGGGTCTCACATTTGAGGGGGTTAGAATGACAGTGGAGTAAGTCAAAAATGTTAAAAATCTAGATAACCCTATTTTCAGTGAACGTATATTAATTTTTGTTCAGTGTGACAGTCAAATAAGTCATAGTTCACTTAGGGAGTGGCTAGAGGGCAAAACAAGTTGGATCACCTAATGCAACGGCAATACGACAAGTTTCACAAAACCCTTCATTTTTCAAATTACTAAGTATTGACTTCCACTGTCATTTGAACCCCCTCATTTATCGAGTGACAGTTTATTAGTATTCTTTAGCATTATTTACTTATCTGTTCTGCGTGTACTTTAAGAAAGATGTTATATTCTGGGCGTGGGTGGACTTTAAGAAAGACGTTATATGCTGGGCGTTAGTATAAGTGAGTGATGGTTTAGCAAGGTATTATTGTATTATGCAAATTTTGAAAAACTAATGTATAAAAAATTAAAATATTGTAAATTTTAATTTGATGGTAAATGAAAATGTTTTATATTAAATATATTAAAAAATCTTTCTTAATGTACTTCTTTATTTTCTTTTTGCAGTTCTTAATCAAGTCATATTAGGAAATGCCAAACCTAGTAAAGAAAAACAGGTAATATGAAATTATTATTTTGTAAATCAAAAATAGAAATTCAACGTTTCAATACAAATGCATTTTTAAACAATTTAAAAAATATATATCTATTGTGTTGCTAATAATAATAATAATAATAATAATAATAATAATAATTTTTCCTTATTGTTAATGAAAAGATGATAAAAATGTAAATCTAGCTAAATGCTTAGAAATTTTCAATAAATCGAAATATATAAATATTAATAACAGGTTTTAAAAAGTGAAAACAGAAATAAATAACGACGAAAAGATTTCATTTGCGAAAATAACGTCATTGCAAATGTGCATTTTATTTTTACGCAAAAAACTGCATACACTGTAAAAAAGACAACTGTTTCTTAATCTACGAAAATATAATATAACTAATTACTGCAATATTTAATAACCTTTTCCGAGTTACCCATGATTCCGAAAAAATTTCTTTATCTTTAAAAACTCCAGAAACGAATATATTTTTGAGAATTAAAGAAGAATTTATAAAAACAAAGTTTCTTTTGCTGCTACTCATTTTCGGAAACGTTTCCGAGTGATTTTTATAGTGTATTAATTAGCTTTCTCAAACGGAATATCGGCTTTTAGGATGCTATCAATTCTCAATTAAACATTTTCAGTCACATAATTGAATTTATACATGTAGGAGTAAGAAAATAATATTAACGTTAATGTTAATGTTAATGCTGTTAATTTATCATGTCTGTTGAACATGAAAATGTTTACTTGAGAATTGATATCATCCTAAAACCTATGTTTCGTGTTGAGAGAACAGACAAATACGCTGTAAAAAAACTATTCGGAAGCGTTTCTGCTAATCAGTGGCAGAAAAGAAACTTTAGTTTTATAAATGCTTCTTTAAATACCGAAAATATATTGGTTTTTATGGTTTCTAAAGATATAAATCGCTTTTCGGAATCGTGGGTAACTCGGAAGAGGTTGTACATTTTTCGTAGATTAAAAAAAAACTTTTTTTTCTAACAGTGCACAGCTTCCTTTCACAATTATTTGTTTATAGTTGTACTTATTAAACAAAGATAAAATGGATAATAAATAATGATAAAGCCTTATTCAAGTACACTGTATGAAACCTTCTCTTGCTCAAAATGTCTTTGTGCTATTTCTTGATTTAAACCCAGGTAAAAATTATACTTTTTAAGAATTCGGCCGGATGCAAGTTCACATGACCTTTACTAATCTTATTAAGAGAAAGTATAATCCTTATTTTTCTTTGTGAAGGTGAAAGCGTAATTTTCTATTCGGATGATTTCAGACAGTTAAAAAGTTAGAGGATGCGGTAGTCTAAAAATCTTGTTCCGCAACTAAATATCCATTTGCGTGAAAATGTAAGTGGTTCCTTTAGATTTTTTTGTTGTTTTTCAAAGTCAATTGAAATGTACGCTTGTTTGTTGGAAACGATGTAAAAATCTTTGTTTCTATTATTACATAATAGTTTTCCCTAAATGCAATAATATCTTATTTCTACAGAAAGGCATTTTATTATAGTCGATGTAACTGTAGTCTTAATATATTAAATTCTAACTGCGTGTTTCTATTTCAAATTTACTCTTCCGTGAATAAATTGAAAAAAATATTATTCATAAAGAATTTATTTAATTTTTAACATTTTCCAACATATTTGAAAAGTGTTTATGGATTCGATTTGCCTGTCCATCCATCCGTCTGGCCGAGTCTAACTCGCGTAATATACTGGGATTGCCATGTAATTGATATATGTTATTGAGATTTACTATGGAATGTTCGGTATTGAAAATGAATTGTGTAGCGTTTATAGTTCCTTTACAGGAACACGCAAGAGAATTACGTTACATTATGGTATATTGGGGAAAAATCATTTGGTATGTATATTAAAGATATTAATATACTCTGTTTGAAACGTATTGAAATTGATATACATCATTGGGATGCACTAAAAGACGATTACTGTAATCACGGCATTTCATCGTTCATTTACAGGGGCACACAAAATAATTCGGTTACAGTACTGCCTATAAGCGATAATTGCTGTAAGTGCGTTTTCAATTTTTGTTTGCGTTTTTAAATTTAGTTATATTTTTTATTATTATTTCGTGTCCGTAAATTCTATAGATCATATGCAGTGCTGCAGAAAAGAATTCGAGTACATTTCCGTTTATTGACGAAATTTTCTGAAAGAGAATTTTTAAATGTGTTATGCGTTTTCTATAACTGAAACTAAATTTTTACAAATCTATCGATCACATAAAAGGCCGTACAAAATAATTCGAATATTTTTCGGACTACAGGTGGTAATTGTTGAAATCGTGTTTTCAAATGTGTTATGCGTTTTCCAAATTCTTTACTTACACATTATATTTTATCACCTTATTAAACTGTGAAGATTTGTTACAGTATTCTGAATGTGTTGGAAAGCGTTTCATAATCTATCTTTGACGCATGATTTCCCTTTCTTGTTCGTCATAACGATGCCATATTTCGATGAAATTAAAGTCCTGAAGTCATAATGCTGGTATCTTGAATATCTTTGCTTTCAAAATGAACGTGAGAAAAGAGACAATAATTATTATAATTGTTTTGATAAGAAATCAAGTTTGTAGTGTCCCTTGGTCACGCTCTGCCAATTAGTGTAGAAATGCTGAAGAGTTTAAAGTGATACAGTTTAATTGTTTTTAAATGTAAGAATTTACGCAGAATCGCGTGCATTTTTGATTCAGATTTCTGAATCTATTATATTAAAATCTGACTACGTGTACGCATTTCCCAACGCCTCATTCTAGTAGAATATGGAACGAAGCGCGTTGAGCAATTCGCATGGATCTAATAGAATGTTATAATAAATTTTAAAATTTCGGGCTTTAAATTAGTTTTTGAGATATTATTATTATGATTTAGTAATTTTTAAATACATTTCAGTTGTGATGGCAACGGAATTATTCCATCGTTGTGAAAAAAAGTAAGAAAGAAAAAGAAAGACAAAGGATATCGTTTGCTGGATATCGTTTGCTGAATATCGTTTGTTATTGTTTTGTTTGTATAAATCGATTTAATGATTTTTAGTTTAAATATCCTTTAAAAATGTATTGTAAAATATATTCATGTTACTTACTTCCACAATTACTATTATTATTACTAACAAGCTGAAAGAGTTCCATATTATTGATTCGTATCAAATGACATTTTTCGAATTTGTTCAAAATGTAGATAAATGGACTGTGAACGTGGAAGCTGCACACAAGTATAGACACGGCCAAACTCGATTCACCCATATAATACGCGATTCCCGGAAATTGAGTTTGGCCGTGGTACAGGGCGCATACTCAGATTGAATGCTTTTGGATGTTTCGTCAAATCCTTCTCTGCATTCGAATCATATATGATCCATACCAGCAATTACTATATTTTGATGTAATATTTTTGATGTGCTATATTTGCACAGTGTGAGCTGTTTTTTTTATATGTTCTATTGAAGCAATCATATATGGAGTCTTTCTCCAAAAAGAAAAAAAAAAGTTACTTTTTTTATATATATGAGGGTCAATTCTTATCAGAATATATTTTTTAAAAATATTTAAAGGTTTTACATAATAGAGCATATTAAAAATATATATTTGAAGAATATTGATGGTTTGTGAATTTACGTATTTATTTTGTTTTAATGAACCGAGATATACTTGTATTCCTCCATTGCATGTTACAGCTAATATTCTGTATTAGAATCTTCACTTATTTACTGAATGTGATAAATATATTATTCATTAGATAATGTATTTTGATTCTCTGAAAATTATTTTGTATGTAAGTTAAATTTTATTATGAAAACAATAATTTTTTTTTTTTCAAAAGTATGTTTGAACTGTTGTTATTAGCCTTTATTGTTTCCTACTTTACAATAAAATTCTACGCAGTAATTCCTAAAAAAAAATGTCAGTATTCGTCGCCTAATAAAAATATTCAGAGGCAGGAGGCAGAGGCATTCCTTTTCAGTTTCAGTTGTTAGCCATGAATGTTTACTCTGTCGTTTGTGATTAATTTTGATATATTCTCACTGAACTAGAGCTGGTCTTTATGTATTCCCCGTTTCTTATTGAAAATGTAAGCGTAATTTATTTTAAAAAAATAAGTTTTTATTTCATATACTTAAAGCTTTTTTTTTAGATAGTTACTTCAAGTTTCATATCGTACGCTAAATAAGCATGGTATCATAAAACAAAACGTTGTGTATTTGTATTCTCCGTTACAAAATTTTAAGAAAATTATCCTCTAAGAAAATGCCAAACTACGCACAAAATAGTGAGAGGACTGTACGACCATCCATTTGAATCTTAAAAAAGTCCTTCCGGCCTGTACCGGGAGGAAAAGGTAGCTTTCCTATATCTTCGTTTTAAAATTTTAGCTAATGTTACACGAAAACAGCAAGTTAAAATGCAAAGAAACGTTTACAAAAGATTCGTTAATACTGAATTTGAATAAGAATTTCGCCAAATTATTGAGCAATAGCCAAATTGGCTTCATTTATAAAGACTTATTTTGGTCGCTAAATTTGGCGATATTTCGCCAAATGTCACTAATTTTGCTAATTTTGTCGCCACTTTTGTCGCCAATGTCACCAATTTTGGCGCTAACGGATATGAATATATAGTTTTACGCGTATGACTGGGAAAATTATTACAACAATGAAAGAAAATAATTTGCGAGTAATCGCGTTAATGTGTTGTTTTGTTTCAAAATGTCAGCGCCCTAGAAATTCAAACTGCTCTATCTCAGCCATTTTTTAAGATAGAGGTAAACCAAAAAATGCTCTGGAATCCTTGTATCAAGGCCTAACACGTAATTAAAATATAAATTTGAATTTTTAATTTTTTTGTATATTTATTTTAGTTTTAAATTTTTAAATGGCCGCCATCTTGAAACAAAATGGCGGATCAAGCTGCCCAACGAACTCGGTCGAGACATGGGGGACCTTAATACACGCAATTAGTTTCATCAAAATCGACTTATAAATACGAGCGTTATCGTATGACATAGGTCAGATATATATATATGGATATATCTATATATATAAATCAACATTTGAACGGAGGGTGGTTTTGGGGTCTGGGGGTCATGATCGGTGAAAATATATCGAAATTTTCGGGAACTGCTTTCCTCCGAACGGCTGCAATAGGTAGCTTTATACTTTTTTGTATTGAAAGCTACCTAAAAGTCCTTCCGGCCTGTACCGGGAGGAAAAGGTATCTTTCATAGCCCCCTGTTTTTAAAAATTCAACTCATTTTACTAAAACACCGAAGCTAAAATGCTTGGAAACCGATTATAGAAAATTCAATCCCGGTTTTCGTTAATACTGAATTTGAATGCGAATTTCAGCATGAGAGTTACAGCATAACAAAAATCAGATTGTTTCAAAATGTCAGCCATCCTAGAATTTCAAACTGCCATATCTCAGCCATTTTTTTACGATAAAGCCATAACAAAAAATTTTCCGGAATCCTTGTATCACTATCTAACACTTAACGGAAACAACTTTTACAATTTATATTTTTTATACATCTTTTTGAATTAAAAAAAATTAACTGTTCGCCATTTTGAAACAAGATGGCGCATGAAGCTGACCAACGAACTCGGTCGAGACCTTGGTATGTTCTTTTCACATGATCAGTCACATTCATATCGGTTCATAAATACGAGATTTGCAGCATAACAAATATCAGCTTGTTTCAAAATGTCAGCCACCCAAGAATTTCAAACTGCCATATTTCAGGCATTTTTAGGTAGCTTTCAATACAAAAAAGTATAAAGCTACCTATTGCAGCCGTTCGGAGGAAAGCAATTCCGGAAAATTTTGATATATTTTCACCGATCATGACCCCCAGACCCCAAAACCACCCTCCGTTCAAATGTTGATTTATATATATATATGTATATATATCTCCATATATATATATATATATCTGACCTATGTCATACGATAACGCTCGTATTTATAAATCGATTTTGATGAAACTAATTGTGTGTATTAAGGTCACTAATGTCTCGACCGAGTTCGTTGGCCAGCTTGGTCCGCCATTTTGTTTCAAGATGGCGGCCATTTCAAAATTTAAAACTAAAATAAATATACAAAAAAGTTAAAAATTCAAATTTATTTTTTAATTACGTTTTAGGCCTTGATAAAAGGATTCCAGAGCATTTTTTGGTTTACCTCTATCTTAAAAAATGGCTGAGATAGAGCAGTTTGAAATTCTAGGGTGGCTGACATTTTGAAACAAAACAGCACATTAACGCGATTACTTGCAAATTATTTTCTTTCATTGTTGTAATAATTTTCCCAATCATACGCATAAAACTATATATTCATATCCGTTAGCGCCAAATTCTCGCCAAAATTGGCGACATTTGGCGAAATATCGCCAAATTTGGCGACCAAAATAAGTCTTCATAAATGAAGCCAATTTGGCTATTGCTCAATAATTTGGCGAATTTCTTATTCAAATTCAGTATTAACGAATGTTTTGTAAACGTTTCTTTGCATTTTAACTTGCTGTTTTCGTGTAACATTAGCTAAAATTTTAAAACGAAGATATAGGAAAGCTACCTTTTCCTCCCGGTACAGGCCGGAAGGACTTTTTTTAAGGTAAAGCCAAAACAAACTAGTCGGATGTGTCAATCCCAAAACTTTCTTGTATCTCACACAGGTTTCACATACACTAAAAAGAATCAGCACCAATTTATATCAAGGTCTAACTGAAACTCAAGTTTTATTAAATTCCGTGCAATATATCTTGAGATATGACTATCGCTAAAATCGTGTAAATCCTGCAAAATGCTGCATAGCAGCGGCACCTGCTGGGCGATTTTTACCAAAAACTAATCAGCACCAATTTATATCAGAGACTAACTGAATCTAAAGTTTTATTAAATTCCGAGCATTAGTTCTTGAGATAGAGCTATTGCGGAAATCGAGAAGAATGCTGAATAGCAGCGCCACCTGCCGGGCGATTTTTACCAAAAGCTAACCAGCACCCATTTATATCAAGAACTAACTGAATCTAAAGTTTTATTAAATTTCGAGTATTAGTTCTTGAGATAGAGCTATTGCGGAAATCGCGAAGAATGCTGCATAGCAGCGCCACCTGCCGGGCGATTTTTACCAAAAACTAATCAGCACCAATTTATATCAGGAACTAACTGAATCCAAAGTTTTATTAAATTCTGAGCATTAGTTCTTGAGATAGAGCGCCCACAAAATTTGTGTCACATACAGACAGACAGACAGACTCACAGACAGATATTTTCTAAAAACAGTCAAATCGTGTTCAGGACCTCTAAAACGTATAAATCCGTCGAAAACCGGAAGTCGAAAATTTTCATGAATCCAATACTTTCTTCTTGTAAAGATAGAAGAAAGTAAAAATGTTCCGGAATCCTTGTATCACGATCTAACACTTAACGGAAACAACTTTTTCAGTTTATAACATTTTATACATCTTTTGGAATTTTTAAAAAAATTTAAAAATGTAACTGGCCACCATTTTGAAACAAGATGGAGCATGACGCTGGCCATTTAACTCGGTCGAGACCTTGGTATGTTCTTTACACATGTTCAGTCACATTCATATCGGTTCATAAATACGAGAGTTACAGCATAACAAATATGAGCTTGTTTCAAAATCTCAGCCACCCTAGAATTTCAAACTGCCATATCTTAGCCAATTTTTAAGAAATAGCCAAAACGAAAAATGTTCCAGAATCCATGAATCACGTTCTAACACTTAACGAAAACATTTTTTTTTTTCAATATATAATTTTTTGCACATTTTTTTGAATTTTTAAGAATTAATTTTTTTTAACTGGCCGCCATATTGAAACAAGATGGCGGATGAAGCTGGCCACCGAACTCGGTCGAAACCTTGGTATGTCCTGTACACATACTCAGTTACATTCAAATCGGTTCATAAATAAGAGAGTTATAGTATGACAGATGTCATATATATATATATATAAATCAACAGTTGAACGGAGGGTGGGTGGTTTTGTGGTCTGGGGACTATGATCGGTGAAAATATATCAACAATTTTTTTAATTGCTTTCCTCCGAACGGCTGCAATAGGTAGCTTTTTGTAATGAAATCTACCTATTAGATTAGGAAATTATAAATCATATATATTATAAATCAAGAAGCCCTAAAAGTATATGTCCGGGATAATTTCAAAAAGTCCTTCCGGCCTGTACCGGTAGGAAAAGGTAGCTTTCCTATATCTTCGTTTTAAAATTTTAGCTAATGTTACACGAAAGCAGCAAGTTAAAATGCAAAGAAACGGTTACAAAAGATTCGTTAATACTGAATTTGAATAAGAAATTCGCCAAATTATTGAGCTATAGCCAAATTGGCTTCATTTATGAAGACTTATTTTGGTCGCCAAATTTGGCGCTAACGGATATGAATATATAGTTTTATGCGTATGATTGGGAAAATTATTACAACAATATGAAAGAAAATAATTTGCCAGTAATCGCGATATTGTACTGTTTTGTTTCAAAATGTCAGCCACCCTAGAAATTCAAACTGCTCTATCTCAGCCATTTTTTAAGATAGAGGTAAACCAAAAAATGCTCTGGAATCCTCGTATCAAGGCCTAACACTTAATTAAAAAATAAATTTGAATTTTTAACTTTTTTGTATATTTATTTTAGTTTTAAATTTTTAAGTGGCCACCATCTTGAAACAAAATTGCGGACCAAGCTGGCCAACGAACTCGGTCGAGACATTGGTGAGCTTAATACACACAATTAGTTTCATCAAAATTGATTTATAAATACGAGCGTTATCGTATGACATAGCTCAGATATATATATATATATATATATATATATATATATATATATATCAACATTTGAACAGAGGGTGGTTTTGGGGTCTGGGGGTCATGATCGGTGAAAATATATCGAAATTTTCCGGAACTGCTTTCCTCCGAACGGCTGCAGTAGGTAGCTTTATACTTTTTTGTATTGAAAGCTACCTAAAACTATCCGATGGATCTTTTCGCGGTTTGCACAATCGGATAGAGAAAATTCATGCGCTCATTATGATATGTAATATACTGATACAACCATGATTTTTGATAATAAAATATGGTATTTTATCCTTATTTTGGACGAAAAGGGTGCCATTGATATATGTTTTTCATCTTGACGACGGTATATTATACTATCGTTTGGTTAACGGTCTTTGGGAAACGACGGTATCAGTTAGAGATAAAAAAAAAAATAATAATAATAAAAATATTACTGATTTTATTTAAACTACAAATACAAAATTTTTAATAAGAAATAATATAACACGAAGATATTTAATTTAAATATGAAAGGAATGTTTGTTCTGCTTAAAAGAAGTATCCAATGTCAAAGGCTGCCATTGACACAATATTTGCAATTTATCACTTTTGTTGCCTATATTTGCCAGCTGCATAAGAAAAAAAAATTACTTTTAGTGTCTCTTGCTTTATGATATTTTTGAAAGTCGTAACAGTCGCAGCAGACGATTTTTTAAAAATATTCCTTACATGTATCGTAAATTTTATCTCTCATTTACAGACGATTTTTGCATTTCCAGTTGAATTTTTATGTATGATGTCGACAATGCTTTTACTTGATAGAATTTTTTAAAAAATTCAAATTTAATCTGTAATTTTTTATTTGTGCGAATTAAAAATGATGTTGAGTTTGAACTTTACACATAAATGTATTTAGCGGTATCTTTAAAACATCATGGCACCCGTGCAAAGCCTGCTAGCATTAATATAAAATTTCTTGGTATATATTTTTTAATGAAATTTTTTTATTTCAGAAAGTAATTTTCCGTAAAATGACGCATATATCAAATCCAGACAAATGACATCATAGGCTAATTATTCCCACTAATATGCTAAATGCGCGTATATTTTGTTTAAAAATAATGGAAGTGTGAAACAGGAGTTATTGATGAGTTTTTAAAAATTAATAAATACTAAAATTTGCAAAGTAAAATACTATGAAGTGTTGAGAAGATTAGAAGGAAATAAGTTTAGACCCTTTGCAGATTTTAATTAGCGTCCTTTCGAAGGTTTCCTCTAACTAGTTATTTTTAAAACAAAAACCATTTCAAGGGATACTTTCTTTAATGCCAATAATATTTGCGTGTATTGTAGGTGAGATTAAGGTTCCTGGATTCTTCCCCTACAAAATTTTTGAGGCATGTTCCCTTAACAAAAAAATGTGGTTTTAAATTTACTATGATTTATATTTTTTTCTGCTATTTATTTTTACAAGGAGTTCCTAAATCGTAAGGGTCTTGGCTTCCACTGTGAGATGTATCCACATCGTATGAGGGTCTTCAACCTTTTTGCCGGAAAATCGTTTGCTACCACATATTCTGCAAAATAATTTTAGCCTTTTTTAATCACAAAGTTTCTGTCATTTAAGCAAATTTTTCTAGTCTAAAATCGTGGTAGTTTGGTGGTTCGCGGGCTACAGGTTGAAGACCCCCTAATATAAGACGTTTGTATATCGCCGCCACTACAGTACAGTGTTGTCAATTTAGAGGATTTTCTTTGATTCAAATTCTACTATTTTTAAAAGTAAAATTCACCATTCTTTAATTTGTCAATTAATAAAACAAATTTTACTATATAGAAATAGTGGTAGATATATGAATAAAATAACTTGCTAAATTGGTAACACTGCTAAAGTGAGATAATATTGTTGCATGTTTCCAGTCACGTTAATAATGGCATCCTTCATTGTTTGCCACCAGCTGAGCAGCGCCTCTACTGACTAAAATATGTGACAGGCTTGTTGTATATCACAACTGTCATAATGCTTCAAATAGTTCTAAAGTGCGCTGATGGTTTTTAAAATGGAATAGCAAACAAACGGTGACAGTTATCAAAGTTATTCTTTCAGGAGATTACTACTGTGTATTTAGGAATTTCTTCAGTGTACGTCCCTCTTTTAGTACCAAATGTCACAGGCAGATGGCGTCGAACTGTCTCAAACTTGCAAGAATGGTTAAAATAACCTTACAATTTTAAAATCAAATATTTCCTTTTTTCCCATGTTTAAACAGTTAAACAGGATGAAGGATTTAAAAAAACTGAAATTTGATTCATTTTAATATGTTAATTTCAGGAGGGAGGGATTATGTTAATCATCGTCCAGTGTGGGCCAGATTACTATATGAGGGATCTCTTCAAGGAGGACTTTTCAAGAAAAAGTAACCCGAATTATCGTCCTCGTAAAAGGGAAAACTTCAAAAATCCCCCTTCGCAGACCATGTTGGCTTCGGACCGGCAAACATCCGCCTAAGATTATCATTTTATGGCCAGCATGTTAACCATTGGACTGAGTGGGTCCTACGTTATTTTAGCATTTTTACAATTTGGCACAGCACAGCACAGCACAGCGTCATCTGTCCGTGTGCATGTGGAACTAAAACACGGAAGTATACTAAAGAAATTTCTCCACTTCACACATTAATCTCTTGCAATAATAACTTTCATAGCTGTTACTTATTATTCCATTTTAAAAACCTAATTCCATTTTGGACTCCCTGTACTGTAGGTATAATTTAGGTCACGAAACAGAAAATTACAAAATTAAAAATTTTTACTGTAAATATGAAGCAATATCTTTTTAAAATATTTTTCGCATAGAGTATTTTTCTCAAATCATATCAAATAATTTTTTTTTGTCGTAAAGATAAAAGAAAAAAAGTCATAAAATAAATTATAATATCACTACTCATTAATATTGCAGTTAGATTTATGCTCTAGATTGGAAATTGCTTTTTGTTTTAAAATAAACGACAATATTAGGCTGAACAATTATTAAAACAATTATACAATCTTAATTGGTAATTTCTTAAGTTTCAAATAGCGGAACATTATTTAAAGCGACAATAAGCGTTACAAAAACATATTTGAGTTTACGCTTTTTAATTTTCGCTTCATACCTTGTTGCAATGCGTAACTTAATAATAAGATGTCACGCAAATAATGTCACAATGATTTTACACTGAAAGAACGTGAGCGTCTTTTATAATTGTCGAGAACAGGTGCACGTAATATTTGATAATAATCTGGTTTGAAAGTAATTGAATTTAATTATGTGTAATTTGTTAGCTAATGGAAAATATCTTTAAACATTTTTACCTTTTTACTTTCTTCTATATACATGCATAAGCAGAAAGTATTGGAATCTAAAATAATTTTCGACTTCTGTTTTTAGTTGGAGTCACACGTTTTGGGATTTTCCTGAACCCGATTTGATTATTTTTGGAAAATGTCTGTCTGTCTTTCTGTCTGTTAGTCTGTGTGTGACACAATTTTTGTGGTCGTTCTATTTCAAGAACTAACGCAGGGAATTTAATAAAACTTTATATTCTGTTAGACTTTGACATGGACCGATGCTGCTTCGATTTCGGTGTACATCGCCCAACAGGTGACACTGCTATGCTGTGTTTTGCAAATGTCTGTCACACGATTTTTTTCCTCTTGACATAAGTAGATATTGATTTGGTTTCGATGTATATAGCTCAACAGGTGGCGCTTCTGTGTTGTATCGTTCACGAATTTCATGATAGCTATATCTCAGCTGGTATGGGATATAATTTCATCAAACTTGGTATTCAGTTACACCTTGACATAAGTTAGTGCTGACTATTGATTTGATTTGAGTGCATCTTTCTCAACAGGTGGCGCTGCTGTGATGTATTTTCCGTGATAGCTATATCTCGGATTCTATGGGATGGAATTTCACCAAATTTAATATGTAATACATTTCATAAAAATTATGTTGTTCCAGTTTTGGCTTTGTTCATTCAACAAGAAGTGTCGCTATGCTGTGCTTTCCATGATTTCTGTGATAGCGATATCGCGTTATCTATGGGATTGAATTTCAGCATATTAAATATGTGAGATATTTATTAAAATTTACGTTCATTTCCATTTGACTTTATTCACTCAACAGGCGGCGCTGCTGTGATGTATTTTCCGTGATAGCTATATATCGGATTTTATGGGATGGAATTTCACCAAATTTAATATGTAAGACATTTCATAAAAATTATGTTGTTCCAGTTTTGGCTTTGTTCGTTCAACAAGGAGTGTCGCGAGGCTAACGAAAAAGAAAGGCTACCGCGGTACTTTACGCGTATCTTTTTTTACAGACCACAGGAGTCACGTGATGCCCGAAGCCACCAATGCAGGTGTACGAAAAGAGCATCACGTCACTCTAGCGGTCTGTAAAAAAAGATAAGTGGAATGCACCGCGGTAGCCTGTCTTTTTCGTTAGCCTCCGGAGTTAGCCTCGGGAGTTAGCTATGCTGTGTTTTCCATGATTTCTGTGATAGCGATATCGCGTTATCTATGGGATTGAATTTCAGCAAATTAAATATGTGAGATATTTATTAAAATTTACGTTCATTTCCATTTGACTTTATTCACTCAACAGGCGGCGCAGCCATGCATGCTATATTTTACGATGAACATTATAGCTGTATCTCAGTTTCTATTGGGTAGAAATACACCAAATTTTATATTTGAAGTTATTAATTAACGATATATAGTTGGTCCAATTTTGTATTTGAATACTCAACATAGGGCGCTGTTAATTTTATTATTATTATTATTATCATTATTATTTTACTGATCATTGTAACTCTGAGTTAAATTTGAAGAAATACTCTTCAACTACTGGTGTGGAACAAAGCCCTTCAATTTTATACATTAGAATAATATCGAAGAAAGTTTCTTTGTATATCTAGTATTGCATATATCAGATTTATCGAGTGTTCTTGCATTGATTCATTCATTTTTAAGTTTTCTAACGAAAACATTTTGAAATTTTTTTACAGCAGCATGCACTTTATTATGAAGAAAGAAAATTACAGCGGATATCGTTTATAATAAAGATGAAGGGAGTGGAAAAATTATGCGATTCCATACAACATTAATAACTTTAATAGAAAATTTAGATACATAGCATCTGTGTTGTGGTGTGCTAGTCGCACATAAAATATAAGAATAATCTATAATAACATAAACAATTATTTAATTTCCGTAATGATTTTAGATATTTTGATTTAATTTTTGTGTTTTAAGCATATCATTTAATACTAACTATTTTGATTCATCATAACCGCAGCATAAATGACCATTTTCCAGTTAACAGAGAAGGACTGAATTTTAATTTAATACTAATCACGAGTTTATGCACATTTTTAGAGATTTTTTTAAATTTAACATTTAACTGCATTAATTTATTTTTTGAAAATGAATGCACAGCCTTGCATGGCTCCAAAATCTATAAATCTTAAGTAGTTTTAAAGTAAGTATCATGCTAGATTTGTCTTTTAAAATTTGTTAGATGGAAATTTCAACGAGTTTTGAATATCTATTAAGGTTGCTGTTGAAATATTTGTACATTTAAGATTTTAAATTAGTTCGAAGATTCAATAGTGATATCATTCGAAGTTCTGTACCTCTACAGAAATTTAATGCTCAACTCCTAATGTTAAATTCCTTCTGAATAGTTGCAAAAGAAAATTCAATTTGGGTAGTTTGTAAAGCATCACTCAAAAACTAATTGACGGAATGAACTGTAACTTTAGATATACACATTTAAAGTTTCTGGAAATTGATTTCTGCTTAAAATGTTATAGATTATAATACTTACAACATTAATAACTTTATTACAAAATTTAGATACATAGCATACATATATAATTCATATATGTTTTTTGAAAATCAATTTCAAAGTATGTATATTTTTAAAATAAATTTTAGGAAAAAAATATCAAATGTGATTTATAATTTTTAAAACAGAAATCGATTTCTAGAAGCTTTAAATATCAGACTCTAAAATTACAGCTCATTCCGCCAAGTAGCTTTTGAATTAGGCTTTATAAACTTACTATCATTTCAATCTATTTTACAACGATTAAAAAATAATTTAACACAAGGAGTTCTAAAATTTAAACCCCTCATACTTCCTAAACTATTTAATGAATTTATCCGAACGCCTTCCCGTTTGGTAGTCAAAAGTAAAATGGGTACTTCTTTGTTATAGCTGTCCCCAAGGATGAATCGCCAAGTGACAGAGATATATCGCCATATTCGCCAAGTTTGCTTGTAAAATCTCGTCAATTGGTTTACAGTCCAAAAGAAACATAACCTATTTATGCTACCGTCATATTGCTTTTCGTTGATGTTCCAGAACAATATTCATACCTTTTTTTTTAAATTTGCATGTTGTATTGCTTTCTTTAAGCGCCTGTATTTATTTTAAAAAGTAGGTGGTGGGGGTGGTGGTGTAATAATGACGGTCGATTATCTGTACGAGGGATATAGGCCCGTGGGGGTCTTTCTAAGGAACCTAACCCATATTTGCGCAAGAATAACCAATCCAAGTTCCGAAGAAAACTACGAAAACTCCGAACGATTAGGCCGAGGGGCACGAATGGATTCGAAACCAGCACCCCCCGTCTACCAGCTTTGAGTGCAGAACCTCTTGGCCACTGGTGGGGTTTTTAAAAATTGGATAAAATCGTTTAATAATAACCAGTGACATCTTCTCCTGCTTTTCGAAGCGTAAACCGACAAAGTGAAAAATGTCCAAGCTGGGGGATCGAACCCGGCTCTTTGGAATAGCGCTACTACAATACCTTTGAGCTACGAGGACGATACCCAGCCTGGCATCTCTCACTTATATCCTGGTCCCTCAAAGGTATAGCATTGGAGCTCTATTTCAAGGGTCCGGGTTCGATTCCCGGCTTGGACATTTTTAACTCTGTTGGTTTACGCTTTGAAAAGCAGGATAAAAATTCACTGGTTACTATTCAATGATTACAGGCGTAATTCACAGCTGTAAAAGGAATTAAAATTAACTATAGGAAATAATCTTTGATTTACCTAGTACTGAGATGGATGCAGTTTCTTTTTTTCGCAAGCGAGCGGTCTTTTACCCAACAAATGGCTGTGGAAAAATGGCCATGATATGAAATTTTATGTTAATAATGATGAAGCTATATGGAGATGCAACGTAAAGAGTTGTTAAAGAAAAAAAAAGGTCTCCGTGTCCGAAATTGGTTTAGTGATTCGAGAACAGCATTCGTAACTGCTTTAAGATACTATTAGTCAGAGGAATTAACATCCATAAAATCATGTAAGAAACAACCATGGGTGAAAATGCTACAGGAATAGTTAAATGAGAAAAGTTCTGAAAGTTTAAAAAGTTGCTATTCTTGTGAAGCATTATAAGAAATTGTTATGAAACAGTAATATGAATTTGTTATGAAACATTGTGATATATTGTTATTGAAATAAAATATTATAATGTTTAAAGCAGTGGTATTTATTTTTCTATCTTTATTATACGAGCTTCACGAGTTTGGCGAAATTCACTGCAACTTGGGGCCGCTATAACAAAGAAATAATGAATATATATATATATATATATATATGTATATATATGCTATCAAAATTGGATGTTTGTATTGAAAATTTTAGAGTTTGCTACAATTTATGTATGAATCCTTAAGCTCATTTTTTTAAAACACAAATTGAAAAAGGACGTAATTTTCAATCGAATGACTATTTCCGTTTTTTTCTGAGACAATTTCGTGATTAAAATTTATGGTATGCTCCTTTTTTTTGGCAGACTGTATATAGCGTAGTTTTTATAAATACACCCATGTAAAATCCAACATAATGAAAAGCACAAAAATTTCCATTCAGCTCTTTCGAGGACTCATAAAAGAAGCCCATTCTTCAACTTTCAGAACAAAATAAAAGTAAGAGAGTGCGAAAAAATAATTAGCTAAGGACGCAAAGAGGTGGATGGAACGGAAGCGGATACAAATTACCAGAGCCCGGCTCTTTTAAAGGGTCCTGCTTTTTAAATAAATAGTAAAAACATAAGTTAAAGTAACATTTTTTATGTAAAAAATTCAAATTAAAGTAACTAAGAAGAAATAAATTTAAAAAATCCGAACTTGAGTACTGTGTATATTATTATTATTATTATTATTATTATTATTATTATTATTATTTTACACAGTGCTAAGAAAAATCATAAAAAAAACTTTCTCCTTACTAATAAATTCTCAGTAGTGGTGAAACTATCCATTGGTTAAGATAGCGAAATTCCTGGGGGGCGCAGCCAACGAAAGAGACAGGCCGAGGTGCTACACCGATGTCAGCTTCTTTTATAGCCTACCTTGATCACGTGGTGGATAATAGCCTATTTTCATTAGTTGCACGCCAATAGGGGTGAAAGTATCGCGGCCTGTGTCTTTCGTTGGCTGCTCAGTCTCCCACCTTACGATTGGGAGCTAAGTGGCTATGGGTTTATAGCTGCTGAACTTTTGGTCGTGGATGCAATGTTTTTCTACATGTTGTTAATATAGTAAGTAATACTGGAAATTTTAACAAATATGTATTTACCTTTTATTTACTAATACCTTACTTAACGCTGTTGGTCAGTGAGACCTCAAATTTCTCTCGCTAATGTTAAACCTATGGGAGTGTCATGCGTTCGTATTTTTTAAATATCTTTTCAAGAAATTAATATTTTAAACCTTTTATTTATTTATTTATTTATTATTATTTTTTTTTTTATTTTTTTTTTTTTGTGTAAAGTATATCTCCTCCTTTTCTTAATTGTCAAAATATTTCTAAAACATATATACGTAATTTATAAGTGGTATAACTTTTATGTGTTAAAATCTTGGCGAAACTGAGTAAGATTTTAACACTTCAAATAAAAATAAGTATATACTAGTGCTCGTGAATATACGTTTATATTACGTTTAAACGTATACGTAGTGAAGCCTTTTTTCCATATTATATCTATCCAAAATTGTTACCGGTTGCAATACGTTGTAAACATTTTAAACGTATATTCGCGAGCACTAGTATATACGTATTTTAGAAATATTTTGACAAGTAACAAAAATGCGACATTCTTTGAGAACAGTATACTGAGAAAAAGAAGTTAAAACTATTGATCTCCTGAAGAAGAGACATTTAAAAAACACGAAAGCATTACACGCCCAAAGGTTAGCCATTAGAGAGAGGAAATTGAGATCCCACTGATCAACAGCATTCGAATCCCTCCTGGGGCCCATATACTGTCTCTACGGCCTTGACTGTAGCGCACGTTCGTATTAGCCATTGTTTTCTCCCCATTCTCGTTACTAGGAAATATTGAAACGTATTATAAAATGCTTTTTGATTATGATTTTCTTTATATACTTTTCACTCATCATGTATTCATCTTAACACAATTGGTTTTGTATGTATATATTTTGTCGTAATAATTTTTAAATACTCTGGAAAAGGAAACCTCTAAATCTTACACCTTTTTCGCCCTCGTTGCGCTGCCAATGCGTTTTAGTTTGATGCAACCAGAAATTGTACCATAATCAATACATACAATATATTAAAATTACAATTTCAAAATTTTGTATTTAATCAAACGCAGGCGAAAAACATAAATGTAAAAAAATAACATGTAGAGCCGTGTTAAAACTTCAAACTTTACTTTACTATAAGTGAAAATTAGAAAGGGAACGTAATTAGCAAAATAATACGTGTGTAACAAAAAGTTTTCTTGCATTGGAATTTTCTTACAGCTTAAATTTTGCCGCTACTTATGTTTAAATTTTTTAATTCTTCCAATGTAATTCTTTAGACCTCCAATAAAACATCTATTGACATGACACGACTTTAGTTTAGGGAACAATTTATTTATTTTATATCATATCGATATCCCCTTCCATAAGAATCATCAAATGATAAATATACTACTCGATCTTTGATGCTACTACTGTAACCAGCGGTTTCAAAGCCCAATTTTATGTGGTGCTGCCATCTACTGAGTGGTGTAGAAAATAAATTAAACTCAACAATTTCAAATTCATATTTCTTGCAGTGTCTTATAGTGCTGCCATCTACCAAATAACTTTCAAATTAAATTAAAACATATAGTTTAATTTTCTATATTTACTGGAGTATTTAAGTTTATATGAAAGTAATAAAAAAATAAGTCAATTATGAACAAAAATTCTAAAAATGTATTTAAAAAATTATTTTCCAGAAAGAGTTTCTAAATGTGGAAATAGAATTCAATTCTTAATATTTAAAACCAATGAAAGGTCTCTAATATATAAATTTCTGGAACCAAATATATATGTACAGTGGTACCTTGTTTAACGACGGTAATTTGTTCTAGAATTTTAGTTGTTGACCAAAACTGTCATTAACCTAGGAACGATTTTCCCATACGATTTAATTGAAAATTGATTAATTTGTTCCAACCATCGCCAAACACCATATTATACAATAGAAATGCAAATAAATCACATTAAAAATATCCTAAAAATGTGATAAATATCATTTATTTATTATATTTGCTACAAAAAAATTAAATTGAAAAAAATTAATTGTGCATGAAAACAGTTTTTAATTACCAATCTTTATCACAAGGACAATTGGGCTGATTTCTAAGTTTTTTAACAAATTGACTTGTAAAAAAAAAAAAAAAAAAAAAAAAAAAAAGTGTGTGTGATTGTTTGTTTTTGCTTCTTTGTTAAAATGTTTCTGAAAAACAGTATAAACTCTAAATTAAATAGATCTGCAGTTATTACAATCTCAAGATTTGTCTGGGATTTCATTTCGTATCAAAATTTCGAACTTTGTCTCCAATTTTGGAAAAAAAAAAAAAAAAAAAAAAAACACTGTTTAATTTCAGCAGTCGTAATTTGTTTTTTCTCACCATATGTATTTTTAGATGAAATTTCCATTTATCTTTTCTTCGTATTACTCCTGGAAAAATTCTTTCATCTCGTTCGTATTCAGTTTATCGACCTTTAATAATTCTTTAACATTTTAAGTTAAGATCACGAGCCAATAACTTTTAACAAGTTGTCAGAAGTTTCTTCGTTACCGTAGTAAGGGCACAATTCCTCCATGCTTCTTTGAGCCATTTCATTGTTAGTTCTTTCTAAGCCTTTACAATTAATTTAATTGCTACAAGAATATTGAATTCTGCCTTCCAAAATTTTCTTACGGTTACCTTAGTAGCTACAATCATTTCAAAGCACCTGATAAAAAATGCCTTCGTGTAAAGATTTTTTTAAATTTGCAATTATCAGCTGATCATTAGGTTCAATCAGAGACGTAGTTTTGGGAGTAAGAAATATCAAGTTTAGTATCTAATAGAATCTTATTGCTTTGGTATTTTTTCTTGTGTGCTCTGTGAACGGCCAAGTTTGAAATGTTTTTTGGAGGCAGACTGTTTTGCTCAATATAGTCTTTCATAGTTGGTTCAAACACTTCGTGAATCCAGTCACTAAATTCTATTCTTGTGACCTAGGTTTTACTGTTAGACTTCCATAGAACACCGGGATAGGTTTAGAGTTATTGAATTTTTTCAATGCTAGAGGCTTCTCTGGGTAGTAAATTAACATTGATTTTACCTTGCAGTCACTACTTGATTGTTGACCAAAAAAAGGTTTATCACAATTGTAGATTTGTTGAGGAAGCTATAATTCTTGCAAAGCTATTGGCAAATTTATCTGCTCGTGCTTTGTCGGTACTAGCTGCTTCTCTGCGACTCACATTTTATTTAAGATGTGCCATCATATAATCAGAGCCCAATTAAGATTGTCTGGGGATCAAAGTGCAGCAGCTCTTCAGGACCCCAGCCTGAAACCAAAATATGTTTTAGAGAAAACTAGAAAAGTTTTTTGGAAGTATTCGGAAAATTTCCCTCATTTTATAAAAATGCTCATGAAACTTAAGTTAACCTAAATTTTCTTTTGCTGTTTGACACTTAAATATTTCTTTAAAAAAAATTCCCATAAAAAATATTTTGTCTGCAGCATTCCTAATTTAAGAACTTTTCGAACTTGAGAAGTCTTTGGAGAACAGAAAAGTACAGGCAAGACGTTCATAGACGTATCTGTTTCTTAGATATCGATTATCGAAATAAAAAAATTTATAAATTTTTTTTTTCTACATCATTTTATTCATTTCGGGTCCTCCGTCACCAATGGGCTCAAGACCACTGCCTAGTTGCCCTGTGCTTTTAGGTAGATTTCGTAAGAAATACTACCTATTACATTCTCCCCTAAGTTGGAAATTTTGAAAATTTTTTTGCAGATCTACGCCGATCATGACTCCCAGAAGCCAAAACCACCTCCAGTTCAAAACTTTATCTATCTATCTATCTATGTCACTTTTTTATGGACACGATAACTCGAATAATTCTTCACAAATATTTTCCAAATTGATACATAAAATCAAGGGGCATAAAATCTCGGTCAAGTTCGTTCATGGGCAAAATCGAACCAAGGAGAGGGAATGGGGGGGGGGCTTTCTGTGAAAACAGAAAAAACCCCATAATTTCTTAATTATGATACGTATCGAATCCGTTTAAAGTTATTATTACTTCTAGGAAAAGGGACGAAAATTTACGTATGATAGACTTTTGATATCATAAAAAATGGCCCCAAGGGAGGGGGGGAAGGGGGGTTTTAGAAGAAAAAAATTCATAACTTCGTCAATTTCAAGATATCAAATCCGCTTAAATTTATTATAAATCCTCTTACAATTATCTAAAACTTTTATATTGACAAGTTTTTTATAGGATCAACCCTTACAGCAAAAAAAAAAAAAAAAAAAAAAAAAAAAAAAAATCCCTGCCGGCTCCGCCTGCGAACAAGTTAGATTTCGAAGTGGGCGGTCCCTTATGGAACTCAACTGCGGCATCATAGCAAAAAGGTAATTTCTTCCGCAATGGCCAACAAACAGGCGCCCCACGGTCTGCGTCTTCGAAATCTACCTGTGCCTGTAGGCCGAACCGTCAGGGATTTTTTTCGTGCAGCCACTCATCGTTAACATAGTGCGTCGTTAAACAAAGTACCACTGTATTTTATAAATAAAAATATCTACTCAACCCCAAAGCTTAAAATTGCTGGTTATGCTGTCACTTGTATACTTAAAATTTAAATCGATTATATTTTGGATTTTCTTTGCTTTATTATATTTTTTGGATATTCTTACTATATTAATTGATGCATTTACTTATCTATTAATGGCATAAGTTACGATTTTATTGAAAATAAATTACTTATTTAATTATCCATGGAATTTCTGAATTTAAATTATTAGATAAAACTGGTGATAACAATGAGGAAACTACAAAATAAAATTAATTAATAAAACAAAGTTTTCTAGTTAGTTTCTATTATTCATAGGTATAACATCGGTATTCTATTTACGGATTTTAAAATAAAATTGCTTTGAACGCTTCAAGGTCGGTGAGATATTAGATATCCCATTTAATTTTAATTCCCAAATGCCACAATGGCACCAGAATTTTAGAACAAAAAAAAAATTGCTTTTATAATGTACGCGAAGAAAATCTTTTACATATTTTCAAATAAATTTGCTCACAAATCCCGGTGTTATTCAATCATTTCAACATTTGAGAAACAGCCGTACTTCGCCCCTGAAAGGATTAAATATTTAAACAGAGAAAAATTATCCTTGTCAATCATATTATTAATAGTATGAATAGTATAGTAGGATATGTTTGTAAAATATACTGAATTAAATGCATGGTTTTGGTATAATTGGACAATTCGTTTGCTTCCAGGGTCACTCAAAAAGTTGGTTATATTATTGTCTATGGAGGATAGTTGTTTGAAGTGCAATTTAGTGATGTTTCACTACTTCAAAAGTAAAGAAATTGATATACATTGCTGCTATGCCCTACAAAACGATTCGTATAGAAAATTGTGTGTATATCATTTATCGTTCATTTACAGGGACATACAAAAGATATATCATTTCTGTCTGTAGAAGTAACTGTTTGAAATAAGCTTTAACGATGCCGTATTTTCTCTAACGTAATGAAATTTATATCGTTATGGAAGTGCATGATAATATATTTTTTATAGAAAACTATGCATGTAGCATTAAATTATTTTACAGGGCTGCACAAAATAATTTAGATACACAATCCTCTATAAGCGATAATTACAGGAAATACGTTTTCAACTGTGTTCTGCATTTTCAAGCAATAATTTTTTCAAAATTTTAGCATATAATGGGATATGTATTCTATAGATCATGATGGCTAAATTCTATAGATCTTACAAGGGTTGCCCAATAGAATTCGAATAGTATATTACTTTCTATGGGTAAGAATTGCTCAAAATGCGTTTTTAATTTTATTATGCATTTTTCAGCTGAACTAAATTGTACTATACTAAGTGATGTGAATATAAAATAAGTAAGTTCACATACAGAGCGGCACAGAAAGATATGGATACATTATTTTCTATGTATGGAAATTTCCTGAAAAGCATTTTTAGTTATGTTATATGTTTTCCAGCTGAATTAAATTATAATATACTATATCATATATATAAAGGTTTATAGATAACATACAGGACTGCACAAAGATTTCGAACACATTACTATCTTCAGGTAAGAATTGCTGAAATTGCGTTTTCAAATTCATGTATGTGTTTTTCTACTGAATTAAAATTTTCTACACAAAGGGGTATGAGTAAGATATTAATAAATTTATATACAGGATGGCATAAAAGGATATCATATATTCTAATAAAATCTTGTGTGTGGTTATACATATGCAAATTTTATCTTAAAAACGGCTCTAACGATTTTGACGAAATTTTATATCCTGCCGTTTTGGGGCACCAAAAAACCATTGGGTTAGGTCACATGTTCGAGAAAATTCGATTAGTGGGTCATTTTGGGTCATTTTGGGTCATGGTCTAACTAATTGTATCTAAGTAACGGTTCAAACGATTTTGACGAAATTTTGTATTCGACCATTTTCGGGCACGAGAAGACTATTGGGTTGGGTCACATGTTCGAGAACTTTCGATTAGTGGGTCATTTTTGGTTCAAAGCGGGTCAAATTAATTTTATCTAAAAAACGGCTCTAACAATTTTGATTAAATTTTGTATCCTACGAGTTTCGGGCACGCGAAAATCATTGGGCTAGGTCACATGTTCGAGGAAATTCGATTAGTGGGTCATTTCTGGGTCATCGTGGGTCCAGATCTAAAAAGCGGCTCAATTTACACTGAATTTTGCATTCAATAGTTTTCGGGCACGAGAAGACTGTTGGGCTAAGTCACATGTTCGAGAAAATTCAATTAGTGGGTCATTTTGGTCATGGGTCATGATATTTGAACTCAAATTTAATTTTGACCGAGCATAGCTCGGTCTTCCCTGCTCGTAGATATAATGCTTTCTATGGATATTAATTTTCGGAAAAGCGTTTTCGGTTGCCTTAGGCGTCTTCACGCTGAATTAAATTTTAATGTACTATTTGATGTGTACGAAAATTTATAGATCATATACAGCGCTGCACTAAAGAATTGAATACATTATCTGTCTATAGGCATATTTCTTCCACTTTATGGTAGGTTGCATAATAATAAAATAATTATTAGGAACCGCTGCATCAACCGAGCATTGAACACCACTAATTTTTTAATAGTAATCTCTGCTTTATTTAATTACAGAAATCTGCAATTAAATAAAGCGGAGATAATTAATCAACAAATAGTGGTATACAATGTCCGTAAACCATTAAATCTAGAGATTTGTAAAAATAAAATTAGGTGTATATAAGTTTGAAACTCCTGGATTTTAAATTCTTTCTACATTACTCAGTAGATGGCAGCATCATACTGTTTATGAAACCTGTTGGAATTCAATGACAGTGATCAAGTGTCCTACCTGTCGAAAAATTCAGTTCTCGAACAAGAAATTCCAGCAAAATTTGATTCAGTCCTCGAACAGAAATTCAGTTCTGTACTCGGGAGGGTGTCGTCAGAAGTTTGACCAAATTGATGTTCTTTTCTTCTTGTTTTGTTTTTAATTATTTTGTTTTCATGGTCGCAGACCAGTAAAGTAATGATGCAACGCGGCAGGATGCCCCCCACCCCCTCCCGTCCCTACTTCTTTATTTAACGTTTTCAATGCCGGGTTAAAATTACTGGACTTTTATTTTATTTAGAAAGTTTGAATCCATACCAGAAAATACTAATAGCAATATTTACTTTATTTAATTACAGACACTTCGTGATTACATAAAATAAAAATTCTTTCGAAATTTCCGGTACGAATTCGTTTTTTTTTATTGAAATACCACGAGTATACTCGTGGTTGGCAGCGAAAGGGTTAATCACAAACGTCCCCCTACATCTTATTTTCAAGGCAGACGCTAGGGACGCGGGTGTGGTTCTCATCTTTCAAACTTATTAAACGTTTAAAACAATAAACACAGGAATAAATTAATAATTTTAGAAAGTAAGACACTGTTTTCTGAATTATCCCAGTCTCTCGAATGCCTTTTGCTTTTAAAACCCTATTTAAAAATTTTCAATATGATAGAAAATTGCAGCAATTTCCAGTACCCTTACAAGGGAACCACTTTTGATGTAGCTCGCACCTAGCATTGAAACATGGTGCATTTGATAACCCTATAGGTCAAAGTTAGAGAACCGATAATATTTGTCACCCAAAATCATGTTACATATATCTTTGTATACATTTAATTTAAATGTAACGAATTTTTAATCGTTAATTTCACGCCAAAAGCGAGTTAAGTCGCCAAATAGGGTGCTATGAACCCAAACCACTACTCCCACACGCCAGACAACTATGACAATGGAATTAGAAATTAGTTTTCTAATACATTTCTTATACGTTAGATTTCAAATTCCATGGCCCCACCAGTGTCTGAGAGGTTCTGCTCTCAGAACTAGTAGACGGGAGGTGCTGGGTTCAAACCCCTGTCGCGCTCGTCTACCTAACCGTTAATACGGGTTAGGATCCCTTACAAAGACCCCCATGGAGGGCACTCCCCTAGGGTCTATATCCCTCGTGTAGATAATCGGAGGTCATAAAATCAACCAATCAAATTCTATGACTATGCCATTTGGTCATGGTTGCGGGGGGAAAATTCTACGGTAACGAAGAAAGACAATTTCGTGCCGCTAAAAATGAAATTATAATGTTTTTTTTTTTTTTGTTTTTTTTTTCAAAATGACGTAGGTTCTTGAAGGAAATATTTTTTTTCATTAATTTATTCTTATTATTAACTAATTTGTATTTTAAAGTACTTTAAAAAAAACTGCTATGTTAATAGTCTGAAAAGTTGTCTCAGAAATTTCATTTTCGGAAAGTGATGTTCCTGTAAAATCAATAAATACGATTTTTGCAGTCAAATTTTAACGGTTCTCTAACTTTGGCATATAGGGCTTATCAAATGCACCAGGTGTCAATACTAGGTTATACATTACGAGTTAATTATACGAGCTTCGCAAAAAGTGATGTACTTGTTAGTGGAAACAGAAGTTTAAATGTGTTCACCGATTTTTTTTCCAAAAGTAAAACTTGCAGAATGATTAATCACTTAATTGTACTTATTTTTAATAAATATGATAATTAAAAAAATATATATAAATACAAGGGACTATTAGCTAATTTTTTCCAGCATTATAAAATAATTAGAAACCATAAATCGTCCACATTTCAAAAAGTTATAAAAATGAAAGGAACCAGAATATGGGAATGCGGTTTTTGGGAAACTTATTGAAATAAAGAGGGGATTTTTCATAGAGCAGTAAATTTTTTTAGTTAAAAAATTTGCCAATAAAAGGCACTTCATGGATAAAAATAACATAATTTCCGTGACATTAAATTTTGTAATTTTAATGACATTTCTGTAATGTTCGCAACAAAATTACTCCATTGCACTGATAAAAGCAGAAAAAAAGTGATGTGTGTGTGTTTGTGGGGAGGGGGGGCAATGGGAATAGGAAAAATGGTATTATTTTAGCTTTTTGTTGCCATATTCTCATTAAATTAATTTTTTTTTTCAATTTGAATAGTTTTTATATAACAAATACCATCTGCTATTCGTAATGGTTCACATATCTATTTTGTTTTGTTTTGTTTGTATAAATCGGTTTAATGAATTTTAATTTACACCCTCATTCAAAAAATTTTAATGTAAAAAAAAAATGCATGTCACTTACTACCACTTTTACTACAATTATTGTCTAAAAACAAATAATTTAATATTATTCATCTTAGGAAAAACCACTTTCTGAATTTGTTCAAAATGTTGATGAATGAATTTTGATAGAACATGGAGTTCTGAGCATGCAGTTTGAACATAAACACAGGACGTATGTTCAGATTGGTGTTTCTGTTCAGCAACCCACACTACAGAACTTTGCGATACTCGCCTATACGAGTTGCTTTGATGAATAGACATGTGAACATGTTCAGACATGTAAGCGAACACTGCTTTGGCGATAATGATAAGCTCGCCAAATTTTGCTTTAAAATAGTCTTGGAAAATCAAATTTTATTGCTAAATGTCGACATTCTGTAATAATTGTATCAATCTCACCAAATTTGTAAAGAGTAATTTTCTTAATTTTAAATTAATTTACATTGTAAATATGATTTTTTGCTTACATTAATAATAATAAAAATATATATTACTGTAAATCTTTTCTAAATGTAGAATAAAATTAGTTTTTTTTCCTCTGAAAAATCAAAAGATCTCACACAATACAAATACAACACATGCGGTTGCTATGCCAACTAGTACAATACAGTTGAAGCACATTATATCGAATTACGATGTAACGAAAAGCACTATATAACGAAATTCTCATAATCACTTAGTTGGTCTGTATGTTAAAGAATACAGAATTCGAAACGATATAACGAAATATTTATAACGAAACGAATTCGAGCATGAAAAATGAGAAAGAAAACGATATAGCGAATTTTTCGCTTTTTTTATATACTTAATAAGGAGTTTTTTTATTACATTTAAATTTGTCCAGTTTTTAAGGTGCGTTCGTAATTATATAAATACGTAGCACCTATAGTCGCCGTCTGGTCCGTCTCTCTGTCCGTCCTTCCGTATATAAGAGCACAAAAGCTACCCAACCGAGTGGTTTGAAATTTAATACATATAATCGTTGCAGAATTTTGTCCAGTCACTTCAATTTTTATGAAAAAAGAAACAAAACTTAAAAATACATTAATAAAAGTTTTCTTCATTCTATTAAATCCTATCATATGTAATCTATATAATAAAAACGCAAGTCATGTGACTGAGGAAATCAAATGCGGACTAACCACTTCTTTTTTCATAAGCAAAGAGGCCATTTTTATTCAAAATTATTTTTTCCAATAAAATTGCATAAAAGTTACATTTTTAGAAAGATCGTTCAAAAAAATTGTTTGTTTGAGAGATGAGTTACATTAAAAAGTGTACAGATTCTGAGATAACTTCAGTGAAAATTATGTTAATAGTCGAATATCTCAATCCATTAAAGTAAATAAACAAAAGATATTCATTCATCGTGAGTCATAGAAATATTAAACCATGGAAGTAATCATTCGTAAAACAAGATCTCCATAGTGAAATTTGCAGTGCTGTCTGGTGTCGAGAAAATAAATTCGCATCTGTAAATGTGGCATACGTAATAAAAAAAAAGGCTTGCTCATTTTGCTCATAACAGATGATATAATTCATTTCACTGAATTAATAACTGTGTTTTTTTTTTTACTGTGTAAAACTAGTTATACTACGAACGCACCTCATTTGTCACGTTTAATGTACAATTTCCAACCTGTTTCGTATGTAGCATAGTAATATATATTATAAAACATATATTACTTATAAATATATATACCGTTAAAATAATAGATTAAAACTCTAATTATCTGAAATACAGTCATCTAGATCTATAATCACAAATTAAAAATTTTGTGATATGAATTGTAAGTATATATTCGTAAAAATATAATTTTACTGTTTGTAGTAAAAGTTATCCATCCTATGAAGGCTTAATATGAATATATAACTTATTTAGTAATACATAAGGCCTAGCTTTTTTTTTTTATTAAACAAAAGTGATTTTTGGAGATATTTTTATGAAATAACCCGCCTTTTATGTGATTGTCTCCCTTATCCGGACTTCTACATAGACAGATTAAGTTCAGACCGCATTAGAGCTAGTGTTCTTAACAATAATTGGAGTTCTTACTGTATAGCGAAATAAATCGTTATAACGTTTGAGCGAACTAATTCGATATAACATTTTAACGAAAGCATGTTATAACGAGCAAATCTTCGGAGCACTTTCGATTTCGTTATAAGGTGCTTTGACTGTAATATTTTTTTGTAGCTCCTATTTTTAACTTTGCAGTTTACTAATATGCATATGTTGGAGTTTCTTATAAATAGTTTTTACTCATTATTTATTTAATTAAAAAAAATATTTTACATATATGTATTTTTTTTTTCAAATGTAAATTCTTTAATCATTTTAAATTTAATTTTAAAAATTTAAAAATTATCAATTTTAGTCATATTTAAGTATTGATATAACTTCTGAAAGAACAATACTTTTTGCATACTTTTTCATTCTTGATCACAGAAAAGAATAAATATTAACATTCTCGCGACCGCTTACGTGGATTAATGTCATTTGGATATCTGTAACTGCGCTTACGGTTAGAGCATTTGCATTTTACATGTTGCATAATTTTCAAAAAGTATACGCAATATTCATATTTACATAATTTTGTACTATGCAAATAAATACATTGATTGGAAAAAGCATTATTATTATAACTAATTCTATTTTTACACGATTGAATGCGTGATGTACGCATGCGTATTTATTACTTATATAAATAATCCAAAAGTGGACTGTATAACTTATTTAATTATTTACTAATTTATTTATTTCACTATAAGAAACAAAGCGTAGCACGCTCTTTTGGCAAAACAACATAAAATAAACTAATGCAAGGTTAAAAATGTTGCCAAAATGTTGCGTAAAACATATAGTTGTTTTGTTAAACCTATAACCCTGTGCAGCCCTGTATATAATCTACAGAATCTATACACACAAAGTAATATGCAAAAAATTAGTTAAATTTAAATACGCGTACCACAATTGTTGTTGTAATTGTTAAACCTATAAGTTATATATATATATATATATATATATATATATATATATATATATATATATAATATAATATAAACATAAATACAGAAATAATTTTGTAAAAGTATTGCATGCAACATGCAAGATTAAACACCGCAGGCGAGGCTGTCTGTTAAAAAGGCGAAAATATACAGTCGCAAATTGTAACCTTTGTCTTCAAGATTAAAAAAAATATTTATTTTAAAAAATTAAAAAAATTTAACACTTTCCTACATAGTTGAAAAGTGTTTGATTTCGGTTTGTCTGTCCGTCTACTCGTACTCTAACTTTCGTAAGCAAACTCAGATTGACCTGTCATTTTTATATGTTATTGACGTTTACTATAACAACAGTGGATGTTACCTTATTAAAATAGGTCAATTGGCTGTTAAACTGCAGTTGTGAAATGTTTTAAGCACTAAAAAATAGAAAATAAAATAAAAGTAAAGAATAACGAGTGCAATAATTGTGTTCATAAAATGTGCTTTTATCAATTAATAGTTTAATATTATTTAATTTCTGATTGCACATTGATGAAATAGTTTAGAAATACTGTATAGATAGTTTAAATAATGGTAATTTTTTCTTTCCTGTTGCCATATCTTAAAAAAGAAACAGAACAAAAGTACTTTTTAAATAAATTCAGTAGTTTGTGCTTTTTACCAAGCGTAAATCAAATCAGTGAAATTTCGATAATCGGAGCCCATGCCAAATAAATGTATAACGGAAAATTTTTTTAATAACATGAATTGCAATCATGTATTTAGGCATGATTTTTAAGGTAAATATTTAATACTTATAAAAGCGTATTTTTTAACTCTTTCTAACATAGTTGAGAGGTGTTTATGAATTCGGTTTGTCTGTAGATCTGTCTGTCCGTATTCTAACTCGCGTAAATATATTCGGATTTCCATGCAATTGATATATGTTATTGAGTTTACTGTAGCATGTTCGGTATTGAAAATGAAGTGTGTAGCACTTATATTTCGTTTACAGGGACATTAAAAAAATTCCGTTACATTACTGTCTCAGAAGAAAACCATTTGCGGTGTATTTTAATGATATTACACTATTTCATACATATTGAAATTTATATATATCACTGAGGTGCACTACAAGATGTTTACTATAGTATATGGTATACATTACATTCATCGTTTATTTACAAGGACATACAAAAAAGAATTCGGTTACAGTACTTTCTGATATTTAATGAGCACTAATTGCTGGAAGTGCGTTTTCAGTTGTGGTGCGCGTATTTAAATTTAACTAATTTTTTGCATATTACTTGGTGTGTATAAATTGTGTAGATCATATACAGGGTTGAACAAAAAATCTCGAGTATGCTTCTGTTTACTGGCGGAAATTGCTAAAGAGGAATTTTTATCTGTACTGTGCGTTTTCAACTTAACTAAATTTTCGCATACTGTGTCGTATATATAAAAATCTATAGATCGTATACAGGGCTGAACATGAGAAATCGGATATTTTTCCAACAATTGATGCTAATTCCTGAAATTGTGTTTTCAAATGTGTTATGCGTTTTCCAAAGAACAGTGAAACAGCTGATCAACTGGCGAAATTGGCCGTAACAGATACGCAATTACAAAACACATTTCTACCACTTCCAGCTTCTTCACTGAAATATGAACTAAAACAAAATCTGTTTCTGCATGGGCCACAACGCTGGACAGATTCTCAAACAGACCGATTTACAAAGACATTTTTTCCTTTCGTCACAACACACTTTACACACAACAGATATTTATATTTATTTTTAACGAATCATGGACCTTTCGAACAACATATATGCAGCATAAATAAAAGAGATTCTCCACTTTGTGTTTGTGACTCACCCTCGAATTCATGACACTATGTGTTGGACAACACACTCACTTCATATTACCATGCAAAAAAAAAATCCAACCACCATGTCATTAAGCAATTAAAGCTGAAATTATTTCTCTCTTTAAAATTCAAAAATTGCATTTCATACCAATTTTTAAAAGTAGCAACTTTAGTCTCCTTTTATTACGGAGTTTCTGTCATCAGATGTAGAGAATATTTCTCTTAAAATATACTGGTATGCAAACAACAAAATGGAGGGCATCTATCCCGGTACCACATGGTACCGATAGGCTTTAATCGGTTAACGAACTGACTGCAATATCTTCTAGAGAGAATAATTCTTTTGAATAAAATTATAGAATGTATGAAATAATATCGAAAAAAAATAATTAATATTCATCTGGTTCTTTCTGAGCTGTCTTCCCATTCACAGATTCAGTCTCAGACATCCCTTCCTAGTATTTATTTTGTATAATCTTCACATTTATCCATCACCAGGAGTCTCACCTAAAGTACAAATTACATAAATATGATATAATTTTGTAATGTCTCATACATTACCCACAAAATTCTATCAGGTAAAAATCTTAACTACTCTGATGTAGTGAGCGGATTATGTCCTCATGACAATTCTTTCCATAGTAATAACTTTAAAAAAATGTCTCAGTATCTCAGTGAAAGTGTATGTGTAATGTTTTTGTCAAACCCACCTATGTAAATATGTAAACAGAAAATTTAAAAAACATTGTAAAAGCATAATTCTTCATATGAGCTATTACAAAATATTATGTAGCTTAAGTTTAAAAAAGATCTGTTCTATCCTTTATGTGTTATCATTGTACTGTAACATGTTATGTACGTGTATAGTATCGTAATTTGATGTTGTCTTTATAGTATTCTGTTTTCTGTGGTTATACAGTATGCCCACTAAAGTCCCTTGCCACCCTCTTACCTTCGGAATGGCTACTGCTATATTCATAAAAGTAGTGTCTAGGTATAGTAAAGTAGCCATTCGCTACTCAATGAAAGCACCTACGGCGCCACCTGGCGGAATGCTGCGGAGTTAGCATTCCTATCTAGAAAACGGAAAGAGATAGAGAAAAAAGGGGATTTACAAAGTTGTAGAGCATCATTGATTTAGTACGAAAAGACACCTTGTAGACATTAATGCGAAGAATAGAAAGGTTAAAACGCGCATTTGTTTTTTCGTGATTTCCTACACTGTGACGTGATAAAACGATCTTAGAAAGAAAAAAACAACTAGTTATAATAATATAACTTTATTTTAGATGTTCAAACTTCTCACCGTCAGCTGCAATGCATATTTGTATCCTTGTTTGAATTTCATGTTACACACGTTGGAGCAAAGATGGTGACACGTTGGCACAAGCGTCCGTAATGCGTCGTTTAAGGTCCTGCAATGTTTGTGTAGGTTTTTCATACACCTATTGTTTCATAACTGGTCGTTTCTTTCTTTCTAAGATCGTTTTGGCAAAATTACGAAAAAATAAATGCGCGTTTTAACTGTTATATTCTTTGCATTAATGTCCACAAGGTTGTTTTTGTACTAAATCGATGATTCTCTACAACTTTGTTAAATCACATGTTTTCCCTCTCTCTTTCGGTTTTCGAGATAGGAATGCTAACTTCGCAGTTTACCACCTGATGGCGCCGTAGGCGGTTTGATTCAGTAGCTCATGGCTACTTTACTATACCTAGACACCACTTTTATGAACATAGCAGCAGCCCTTTCGAAGTTAAGAGGGTGGCAAGGGACTTTAGTGGGCATACTGTATATTGCTGGCATACTTAAATAATTACCACTTCAGTATAAACTTCACAAATATGTTTAAATTTCCCATTAAATTTTCAGTAGGGAATTTAAATATATATTAACTGTTGCTGGAAATTTATTCGTCTCATGTACGCCACTGATAGTGTGCTCATGTTGACATTCCATCTTGCGCTGTGGAGTTACAGCCTTGCCAACGTGTATTAGTGAAAGAAGTGCCAGACTGGATGTCGTACGGATGGCTTAATTGGTAAAGCACTTGGTACGCTATATCAAGATATATGGGTTCGATTACCGGTCTGGACACATTTTTCACTCAAGTTGATTGTACGCTGCAAAGCAAAGTGAAAAGAAAATTCACATTCTTTGTAGTGCTACTCACAAATATAGTTTAACGAAGTACTGTTCTAAAACAAGTCAATTGTAACCTGAATTGACTATAAACCTGTTTAAATTTCAATAAATCATAGATATTTACTATGTTGTAATGGGAAATTGTATAATTGTAGTATAGACATTGAAAAAGTTATTTGTAACGCAAACTGCTAGTAGATTTGGTTTGCCCTTCGGGATTGCACTGTCACTCTAAAGCGTAAGCTGAGTACCTTTATGTGGTCATCCTGCCATCCCTTGTTTACTTAGATGTAATCTTTCTTCTTATTAAATTGGAATTTTTTTTTTACATTATTCTGAATATGGTGGAAAGTGTTTCATAATCTATGTTTCGATTTTTTGTTCTGGCTTTAAAACTATTTTTACTTTTATACTTATTTAAGCTAAAAAAGTAAAAATGTAATATTTTTGTGATTCTTGTGGGCCATCTTAATTTTCAGATAAATAAATGAAGAATCAATTATATCACAAAAAAAGTTTAATAGCATGTCTCAGAAAAAATCTTGTGTAACTTAACAAATCATAGCTAGGGACCAATCATAATATTTTCAAATTATTAAGTTCTCATACTCACTGGTTCATGAGACCAAACAATTCTAATGTTGTCTAAAAAAAAAAAAATGCATTCAATCAGAAGATATTTTTTTCAGTAGTTCGTATGATTAAGTCCGCTGAATTCGAATTAGAGTGATACTATCAAAATTCACCGTCATAATCCTAAATCGGAAATAATGATTCTTTCTTTCAGCAAATTAACATATGCTTCTGCATAAAATCGTTTTGGTACTCAGTCAGCTGCTTCTGATTCTGCGATCAAATTGTCATCAATCATTTATCTGACACGCACTGTGATTTTTTAGTTTGGCGAGCACCGCAATTAGGGATTTCTCTTTTTCACAAACTATATGTATTAGCATATGTTTAGCAAACGTCTATTAGAACTTCCTATATGTTAGGTTTCAGGAAATCTGTTTAGTAACCAAAGCACATTTTTAGCTTATTTTTAAGCATACAATAAAGGATAAAGAAACAGGACTGTGCCTACTCTTTTTTACATAATTGCAGTTAGTCGAATACATTTATTCTACTTAAAATTATTTTAATTCCGCAAATATCTTCAGTACATTATCGCAAGAAACATTTTAATTTAAATATATGTATTTTTTTAGGTTTATTTTTTTTTATTATTTGTTTAAATTTACGAGGGTTTCTAGATACATACAAAAGATTTTAACTTGCTTTGCAATGTTATAATTACTTTTTAATGTTTTAATGTTTATAATTATCTATATAAGGATTTTTTTTTTTGTTAATGCAGGGCTGCATTTAAAACTTAAAATAAGTATACGATTACAAAAAAAAAAAAAAAAAAAAAAAAAAAAAAAAAAAAAAAAAAAAAACTATTTTATAAACATTCAAGGTTTATCTTAAAAATCACACCTAATTTCATGACTGCAATTCCAAAACAAATTCCTTTACAATATGTTATGTTGGAGTCGGCCTAGATTAAAGAAAATCCACCGTTTTGGTTACGTTTGGTAGAAATTTTTTACTAGTAAATTTATTAAAAAATATAGATAATTTTTGCTCTGCTGTTCTTTTTTCTGATATGGCAACGAAAGAAAAATATTATTTAAACTATCTATTCAGAATTTCCAAATCGTTTTCTGAACGTATAATCATAATTTAATTAAGATTAATTGATTAAAGCATATATATATTTAAACATTACACTCTTTATTTTTCATTTCTATTTTCTACTTTTTGGAGTTTAAAATATTTCGTTGTTACAGTTTCACGGCCAGTTGACATATTTTAACGATCGTGGTTTGGCGTATAATTAACTCTATTGTTTTTGTAACTCGTATACAGTTTCAACCATAAAGAATATTCAGCGATTTATCACCTGCGGCCGGCTAACGGAAAAATACCTTAAAAATAATTTATTAATTTTTAATTAATAAGCTTTGGCAACTTCAAACAAGGGATCCCGGGTTCGAATCCTGGCTCGGACTTTTTCGCCCAGTTGGAAAGATTACATCTACTATGGTAGTTGAAGCTTCATTTTTTATCATATATGTTTTATATATTTTTTCCATTAAAACTATTAATAATTTTAATGGTAAAAATACAAAAAGAATATCTCACAGTTAATGCGAATTGTTCATTTCCTTTCTTGTCTTTAATAGTAGGGCCACCTATCTTTTTAAAATTTTGACTTGATTATCATAAACATTTTTCGAACTTAAAATCAAAATCGCGTCTTTATTTTGAATAAAGCCAAATTTATTGGAGAAATGTTTTGTTTTATATGAAATTTTATTTTTGTGATCACTATTTTTTTTTAATATGATGATAATTAATCATTTATGTCCCAAATATTCATTTATTGATTAATTATATATTTTTTAATACACCATTAGTAATAACTACTGGAATGATAATTATAATGCTGATGAATGAATGATTAAACTGCTAGAAAATCTAATGTATTAATATTTTTTTCATTATTTTAGGATGATGCAGCTGAATCTTTTAAAGAAGTGCCACACCACTCTGAAACAAAATTAGTATACTTAACAGACGTTAATCCAGATGATAGCGCTTTTCATAATGAATCTTCCGTCGTTTTCAGTAGAAATCCTACGAGTGAAGAAAGTGCGGTATATCAGATTGATACTCCAATAAGAGTTAAGAAAATTAGACGTCGATTTAAAGCAGTTAGAATCAATGAAAAATCATCAAATGGCCAAAACTCAACTTCCAATGATTCAGACAATCAATTGCAGTTCTTACCAGCCTCGGACTTGTCTAGTTCAGAAGAGTCTTTAAGTTCAGAAGAAACAAGAAATAACCCTGATAATACCAGAGATTCCAGCAGAAGCAATAATAGAGAAAGTGATACCTCATATCATTTTGTTCCCAGCGAAGATTTTCCAAAGAAAATTGTCTCACAGTCTCGCCACAGATTTTCAAACAGCCGAACATCACTACCTGCTGAAAACGGAGAAACCAGACATGCTTTAGATGTTCAACTAGATTCTTCAGAAGATACCAGTAGATCAGATATTTCTAGGGAGCGTTTCGGAGAACGAAAACGGAACCCTGCGAGTTTTAGGAACCGTCAAAGAGGTATAGTTTCACCAGATGCTCAAAAGGTAACAATTGTTAAAGAAAAAACAGTTCATTCTACATCTAGTGAAGCAGCACAAGAACGTGTGAATATCGAAAAACATCCACATCATAACCCAGATACGAATAATGTTCATCAACATCAGCAACCAAGAATATTTCCTTCACCACAAAATTTAGGCAATGAACAATCTCAAAGTTTAAACAATGAAAATCAGAAAATAGTATTGATAGAAGGAACTCGCATACCAGACAGAAACTATGGGCCAGAAGATGATACTTTTGGGTTTTACGCAAATTCGAATGCCTATAAAGACGATGGGAACACGGCTACGCCATCTCAAGTGCAGAATGGAAAAAAAGTAAAAGTGGTAAGGGTCATTAAAACAAAACCTGATAATCAAATATCAGGACAAATTCAGTTGAATAATCATAATAATGGCCAATCTTTGCAATATTTTGTAAGCGAACATCCAAATGTTCAGCAAAATAAAGGATTCAATAAGCAACATTCAAACAATCAATTTAATGATTATGAGCAGACATCTGTTTCAGCTGAAATACCTACGTTACCACAAAATAAAAAAAATCAGTTTCATCCTAGAGACATAAATGTTCCCAACACTCAAATACAACATACTTCATTTTCACAAAATTTAAATCATGACACGGAGTCACCCCAAAAACATTTGCAATCGAATAATAATAATCATAATAATTTTTTTTACATGGATGGGGATCAGCCTGTTATGTTAAATATAAATCCAGACCCCAATGAGATATATATTGATGAAAATACGGGACAGCTGATAAAATTTATAATAGTTGAGAATTCTAATCTACAGTTAGGTCCACACACTGTCGCAAATACCTTTAGTAATGAAAAATATCCCCAAAATATTGTGCCTCAACATTTTTCACAACCTGCGGTAAATACTGAAGGTCAGTTACATCATAAAGAAATTGGTAATCCACACACTGTAAGAAATACCTTTAGTAACAAAAAAAATTCTCAAAATAATGCGCCTCAACATTTTTCGCAACCTGAAGTAAATATAGGAAGACAGTTACACCCTAAAGGAATTGTTGAACAACAGCCAAATTCGTTTGCATCTTTCGGAAAGCAAAATTTTGATAGTCATGCGCCACCGAATACCAATGTTAAGCAACAAAATCATCAAGTAAATATTCAACATGTTCCTGTTTCCGGAGGTAGTATATTTCATGTGAATGTGCCAAATAATGGGAATAGTCCGCAAAGGCATCAATTTCCACAACATGTTCCCCAAGGTCCAAAAACAGGGCAAGAAAATATTCGAGGAATTTCAGATTCAAATGATGACAGTGAAGAATATGTCCTTGTATGTGATCAAGATTCTCAAGATTATAGTGCTGAATATCAATCACAAAATCTAGGTTCTCCACAGCACGGATTAAGTATAGGAGGAAATAATTATCGGCAAAAAAGCTTTCCAGGTGCGAATCAGTTACAATCTGTAGGACATCAAATATCTTCTGAAGTAAATCACAACAAAGGACAACCATTTCAATCTGATATCCAGAATGGAAATTCAGGTTACAGTTTAAATTCTGGAAATCATGCTCAGCAATTTGGGTTTCAAGAATCAAATTTAAATAATAATAAGGGTTTAAGCAATTCTGCTATTTCACATGTGAGTATAGGAGGTCAAGGTCATTACAAAGGCTCTGAATTTTCTAACACTAAAAATTCCAACAATTTCCATGGTCCCCAAGTTAACACAAATGCACAAGATCATTATAAAGGTTCTGATTTTCATACGAATGAAGGGGTTACAAATATTGCTACGCCTCATAATAACATAAAAAATCAAGGTCACTACAAAGGCTCTGATTTTTCCAACAGTAAAGGCTCTAATAATTTCGATGGACACCAAGTTAACACGAATGCACAAGGTCATTTTAAAGGTTCCGATTTTCATGCAAATAGAGGGGTTACAAATCTTGCTACACCTCACAATAATATAAGAAATCAAGGTCACTACAAAGGTTCTGAATTTTCCAACAGTAAAGGTTCTAACAATTTTGATGGTCCCCAAGTTAACATAAATTCACAAAGTCATTATAAAGGTTCCACGAATGAAGGGGTTACAAATATTGCAACGCCTCATCATGATATAAGAAATCAAGGTCATTACAAAGGTTCTGAAATTTCTAATAATGAAGGAGTAACAAATTTTGCTACGCCACACAGTGACATAGGTGCCCAAGGCCATTATAAAGGCTCTGAATTTTCACAAAATAAAGGTACTGCAAACATTGTGACACACCAGGGTAATGCTGGATCTCAGGGTCATTTTAAAGGTTCTGAGTTTTCTAATTATAAAGGCATAAACAATCAAGCTAGACCTCAATTAACGAAAGGATTTCAAGGACATTACAAAGGTTCTGAATTTGGGAAAAACAATGGTATAGCAAATTTTTCTCCCCCACAGATTCATCAAACAGCACAAGGTCATTATAAAGGAAGTGAATTCACTAACAACAAAGGTGTAACAAATTATGCAACACCACAGATTAATGCAGGAATCAATGAAAATTACAAAGTTTCTCAAGATTCTAATTATAAAGAAGATGCTAAATTTGGTACCCAACAGATTATTGGAGGATCTCATGGTCATTTTAAAGGTTCGGAAAATTCTAATAATAAGGGTGTTTCAAATTTTGGCATTATACAAGAAAATAGAGACTACAATAATTACGAAGGAGAACAAATTAATGCTGGTGCTCAGGGACATTATAAAGGTTCCGAATTTTCAAATAACAAAGGGAATGGGGTAAGTTTTGAAACACCACATATAAATACAGGAGGTGCAAAATTTGTAGACAATAAAGGTGTTACACACATAGTCACACCACAAGTTTTTGTTTTAGATTCACAAAATCTCGGTAAAGGATCAGAACATTCAAAAGATAAAGAAGATGCAAATTATGCTATTCTGCAAATTAATGTAGGATCCCAAGGTCACCATAAAGGATCTGATTTTAATGGCAATAAAGGAGTTACTAATTTTCGTACGCTCCAAACTAACATCGGGGGACAAGGACAATATGATGGTTCTCAAGTTTTAAATAATAAAGGGATAACCAATTTCGGCCCACCACAGAACAACGTTGTCCCTCAGGGTCACTATAAAGGTTCGGAATTTTCTACCCAAAATCAAAATTCAAAACTTCCTGTTTATAGAGAAACAGTTACACCTGCTACAGTTGACAATAGTCTTTTCCCAACGAAAGGAAATAGCCAAGGCTCATTTCAAAATCAAGGTAATTATAAGGGAGGGTTAACCAATGTTGCTAATCCAGAAAGTTATAATACAGAATTGGGAAATTCAAATCAACAAGCATACAATATAAACAATAACATTCAATCAAATGGAAAAGGGTTTGATTCAGGTTATAATGCACATTCTCTAAAAGGAAATAATAAGGGATCTCCGTTACTGAATGAAAAAGGATATGCAGTTAACAATTTCGGAAATCAGGAAGGTTATACTTCCTATACTGGTGGCTTCTTAAATAACCAAGGACAAAATTTCGGTGGAAATGCTAATCAACATGCTAATCAACATAGCATTGATTCAGGAATCAAACATCAAAAAGGTAATAAATTACCTTTCGGAGGAATTTCCTCACATATACATTCAAGCAATCCTCAATTCTCAGGTCAAGCAGAATATAAGACAGGTAATGAAGAATTGTCAAGCAACCAGGCATACAATTCTGGAAAACAGCCTTCCAATTCATATTCTTCGAATGGAGGTCAAGGAGATTTAGTACTATTGATCCAAAAAGGATACAATGCAGAAAGTGATGTATTTCCCCCTGGTAAGGCACATCAATTATTTTCATCCAAAACGCCAATTAAAAGTTCTGTATTTCCCAATCAAAAGGGTTATACCAGTGACATGAATAAAGGCTTAACCAATTATCAAGGTTTCAGTATAGGTAAAAGTGCAGAACCCTTTTCAGGTGCAATATCATCTAAAAGCCTTAATAAAGGTTCAGAATATTTTAACAATGAAGGACCAGTTGTAAATAGTGACTCATTGTATAGGAAAAACTCTAATTCTGGTAATAAAGCTTTTTCTATAAACCAAGGCAACAACAGACATTCAGATGGTTTTAACAACAATAAGGGCTCTGAATTTTCTAATAATAAAGGTAAAGGGGGGAATTTTGAAGTGCCACATATAAATACAGGAAGTGCAAAATTTGTAGACGATAAAGGTGTTACACACATAGTCACACCACAAGTCTTTATTTTAGATTCACAAAATCTTGGTAAAGGATCAGAACATTCCAGCACTAAAGGATCTCAAAAGGGAACAAACACATATGCACAAAGCCCAAGGAGCAATTTAAAAGGAATACCATTACAGATTTCCCAAAACTCCGGTTATAACAATCAGATAAGTTCTGTGCCAGCATTTCAGAAAAATGCTGGACACACACAATATGACAATCAGAGAACTCTTGGTTACGGAGGAAGATCTTCTAATATTGGTTTGAAAAGCCAACAGCACAACATTGGCAATAACCAGTATGGTGTATCTTATTCTTCAAGTGAAGAAAATATTCGTCAGCCAAATAAACAGTATTCAAGTGAGGAAGAACCTATTCAACTTCTCCTGGTAGAAGAAGATATTCCAGGGCATAAAAATAAAAATAATGATGGCGTGTATTACATCCAATATCCGACGACTGCTGAAAATAGTCAAGAACAATCTTATTTGATATTAGATGATTCAGCTGTTCAACAGCATCCAAACCTGAAGGTAATGGTTGATGGAGGTAAGGACTTGACCTATCCAATTCGAAATCTTGCTAAAGTTGGATTCCACATGGCAAGATCTGTACTGCCTCAAATACCTGAAATCAAGAAAAATAAGAGGAAAAATAAGTCAATATCGGGAAAAATTAATTTTGGTATAGAATTTAAAAAAGGAAATGATCGGTCAGATTCCAAAGAATATATTCAGTCTCGAATCGATCAAGACAGTGACGAAATTTCCGAAAATGCAGAAAATAAGCAAAACTCGGAAGTTAAAACTGAAAATTCGGAATCGAAACAGCGCATACAGTCTCGAATCGATAAGGAGAGTGATGTGATTCTAGAAAATGTGGAAAATGAACAGAATACAAAATTAAAAACTGAGAACTTGCAGTCGAAAAAAGATAAAGATGGAGATCAAAAACCTTTTAATAATCAAAATAGTCAAAAAGAGGAAGAAAAGTCACGATAGCAGTTTTCTTTTTTGATTTAAATTTTGAACTTAATATTAGTTTGTTGATTGTTTTAATATAAATTGAATAGAAACAAGTAACTAAACAGAACTAAAAAGAAACAGTAATTAAACAGAATGAAACTAAGCAATAAGCTGTGATTGAAAGATTTATTTCAACATACTTTAGGTGATCCCGAACACAAAAATATGAAATAATTCCCTTATTTACTTTTCTGGAAAAAAACAGTTCTCTGAAGATTTTAGATAAAAATATATAACACTTTTTACGCTGCACTATCTATAATAGCCAAGGTTTCTTCCAAAAAATTAAGTCAATTTAACCAAGAATATATATATATTTTTCCAGATATGTTAAATTTAAATTAATATATCTATAAAAAATATACGAGTACATCTATGAAACTCTGTACAGTGATTTTAAGTTGTATATTCTTTGAATTGTCTTTGGGATTTTTATTTAGGGCGAAATAATTCACAATATGAATCTCGTTGTAAAAAATACTTAAAAAAATACCCTTTTCTTCTAAAAATTACAAACGTTATACAAATTATTTTTGCTATTCCGTATTTTTGTTAATCAGAAAAAAAATATATATACATATATATATTTCTGTTTTCAAAAAGGAAAAAAAAATAGAAAAACATACAAAAAGAGATATTCTTTGGAAAGATAAATCAAATTTTAAACATGGCTAAAATTTCAAAATTTAATTTTAAAAACTAAATTTTATTTTTTCTTAAAGACTTTACATATGAAGAGGAATGAATATACTGGGTGCCCATTAAAGTCCTGTCCTCTACTATTAATTTCAAGATGGCGACAATTATAGTTATAAAGGTGGTGTCTATGTATAGTAATGTGGCTATGTACTGCGTGATGAGAATCCTTATGGCGGAAAGTGCAGAGTTAGCGTTTCTATCTTGAAAATGGTATGGGACAAAAGGAAAAATAAATTACAAAGTTGTAGAGTATCCCCAATTTAGAAAGAATGATATATTAAATGTAAAACTAACCTTATTAGGAGCCCTGAAATGTAATTATTTTATATCCAATCAACAGCTTAAATACTCCTTTGATAGCATGCCGAAGTGATATTATAAAACAGACGCCTATATATTGATAAAATTAATACATGTAAGCAGGATATAGTTTATTTTAAGAAGAAATCAAGTTAAGTATGCTCAATTTGTTCACCATCGTCTGCAAATGCGGCTAAACGTGTTCCGATAGTGGATACACTGAGAATACTAAACTTAATCTTCTTATTAAAATAAATTGTACCTTGCTTATATGCATTAGTTTTATTAGTAAATGTGGATCTGCTTTATAAAACACTTATGAATGCAATTTGTGTCGTATTTAAGCTGGTGATAGGACATACAAAAATTATATTCCGAAGTTTCTATTAAAGTTATTTTTACATGTAAGACATCATTGTTTACTAAATCGAAGACACTCTGCAACTTTGTAATTGACTTCCCCCCCGTACCCTCCCCCTTTTCCCCGTATCTCGTACCATCTTCTAGATAGGATCGTTAACACTGCCGTCTGCCGTCATATGACGCTGTAAGTTGCGTAGTGCACTATCGTGTAGTGCATAGCCACTTTTTTTATGGCTAGGCAACACGTTTATGACTATAGCTGTCGCAGTTCTGAAGGCAATGGCGATGGACAAAATTTTAGCAGCTTGTATAAACACACACGTCAAGAAAAAAAAGTCAGTAAAAAATATTTATAAATAAATAAAGTATAATTTTGTGTTTCGGGCTACCTTAAAGAATATAAAAATATTTGTATCTTGAATTAAAAATGTTAGAAGTATAAGATTATAAAAAAATTGGAAATGTTTTATATTATAAGTTATAGAAAACTATTATATTCATAACTTTTCTAGCCAGTATGTATTTATTCGATTTCGTGTATTTATGTTTAGTGTGTATGTCTTGTGATTACCCAATGCAGAATTTGTTTTAATGCTTTACATTGTTATAAATCATAAAATATCTACCTATGCAATATAAACAATTTTTCAAAATAAATTTTCAATTGTTAATTGATATGAAATGAAGTTTTATAGTAATATTTTTAAAAAATCGTCAAATTTACTGGAAACTAAGTAACTAGAGATTCAGTAAACCGTATTTAAAATTTTAAATGCGAAGAAGTTCCGCTGTAATGTCCAAAAGGAGAAAATTAATTTTTTCAATAATTAACTAAGCATTATCATTTTTGGTATATATAAGAGTTAAATTGTATGTATCAAGTTCAAATTAGTCAAAGATTATCTTGCCAGCTTAAAAACAAAATAGTACAGCAAATGGCCGTTTTGTAATTAAAAAAAAAATCTTACAATTTGTTCATTTCAGTCAATTTAAAGAAATGTCACAAAATTGTAATTTCTTTGTGCACTTACGGAGTTTTATTAATGAATGTTATTTTGATATCTACTCAGAAAACAAAATTATATCATTCTAGCACTGAAATTAAATGAATTTCACAGTTATTCTTTACTTAAAAAAAAAGTGGTTTAATGGCTAATTTGTAATTAGTATTTTTTTTATAAAACTCGTTGCAATCCAGCCAACTTAAAGAAATATTACAAAAGTTTCATTTCATTGTATATATCTTGAGTCTTATTAATGCATACACTCTCTGTTTTATTACATGTCCTGGTACCCACAAATAAAACAGAATTTTATCCTTCTAGAATTGGAATTAAAATATATCTAAAGTTTTTTTTTCCTTTAATAAAAGAAAAAAACGTGTTTTCATAGTAGGTAGATACATTTATGATAAATAAGAAATAATACAATGGAGATTTGATGAATTACCAATTTGATTAATGTTACATTAGCTGTTGTATTTTAAGTAGAAGTTAATCGGAAGTAAAAGTTACAAAAATTTATAAAGTAATTTTTTCCTATCGAAATATTTTCAATTCTAGAAATGAAACTGTAATTTTTTTTTTAAAAGAATGTAATTTCTATGTTTTGAAGTTTAAGCATAACAAGTATAAAACTTTAAAAATATTATAAACTGTTGATATATTTATAAAAAACTTTAATGGCATTTTTATTGCATACGTTTAAAAGGAACTTTTGAAATAATAAAAAAATCAAGTTTGTAATATATGAAAATGTGATGTAAAATTTGTATAGAAACTGAATGTTTTTCATGAATAAAATTGAAAATATGGATGTGTTTTTATTTTTATCAAACATCAAATATATATATATATCCTGTAAAGTTATAACGTTTGTAAATTACTTATTGTTAATTTATAATGAGATTTTTATGGCTGTAAATACAGCCAACTATTTGAAAATTAATTTATGAAAAATGAAATTCATCAACCAAATCCGAAAAATTTTTAATGAAAATTTTTAAACTTACTTAAAATACAAGATTATTATCAAAACATGCAATTGAAAGTTTTCTTCCGTCCATAAATTAGCCACATCGTTTCTTATGTCTTACTAATTTTTGTCAAATACTTAAAATTTTAATATGTATTGCAATATTCTAAATTTCAATATACACTTATAAGTCAAATGTAAAATGTAATGAATAGTAAATCTCTTGCTTAAAATTATTAAAAACTAGTTGATCCGTCTCAAATCCCCGCCCGGAAATCAGTAATTTTCTTTTGCGGTTTCGATAACAATTGTCGATAACATTGTGCCCGCTGCTTACGGCATTGTATAGCAAGAGGCGTGCTATGCACGCGCTGCAATATCGCTTAGTTTCAATTTCCACCGCTAGAGGGCGGGAAATCACCTTACTTAATTATCTGTATCTTAATTAGTTCATGTTAAGTTGAATGAATCAATTCCCATCGAAGAAGTTTCCAAACATTTTTTAGAACACTTTGATCGAAATATGAAAATGCCCTAGGCCACTTTCAACCACCATATCTTCCACACCATCACAACTACAGACATGCAACAACCATAGTGCACGATGGGAGACTCCAGTCTACTACCACACAGAAACACCAGTGGTCTGCGTTGGGTAATTGTTGCTACAAAATGAAATATAGGGACATGCACGTCTATATGTCTGCATATATACATATATATATATGTATATATTTCGATTAATGCTCCTAAATGTTTCTTCTATTTAAAAAAAAATCACATTTACCCGGTTTACCAACGAATAAAAAGAGTTTTAGGAAAAATAAAAGGGATATATTTCAGTCAAAATTTTATTGTTTTAGGTTTATATCTGTCCTATATGACGACTTCCCCTCCATCCCAGAATCGTATATTAATAATAGTGCCACAACAAATTTCTTTGGCGCTTAGTCAACACCGCGCTACTAATAAAGCCCGGGCACACTAAGAAGTGACGTCACTAACCTCGGTAAAGACAAGGCGATCTCTGTACTTTTTGCATTCGTCACCATGCTTTTAAAGTTCATTCCAAAACTTATTTCAGCTGCGAACTGAATGTACAGCGTACATAAAATATAATATATAAACATACAAAAAATTTCCACCCCTCTTTTCCTCTAGTTAGTTGGCGTTGGCTTTGTGCAGAAACATTTTTGGTTACTCTACCGATCGATGATGTATTGGAATGGGTAGTGATTACTAAAATTGCGGATAAAGCGCCTATATGGCTTGACCGCTGCTGCAAGGTAACCATTCCCACCACCTTTGCTGAAGCTCAAATGAATAAGTTTAACCCTGTACTGCCCATGGTAGCATATATGCTACCATTAGTGTTGCCAATATATTGGATTTCTTTATTCAGCTATTCCGAACTCATACCAGGATATCGGAATAGAAATCTTTGCTTTATTTAATGACAGATTATTCCGAGACTAAAAAGAAACAACAATATTTCTGGTGTGAATTCCGATTTTCCTAATTTCGGAATTTCTAGAATACATTCTACCATGGGCATTAGAGGGTTAAATCAGGAAACACCATTCTGAATATAATACACATGTGTCGTAGTACAGGCTATTTAGATTTCGATTACATAATCATTTGAAGTTTAACAGTGTCACTTCACAACCAGATTAATTTAAGGCTCATTATCAGTCAGATCGGAAATTTACCCTCTCCGATGTTCATCACCAACAAAAGACAAATGTTTTTTAATCTACGAAAATATAAAATAACCACGGCAGAAAAATATACAATAATAACCTCTTCCAAGTTGCCCATGATTCGAATAAGCATTCTTTATTTTTTTTAAACCGCAGAAACCGATTTAAATTTAACCGAAAAATATACAATAACCTCTCCCAAGTTGCCCATGATTTGAAAAAACATTATTTTTTTCTAAACCGCAGAAACTGATTTAAATTTAACCGATTAAATTTAAACCGATTCTGTAATACATATTTTCGAGATGATTTATAAAAACAAAATTTCTTTTTGCTAAAACTGATTTTCGAAAACATTTCCGGGTAGTTTTTATAGTGTATTAGTCATTTTTCTTAAACCGAAATATGGATTTTTAAGATGCTAATTAAACAATTTCTGCAGCTATTCGCAATTAAACATTTTCTGCAGCTTAATTGAATTTATACATGCACGAGTAACAAACTAATATTAACTTTAATGTTAATTTTAATGCTGTTAATTTATCATGTTTGTTGAACATGAAAATGTTCGTTTGAGAATTGATAGCATTTGAAAAACATTTGTTCCCTGGTTGAGAAAACTGATTAATACACTATAAAAACTACTCGGAAAAGTTTCCGAAAATCAGTGCCAGGATAAGAAATTTTGTTTTTATAAATGTTTTTTTTTAATCTCAAAAATATATTAGTTTCTGAGGTTTCTGAAGATAAAGAATGTTTTTTGGGATCGTGAGTAATTCGGAAGAGGCAGCTATCGTATATTTTCGTTAGTGGTTACATGATATTTTCCTATATTAAAAAATATTTGCCTTTTTTATAGTGTATAGGCTTGGAATACATTTGTATTTTTCAAATTTCTCACTAGTAAATTAAAATTTTTAAGCTTTTTATTTTCTGATACTCTTTTTAATCCCTTCGCATTGAGCATCCTTTACAGAATTAGTAATCTTTTATCACCGATTTTTCAAAATAGAATCTTTTGCCTAATTTAATAGCAGAAATTGTTTGATTAAAATAAGAAAAAAAAAACTCAATTAAAAATCACTGGTAGGAATAATCAAGGCTTCTGAGCATTTTATGCAACACGTATATACGACACTCGTCGCGAAGGGGTTAAAGGATATTTCTTTGCTTTTTGAATAGCAAAATGTTTCTAAAATATATACTTAATTTTATATTTCAAGTGTTTCAAATTTTAGTGAAGTTGTAGAACTGTGATTAAAATTTTAATACTTAAAATAAGATTAAATATATATTGTAGAATTTTTTGGCCAATCGTAAAGCAAAGAAACGTTCTTGTAAAAAGAGTATATATAGAGAGAAGAAATTAAACATTTTAATTCTCTTATGAAAAATTTGAAAAATACGAATACGTTCATACCCATAGGATTAACAATGGAGAATTTCAATTTCAGTTCTAGCTAATGAGGAGCCTTAATTTATTAATGAATATTTTACACATATACAAATAACGATCATTTAGGCGCTCAGAAGAATTTCTGAGTCGCCACATATTGATAAGGAATCCACATAACGATGGTGATAACAGTGAGTGACTTTGCCTCGAACAAAGAATATGATTTTTCAGAAATTTAAATACATTTGTAAGCGATCTATTTTGCTTCATAAATGTTTTAGTACATATTTTCACTTTAGTAATGTCTTTTTTTTCCTATGTATCCTAAAAATAACCCTTTTTCGCTTTTCTGTTCTTTCTTTTCTTTTAAAGTGGTAATGGGTATTTTTTATGATTCTTCAATCATCTTACCTGCTGATATATACGGTAATTAACAAACTTTAAATCATCCTGGCTGTCTCCTTCAGTTACAATTAGTTTGAATTTCTAATAATTAATTTACAATCGCATTTTCTATAAATTTTGTCTGTCATTTATAAAATATATTTTATTTTTTGCAAACAGTATTTTAAAAACAAATTTAACCTCGAAACCAAATACAATTTCATGCAGACTTTTATTATTGTTCGGGAATTGAAGTATCTTAATGTTTGTCCCCCCATTAAAAAATTTCCGAAATTTTCTCTATAAATTAAAATAAATTATATTTAGAAACTCTGAAATCATCACGAGAGTGTCATACATATACATATGCACTATATTATTTAAACATCAGGACACTACCACTTTATAAAAAGAGACACGATTCTTGATTTAGAAAGAGGGGTTATGAAACTATAATAAAATTTCTTCCGGGTTATCCCTGATTCCGAAAAGCGCTCCTTTATCTTCAGAAACTTCAGAAAACAACAGATGTCCGAGATTTAAAGAAGCATTTTCGAGAAAAAAATTTTCTTTTGATGATTGTATTTTCCGGAAACGTTTCTAAGTGGTTTTTACAGTGTATTAATCAGTTTTCTCAACCCGGTGCCGACACGAAATATCGATTTTTTTGGATGCTATCAATTCTCAAGTGAACATTTTCAGATGCGTAACAGAATTTATATACGCAAGAGTAACAAAATAATGTTAATGTTAATACTGTTAACCTAGAATGTTTGTTTGTTGAACATGAAAATGCTTAACTGGAGAATTGAAAACATACGAAAATCTGATGTTTCGTACTGATATCGATTTTAAAAAAATGATTAATACAATCTGAAAACTACTCGGAAACGTTTCCGAAAATTACGGACAGCAAAATAAACGTTTGTTTCACAAAAGGTTTTAGAAATCAGCGTGTCCGAGAAAGGTCTTTATCATTCTAAACATTAATAACAAAAATACTAACAGGTGAAATGAAATGCAGTTTTCTGGAAAAGAATAAGGAAATCTAAGAGTTTTTTCTGGTATCAATTGCTTGAGGTATGAAGTGACAAATCATGAAATAATCACTCATCAATACTCACTGTTACACCGCAATTTGTTAAAAAAACACTTAGAGGGAAATCGAGCGCAGGCTCGACTTTTTTCGTGCTACTAATGGAGCTCCCGTACAACTACATTGAAGGTGCTAAAAAAAAAAAAAAAAAAAAAAAAAAAACCTTTCAGATTTTTTCATTTTTTTTTGCAGCAAACTGCATTTCATATCACCTGGTAGTATTTTTGTTATTAATGTTTAGAATAATAAAGACCTTTCTCGGACACGCTATATATTGGTTTCTGAGGCTTCTGAAGTTAAAAGAACAATTTTCGGAATCGTTGGTAACTCGAGGTTATTCTATGGTTTAGTAAACCTTCTTCTTATATTAAGAAACTTCTCTTCTTTTTTTTACAGTGTATAGTAATACTTCGTTAAAAAACTTAATACTTATACTTAATAGAGTTTGACTTCAATCTTAATAATTCTCCGAACTACCTATTTTTACAGACATTATTTTATTTTTTCAACATATAGATAGGCATTGTACATGTTTCGAAAGTCTTAAAAATATCTCTAAAATCGCATAAAACGAGTCATGTGTTAAAAGTTTCACAAAAGTAAAATATTTTCACCTGTCATCCCAGGCATCCTAAATACTGATGTTATGGTTTTCTGCTCTGTCAATCGATTTGTTTGAAACTTCCATTCTGTCTTTTCCCAACAACATCTGGCGCCATCTGGTAACAATTTTGGCGTGAACCATATCATTGCAAGTTTCTGAAATTGATGTATATATTTCTATTACTTTTGTGAAACTTTTAACATATGACTGGTTTTATGTGATTTTAGAGATATTTTTAAGACTTTCGAAACATGTACAATGTGTATCTATATGTTGAAAAAATAAAATAATGTCGGTAAAAATAGGTAGTTCGGAGAATTATTAAGTTAGAAAATGACATTATGAAAGATCATAGATCTTGACTTCAATCGCCTGATTTAAAGAACAATTTTCAAATCTTCTTGATAAAAGGTACATTCGAAAGGCTATCTCGGTATTTCGAACTATTAACGGGACTTAAATCGTCAAAAATGACGAAAATGTCAATTATTTTTATTTTTTGTTAAAAATAAACTTTGACACCTCTAGTATATTTGAGCAAAGCTTTGAAACAATCTGACAGTTATAAGCGTGGTAAAAACAAATTTTGTTCTTTTACCAGCCTCTTGAATGTCATGCCCACTACAATGTTTACATTTCTGGTATCAATTGCTTGAGGTATGAAGTGACAAATCATGAAATAATCACTCATCAATACTCACTGTTACACCGCAATTTGTTAAAAAAACACTTAGAGGGAAATCGAGCGCAGGCTCGACTTTTTTCGTGCTACTAATGGAGCTCCCGTACAACTACATTGAAGGTGCTAAAAAAAAAAAAAAAAAAAAAAAAAAAACCTTTCAGATTTTTTCATTTTTTTTTGCAGCAAACTGCATTTCATATCACCTGGTAGTATTTTTGTTATTAATGTTTAGAATAATAAAGACCTTTCTCGGACACGCTATATATTGGTTTCTGAGGCTTCTGAAGTTAAAAGAACAATTTTCGGAATCGTTGGTAACTCGAGGTTATTCTATGGTTTAGTAAACCTTCTTCTTATATTAAGAAACTTCTCTTCTTTTTTTTACAGTGTATAGTAATACTTCGTTAAAAAACTTAATACTTATACTTAATAGAGTTTGACTTCAATCTTAATAATTCTCCGAACTACCTATTTTTACAGACATTATTTTATTTTTTCAACATATAGATAGGCATTGTACATGTTTCGAAAGTCTTAAAAATATCTCAAAAATCGCATAAAACGAGTCATGTGTTAAAAGTTTCACAAAAGTAAAATATTTTCACCTGTCATCCCAGGCATCCTAAATACTGATGTTATGGTTTTCTGCTCTGTCAATCGATTTGTTTGAAACTTCCATTCTGTCTTTTCCCAACAACATCTGGCGCCATCTGGTAACAATTTTGGCGTGAACCATATCATTGCAAGTTTCTGAAATTGATGTATATATTTCTATTACTTTTGTGAAACTTTTAACATATGACTGGTTTTATGTGATTTTAGAGATATTTTTAAGACTTTCGAAACATGTACAATGTGTATCTATATGTTGAAAAAATAAAATAATGTCGGTAAAAATAGGTAGTTCGGAGAATTATTAAGTTAGAAAATGACATTATGAAAGATCATAGATCTTGACTTCAATCGCCTGATTTAAAGAACAATTTTCAAATCTTCTTGATAAAAGGTACATTCGAAAGGCTATCTCGGTATTTCAAACTATTAACGGGACTTAAATCGTCAAAAATGACGAAAATGTCAATTATTTTTATTTTTTGTTAAAAATAAACTTTGACACCTCTAGTATATTTGAGCAAAGCTTTGAAACAATCTGACAGTTATAAGCGTGGTAAAAACAAATTTTGTTCTTTTACCAGCCTCTTGAATGTCATGCCCACTACAATGTTTACAAAATAAAATGTTCACCAATACCACTGTAACATCTGTAACGTAGAGGTAAGTAAGCAGCAAACATATTCAGGTATTTTTTTTTTTAAAAAAAAGGATTTTTTTTTTCTAAGCATAAAATCTTTAAATTGAATTTTCGCAGTTTGCACTTTTTTGAAAACTTGCTATACTTAAAATGCCACATCTTCAACAATTATTTTTCAAATATCTTGGTTATTTTTTAATATATTCAGTATAGTCTACTTAATAAAATTAGAGAGGGCTTTTGCAATACAATGAAAATAAAAAATAAAATAAAAATGTAACAGAATCTGTGTTTTTTCCAGCATTTTCCCATAGATATATGCGTTTTATTTATTTTTTTTTTCCACAAAAACTGTTAACTAATTGCAAAATTGATTCTGAAAGTTATGGAGTAGACACTTAAAAACATAATAATAATAAAAAAATCAGTGCTCATTATTGTAAATTGAAGAAGAAGAAATGATTTTAAAATCGTTGATTAAATAATAATAATAATAATAATAAATACTCACAAACTTATTATTATTTAATTTTTTTATTCTTATTCTTATTTTTATTTATTTTTATTTTTATTATTATTATTTTTTTTTTTACCAGTTAAAATGAGTTTACCTAGTAACAAGTTCTAATAATATTCATAAGAGGGAAGTGAAAATGCTTTAGAAAAAAAAGTTCAAAGGTTTAGCGACTCTCCTTAAATACTAAAAAATCGTTTCAGCTATTGAAATTAATCTTTACATGTTTAAACTAGTCGGATGTGCCAATCCCAAAACTTTCTTCTATCTCACACAGGTTTCGCATACACTAAAAAGAATCAGCACCAATTTATATCAAGTTCTAACTGAATCTAAAGTTTTATTAAATTCCGTGCATTAGTTCTTGAGATATAACTATTGCTAAAATTTCGTAAATCCGGCAAAATGTAGCATAGCAGCGCCATCTGTTGGGAGATATAGACCAAAACTTAATCAGCAACAACTTATGTCAACATCTAACTGAATCTGAAGTTTGATGAAAATCCGTACATTAGTTCTTGAGATATAGTTATCGCAGGGGCGTAATGAACGCATTACTTAAAGTAACACATAAAACACATCGTATAAGAAATATCGCCATTACATAAAATAACGCAAAACAAACACAAAAACCAATAGTTGAACAAAACAATACCACGTATGAAAAATAAACATCCTCAATTTAAAATGTGTTAAGAAAAGAAAAATAACTTAATAATACAGGGTGCGTCATAAATTCGTGCAAACTTAAAAAAGTCATAATAAAAGAAGTAATGCTCGCAAAAAAATTCAGTTTGCGTACATATGATCAGAGGGACATTGGATCTTTTTTTCATGTATAAAAAATGGTTCCAAAAGTAATCGACAGAGGGCGCTCACACGTCATACTGAGATGTTTTATGCAAATCAGGCTACACATAAAACACCTAACTGAAAATGGATTCGTCATTCGATCTCGGCAGCATTATATCCTTGCCAAATCGAGCGTTGGTCGTTAATTAACTATTGCATTGCGAAAGTTTAGCACGAAGAAAGGACTGAAGGCGCAAAAAAGCCCTATTTCATTGAATGGTATACTGAATTTAGTACGACGTTTTGAGGAGGCGGGGAGTATGGAGGATCGTCCACGAAGTGTTTGCCTGATTTGCATAAAACGTCTCAGTTTTAGGGATCCTACATTAGAGAGAGATTGGACATTGCGTCGCCGGCAGATTTGACAAATCCGCCATTTTAGTTACGTCGTATGTATAGGCTGGTATTGCTTTCTCAAGAAAATTTGGATTTTAAAGATTCAACGTTTTAAATATTGTATCAAGACTTATTACACTATTAATAGATAATTTTCTTTTGTTGTTTATAGTTACTTTTTAATATTTAGTAATGTTTATTTATTTTGTAACATATTTTAAATTGTCAGAGTTCAATTGTTGTGTATGCGGTCAACTTTAAACAGTTTCATTAAATAACTAGCGGCCCGTCCCGGCTTTGCACGGGTAGACAATGTAATTTGTTTATTACATTCGTTTTCCTGAATTTCGCGCTCCAACCTAAAACTGTTGCTGAGATATGGTGAAATGACCTAAAACTTTCGAATCCCCTTTTAACCACCTTCTAGGGGGGGGGGGGGGAATCCTAAATTCACTGAAATACGTGTTTAATCATTTGTTTAGTAGATTTGTTTTCCTGAATTTCGCGCACCTACATAAAACAGCTGCTGAGATATGGCGAAGTGTGCTAAAATTTTCGAAACCACCCCCTTTAAAACCCTTCGGGGGGGGGGGGATTTCTACACTCACTGAAATGCGTGTTTATCCATTTTTTAGTAGATGTGTTTTCCTGAATTTCCCGCTCCTACCTAAATCCGCTGCTGACATATGGCGAAATGACCCGAAACTTTTGAATACCCCTTTAGCCACCTTTTGGGGGGAGTTTCCAAAATCGCCGAAATACGTGTTTAACCAATTTTTTAGTAGATTTGTTTTAATTAATTTCGCCCTCCTACATAAAAGCTGAGATATGGCGAAATAACCTAAAAAATTCGGCCCCCCCATTTAACCACCTTCTGGGGGGAATTTCCAAAATTGATGAAATATGTGTTTTATTCATTTTTTAGTAGATTTGTTTTCCTGATTTTCGCACTCCTATCTAAAACTGCTGCAGAGATATGACGAAATGATCTAAAACATTCGACCACCACCCTTTAACCCCCTCCGGGAGGGGAAATTCTAAAATCACCGAAATAGGTGTTTAATCATGTTTTAGTAGATTTGTTTTCCTGATTTTTGTGCTCTTAACTAAAATTGCTGCTGAGATACGGCAAAATGACCTAAAACATTCGACCCCCCCCCTTAACCCCCTCCGGGAGGGGAATTTCTAAAATTGCTGAAATACATGTTTAATCATTTTTTAGTAGATCTGTTTCCCTGATTTTCGCACTCCTACCTATAACTGCTGCTGAGATATGACGAAATGACCTAAAACATTCGACCAACCCCCTTTAACCCCTTCGGGGAGGATTTCTAAAATCGCTGAAATACATGTTTAATCATTTTTTAGTAGATTTGTTTTCCTGATTTTCGCGCTTCTACCTATAACTGCTGCTGAGATATGACGAAATGACCTAAAACATTCGACCATCCCCCTTTAGCCCCCTTCTGGGTGGAATTTATAAAATTGCTGAAATAGGTGTTTAATCATTTTTTTAGTAGATTTGTTTTCCTGATTTTTGCGTTCCTACCTATAACTGCTGCTGAGATATGGCGAAATGACCTAAAACATTCGACCACCCCCCTTTAACCCCATTTTGGGTGGAATTTCTAAAATCGCTGAAATAGGTGTTTAATCCTTTTTTTAGTAGATTTGTTTTCTGGAATTTCAAGCTCCTACCTATAACTGCTGCTGAGATATGGCAAAATGACCTAAAAAACATTCGACCACCCCCTTTAACCCCCTTCTGGGGGGAATTTCTAAAATCGTTGAAATAGGTGTTTAATCATTTTTTTAGTAGATTTGTTTTCTGGAATTTCAAGATCCTACCTATAACTGCTGCTGAGATATGGCGAAATGACCTGAAACATTCGAACCCCCCTTTAGCCCCCTTCGGGGGGGGGGATTTTCAAGAATCCCTTCTTATTGCTTGCCTAGGCCATAACAGCAATCTACAGTCCAAATTGCATGACCCTGACTTTAGTAGTTTCGCCTGGGCGTTGATGAGTCACCCAGTCAGTCAGTCAGTCACCGTTTCCTCTTTATATAATAGTATAGATAACTATCGAAATGAGTAACACAAACAAAGCAATTTCGTTTCTGCGTCTCTTGTTTTACATTTTAAAACTGATTTTGATTTAAATCTTTTTGTAGTGAGTGAGCAAAACGTGTAAATAATTTGGAGTTTCGAAGTTTGACACAGTTGGCGGTAACTGGCAAACGTTGTTGGCGATGAATTTCTGTTTGCATTTTGAAACATTTATTTTAAGAACGTAATACAGAATAAAATTGTATATAGTGCACTCTTTTTAAAATATGAAATTTTTTATAAATTATAAGGAATAATTGAATAAATTGTTAAACTGTTCATTTTTTAATAATTTCTTTTTTAAATATCCGCGGAATTTGAGAGCACAAGACATAAACATTTAAATTTTCCGCATAAAAAAAAAATCTATATATAAAAGCGCTGACTCTGACAATTGCAAAAATATATAAACTCACAATATATAAACCTCTATATAAATAAACATTACTAAGCATATGTGTGTAAATTTTTTTATTCAGTTTCTCGGAATGTATTTTTTTTTTTTTGCATATTTAGATATACTTAGTATTATAAAGTGTATTATTCTAGAGAATTGAAGCTGTTTAATTTCATACAACCAATTAGTTTCTTTAAAACTATCTAAATTTATTAATGTAAATACATTAATAAAGAAGGTATATTAGGAATAATTTTCAAAAATTTATACTTTTCTGAATATTTCAGTATTTTTTTTTAATTTCTTATTGCTGTTAAATGATATATTTTTAACCTTACGAAATTAAAAGAGTCCCTCTAAGAAATTTTATTTATTTACTTAAAAAAGTAACCTAACTAATCTATGTCATGAGTCATGAGCATTTAAACAGAGGAAAGTAAAAAATAAATATCCACACTACAAAAAATTACATTATGTAGCATTTCTTGTGTTATACATAAATTAAAACGTTTATTTTAAGTGAAAAAAAACCCCAAAATCTTGAATATTTGTTTATATCAAATTCGATTATTTTAAGCATAATGTAAAGTCCCGAAATGTTAACCCTGCAATTCAGCCGAAGAAAAAAAAAAGCATTTTCAGAGAATTCTTATTCATTAAAACGGAATTGTGCTTATGTTTATGTTCTGAATGACTCTGTGAAGGCATATGAAATGAATTTCTGGTGATTTTAATAGAATAAAAAGTGCTGGACGCGGATGAAAATGCATTGCGTTCTACGGCGTTCCATCTGCTTTGTAACTAATATGGCGGACTTTTCGTCAATGTCCAATCTCTCTCTAATGTAGGATCCCTACTCAGTTTGACGTATGAGCGCCCTCTTTCGGTTACTTTTGAAACTATTTTTTAATACATGGACAAACAAAATCCAATGTCCCTCTGATCCTATTCGCGCAAATCGAAATTTTTTCCGAGCATTACTTCTTTTATTATGAATTTTTTAAGTTTACACGAATTTACAACTCGTCTAGTATTTGTTACGATATCGAATGTCACTTCTATGGAAGTAGAATAAAGGTGCAAATCACTATTACCGTCGATTATTATTAATGTGAGGGAATAGAATATTTGATATTAAAAATATTAAAATAATTTACACTAGCTTCACTTCTCGTTGCCATTCATAATTAAAGCTCATACAAGAACTTTTTTTAAAATTAAAATACGCTATTCTCGCTTGTAAAGATTTTTTTGTTAAAAAAAAAATCATAATAGAAAAGTTTAATAATTGTAAAAAAATACTTTTCAAATAACTTACTTCTCTTAATTTTTGACAACATTGATAAAATTATGGATTACATAAAATAGAATATATTTTAATCATACCTTACTATTAAACACAAATCTTTAAAATATCTCTCAATCCATAATTATCTTTTCAATCATAATTATTTCAAATTCAGGAAAAAAACACTTGAATTAGGCGAATAAACAAAACAATTTTGTTTTCCTAACCAACTTCATTTAATCTTTGATAGTGTTAACAAAAATCACAAAGAAGAAGAAAAAAAGAATATTTTTAATCCTTGGACAAAGATTAAAAGAAATCTTTAAAATCGCTTTTAATCTGCAATCATCTTTTCAATCAAATTATTTATCAACTAGATTTATCAAAAATATAGCACTAATCGAAATATTTCGAGTTATGTAAAATAGACTGTCTTGGGGGAAAAATTATGTTGACGGAAGCGAACTAACTGTAGAGGAATAAATCTGCTTAAAAAAAAGACCTTAATTATTGTTTAAATTATTTGACACATGCACGCAAAATTCTTTTTTATTAAGCTATTAGTATTAAAAACTAATTAAATATAGTTTAAATCGATTAATAATGAACTGCAATGTTTTAATCGCGTTTTTAAAGAGATTATCTGTAAATTAGATCCTGATGATGCCATAATTAAATTTTTTTTATAATATTCAGTTTAAATCCATTAATAATGAAACGCAATGTATTAACCGCGTTTTTAAAGAGATTAGTTGGAGTTTAGATTCTGAAAAGGCTAAAAATTTTTTTTATACAACCATCATATTTTTTATATGAAAAATATTATGGGAGATTATTGATAAATAAATGTAAGACGTACATATAAGACGGCGAATGTTGTTTCTTTAAGACCTCACAGTAGTCAGTAGAAATTTTGAATTAAATTTCTTTTAGTCGAATGTTTTCAAGATCAATTGAAGTAAAAATTCTTCTTTAACCATCAATAAAACATCAAGAAAGCCCACTGTAATTTCGAGAGATATTCATTTGTGACTCTTGTCATCTGATAGGGCAAAACGCAGACCAAAAAGGATTTAAGTTAATCTGGTCGGGGTTAATCTATAGAATTTTATCAAAAAGTATTTAAACTAAAAGACACATAAATGCAAGATTAAAGCTAATAAATACTCTTGTAGTATACAATGCCACATTGCAATACTTGGCTCAATTATTAATTTATACACATGCAGTATTCCTCTCTCTTCAGAAACTGGAGCTCTTCTTGCGCCAATAGGATTCCTGGAAAATAAAATTTAGCGCCCTACCACATCCCACAGTGACGAGTTTGCTTTTTTTTTTACAGACATTGACAAAGCGTCTTTCAGTGCTTAACGTGTCGGTTCACAGATCCCAATCACGGGTAACGCTTTTTAATTTTATACAAAGTGTTAATTTTATACATTTTTAAATTAAAAAAAATCTCAAGTCTTACTTATTTCTAAACAAAAAAGTATCGTTTTATAACGAGGTTGGTGCAGAAACATGTTTTTTTTACGTAGATTTAACATCGCTAACTACGAAAGTTGCATCTGTATGCAGGTAATCCCAACGCTCTTCAGAAACTGGAGCTCTTCTTGCGCCAATAGGATTCCTGAAAAATAAAATTTAGCGCCCTACCACATCCCACAGTGACGAGTTTGCTTTTTTTTACAGACATTGACAAAGCGTCTTTCAGTGTTTAACGTGTCGGTTCACAATTCCCAATCACGGGTAACGTTTTTTAATTTTATACAAAGTGTTAATTTTATACATTTTTAAATTAAAAAAAATCTCAAGTTTTACTTATTTTTAAACAAAACAGTATCGTTTTATAACGAGGTTGGTGCAGAAACATGTTTTTTTCTATCGCTAACTTCGAACATCGCTAACTACCAAAGTTGCATCTGTATGCAGGTAATCCCAATGCTTCTCACTCCTCAAATGTATACAGAACTGGAATGTACTATAGCAGAATCTTGACGTTACAAGACGAAAAAACAAAAGAAACAAAAATCATAGATATCAAAACTGTAAAAAGAAAAAAAAATGTAAATTCACGGTATTTTATCGTGAATTGTTTCAGTAATTCAAAAATGCCAGTTTTTCAAGCTAAACGGTCAAATACCTTAAATTGTATCCTTTTTTTTTCTGGCAAAACCCATTTATCTAAGGACAAAGCCCGTTTACTTAAGGGGGGAAGCCCGTTTTTTTCATGGGCCTTTGCCTGGAATCTCTGCTGCAGTAATTTTATTGCAGAATTTTTTTTACAGAGCATTAATTTAATAAAAAATAGGTTCAGAATATTGCTGACAAGTCGAAAAATCACAATTTACAAAAATATAAATATTTTTACTTACATAACATTTTTTTTTCACCAGTTACTTCTTTTTGGTTTTTACCTACTTTTCCTACTTTTATGATACATTTCCTTCTAAAAACGGAGCTAGATGGCATGTAAGGGAAAAAATATGTATGGTTTCTCATGCTGTGGGACTTATAGAAGAACTCTACATAGTTGACAAACACTGGGGGAAATACATACAATTTTCACCTATGTCGTAGAAATTCGTCGCTTCGGCACACTGTGTGCCGGTCCAGAAGTAATGGTCTATAAAAATTCTTAATAACAACACACACACATATATACAGGGCAGTGCATACTTATGCGCAATTTTGGCATCCTCGAGATATGATCAAGGGACCATATCTGCGGCAGAATTGCGTCAAGGATTCATCGTTCCTTCCCCTTCGGAATTTTTGAACATATTTAATCGCATTATTAACATATATTAATGCGAAAAAATTTCTAAATTGCTGTTTACACATTCAAAGAAAATTATTAGTTTGAAACATTTATCTGTAATACCCAGAATTGATTCCAAATAATTTAATAATGGAACGTCTAAAATAAAAAAAAAATTTTAGATCACAATATTTAAAAAAAAAAAAAAATCTTTGTCCAAAATGACAGAATTTTTCATTATTTTAGACATTTTGGAATCGAGACTCTTGTCCTAACATTTCGAACAGGTTGTATCTTACAAATAAATCGTATGCATTTCAAAGATTACTTACAATGAAAACGGTAAAGGAAAGTGATATTTACGGAATGCAATTATTGAAAGATTAAGGGTTTTACTCTTGTGTCGAATATTTAAATTTTGTAATAAGATTCTAAACTAATCTTTATGGCATATTTCTTTTTACAGATTTTTTTTATAAATAACTAGAAATTTTAAACTTATTTTTAAAATCTTTATAAAAATAAAAGGTACATCTCCATTATCCTGACGACCACTTTCCATAACATAACCTATCGTCAAACTATTCGCTAAATCGTAACGACCAATAAACAAAAAATAGGACAATGCTATTAAAATCTTAAAAAAAAAAAAAAAAAAAAAAAAAAAAAAACTAGAAATTTGGAAAGCCTCACCAAAGTGTCAACTATCAGTAACTTTAAACAATAAAATTTACAATATATTAATAAAAACAGAAAAAAAAATAATCTTGGGGCTGGTGAATAAATGTTTGTGACTTCAGTTAAAACTGATCTATTGTACGTAACGATGTATCGCGACATTTTCTCAGTGCTTTTTCTGTTTTAATACCATGGCATCGCCATTTAGGGAAGTAATTGTTGTTTTAGTTAACGAAACGACTAATAAATTAGTAAAACATAATTAAAAATACAGATAAATGTCTAATTAAAAATCGCTTGACGATTTAACAAACATGTGTAATGCTTCTGGAGTCAAATGAGTGAGACGCCACGATCATGCATTTTTGACGCTAAATTCTATAATTTGGCGATAGTTTTCTGTTATGAAAAGTGGTCGACGGGATAATGAAGAAGTTCCAAATAAAATTATTATTGAGTCAACGAAATGGTTTCAATAGAATGTCCAAGACAAAATACAATAACTATAATTCGTGCCACAAAAGTGAATGTATATTTTTAATTAGCAGTATATTTTTAACAATTACAACATCAATGTTAATTAATAGTAAAAGTCACTTCACACCATGAAAGTTCAAAACTAACGTTTAACACGTCAATACAGTTTAAAAATCCTCAGACACAATTCGATAGTGTCATACGTTTAGCGCTTTCAGAGTCCAAATGTGTAACTTGAATCATAATAAACATTAAAATACCGTTAAGTAATAAGCTGAAAAACAGTGGTTTAGTATATTTAACAGTCATTTTTGTGCGGTGAAAAGCTAGATTTGATATACTCCTTGCCTATCTGAATATCATATTTCTTTTTTACTATAATTTTAATGAATTATAGCAGTCATTGGAATGCATTTTATCTTATTGCCAGGAAAAGGTCTATCGAACATTATGGGAATGGCAAATAATTGATTTCTCTTCTCTTACAAAAATAATAATTAAAATAAATAAAAAACACATTGTTCGTGCGCAGCTGCATCTTAGAAGTTATCCTTATGCCACATGTAAAGTTTCTTGGCTGACAGTTTGACAGAAATTATAATGAAAATAAGATTAAAGAACATTTTCCTCCCATTCCACACATTTGAAATTCAAATTCGTACAAAATAAAAAGTGTTTGGGGCGAATCGCATCCTATTATAGACCTTCATGTCAAATTCAAAACTTCTAGCCCCGATATTTCTTGAGAATTCCTGATTATAGAGTGTTTTATAATCATTTCATCTTTTTAAATCTCGAATAATTTAACAAACGTTCTTAGCGAGCATTTACGTCTTACAACAAGTAACCGCCATATCCATTTTCATATTTTTAGAGAATATCAAGAGAATCAAAGAAATCTGAATTTTAGAACGTGTTTCACTCTTGCACCCCCATAAGGGTATAGTTTGCAAATAGATAAAATATAGCCTAATTTTAAGCAGTGAATTTCATTATTATCGTGAGAGAAAATTTGAAATCGGTTCAGTAATTTAAACAAAAATCATTATTTTAGAATGTTTTTGGCTTATTTCGCCTTCTTAAATTTCGAAATTTTAGAAACTGATTTGCGCTAGCATGTACGTCTAAAAATTAATTACCATATCGAATTTCACGTCTAGCCTTAGCATTAAAAAAATCGTAATTTAGAACGTATTTAAAACACTTTCGATTCATTTTACTCTTTTAAATTTTTATGTTTTCAGAATCGCTCTGAAATGCCATTACTATCATTCTATTTACATTTTAAAGGTAATTACCATGTCAAATTTCATGTATTTCATGTTTATAGCCTCAACATATGAAAAGAAATCATAATTTTAGAGCGTTTGTCTCTTTTGCATGCTGGCTTCGTAGGCAGTTGCACAGAGATAAAAATAGCGCAGTTTTAAACAGAGACTGTTATCTAGACACACGGCAGTGTGTCAGCCAAGTTCCCAAAGCTAAAAAGTCGATACACCGGCTGTGGGTATATTTACACGAACCATTTCGAGCTGTTTTCGCCAAATTTCGACACTCTACTACTGAAAATCTATTTGACCTACGTACTTGTAATTTTAGATGTGTAGTAAGACCCCCCTTAATTATCCAGAATCCAAAATTTTATAAATAATGCATAATTAGTTTCCGAGATAATGATATTTGAAAATGTCTGATAATCGATAATTTTATCAGTGACTCACTCACTCATCAAAAAGATTTCATATATCTACTGCACTTACAGACTTAAAATTTGGTAAGAAGTTCGTTTATACTATAAGAAATCGAGAAAAAATCAAAAAATTCTGAAAATCGATTAATTACCCACTTAGGGATGCCCGTTTTTACTTTAACGTTACGTCTATTAGGCGAAATTTTAATTTGCCAAAAAAAGCGCCAAATGTTGAATCCGGGCTGACCTTGCCGAAAAATATTTGATTATCAGCCATTTTGGTCTAATTTCAGAGAATTAATTTTTTGAGTAATGGTGCAAAAATTTACCTTTTTAGACATTGTGAAAAAACAAAAACAACTTGAGAGAATACATATATCGAAATACGCATATATTTCAAAACATCCTCAGTCGAAATTTGTCTAATACCAGAATTAAAAATGTAAACAAAAAAGAGTCATTCCTATGATTCAAATAAATTTTGATCATGGATGTGTAGCTACCATGGGTCTAGGCAGTGTAGTTGTGGCAAAATATCAGCCCATTTATTCCATCAAACTTACAAATAGGCACGCACGAGAACAAATCGTATTTTAATTGAATCGAAAAAAAAAACATGGGACAATCCATGGTGTCTTTCTCTCCTAAACATTGCAATTTCAATTTTGCTTTTTAATCATAAAATATAAAATAAACTCGTGCGGAGATGTCACACTTTATCTCTTTTGTGCTATTTATTTTTTTATGATCATTGTTGAGCATGATATACTCCAGAATTTTGTTTTTTTGGCAACGCTATTTTGAGTAAATTTCATTTCATTTATGAAAACAATGCTGATTTAATTTTGATTTATCTGTAAATTTTATACTATTTGTTTGATATTATTTGGATAGCTTCGTCATTTTATTTGTAAATATGAATCGGACTGTTGATTTATATGTTAATGAGTCTGTAATGGTAAAACATAAAATTATATCAATATGATTATTGGGCACAGATGTCATATAAGCACCACATTGGCGCGATTGCAACAAAATGGCAATTTTATGCCAAACATGGTAACCCGGTTATTTTGTTTATGTGTTAATAAGTCTTAATATTTACGATTTCTTGTGATATTTATATTTATTATTATATTTATTATTATGTTTATTATTTATAACTGTTTATTTATTATTGCATGCTATTTGTAACTAATATTCAAAAACAAAGTTTTCGCCAAATTGGCGGCGTAAAAAAATCGCGCCAATGTGGCGCGTATATGTCATGTGTGCCTATTAAAATACAAATTTCTGCCGCAAATTGACAGCCAAATATTTTGTTGTAGGAAATTTAAATTAAATTGAATGTTGCCTGGTAAATAAAATAGTCACTTGTAAACATATTAAAAACCATTAAGTATAGTGTTTAAGTATATTGTAACTATACAAAAAGTAATGAAATTCCATCAAAAACATACACGTGAAAGAAGGCCAAGTTCGTTAACGGTTTCGCTGATAAAAGAAGTGAGATCTAACTGGAAACCAAGTTCTTTCAAAGCTCCTTAAATCATAGCTCCTGACAGGCATAACGTTCTTCAATTGCTTAAAATGATTTGTTATGTTATTTGCTACTCAATAGAGCGACTTGGCAAGTTTTCTCGTATTCAAATTTCTCTACTTGATTGATCTGAACTTAAAGTTAATCACTTCCTTAACTTATCAATACTTTAACTTCGACATACTTATTCGAATACTTGATTGACTACATCTTTGCCAATGACATACTAGATTAAATTGTACTCATACTCAAAGATTAAAGTTGTTGGGTGAAAACTTGCCAAGTCGCTCTATTGAGTAGCAAATAACATAACAAATAATTTTAAGCAATTGAAGAACCTTATGCCTTACAGGAGCTATGATTTAAAGAGCTTCGAAAGAACTTGGTTTCCAGTTAGATCTCACTTCTTTTATTAGCGAAACCGTTAATGAACTTTACGTTTTTGACGGGATCAGTATTCTTCTAAAAGAATTTTTCAAATAGGTTCAGCGGTTTGAAAGTAATAGAGATTTTAAATAATTTTCCACTCATTTCATCCTTTTAAATTTCATTTTTTAGAAAACGTTCTTAACGAGCATTTACATCTTAAAAGTAACCACTATGACAAAATTCAAGCGTTTAGACCTAACAGTATAACAGAAATCGCAATTTTAGAAAGCTTTTTGCTCCGAACACCCTTTTAAATTTCGTATTTCTAAAAAAACTGTTCTCTGCGAGCATTTATGTCTTAAAGTACTAACCATGTTTAATTTCAAGTTTCTATTCCTAACAGTTTCTGATAAATCGTAATTTAGATCGTTTTCCGCCATTTCACACGTTTAAATATCGATTTTTTAGAACCATTCTTAGCGAGTATTTACATCTTAAAAGTAACAACCATGCTAAATTTCAAGCTTTCATCCCCAGCAGTATCACAATAATCGCAGTTTTAAAAAGTTTTTGCTCTTACACCCTTTTAAATTTCGATTTTTTAAAAACTGTTCTGTGCGAGCATTTACGTCTTTAAAGTATTTCTAACCAGCACATCAGATTGCTATATGATTGCTTAACAGTCTATGATTGGTTAACCTATTGATCATATCCAGATTTCCCGGTTAGATAACTCTCCTGAAGCAGTGTGGATTTTCTATTGCATTAGGCAAACTTTCCTCTCCAAAAATCACTGTAAAAAATATAAAAAGGGATTAGAGACATATTTTACATTCATTTTGGGGTTCTATTAAATTTTAGAGAGGAAGTTCGTGCTTCATGTTCTTTTTAAATAAATAGGCTCAAAGAACAAGATTTGTCTCAAATTTTTATCATTAATTCCAATCGATTACAAGTAATTACAAATGCCTGACAGTTTAAAATTTTTGTAGATTAAAATATTTTAACAAAAATCTATTACAAAATAAGAGAATTCTTTATTACCCTGAAAAACCTTTAAATTGAGACTTTTATCCTGATATTTCGGATAGGTTGTATTTTTAAAGATAATTCGCATGCATTTCAATTGTTACTCTAAAACAATAAAGGAAAAACATAATGATGAAATACAGTTCTTGAAAGATTAAGTGGTTTTACTCCTGTTTTGAATGCTTAAATTTTATAATAACTTTCTAGTAATATTCCGGAAATAACTGGAGTTTTTTAAATTTTAAAAATTTGACTACTTTATCTTGGAAGGCTCTATCAATATAATTTAATATTGATTCAACAAAATATTTTTTAAATAATGAGCAAAAAACCCCAATAACTGTAATGTATATATGTAAAGCAAGTGAATATAAATTTTTCTATAGAAGAAAACAAATGAAAGCAAAGAATGGCAAAATAAATGTCAATGTTTAATTATAAGTGAAATTCATAAATCCCGTTAAAAAATAGATTATGATTATTTCCATATTTGTCCTTGTAAAACCAGTTTTAAACACGTGTTATTTAAAAAGATAAAATGTAAGCAAACAAAAACACCAAATGATTATAAGATATTTACAGTCATATGTTATTAATTTAGCATAATATAAATAAAAAAAAACTTTAGAAGTTTTTCGCATTTTTATCTAAGCACCAACATGCTTTAAATTATTAAATGTTAAGGAGTCTGTTGATGCGACATACACAATAGATTGCAGTTGGGATGACCTTATATTTTCTGCTCATAAATTAGCAGCTATATTCCAGTATTTCTGTTCAAATATGTACGTCTCTAAAGTTACAGCCATGCCAAATTTCAAGTTTCTAATAAGAACAATAACAATTTCAAAATAAATCGTAATTTCGAACGTTTTTAGAACGTTTTCTGCTCATTTCATTCTTTTTAAACTTTGAATTTTTTAGAAAACATTTTTACCCCTTCTAACCATTTACATCTTAAAAGTAACCACAATGCTGAATTACAAGCTTCTACCACCAACTGTATCACAGAAATCGCAATTTTAGAACCTTTTTTGCTTTTGCATTAAATTTCGAATTTTTGAAAAATTGTTCTATGCGAGCATTTATCATTCTCCATGCCAAATTTCAAATTTCTAGCCATAACAATTATAAATAAATCGTAAATTAGAACGTTTTTAGAATTTTTTTGCTCTGGCAGCCTTATGGGGGTAGGGGTAGCGATATAAAATGCAGCCTATGGTGGAGCACAAGCAGTCATCATCATTTTGTCGCCATTATTTATTAATTCGGTTCGGTAGTTTTAGAAATTACCCTCTACAAACGAACAAACGTTTTTTCTGTATAATATTAGGATAGATTTATCACAGGAAGTCATCTTTTTTTCATGAATTTGACATTAAACTTAATAGCAGATCAAATCGCTCTTGCTCACATTTAATCGCAAGTTTAGTATATGTTAATGAGAAAAATAAGCTTGAAATTGATGTTTACAGATACAAAGAACAAGATTTATCTCAAAATTTAATCATTAATTAGGGCAATTCATTCCAACTCTGAAGTGTCTGACAGTTTAAAACCTTTGGAGATTAGAATATTTTAACAAAAATCTATGTTGAAAATGACAGAACTGTTCATTATTCTGGAAAACCTTTAAATTAAGACGCTTTTCCTGGCATTTCGGACAGGTTGTATCTGTAAAGGTAATTCACATAAAATTCACTGATGACATGAAAATTACTGATTATTTTAAAACAATAAAGGAAAAAGATATTGATGAAATACAGTTCTTGAACGATTAAGAGGACTACTGTTTCGAATATTTAAATTTTATAATAGGTTTCTTCTAATCTTTATAGAACATTTCCTGTTAAAGAACCTTCCGGAAATAACTGCAGTTTTTTAAAAGTTAAAACATTGAATATTTTATCTTGAAAAGCTTTATCAAAATAATATTGATTCAACAAAATCGGCGTTAAAGATTGCACAAAAGGGAACCCAGTAGCTGTAGTTTATGTATGAAAAGCAAGTAAATATAAAGTTTTATATAGGTAAAGGTAAATGAATACATAGAATGGAAATATAAATGTAATATACGTAAAATTCACAAACCATGTTAAAAAAATGGATTATGATTTATTTCATAATTTGTCGTTGTAAAACCAGTTTTAAACACGTGTTATTTAAAAAAAATGAATTGTAAACAAAGAAAAACCCCAAGTGATGATAATAGATTTTCAGTTATCTGTTTGTGATTTTAAATAATATATATTTCGATAAATTTCGAAGTTTTTCGCATATTTATGTACGCATCAACATGCTTTAAATGATTACATGTTGAGAAGTCTGGTGATGCGATATACACAATAGATTGCAGCTGAGACGACGTTAAATTTTCTACTATCAAATTAAGAGCTGTGTAGAATATTTCAACTCGAAATCTGCTCGAATCACTGTCTTTGGAATCCAAATACCCAAAAAATGAAATTATAATTTTGGTGAACTCTATTCGCGCTACAGAAATAAAGCTGGGAAACATAGCATAACTCATACGTCATGCGAGTTTGTTTTCTAAATCTTTTGTAATATTAAATTCCAGTATCAAAAAGTGTTTATTTAAATAACACATTTATGTTTCTTTTTTATTGCGATTACTCTAATTACCTCTATAAATGCTTTCCATTTTTAATTCTTTGCACTCCTAGAGATGTGATCATGGCCTAGATGTTCGAAGGTGTTCTATTACGTACGTAAATATGGAAGATACTATGGCCAGTGAAATCGTCCACATTTTACCATTTATAATAAATGTTGATAAAAATCGTCCATCAGTGTTATCGGGTGTTTATATTTTTCGATATTTACTGAGCACAGCTCTCAGCTTATAAACTTCTTTCATTCAATGTTTTCCAAGCATTTGGACGACTTTCTAGAAGAAATAAATTGTTAAACCAGTATCTTTTTTTTTATCTGTTATTTAATTAAAAATAAAGTTGCTAATTTTATAGCGCTAACATTTTCCTAAACGTTTCCTTTACGTAAACGTGATGTACAAGAAGAAAAACTTCACATCCAGCAAAAATTTATGAAAAAATGAAATAACACATAAATTATAAATAAAGAAAAGGTATTTAAAAATCCTGTACTTGTTTTATAAATTACTAGCATGCTACGCCCGCTGCGCTGGGACATTTTTCTAAATGTACCTTAAATCAAACGAATTGGCTTTGTATTTTAAAGGAATATCGATCTTCACCAACGGATGCTACCCTAGTCAAAATTTTCAAACGAACCTTGAATCAAACGAATTATATCAATGAATTTAAGCATGTATTTTAAAGCAATAGGGACGTTCACCTGGTTTTTCCTTCAATATTGCTGTAAAAGATGCAAACGACATTGCTTTATGTTATATTATACATTTGACAAAATTTGGGCAAATAAGAAGCAACTCATTTAGTTGATTATTTATAGTAGAGTTTGGTTAGGGAAATGAGGCCATTATGAGATTATGACAACAGGAACTAAAATGTTCTCTAGTCAACGTACTGGTATAAAAGAGAGCATTACAATGATTGCATAGATTGACCATTGAACTTAAGTAATGTTCGGATGATTCATTTTCGTCTGTAAGTTCTTGAACCCCGTCCCTCTTTCTTGTCTCTATGTGAGGTTCTGGTAACATAAGTACAATCTCACTCTATGTTACGTTATATTTCGTAATATACGTCCTCTTCTGGCAAGTCTACTACGGTTTTTCATCTTTCGATTCCGGCAGAGTAAATACAGTCAAAAATGTAATAAATTGTTTGCACATAAAAAACAGAGTTTAGCTTTCATATTTAAAACAAAATGGTGAAACATGAAAAGTGCATTTTTAAAGCTGAATAGTTTGAATAAAATTAAAATGACGCCCTTTTCACTGTCTTTCCCTTTTTTAGAACAGTTGCATTCGTGTAACCATTAACCTGAAAAAAAAAAACGATGATTAACTCTGGTAGAAGAATAAACCTCTAGTTTGCATCCAATAAAATTTTCCTAATCTTCCATAATCTTTTCAATATTCAAGTTTGACGTCAAACATTAGAAGTGCTGGAAACGTTATGGTTACTAATGTACTAGGGTTAGTTACAAAACGAAGTTATTTACGTGCCAAACTATGTTCCATTAAATAATGTCAAATTGCTGTTAATTCAATTATAGATCTTTCATTGACAAAATTCAATACCTTAAATAAAACTGACACTGATAAAGTTAGTTATGCAAAATGTTTAGTCACAATCTTTTTGGTGAATACTTAAACCGAAAATTTACTTTGCATTTCTGTAAAGAGTATAATAACACGCAGAAAAAGATTAATTTGTTACTATGTTTAGCTGCTAGGTCTGTATGTAAGTCGAAAATGCTTTATAATGATCGAACATCTCCTTAAGAATATTCTTTAGTTCCTAACTTTTGACGCAGTGAATATTTCTATAAGTAAAATTGGCGATATATTAAAAATAAATAAATAAATAAAAGAATAGACAATATTCGCTGATTTGAGTTCAAGGCTATAAAAATCATATGTTTGGTGAAAACAAACCGGCATGTTTCCGTAGTAAAATTTTAAATGTCTAAAATTCAATTATTTACAATATGTGTTTCAGTGGCAGACATTCACTAAAATTTAAATATCTGATCCCATATTTATAACAATAGCTGCTATTTATATAATTTGCATTTGAATATAAATATTTACTTCAAAAAAGGATCTTGTATACACGAAAAAACACTATTATTGCTAATATCGCTCAAGCTGATGTCAGGCTGATGCATTTTTGGCTTAAAATCACATTGTTTGGCGACAAAAGTAAAATCAAAATAGTAAATAAACAAATAACATGTAACTCATGAATGCAGTCATTTTTACAATTACATCTGCTAGTTCTTCCTGTAAGTCAGGGGAGTTATATAAAAAAAAATAACAGAAAGAAGAAAATATCATTCATATTTCATCTAATCAAATTATTAGTTGCATTCTTGTTAACCTGATGCAAACGATAAATCGCCAAATATTGACTTAATTCTAATCTCATGCATTTCAAATATTTTTAAGCATTATAAACATTTTTTTGGGGTTTAAATTAAGTAGTTTCGCTTTATAATATTATACCTCATTAAAACTGTTTTTTGTGGGGGGGGGGGGGGGGAAGGGATTTTAAATAAAATTAATAACAGAATTTTTCTTTTATTTTTCTAGGTGTTTGCATTTATTTCTGATATAGCCGTTTCAATTCTTTGGCCAACGATAATGGTCGCCAAACAAATGACCTATGGTAACCTTATCGTCCAAAATAACAGAACTTTCCATCATAATTCTATAACTAATCTACGTAGAACGTTGTGTTATGTACCAAAACCTTCCCTGAAAAATTATCTATCCAACAGTGCAAGTTCCATCAAATTCCATTCAGCAGAACTTGAGTTATAATGGAACGGAACGAAATTTCCGTTTGTGTTTTAAATATATATATAGTAGATAGTAGAAGATGATTTATACCAGTATTAGAGAAGCTTATGGTACAGTTGGCAAAAACAAAAGAAAGAGACATTTAATAGATTTCAATTAACTAATTTCACCATCCCAGAAAAAAAACGGAAGTATAGTTTTTGAGTGATGTTTAAAGTGAAAAAATTTTAAATTATATTCATACCCCTTTTTGGAATAATAATCTGAGGCATACACTTATACTAGAATATTTTCAAGAAAAATCTACAACATAGATTTTTTTTTTTTTTTTTTTTTTTTGTAAATTGTGGTACGATTGAATTCGCCTGTCTTGGACAGTAATCAAAGGTTTAACAATTGGTGGAAGGAATTCGCCACCTTTCCAGCTTAAGCTGTTATGAAAATGTTATGCATATATTTATTGTGTTTTTATTTTAATTAGTACATTTATATTTTAATTATCATAATATGCATAATTATTATATCATTGCTTTTATTGTTAATAGCATATAGTGCCAACGTAGCATACTATTGTTGTGTAAATTATTTACTTGGACACCGCTTATCTAGCTGAGTGAGATTTTTATGATTGCAGTTTGGCCTAAAATGACGGTTGGAACCTAATTTGACGATTTTATTGCCGGTTTAATGGACGGTTTAATGGCCCTGATGGTCACGCTTCGTGTGAGGCCCCTTAAATTTCAGTAGGGAGGAGGCCTGAACAGGGCGCCTCTAAGTCTACAGGGATAAGGTGGCAGAATATCTTTGTCTACTAAGGAGTACAGTGTGAGGCGTATCAGCCCGGATTGGATGGTTAGGTCATGTAGGTGGTGAGTGTTAGCCCACAGCAGTCATTCCAATCTGAATATGCAAATTTTTAGATACCCGGGTGCAGGCGGGCCCACTTCTGGAAAAGAAGAATTGGGGGAAAAAAAGAATAAATCTCTAATATTCACGAGTTTTCACTAGATTTCGAACAACGTCTCCTGGACCTGTGACTAGAAGGATGATATTGTGAGGGCACTTAGCAGTTTTTTCTGCTTAATAAGAAGTCTCATTTTCGAGACTTGTTTCCGATTTGTCTCTAGAGAGCAATAATCGGATGAACCATTCTCTACAAGGAATCATAGATATTATATGGAGAATGGGGGTGTGCATTAGTGTGATAAAACTTCATGATGAACCCACCCGTGTGATCTCAAGTACTCCTCGTGGACGAGTCAGAATCTACATGGCCATTAGGGTGGGTCGAAAAAACCGAAATTTATATAATCGAAACATAATAGTGCGGGAAAGTTGCCATTGGTAATAATGAATAAATTTGCAAAATATTACACCAAAGGGTTAATATCTTTTACTGCCGCAAGGGGGCAAAAGTTTCAAAAAATCGCAAAAAAAAAAATGTTTTAAAAAAAAATTAATTATCCAACCACAGCAATACAATTTCAAATAGAATGCAACAGCTACATCGAGATGTTAGTAATGTTCCAATAAAATTTCATTACGGTGAAATCATTTCTATTTCCGCCGCAGGGGCGGCCAAAATTTTGAAAAAAAAAACAGCAAAAATTTCAATTTTCCGTTTTTTACAATTTTTCTAATTTTTATTATATGTCTACTATTAAAAAAATTACCTTATATCTAGTAATAACTTATAAATGTCTAGTAATTTGATCATGGGGATTGTCAACCAAGGGCGAGAGGGGCCCGCCCCTCCTAAATTTGAGAAAAAGGGGCTTTTTTGGGGATTTTTTTGGTAGGGGGGGGGCTTATACATAATTCCCCCACATTTTTCACTTTTGCCCTCCACCCCTATAAAAAATCTCTACAAATTTTCGGAAAATCCCAAAATCCCCTCAAAAAGCCCCTTTCTCTTAAATTTAGGGGGTTCGGGCCCATATCGCCCTTGGTTGGCAATGCCCATGATCAAAAATTACTAGACATTTATAAGTTATTAGTAGCTATAATGTAAATTTATTTAATTGTAGACATATAATAAAAATTGAAAAATTTAGAAAAAACGGAAAATTGAATTTTTTTCGGTTTTATTCAAAATTGTGACCGCCCCTGCGGCGGTAATAGAAATGATTTCATCATAATGAAATTTTACTGGAACATTACTAACATCTTGATGTAGCTGTTGCATTCTATTAGAAATTGTATTGGTATGGTTGGATAATTTAATTTTTTTTTAAATAAAACAAATTTTTTGCGATTTTTCGAAACTTTGCCCCCTTTGCGGCGGTAAAAGATATTAACCATTTGGTGTAATATTTTGCGAATTTATTCCTTACTAGATGGTACCCGTCAAAACTTGACGGAAAAAATTACAATAGCAATATTAGTAAAATAAGCTTCTTTATTACATAAGTGCTTATGAAACAATCTTTCAAATATTTTATTTAAAAAAAATTTCCCCCAGTGAATTACGTTATTATTTCCGATGCAAACTCCAAACAAACAATCCGTAAACAAAATGGAAATCAGTTTGACATTACCGCCCTATTCCCCACGGCAAGAAAGAAAATTTCCTGAACCTATGAAGTATCATACAAATAGCATATCCCTACGTTCATCTCATATTCAGTCAATAAAAGAACATATTAAATAAGGCACACATTCCCCCCCCCCCCCCTGTGATAATGCAACCGAATGAGCTCCTATGCGCATGTGCATTGCTTCTCCCCAAACGCACCGTCGAAATTCGACGTTAAAAAAAAGTTTTAAAATGTTTTGATCAATTTTTTTTAAAATGTCTTCTTTAATCATTGTTCGTTTTAAATCCATATCTTCTGAAACGCATCTATTGTTTTAAGCTAATCAATTTTTATGTAAAGATGAAGAATTTTTTTTACAATAATAAATCAATCTGCAGATAAAGGAGATTTTTAATGTTTTCAAGTGTAATTTATTTGTATGGTTTCTTCATTCCTTTACATAATCAGGATGATTATTCCTTTTCCATAATTAAGAGAAATAATGTGAATAAATAAATATCCAAGATTATTTTTGATTCTGTTTTCATTAATATATTGTAAATTTTATTGTTAAAAGTTACTGATAAATGATACTTTAGTAAATGGGGCTTTTCTTAATTATTATTATTATTATTATTCTTTTTTTGAGATTTAATGGCAACATTCTTCCGTTTGTTTATTGGGCGCTACAGTTTGGCGAATTATTTGAGGTACTTTTCGGTTAGCAGGGCGCCAATGAAGTATATATATATATATATATATATACAAATATATATAATGTATATAGTTTTGTTTTTCTAGTATTGAATTTATGTGGTTTATAGATTTTGGTTGGCTTTTGTGATAATGATTCTGCAAGTAATTTTCCATTGGAGTCTGTTATTATGTGTATATATACATACTTTATTGGCGCCGGCTAACCGAAAAGTACCTAATTTGCATATAGTTTTTTTTTCTTAATCGGACGACGGGATAATGCACGGAATTTCGACGGGATAATGCACGGAATTTCGACGGGATAATGAATATTTTTTAGGGTACCAGAATATTTTTCTGTATTTTATAGTTATATTAAGAAATACATATTTTTATGATTTGCTGAATCACTTAGTTGTTTACTTTTTCATGCATTATATTATTGAAGGTTGTTAGTTCTCTTATTCGTTTAAATATACCCTACTTATATAAAAATAGCGTGTGTTCTCTGTGGTGTTTCGCATAAACGTTGTAAAATTCAGGTTATTAGATTTTATCCAACTTTGCTGTCATAACAGCTGATAAAGCAGCCATTTTCGGCGATTTTTTTTGTTACCTGTAAAATGTTTGTTTTTGGTATAGCCCGAACTAAGAAAAAATTGAGTACTTTTCCATTATACGGACACCATTGTCGCCAAGCATATATTTACATGTGTGGCATGGTGTCGGTATAACGGAAAAGAACCAAAATTTGCGATCGATCAAATAATTGAATTTCGTTAAACATTAAATTTTCTGGTACTTTTCTATTATCCGGTCGACCACTTTTCATAACAAAAAATTATCGCCAAACTGTAAAATTAAACGCCAAAAATACTGTCCGATTTACTTGATGTCAGAAGCATTATACGTGTTTGTTACGTCATCAAGTGGTTTTTAATTCGAGATTTGCGTCTATTTTTCATTATGTTTTACTGATTTATTAGTTATTTCATTAATTAAAATAACAATTGTGTCCTTAAATTCATGTATTTTATTTATTTATTTATTTTGATATTCCAATGGCAACGTTCTCCCGTTTATTTGGCGATAGTTTTTTGTTATGAAAAGTGGTCGACGGGATAATAGAGAAGTACCAATTTTCTTATTTTTAATCTGAGAAAGAAACAATAATCATGGATTTAATTAATTTTGCAATATGCGGTGCAACCAAAATAATTTTGATTAAATCAGTACAGATATCGCAGACGCACCTGGGTTATTTTTTGGCGCCTAAATGACGATTTTTGCTTTGTATGGCAACCTGGTGTTTTATAATACATTTGAATATGTGTGTAAATAAATAAAATAAAATAGGTACTTTTATGTTAGCTGGGCGTCAAGGATAACTCTCCAAATCTTGTTTCAATTGGAATCATTTAAATTGCAACATTTTACGTGAGATTTGTTATTCATATTGATATGTTTACGTTTAGATATTTTATTATGATTATATTCTAGCTAATTAAGTTTTTTTTTTTAAGATTTTATACTACAATGTTAAAATATTACCTAGTTGATATTAGTTAATGTCAAAAGATTGGCGAACCACAGAGTTCAGGGAAAAAACTCTATGCCCTCAAAAGTGGGAGTTGTCAACTTTATGACGTCATAAGCAGAAGTAAATGTTTAATTGAAAATTACAGCTAATTAATTAAATTTTCGAACAAACGAATGCACGATAACAAATCTGTGTCCTAATATCTTTCATTTAAAAAAAGAATGGTGTAATTTGATGCAGTAGTTTGTTCTAACGGATTGTCGAAAGAAATCGCTTAGCGTTTTAAATATATAGATTACCAATGGCAACTTTCCCGAACTATTACGTTTCGATTATATAAATTTCGTTTTTTTCGACCCACCCTAATGGCCATCTCTTCCTTGTGTCCTAATTGTGTTAAGGTACACTGTAAAAAATGACCAATGTTTCTTATTTTATGAAAATATACTATAACCACGAACGAAAATATAATATAATCATCTGAGTTATCCGAAATTCCGAATAGCGTGTTCCATTGTCTTTTGAATCCCCAGAAACCAGTACATTTCCAAAATTTAAAGAATTATTTATAAAAACAAAGTATTTTTCGCTGCCCGTACTTTTCAGAAACGTTTCCGAATGGTTTTTTATAGTGTATTAATTAGAGTCCTCAGCCTGGAATACCTGTTTTTCGAATGTTATCCATTCTCAAGTAAACGTTTTCAGCCGCATAAGTTAATTTATACATGAAAGAGTAAAGAAATAATCTTAATTTTAATGTTATTGTTAACGCTGTTAATTTTACATGTTTGTCTATTAAACACATTTTTTGAGCATTAAAATGTTTACTTGACAATTGGTAGCATTCGAAAAACAGGTATTTCAGGCTGAGGATACTAATTAATACACTATAAAAACCCTTCGGAAACGTTTCTGAAAAATACGGGCAGCGAAAAATACTTTGTTTTTATAAATAATTCTTTAAATTTTGAAAATATATTGGTTTCTGGGGATTCAAAAGACAATGGAACACGTTATTCGGAATTTCAGATAACTCAGAAGATTATATAATATTTTCGTTTGTGGTTGTAGTATATTTTCATAAAATAAGAAACATTGGTCATTTTTTACAGTGTATGCATCTGCTTTGATTTTTCATCCATGTTAATTTGTGTACCTTAATAGATTTATTTTATTGGAACGCAGGAGAACTTGCCTATTCCTAATTATTAATATGAATGTTTATAAAATGAATTTAAGGAAATTCACGAGCAGTTTTGATTTTGAGTAGATTAAATTTATTCATTGACATTTGAAATGTTTTTCTATTTTATTTGTATGATTTAATATGCTTTTTTTTAATACTGTAAATAAATTAGTTATTTGTTTTTCTAAAAGATTGTAGTCATGATTTTAAAAGTGTCTAAGTGATTAATTTTAAACTTAATTACTTTTCAGATTTCTGTAGCATAGGTATAAAAAAAATTATAGTAATATTACCCTTGGGGTTGTTTTGTAAACGGGGTGATTATATTTCCATTCCCATCAAAACAAGGCTAAAATGTTAGATAATCTTCATAATTCCCAAGACAATGGCATTATTTTAATTGTTTTGCTTATTTTAATAGTTAGTGTCTAGCTAAGCTACGATCACAACGCGTTTTCTCTAAACAGAAGGCTCTGAAAGTTAATTCATAACTAAGGGTAAAGGTGCACCCAACACCTACGCAAATGTGTGGTGACTCATTAATTACGAACATAGAGTAACCGGCCTTTTGTAGGATATGCCTAGAGCTTGCCAGCAATAATACATTTGACATTCGAAGTTCAAAACATTAAATGTGTAAAATTTCTAAAATTCTTCATCGAATGACTCCCGATTTGGTAACCAATGGTAAAATTTACCAAGGAATCGAATTATATTGCCAAAATTAAGTGTTCGTACTGAAAATATTTGAGTTTCTCCGAATTTATTAGAATTTCAGTACGGAGAAGCCACAAGCTTATTTTTTAACATAAATTGAAAGGAGACATAATTTCCAGACAAATGGCTCTTTCTGTTTTTTTTTGTTACAATTTGATGATTAAAATGTATGAGGTGTTTTCTCGCTCTCTATTTCCCTTTTTTTCTTTGGCCGACTGTACATTGAAGAGTATTACCGAGAATAAAATATAAGATATGTTTTCTGATTACGGAAATCAATAAAAACGAGAAAAATCTTCATATCGAAAACAAGTTGAGGAATGCGTAATTTGGTGCTCACCGTATACTGTTGTTTGTCAGGCAATGAAATATGTAATTGTCATCTACTTAATAACTAATATTAAAACTTATAACTAATCGTTCGAGGAAAATGTGTAGATGTTTTGAACTTGTCGCTCACTATTTAAATGGTGAATGAATTCCAGTTTTCTTCTTTGCTTTAATAGAAAGTCATAGGCCGAAGCTCTAATACAACATGGATGATTGGTTTTTCTGGATGGGCATTATAGCTATTTTAATGAGGTATGTACGTCAAAATGACGTAAGTTAGCTTTATAAAATTAACTGTTAAAAATAAATAAAAAGTTTTGAAAAAGTTCCCAAATTAAACTGAAACTACGATTAAACTTAGGGATACCAGTAAAGTACTGTTTATTTTACAAAACAATTCTGCATTTTTAGCTGAAAAACAGTATTTGATTGCTAAATAACAGAAACTTTGTACAATAGGCGGATTGTTTTCATTCTAATCCTTGTTGAAAATTTGCTCTGTCAAATTTATTGATTTTTTTTTACAGCGTCTCTGAAGTAAAACGCCAAAATAAAACACTTGTCCATTATTTCTTTTAATCAGATTCATATATGCAAAGATTTTTTTCATTATCATTTCGTTACTCATAAATCAAAGAAAAATCATCCCAGATTTGATTACCTAATGCATAGCCAAATGATCCAATAAACCCTGAAGCTAGGAAAAAAGTAATCTCGTTCAAAAGGGTTGTTTTAGACTACATTTAGACAAAAGTAATAATTATCTTGTTTATTATTCTTATATAATCTGATTAGAATGTACTTTCACTAATCCGCACGCACTGACTCAATCGTCAAAATAGGAAACAACGTCAGTTAAACTGAAACTGTTTTTTAAATTTTGCTCATATGTTTAGCATTGGAGAAAATATGTCTTTGTGAAGAGGAAAGTTACTTAAGCAAGTACTTATTTATCTAAAAATATGAAATCTACTTGCATTAACTTTTTTTATTTAAAGTTAATTTTTAATTCATATTTGAACCTCGAACTTTTGATAAGCAGCGAGTACAGAAATTGTGAGGCTCGGCAAAGATTATAATCTCATGGGCCTCTGCATGCCTTGTATATGTATACATTTAATAAAAAATCAGTTCTTGACGGGGTTCCGTTTACTTAGGATTCGAAACAACTCTACTTTTTGTCCCTCCGCCTGTGCATGCCCCTAATTTTGATCACAATTTCATTATATTGGGTTATCGCGAAAACATGACGCAAAGCTGCCAAATTCTACACTGTACACTTCATTTAATCACAAAGTTTTTGCGATTAAATAAAACGAAGAACGCTATAAGGATTTATTGGTTGCAAACAGCATATTTGGTGTCTATGCGTCATGACTTTTCCGACAATCTACTACATAATCGATACCTATATCTTTTCTTTGAAATGCTAAAGTGGAAGTGATAATATATTGGAAAAATTTGTGTCTCCCTGTAGAAAATATAAGTAATTGTTATTGAATGATTTCATATTCAAAACAAAAGTTTTTGTAGTCCTTATCATAAACATATTAATTTCGTGGCAATTAGGACCCTTTTATGGCTAAAATAGATGGTAATATTAAAATTTTTCATGTGACCTTGTGAAATAGAATAAAATAAACTACATACGATACGATGAATTTTTTTAGTGTAAAATAGTTTTGCGTACACTAAGAATATTATTAAATTTTATGGCGATTGACGTATTTTGACGAAAGATAGATCAAACAGATACGGGTTAGGCTGGAAAGACAGTTTTTTGTACACAAATAATATGTATTCGAGATCCTGTTGTAAGATTTTGGAACACAAGTGCCTCTGGTCCACAGCCTAGTCTGCTTTTTTAAAATGAAATATATAAACATGAAATAATCTATTTATTATTATTATTATTATTATTATTATTATTATTATTATTAAACATATCAACATACGAAGCAATATGAAAATTTAACTGTTAAAAAAAAATGGAGAATTGAAATAGTTTTTTTTCATGTCAGGAAGGCCTCCGCCACTTTGAAGCCCTTTAAAATAACTTTGATACACATAAACGTTAAAAGAACAATAAAATTAAAAATGTTCTTGCAATGGCGGCTCAGGGCAACAGAGCCCATCTGAAGAAAAATTCTGTCTTTTTTTTAAGTGTTTAATTTTTCTATATACACTTGGGAAGAATACATTTTATCATTTTTGTAAAATAATCATATAAACAAAATTAATTTAATTAAATTTCGAAATCCAGAGAGGGGCAGTGTCCGTACCCTGCCCGCTTACCGGTACTTGTGGTAAGAGAAAGTACCAACTATGTACCATGCGCTAGATGCCATATTTTCTAGAATATGCTTGTTTAAGGATATCAAGTGTTAAATATCTAGTTTTATTACAAGGTTCCCACGTGTGTCCTGGAATTTTACATTTTAGTACCCCTTTTCCGAATAGTAGCCTTCGCCTTATTTAATCGCAGAATTTCTGTCTTTAAATAAGGTGAATATATCATTACTCGGAAATAGCGGTACTCAAATTCAAGTATAATGCTTTTACCAATTTCCTGCTTTTTTTGTGGATATCTTCACTTCAGTACCAAATATTCATAATTAACGCTGCATCTTAAGAGAAGTTTCGTCATGTTTTTTTTTTTTTTTTTTTTTTTTTTTTTTACACTAGCAGTTGCATGTTCCGTAAGTTCTTTCTTTTCTTTTCCTTTTCTCAAAATGAAGAAATTGAATACCTGAACTATTTACTGGCTGAAAAAACTTTACAATAGGATGCAGTCTTCTTAATTGTAAATTTAAGATTAGTACCCAACGAATTTCTAGTCTTTTTTTTTTCTTTTTTTACAACTCTGGCAAGTAATAAAGTGACCATTCTCTTCTTTTTTGAAGTAATTCTAAATTTAGGATCTTTTACTGCCTGGTTTAATCGCTTTTGGTTTACATGTTATAATAAATTAAACGCAATAAATGAAATTTAAAATTAAACGTAACTAAAGTAGCTTAAAATAAGATATGGTCTAGCATAGTGTCTAGCTACTGCTTTATGAAGAGATTCTGCGGTCAATTGAGTTTTGAGATTTGTCGTGCGATCGTGGTGTCCTAATTCCTAAAATTTTTGTGTAAATGAACTATCAATTCTGGCATTTCTTTAAATTTCGCGAAGCACATGTTTGAATTTCTGAAAATCTGATTTTCAAGTTTACTTGTCATATTATTATTTTGCGTAATGATATAATAATTAAGTTGTGTGGTTGTTTAACTGCTATATATATATACTACGGTAGAAGTTAGATTCGGTAGATTTAGACGCATCTCGCTCATAGTGGTAAATCAGTCAGGAGTTTACTGATTTTGAATGTTGAATTCCACGTGCTGAGTAGCCAGTGAAGTTTCTATTTAGCTGTTTTTAGAGCAGAATATACGGTTGTGAGTTTGCCAGCGTAGTAAGAAGTTACAGTTCAATATTTTGAACAAAAGAGTATTGGAATCCATGGGGTTCTTTTTTGATAGGGACATTGCAATGTTTAAAGGGACATTTTGTATTGTGTTTCTAATGACATTCTATTGTGAGTTAAAGTGACTTTTTCTTAGCTTCTGGTAAACGAACAGAGAGGCCAGTTTGTTTTGAGTCAAGCGCTTAAATTTAGTAAATTTTTGAAAAACAGCATCCCCCGTTTCAGTTTTAGTGATTTGAGCTAATTTCTTGATCATCTATAATTAAAGTTTCCTTGCTCCACTGCCAAATACCCTGATTATTACTTTAAATAAATTATTGTTATTCTCATAAATGTTGTTTCATGGCATATTTTCATGTGCACTGCCCGAAAGGGTACGTCACAAAGGTTTATCATTGAAATTTCTAAAGAAAATTTCAACATTAAAAAATTATGCGAAAAGGAAAAAAAATATGCCAATACAAATCTTCATCAGAACTTAAAAACATGAAAACGAAAAGAGAGTGTTCTCTGAGCTGTGAATTATAACACGTTATGTTTAACAAAAATATAGCGATTATACGATCTACACGAATACTAAACATTTGATTGTTTGAAAGACACGCAATGTCCTTATTCATTCTATTGGGATCCTGGATGTAATGATAAAAGTGATCATAAAAGAGTGATTTTACATAGATCAAACATTTAAAGAGTAAAGCAGACAAAATGCCACCCCTCATCTACTGTAAAGCCGGGAGTAGTGCTCAGTCCGTGTTTTTAAAGCTAACACTCGAGTGCAAAGTATGACAAGAAATTCTTCGAATCTAAAAAATTCTCGAAAAATACGGTTTCGATACTTAAAACGATCTTGAATTGACCCACCACTAAATTCTACACAGAAGCCAAATGTGGATGCGGTGATTGCGTCATCATAACATGCCACATGACGCGAGGAGACTATGACTAAACAAAAACGGCACAATCAGCGTAAAAGACCCAGAAAGTAGGGAGCAACATACTGTAAGACCTGTCTAAGAATCTGTTGCCCTTGGCATGCTGACAAAAAAAAGACCATTCCGAAGGGAGGGAAGCATTAGATTAGGAGGACACAAAGTTCAGGTTTTACTTAACTGGTCTGTCATTTCTTCAGTGGCTTTTCTTGTACTAGTAAATATGAAACTAACGGAATTCTCCTAATCATCCCCGACAAAAGCAGAACGAGGGGAGACTCCTCTTTCATTATCTACTTCTATATTATCAAGAATAGACTCGTCTTACCCAGACCTTTTACTCAAGTGGCCAGTCTTTAAAGCTTGGCTCATCAGTAGGTAATCAAATGCCAAGCGAACGAAGAAGTCAATATACACGTCTCCAGCAAATACATTAATGGCGTTTCAGCCAGACACATCTCAAAAAGAAAACGGTTCAGCCAAATAAACAGAATACTACCTCTGAAACAATGAAAAACCACCCGATGACTTCCGCAGAACGATCCAGAGCATACCATGAAAGATAGGAAAAGAAAATGCTGCGCAAGTCAATGTTACTAGTGATGATCAACGAACCACATGAGGACATCCCACATTCGTCTGGCACATCACCGCTGAGACCCTACGTTTCATAATCGTACTTCTCGTACTATCGCCCAATACTCAATCGTTTGTATACCGTCGGTGTACAGTGCCTGATTTACGGCAGGGCATTCGGGGCACGGGCCCAGCGCCCCCGATTTTCAGGGGCCCCAAATGCTACTAAAGATTTTTTAATTATTGGCCAAAACAGTTTCAACTGTCAAAAAACAAAATTAAAGGAAAAATCTGTTTGTCAGAGATTGTCTATGATACGTCAAAGTAACTTCATTTTTTGCTGATTGTCTTTTAACAATTTATGTGTAGTAATGTACAGAACTCCATTTTTGGGATCGCCATATTATTTCATTTTTATTTATTTTACATGTAAGGCCCTCATGGTTAACATGGACAAAGCTGTGTGGTTATGCTAGTTACTTGTGTAAATTGTTGTTTTTTTTTGTTTTTTTTTTGTTTTTTTTTTCATACAAAGCTTGTATTTGAAAGAAAAAGTTGTTTGATTAATAGGATATGCTAATACTTTAAATAATTATAGCTTGGTACTGCGGTAAATTTATTATTAATTGTTGCATACTTTATCATTCCAGATATGTGGACTTGCACAGAGAAAGGTAATCAGCACCACACAGTTTATTATAAAATTCATTTAAAAATTCGTAATTACCAAATAATAATTAAAAAAAAATAATGATTATCAAATTTAATTTTTTTAATTAATATTTTAAAGAAATTATCAAAGTCAATAGTAGTTATCTTAATAAGTACTGCTTCCGATATTATATTTTTTAATTCAAAGAATCTGTGTGAGGGGGGCCCCCCATACGCATCTGTGCCCAGGGCCCCCAAATTTCTAAATCGGTCCCTGTCGGTGTACTTTCATTGCGTAATAATAACAAATAAATTGATTTAAACAAACCCACACAGTCTATAAATTTTTTTCTGTCACCCCTCACAGACATTGTCACGTAAAAATACCTACGGTCGTGTAAACGACACAATCCATCCTATTTTTAATAGGTGGCGTAATCTGAAAGAAAGTTACGCGTAGTTTACCAAATCTTACATAGGTGATAGTTTTTTACAAACAGATTACGCATGAAAGCTATTAAGTTTTAATGTAATTTTTAATCCTCATAAAAAAGCATTTACTGGAATGAATGGGTCGTACTGTGTTGGAAACTTCTCAAACGAGGAGAAATTGTTACTGGTGAATACTCTTTAGTTAAATTATCTGGCAGAAAAAAAATATCTAAGAAAAGAAGATTATATTGGATGTAGGGCGTTTTGCTTATTTTTAGTTCAAAATTATCCATTTTTACAAGATAGGGAAAATGTTCCTTAAAATTTTATTTATTTTTTATAATTTTATAACCGATTTCAATTATAAAGTAATATTTGTTGCTTGTAAATTATTAAAAAAGTAGATTCCGAAGCAGTTACCTTAAAGTATGATTATAGTATTTTATAGCAAAGAAAATTTATATAATTTTATATCAATGAATTTTCAATGTAAATTACGAGACTTTAAAATAAATTCATATGGATGGTAATTAAAAATGAAAAAAAAAATTAATTATCGTCAATATTTGTATTGAATTAACTACATATTTTTAACACTTTCCAATATAGTTGAAAAGTGTTTAGGAATTCGGTTTGGCTGGGCGTCTGACTGTTTGCGCCATAACTCACGTAAATATACTCAGATTGGACTGTAATTTATATATGTTATTGAAATTTATTCTGGTATGTTCGGTACTGAAAGTGAAGTGTATAGAAATGACACTTTGTTTACAGAGTTACTCAAACTAATTCCGTTACTTTATGGTCTATGGAAAAAAAGCATTTGCAATGTATTTTAATGATGTTACACCAAACATTTTGAAATTGATACACATTACTGAGAGTACTAAGTGCTTACTATAAAATATGGTATGCATAGTATTTAATGTTTATTTACAGGGACACAGAAAATAATTCAGTTTCAGTATTTATCGTCTATGAACAATATTTGGTGGAGGTGCGTTTTCCCTTTTGGTATGCGTTTTCAAACTTAATTATCATTTTGCATGTTACTTGGTGTGTATAAATTCTATAAATCATATACAGAGCTCCACAGAAGTATTCGCGTACATTTCCATTTATTGAAGGGTAATTGCTGAAGAGGAATTTTCAATTGTGCTATGTATTTCCTAACTGTACTGAATTGTAGCTTGCTGTGTAGTATATATACAAATCTATAGGTCATATACAGAGCAGCACAAACAAATTCGGATATTTTTTCGAATCCAGATGGTAACTGCTGAAATCGGTTTTTCAAATGTGTTATGCGTTTTCCAAATTTTTTTTTTTAGATATCAACTGTCACCTTATTAGACGGTGAAACTTATTTACATAATTCTGAATGTGTTGAAAAGGGTTTCATAAACTATGCTTTACGTATGATTTTTCTTTCTTGTTAATTATGAGAGAATTCTTAATGATATACAGAGTACAAAAAAAAAAAAAAAAACCCTGACGGTTCGGCCTACAGGCACAAGTAGATTTCGAAGACGCAGACCGGTGGGGCATCTTCTTATTGGGAATTGCTGAAGAAATGACCTTTTTGTCATGATGCGGTAATTGGGACCGCCCACTTGGAAATCTACCCGTGTCTGTAGACGGCACCGACAGGGATTCTTTGTTTTTATTTATTTTTTGCTGTAAGGGTTGGTCCTATAAAAAACTTGTCAGTATAAAAGTTGTAGATAATATTAATAGGATTTATAATAAATTTAAATGGATTTGATATCTTGTGAATTGACAAAGTTATGAATTTTTGTCTTCTTAAACCCCTATTCCCCCCCCCCCCCCACCTCCTTGCATGTTTAAGTTCAACATGTCCAAAAGCGTGGAAATATAAATTTTTATACATTTGAATGATTAATTGATAAATCACTGAAAAGTGAACCAACATATATTAAAAAGAAACGATTGTTATGTAGACATAACTTTGAAATAATTTATGCTTTCCGTTATTTGTTGTTTTGTAAGACACTTTGTAAAATTTTTATACATTTGAATGATTAATTGATAAATCATTGAAAAGTGAACCAACACATATTGAAAAAAAACGATTGTTATGTAGACATAACTTTGAAATAATTTATGCTTTCCGTTATTTGTTGTTTTGTAAGACACTTTGTAAAATTTTTATACATTTGAATGATTAATTGATAAATCATTGAAAAGTGAACCAACACATATTAAAAAGAAACGATTGTTATGTAGACATAACTTTGAAATAATTTATGCTTTCCGTTATTTGTTGTTTTGTAAGACACTTTGTAAAATTTTTATACATTTGAATGATTAATTGATAAATCATTGAAAAGTGAACCAACACATATTGAAAAAAAAACGATTGTTATGTAGACATAACTTTGAAATAATTTATGCTTTCCGTTATTTGTTGTTTTGTAAGACACTTTGTAAAATTTTTATACATATGAATGATTAATTGATAAATCATTGAAAAGTGAACCAACACATATTAAAAAGAAACGATTGTTATGTAGACATAACTTTGAAATAATTTATGCTTTCCGTTATTTGTTGTTTTGTAAGACACTTTGTAAAATTTTTATACATTTGAATGATTAATTGATAAATCATTGAAAAGTGAACCAACACATATTAAAAAGAAACGATTGTTATGTAGACATAACTTTGAAATAATTTATGCTTTCCGTTATTTGTTGTTTTGTAAGACACTTTGTAAAATTTTTATACATTTGAATGATTAATTGATAAATCATTGAAAAGTGAACCAACACATATTGAAAAAAAAACGATTGTTATGTAGACATAACTTTGAAATAATTTATGCTTTCCGTTATTTGTTGTTTTGTAAGACACTTTGTAAAATTTTTATACATATGAATGATTAATTGATAAATCATTGAAAAGTGAACCAACACATATTAAAAAGAAACGATTGTTATGTAGACATAACTTTGAAATAATTTATGCTTTCCGTTATTTGTTGTTTTGTAAGACACTTTGTAAAATTTTTATACATTTGAATGATTAATTGATAAATCATTGAAAAGTGAACCAACACATATTAAAAAGAAACGATTGTTATGTAGACATAACTTTGAAATAATTTATGCTTTCCGTTATTTGTTGTTTTGTAAGATACTTTGTAAAATCCCAAATATAGCGTGTATGCATATTTTGGATTAAATTGTTTCTAAAAGAATGTTACTGAGATAGATAATAAAAAAAAAATGTAAATTTTTAATACTTATGCAAGATAACTTGAGTATCACCTTTGAGTACTGTATAATATATGTCAATAGTTATTTGAAATAAATATTTCTTGAATAGCGGAGGGGAATTTTTGTATAAAAGGTAATTTATAATTACTAGTAAGAAAGTTTATTGGGTTTTATGTACAACCTTAGTCAAAAACAAAAAAAAACATACTTGCCTTTATTTGCAGATCGTTCAGAATAAAACCACAATAAAGGTGTCATATTAGACTCCTGATAATGTTTTCATTTGACGCTATATTTGAGTTTCTTGGATCAAAGCAGCCCACAAAAAGGTATAATTTATGTACTTTTATTAAAACTTCAGAAAGTTAGAAGATATCAATGTTTGAGGATGCTAATGTTAAATGCACGTGACAAATTTTAACTTAACTTATAGACCGGGAGGCGGAAGGACAGATAATCACCTCATCGAGTTTTCATACCTTTGGGTGCAGGAAAACACAATGGTAAACCTACGAGTCAACCGCTAAAATCGGGTTTTAAGGTGTTTTCCACCAAGATATGACTTGGCAGACCGATTGCGTTTTAATATGCGAATCGAGTTTTAACTAATTCTGGAATTTCAGCCGTGAACTCGATGAGGTGATTGTCTGTGCTGCCGCCTCCCGGTCTGTTATATCTTCCCAAAAAATCATCCGACTGAAATGTAAATTTTACAATGCGATACAATGAATAGACCCAAACATATTCCAGACACTTTTTCGATTCAGAAGCATATTTATTTTTAATTATGAAAATTATTAATAAATTCATATTAAAAAAAATTATGAATTATGACCTAAATTAATTTTTTTTATGAACAGATGAGCTGTCAAAACATGGGTATGCAAGTATACAGATCATTCCAACCATTTTTTTTCGAGAAATAGAGAAATTATAATTTTTGAGAGTCTGAAGGGGGCCGTATCCGGTTATTGTTCAATCACATAATAAAATTGTAAAAGCGTATTTGATTTTTTTTTTTAAGAATTAATTTATTTTGCTGTTAGATTTTTCTGTACCATTTTTCTAGTGAATAATTGTAGGACTCTGGATGTTTTTTCCGGTGAGATCTTAAATTAATTTTTCTAAATTTATGGAGAGACCCTAATACATTTTCTTTTATATATACATGAAGATTTAAGAAAAAGCGGGTAAATTACGCCTTTTTTCCATGCTGTTTTGATCCAAGAAACACTAATATGGTGCCAAAAGAGGCTGTTTCGATTTGAAATATGGTACATTTTTAATATGTAGACAGTCCCTATTTCAAATATTACATTCATATTTTAAAAGTAATTATTTCTAGTGTAATGACCCCGTTGTTTTGTTTTTATAGTAAAAAATCTGCAAATAAAGAAATTTTTTTTTCTTGGACGTAGACATTACATATTTCTTTAGATATTAAATGTGAAAAAAGTTTTAATGTTGTCAATTTTTGATATTGAAACATTTTCTTAAATTGAGTTTTAAAGGAGAATATACTATATCGTATAAAATAAAGTGTACCGTATCAATAAGAATAGTGTGGCTTTAATGAATATATTTCTTTAAATATAAATGTCAAGAACGTTTTAATTTTCGCTAAAGATTCCGTCAAACGTGCTCTTAAATTGAAATATAAAGGAAAATTATACCTGCACGACTTTATTATTTTGTATTTCTCCATAATTTAACAAAATAAAAGACAGTGCATATTGATAATTCATTATTTAATTGTCATTTACTGGGTGATTTACTATTTTTTTTTCTTGATGAAGCTTGTTAGTCTTTATTAAAAAAAATCTATTCGAGTTCCATAAATGATATTGATTAAAAAGAAATTATTTAAAGGTGAACGAGAACATGAAATCTAAGATAATCAAAAAACTTCCTTTTAGTTCAAGTTAAACATTTGATTTGACCAAAGAAAACATTACAATAATCATTTACCATAAACAATGTCATACTATAACATTTCCTTCATGTGGCTTTCCAACTCTCAATTATTTTGGCATGGATGAAACAATATTATCTTCCTCTAAAATGTTGAAAAGTGCGGACAAATTTGTTCCTTTATTTTCTTCTATCAAAACTCCTAAACTACACCGGAAGAAACAAAATACTTGATAACAAAAATTGGAGAGGAAGTGATTTCACATAATATTTTCAATTATTTTTAAGCAGACTAGGAAAGAAAATGGAATTCCATTCTCTGATCCACATAAGAAATAATATCTGCTCTTGGTTGATGCGACAATCAGTGATGCATGAAAGCGATTTGGTCGAGAATGAAAATCGATTTGAAACAATATTGATTTTATTTTTTTGGAAGTTTCAATTCAAATTACTGACAGATGTAAGATTGAAGGTTTGTCTGGAAATTGAAATTGAAAATTATGGAGCATAGAAAATTTATTCAAGTCTGCTCAGAGTGTTGTCTATATTCCTTCTGACAATGCATAATTAAACAACAACAACAATAAAAATAAGTTGGAAACTGTACGGCAAAGGGGACAAATGACGTGTGTTCGTACTAAAACTAGTTTCATAAATATTCAGATTTTGGTGCAATAGCTGTTGCACTCGTATGCAAAAATGCATGAATACAAAATTTATTTTATGCGCAGATTTTCATATTACAGATATTAATTTTATTTTATGAAATTAAGTTTCAATACACTTTTACAAACAATTAATTACAATTATGTTACATTAAAATTATACTATGCGCAAATATCCAATGAAAGTCAATATACAAAAAAATCATCGTTATTATTTCACTGAAATGAATTATATCGTCTATTATTATAGGATTAATTTCCGTAATAAAATAAGTACATTTTCAGTTGACAACATTTTATCCTTTGTTAGCCTTTAATAAAAATTCAAATGGGAAACTTAAGCCTAGCTTTTAAAATTTCAGAACTTGAAATCCATATTTAGAATCTTTTACCATTTAATATTTATTTTTTATGGAAAAATTTATCCAAAAAAATGTCGGTAGATTATATGATTGCTATAAGTAAACAATTTTATTATAAAAATTCGGTTTTTAAATTCAGTAATAAGCAAATAATATGACCCCATTTTAAATACGACGTACTATCTTAAATATCACGCGATCACCATGGCAGCCTAGAATCATTACCAATCATAGGATATCATTGAATTAATTACGTATGATAGGATTTAATAGAATGAAGAAACTTTTATTAATATCTTTTTAAGTTTTTACTCGATTTTCATAAAATTTGAAATGACTCGATAAAATTCTGCAACATTTATATATATTAAATTTCAAACGATTCGGTTGGGTAGTTTTTGCGCTGTTATATGCGAACAGTCGGACGGACTAGACGATGACTATAGGTGCTACGTATTTATATAATTACGTTCGCACCTAAAAAGCCAACTGAGTGCGTAATTATTTTTTTACAGTGACGCAGAAACATTTCACATAGTAAAAGAAAAATAAAAGAACAATAGATTTCATTTATTGATTTTTTTCTTTTGTAATGAAGAAATTGTCAAAATAAACAAAATGCTTTCATTATTCTAGGAATTATATCATTCATATTAACCTTTAACTACTGTCAGTTGTCTTACAGACCTCTGCGTTTTTCAATTTCCACAGTTTAACTTGTAATTTTCAGATTACCTACGGACAAGAGAAATTTTGTTTCGTTTGGTGCACTAATATTATCGCTAGATACTTCTGAATATATGAAATTTAATTATAATGATTTTGTAGTTAAAATTTAGTTTAAAAACAGTATCCTATTAATTCGAGGCTTTTATTCTTCTTTTGATTAAGCGGTCTGAGAGACCACTTAAGTAGCTAATGCAACAGTTTCTGTCACAACAGTTAAGGGATAATTCAATTTTTCGGTTTACATTTTCTTTAGCTTCCTAGAAGAACGAAAGAAAATTTTATTCTAATAGTCTTTTTTAACAATTCATTTTTAAAAACTAAACTTTGAATCAAATGAAGCAGAATTATTTTAAATAACTTAAAAAAAAAAAAATAGATCAGTTTATAAATATATCCTTAGACTTCAGAAAAGACAAATTAAATGAATCAACATTTTTAGCTATTTCAATTATTATTTTAAATTGCTAAATTTTCTATACTAATTATATAAAGGGCGTTCCATAAAAACTGAGAGTAAAATCTTAAAAATTCAAGAAATATATTTATAGCAAAAAATACATAATTATTTTTCAAAATACCTTCCCTCAGATGATATGCAATGGTCTCATCATTCAACCACCTTTTCAAAAGAAGTCCTTTTCTGGAATCTGCTTCAAAGAACACTGCACGGCTGAAATAACTTCAGAATATGTATTAAATTTTCTTCCACGGAGCTTCTCCTTCAACGTCGGAAACAGACAAAAATCGTATGGTGCGAGATCAGGATTGTAAGCGGGATGTGGCATGATTTTAATATTGCATTTACTAATATATTGCTGAACAGATGTGGCGACATGAGGACGAGCATTATCGTTATGTAATGTCCAATTCCCTACCAGTTCATGATGCATTCTCGATATGTGTTGTCGTAAAAATTTCAAAACTGAAACATAATATTCAGCATTTAAAGTAGTTTTCGGAGGCACAGCATGCTGATAGATTGCACTTTTATGATCAAAGAAAAGAATCATCATGACCTTTCCAGCAGATTTGCTTTGTCGGATTTTTTTCGGAGGCGGAGAATCAGAGTGTTTCCATATACTTCTTGCGGACTTGGTAAGGGGATCAAACTGATGCACCTTAGTTTCATTATCTGTTATCACAGTCTTTAGGAAATTCGTATCATTTTGAATCATCTGTTTCCAGTCTCAACATTGGTGAATTCTTGTTTGCATTTGTTCTTTAGTAAGGTGATGAGGGACCCATCTGGAACAAACATGGCGAAGCTGTAAATTGTTGCGTAGAATGCAAAATATCGACGTTTTCGAAATGTTAGTTGATGCCGCTATCTCCTTACATGTCATTCGCCAATTTTCTTGCAAGATTACCCACACAGTGTTAACATTTCAATCATTCACAACACTTTCTTGTCGGCCAGGTTTAGGGGCAAGTTCTGCAGACAAATGTCCTTTTTTTAAATCACCATGCCATCTAAAAATCATACACTCACCAAAACATTTGTCTTTGTAAGCTTTTATCATTAACTTAACTGTTTCCGGGGCTGTTTTGCTCAAACAATAGCAAAATTTTATGGTACAACGCATTTCGTTTTTTAACTTTGAATCACTCACCTCCATTTCTGTAGGGCAAATAAAAACAGTTCTTTAAAAAAGCACGAAACTAGGAAAATAAAATTGTCTGCTTCAATTAGAATATTTATAAACTTACAGTTAACAGTTTGAAAAAATCGCCTGCAGTTTTTTTTTAGTTTCGCGGTGTTGCCACTTCGTAAAACAATAACTCTCAGTTTTTATGGAAGGCCCTTTGTAAGTTTGAGCATTACCAATGTAGTATGAGTTTACTTTTGTTTTATTGTAATTTATGCTTAATATCCAACATTTGCAGACATTTTTATATTGTTTTTAAATATATATAAATTTCTAAAATAGAAGGAAAATAAATTTTCATGATTATTGTACAAGACACATCTTTTTACAGCTTATCTAGCATATTTTCCCGCCTGACAGAAAAATTAACGAAGTGATAATGTTTGCATATACACCCAGACTGCACAATAATGCATGTAAAATTTCCTTCAACATTCGAACATAATTAAACCGAATAACTGTGATTTGAAACCTTCTGTAATTCTTCACTTCATTTTTCTTGATATTCTTGTTACATTTACGATTAAGGTTTACAGAACTTTAGCAGATATTTTTGATAACAGAAACAAAAGAATTCTTTTATAAGAATTACTGTTCTTGTAACAATTTAAACTAGTCGGATGTGCCAATCCCAAAACTTTCTTCTATCTCAGACATGTTAATACTTCAAAAATCATTATCACATCGCCAATAAAATCAATATTTGTCGTCATTCTGTTGTACGTCAGCTGCTCGCGAAGCACCTTTCTTTGCACTAGCAGCCGATGTAGAACACAACTAAGAAAAGTCCTTCTGGCCTGTACCGGCAGAAAGAGATAGTCTCCCTATTGCCTGTTTTTTTTCCCGCTAATTTTACTAGAAAACACAAAGCTAAACGATTGGAACCCGATTACAGGAGATTCATTCCCAATTCTCGTCAATATTGAATTTGAATGAGAATGTCGCCAAATTAGTCAGTTATAGCCAAGTTGGCTTCATTTACGCAATCTATTTTTGTCGGCAAATTCGGATATTTCTCCAAGTGTCGCCAAGCTTGGCGATAATTCAATGCGGGCGAATATGAAAATATAGTGTTGGAACAATAGTTTCAACAATGAAAGAAAATTTGCCAGAAACCACGTTCAGTAAAATTCATAAATTAAACTCGTTTATGGAGGAATACTGCTGTCAGCGACCCTAACATTTCAAACTGCTATATCTCAGCCATTTTTTAAGATAAAGGCAAAACAAAAATTGTTTCGGAATCCCTGGATCAAGGCCGGACATTTAACTGAAAAAGCATTTACGATTTCTATTTTTTTGTACATCTTATTGAAATTGAAATATTTAAGTGGTTATTACAGCGCCCCTCGCCGGCGGAATATCCCCAAATTGAACTGGGACCTACAGGCCATAGTCAAATACATATACCAAAATTTGGTTCCATTCTGTGCACAACTTCATATATTTTTCGATGATACAATAATGAAAATAGAACAAAAATCGCTATCGTAGTGCCCCTTTCCGGTGAAATACCCCAAATTCAAGAAGGACCTGCTGTCCATATCCAAGAACATAGAGAAAATTTTGGTTTAATTCTTTGCATAACTTCATACACTTTTCGATGATACAATGAAGACAGACACACGGACAGACGGACAGACACACATTTTGTAAAAACATGTTTTTCGGATTCGTCAAAAACCAATAGTCGAAAAAAAAAATCGATTACAATACTTTCTTCTATTATAGATAGGAAAAAGTAAAAAGCATTTAAAGCAAATCGTTAATGTAATAATCAATCCTGAAATGTTTTTTGTTTAACCACTTGCCTCCGTCATCAGGCATGCGATCGTTCCCCCCCTTCCCCCCCAAATTGGTTTCATCGTAGGGCATGCGTACATTGCTTCCAAATCTTCCAGTTTTAAGAGTCACTTTTTCCAAACAGAAATATTCACTTTAGTTAAAGACAGACATTTGCTATTAAATAAAATGAAAATTTCTATTCGGAAACAGGACTAATCATATCGGAAGATTTGGAACTTTTTCAGTTTTGGTTTAAAAACTTTGCCGCTATGTATGCGATGCTTTTGAAAATGTTTATTTTTCGCTGTCAGTGTTGTATCTGATGCGTTCATTACTTTCCATCATTGAGTTAAAAAACTTATTTTATTACTTAGCCTTGTGACATACCCTTCCGCCCTGTGCACTTGAAAAGTGTCCATGACACAAATTTAACAAACAACAGGAATTTATTTAAAAAAGGTAACGAAGGAATTGACAGAGGAGCGGGCTGACTTAAATATAGGCGGTCTAAAGTCTGAGAGAGGGAATCTTTTCTCAAAGGATTTATTAAATTCAAATCACTTAGCTCCAACAAAATGAACTCACTATTCGTATCTGCAGAAGCCTAAGAAAAGTCACTTTAACTCACTATAAAATGTCACTATAAAGACTGTAATGTCACTATAAAAGAGAACCAAGTGAATTCCAAAAATCCTTTGTTCGTAAACACGAAAAATAACTTCTTACCACGCGGACGAAACACACTGCTGTAAATTCTAACTGAAATCGACAGTGGGGAGCTCTGCTTGTTGTCAATATGTGGAAAACTCTGCGTTCACAATCCAGAACTAGATTACCTTTCGACGAGATCCGTTCAAAATCCATAGAATTCAACTTCTGCAGCACTATATATTGCAACCACACAGCCACAGATAACTTATTATCATACCATCGCAAGAGATAATCGTGATAATCCGATTCCGTTAGACTGAGACATACTTTCGAAACTTAAAGAAATGTCAGAATAGATAGCTCACTCACGTACGAGTGTTATAATTCAAGAAATCACGATCGCACGGAAAATCTCAAAACTCACTCGACCCCTAGACTACATTTAAAAGAGTAGCTAGACACTATGCTACATGTAGAGCCCAATTTACATGTAACTCACTACATCTAAAAACATCTGAAAACAGTTTTTTTGCGATTTCTTGTAAATTTAAATGTAATCTGTAGGTAAAAGGAATTCCAAGCTTCACCCGTAGCTTTTTTTATGCATGCGCAAGCTTTTAATAATAATAAAAATATATAATCTCCTAAACCATACAAAATATTCTTATACAAAATGTATTTACAAGTTCAGAAGGAATAAGATTATTTAAAGAATTTTTAATCTCTAAAATAGCAATAAAATGAAGTAACTTTTAAGTGGTTAAATGTTTTAATTTGATTTGTATTTCATTCAGAATCAAACATAACTCTGGTTAGACATTAACAAAATAAATAAAAAAGAATTGTATAGATAAAATGAAGAACAAGCATTATGATATTTTAGCAAATTTATACAATACGAATGAGAAATAGCTCACACAGATCTAGCCATGAGAGTAATTTTTAAATTTTTCTCAAGCAACATAACGAAAAAAAGTGAGCTTCCTTAGTAGAAAATCAATATTCGTTTTATTATTGGCACTGGATCCCACTGTTATTTCAATATTGAAGTCATTGGAAATACTTCCAACGAAATAACAATATTAGTTATATATGGATTTTACACTGAAAATATTTGACCTGAACTGCCGCTATTACAGAAGTATTGGTATATAAAGTGGAAATATTTGCAATGAAAAGCCCATAATGTAGTAATATTGAATATCTTAGGGACTGTTCTTGCTAATATTGCACCAATATTCACAAAATTCAATTATTCTAATATTGAGGCACCATTTTATTCCAACGCTGCCAATATTTGCCAACATATAGCAAAGAAGATAGCTAATAGAAATAATATCTCAGAAATTACATGATGATTGGCTGAATATTATTTTGCTACTATGGTGATGACGGGGATTGATTGGAAAAACAAGTGGTCAAGAAAACTAATAGTTTCTCCTAACAGTTGTACAACAGCTTAGTTATACTAACACGTTTATGAATAACCATTTAACAGTTTCGTTTTTTTGACACAATAAACTAAAAATAGCGACAAAACACCATTTTTTCCTTACCAAAATATCTGCTTTAATATAATCGAAAAATGCCTGCAAATTAATAAAACGAAGATTACAGTTAAAAATTAGTGGTATTCATAAGCCTTTAATAACGAAGCAAGCAAACTCTTCTTCCCCGAGTGGCGTTTGGACAAAACTGATAAGGGGTTAAATAACGTTAATACGAGTTGAAAATGGAAAAAATCACGTTTTCTTAATGAAGCGTAAAATATATTTTGTGTCGGAATAATTCTAAAGAAAGAAATCTGAAAGTAATAAATAAATGGCTTCTTTTGACATAAAAGGTTTCCTTAATGTACTAATCCTTTCTAACTCTCTGAAGATGTATGTTCACGATGACATCTGTTTACGAGATTAATCAACCACAAGCAACAGGTGATTAAAATTAATAAATCCAGATTTATTACGTGGCATTTTGTGTGAAATCGTAAAGCTAATTCTAGCATTTGTGAGAAGTCGGAAAATATTGTAGACCAATAACATGATGATTTCCTGCTGTTTGTTTATTTGAAAAATACACGATGAAAAAAAGAGTGATTAAATGTTTTAAAAAATTAAATTATTACCTGTTGCTTTTTTCACACAAACAATTGTTCAACTACAAACTGATAAGGAACGGGTGATTAAAATGAAGAAACTCCGATATATTACATGAAATTTTATGTGAAATCTAAGAGCTAACTCCAGCATATTCTCTAAATTTGAAGTCAGAGATTTACCAATAAGATGATTATTTCCTCCTTGTTTCATAATTTGAAAAGTACGTGATTAAAAAAGTACGTGATTAAGAAAACTACGATAAAAAAAAAAAACAATTTAAAATATTCGTGTTCTTTCTTTCCATAGGAAATCTTAATAAACAAACTAAATCTAGTATTTCACAGAATTTTTAAACTATACAGGTGATTTACTTTAAGACATTACTTTGGAAAACGCACAATTTGGAACAGGTTATTAAAAATAAATAAATAAACTATTTGTACACCATACGAATTCTCAGTAGAATAATTAAATTTCGTATTTGACATTACACAAGAAATATGAAAAAAATTCAACTTTTATCAATAAAAAGATGATTTTTTTCTTAAATGTTACAAAAGAAAATAAAAAGGTTAATTTTGTAAAGAATCTTAAAATATACCTACTGCTTTACTAATGGATTTTATTTTTGCACAAAAATAGGAAAAAATCAAATAATAATATTAAATATTATCTAAATTTAAAATTACCTCCATACTTTAAAATTATTGATTCGAATACAACGATAATTTAAAATTATCTCCATACTTTTTATCTCCAAATTTAATCCTCCTTAATTAATACAATATCGTATAAATAATATAAAATAAATATGTAATATAATATAATATAAATAATAATAATCCCTATTTACCTACATCGTATTACATGCGGCTATCTTACATATAAACATTTTACATACTTAAATGCATCTTACATTACACCCCATCTTACATGTATGCATTTTACATTTATCTATTTCATGTACTTTTATACTCATTTCAACATACATACATCTTACAAATACATGCAGCTTACAATATTTATCTTATAAGATACAGACATTTTACAGGGCTTACTACAATATATACACATACTTAAATACAACAATTTACAAATGCATACAACATATATATACATACATCAACTATGCATACGCATACAGCATACAACATACCTACAAATTATGTCACTTACCATATGTACAATGCATATGCATAAAATACTTATATAAAATGTACAACATTGCTTTTCCATCAAATGAAAATAACAACGAATCTTGCCACTAATATACACAGAATCTTAAGTTGATTGATCTACTATGATCCGGATTCAATTAAAACGTAATAAACGTACTATACATAAAAAAAAATCCGAGCTATTCTGTTCAAATAAAAGAAAAAAAGTACCGTTTTATTTCGTGTAAGTTTCTTTTATAATTAATTATATGTAGTTTATTTTGTCACATATTAAAATTCACCTTAACTTTTAAAAGTTCAATAGCAACACCATAATTTTATTGCATATTTAAGTTCCCCATGACAAAAAATACGGGAAGACAAATTGGCATAAATTTTGAATGATAAGTTTGTGGGATATAAATTATTCTAAACTACACCAATCAATGTTAAACATTAACGTCCGATTTTTGGCAAACATCAAACAGTAATTTATGTATTGTTTTACATTTTGTTTGATATGTTACTTTTTAATAGCCCAAACATTAAGTGCATATATATGTTGAATAATACGCTTTTAAAATATTAATTATAAATTAATAATGCGATTATAAAAAAATCATTACTAGAAACATGCATTTTTTCGTTACCTTTAGAATCTCCATAGTTAGAAACCCCCCAGAGTTGCAATTATTTTTTTACTTCTGACCATTAGTTGTCAAGATATCAGCAGATATATAAATTTGGCAACTTTGAAGGGCTATAATTAAAATTAAAGTAGAAAATTATTTCTTCTACTTTTACGCTAAGTATAGCAGGTAAACGATATATTTATGGATTTCTTGATGAGTACTGTTACTCTCGTTCACAAATTATTGTTACATCATTATTTTAATATTTTTTGCCGCAATATCACACAATTTTCAAAATGCATTTCTCAATATTAACATAGTCCCGCAGACACTTTAACTCAAGTATCGAGTGTTTTTTTTTTTTTTTTAATAGAACAATGCGAATTTAGATTCGGTGTAAATAATACACGGTAATAGAATAATGCAAGAATATATAAGGCTTCGTACTGTGATTTTCAAACTTTGTAAGAGAAATAAATATGTGCACTGTTCCTCAAGATAATTTCACAATAACAGAACTGTAAAAAATCAAGGACAAATAACTTTCATGCAAACAGCTTTTTTCAACGACTTTTAGAATTGGAGTTGTAAGTATATTTCGGGGGATTAGGATTTTTGAATGTACTGTACACTTAAACTGAGATATCTTCAATAATCTGGGGGTAATTTTGATAACAATGCTTTTCCAATAAATGAAATTAAAGGCTATTCTGTTGCTAAAAAATATTTTACACGAAATACGGTATTTTATAGACAATTTTAACCTTGAAATTGAAGCATCAATGCAGTATTTTGCTTTAAGAAAGAAGCTTCGAACAATATCAATACATCATATAAAGAAATGCGATAGTTGCATTTCCTTAAATATAACTAGAAAAACACATAACTGAAAAACAAATTTTTAAAAATAATAAAAAATCTCCTGGATTATACACGTTTTTTAAAAAATTTGATGGAAAACTCAAAGAATATTTCTACACGAGTTCACACTAGTAAATACATATTTTTTAAAATTTTAAATGAACATTTATCTGCATTTATTTTACTGATCATGAGGAAAATTTCACAGAAATCTAGAAAGGATTGCATAAAAATGTTTGCGTCAGACGGTGAGTAATTTTGCCAGCCAAGGGTTTCTATAACAAGATGAGACATGATTAATAAATAAGTGAATGCATGCAGAATTTTACCCTTTTTAACCAATATAGTAAATTAGACTTGTTATGCCTATCTTAATTTTGTTTGCGAAAATGATACTGCATTCAAAGATTATTCTACAGTTTTCTAAAGGATAAAGCTGCTTTGACTGTTTAAAAATTTCGTTTGTCGCTTAAAGCATTCTTTTATAAGACACATGAAAAATCATATTTTATTGGTTGGAAAGCGATATAAAAAGTGAAAGGGTAATTTTGCAGCTATTCTGAAGCTGATTATTTATATTAAGAAGTGTGCTACAGAGAATAAGCAGTAACGAACGTTTTTAGCACTTTTTTTTGACAGCATTTACAAATCAGTGGGTATTCTAGCTTCGCCACTCAATCTAGCTTTTCAATCAATCAACTCGACCTTATAGAAAATGTATCGTCACATATTTTTATAGTGAAATACGTATGAATTTTCTCTATGATCTCGATCTTCTTTATAACTTTTAAGTAAATAACGTTTTGATTCAAAATTTGCATTTTACTGTGAATTGATTCCATCTCATTAAAAGTTTACATTTTTTAAGACAGTATCAATTTTACTAGCTTTTTACAAAAAAAAAAAAAAAAAAAAAAAAAAAAAAAAAATCTTTTATTGTTCTAGGTTTTGCTCATCACCTGTCATGCTGCCGTTTTTAAATATATCAATAAAAAATTAAAATATTTTTACTTTATATATATAGTATGCCCACTAAAGTTCCTTGCCACCTTCTTCTGAATCTAAAATAGCCATGCGCTACTGAATGAAACCGCCTACGGCGCCACCTAGCAGAAAATTGCGGAGTTAGCATTCCTATCTCGAAAACGGAAAGAGATAGAGAAAAAAAGTGATTTACAAAGTTGTAGAGCCTTGTGGACATTAATGCGAAGACTAGAACGGTTAAAACGCGCATTTGTTTTTTCGTGATTTCCTACACTGTGACGTGACAAAACGAATTTAGACAGAAAGAAACAACCAGTTATGAAACAGCAGGTATATGCGACCCCTTCACAAACATTGCAGGACCTAAAACGACGCATTACGGGCGCTTGTGCCAACGTGTCACCACCTATGCTCCAACGTGTGCAACGTGAAATTCAAACAAGGATCCAAATATGCATTGCAGCTTATGATAAGAAGTTTGAACATCTAAAATAAAGGTATATTATAATGACTAGTTGTTTTTTTTTCTTCCTAAGATCGTTTTGTCAGGTCACAGTGTAGGAAATCATGAAAAAACAAATGCACGTTTTAACCGTTCTATTTTGCGCATTAACGTGCACAAATGTCTTTTCGTACTGAATCGATGAAGTTCTACAACTTTGTAAGTCACTTTTTTTCTCTATCTCTTTCCGTTTTTGAGATAGGAATGCTAACTCCACAGCATTTCACCAGATGGCGCAGTAGGCGGTTTCATTGAGTAGCGCATGACTACTTTACTATACCTAGACACTATTTTTATGAATATAGCAGCAGCCGTTACGAAGTTAAGAGGGTGGCAAGTGACTTACGTGGGCATACTGTATATATATATATATATATATATATATATATATATATATACTAGCGGAAGTACCCGGTTTTGCAATTGATTTTATGAATGTTTGTTTAGTAAAATCAAGTCCAAAATTAAACATTCAGTATAAAAACATAATAAAAGAAGCATGCGAAATATTATACGCATAAATCAAATAAAAACCCATTTTAAAAATATATAAATTTATATAATAAACTCATCTGAAATCAGCTATAAATCAGCTAGTTTCCATTCATCATTGGAACAATAAAAGCTGACAATTCACAACTGCTAAGATTCTTTCAGATGTAACTTTGGATGTAAACGAAGTACATGTGCTGCCATTCTAAAAATGTAATGTTTTTGTTTACGTTTTATTTTGAGTTTTAATTTGCGTAATTTTCACTCATTTTTCATTTAATCCGGATGACAGATTACGTACTTAGTAAATAATCTGTGGTCCGAATTGAGCGAGATTAAAACCTTTTGCTGGAAAGTTGTTTCCGAGTATTTTGCTATTTAAATAAATTTGTCATGGTTAAAAAAAAAGGGGGCAAATACAAAAATTCTATGAATTTTATTTTAAAAAAATCTGACATCTTTATTTCAGTTCTTCACTAATAATGAGCTCAGGGGACCTGAACATTTGAGGAAATTTTAATATACATGAATACGCACACGTATATGTGTGAAATAGATTTAAAAATAGTGAAAACGAATTCAGAGAACTTCAGAATGTTAAAATATGGCAATATTTCAATAATAGGGTTTTTATTAGGATTCAATACGTTCCTCAAACTCATATGACGTTATATAATTCACCAGCTGACGTCTTTTCTCCTTCTGACACTTTATACTTAAACAACTACCCGCATTGCAATCTGTTTTGCAACGATTAAAAATGAATTTAACATTAGGAGTTCCTAACTTTAAACCTGCATTATTCTTAAACTACTTGACTGAATGAACTTTCTCGTTTCGTATCCGAAGGTAACATTTACCGAAGAATTCAAATATGATATAAAAATTAGGAATTTAAATTTATAAATGAAATTTCTTTATGAAAAATCAAATAATTTAAAAAAATGAAATATGAAAATAATAATTTAAAAAAATTACTGAAATTTTTAAAGTTTGTTGCAATTTTTTACACAGGGCGATTATAACTAAAGTCCCACTTTCAAAAAGCTATAAAAAAGGAACCACTGATCGGAATTCAGAATGACTTCACATTTTATCTGAATATACTGGAAGAACGAGGAAAGGGTATGGCATAAGAAAGAAAAAGTTCCAAAATATATCAATAGATGGCGTTGTAAGCGGCATAACGAAAGTGGATTCGGCTACAATTGACATTTTTAATCGAAATACGACGACTTTGGAATGAGTTGCACAGTAATCTAACCGTACTGTTCAATGTGCATGAGTGTTTCGGATGTTTGACGGAAAAATTGACTTCCAAATCAGTTAACAGTTGTGGTACTGTAAGCGGAAAGCCCATCCACCACGGAAAGTTCGTACCACATTGGATGGAAAAATCGGTTTTTAATTGTCCTTGGTCCAAAAACCGCATAAAAAGCGCATAATGATTTTGTTTTTATTTGCGCATGAATGTCTTTTAATTTGCATAGTATGTAGTGACCCTGAATGAAGATCTCTTATGTAGGATCTCTAATAGTATGCCGCATACAACGCCATCTATGGATACACTTTGAAACTTTTTTTCTTATGCCTTACCGTTTCTCCCTTCTTCCAGTCTATTCAGTTCAAATTTGAAATCATTCTGATCAGTGGTTCTTTTTTTACAGCATTTTGAAAGTGGGACTTTAATTATAATCACCCTGTCTATTGAGGACCCCTAAACAAAATTTAAGTATAGCATTAATTAATAGACGTTACAACCTTTGATTTGTGCCAGTTACATTTTATACGATGATTTGCAGCGAAATTAGTAGCATTGTATACATTTTTCCCCAAGGCTTTGCATTTTTTGGCTATGTTATAATCGGTATGGTAAACGCATCAGTTGCTCCACTCCCCTTCTGATTTTTTTTTCGGTTGTGCATTATGAATGCATTTTATCTCATAAAATAAATGAAGAACTTCTTTCAGAGAACATGTACTAATCAAAGTTAAAAATTCATATTTCGCAATTTCAAATGCTGTTGATATTATTTAAAAAGTCAACGATGCATTTAGGGATTTCTCAGTGAGCATCTTTACTCTCAGCAACTAATTTTGAAGAAAAAAAAAATTAAACAGAGTGTAATTAATTGTTCTTTAGCTTTAAGAAATTATATGTATACTTATATCACGCCAGATAGTGCAATTTAGCAAAAGTAGTTTGGCACAACAGGATGTTCCTTCAAGTAACATTTCTTTGTTGTTCATATAACCATGTTTAACCATATTGTTGTCAATATATCTCATTTTGAGATGTAATTGACTATCATATATTAAAATTTTTACAGTGTGCATGAAGAACAATATAATTATGTAAGATAGCTTGAATACATTGAAAAATGCATAGTAGTATTGTGCAGCTGAAATTTAGTTATTTTGTGTGATACGAAATTGAATTACGTTGTTAACAACATAATTAAATTTCGTACCAACTGGCCAATTTTTACAAAAGTTAGAACTTAGAAAAATCGAAAAAAGGGGCAAAAACACTCCATTTTTGGATTCTGATCAAATTGCAATGGAACCAGCACTAATACGAATCCTTCCAATAATAAAAAAATAAAATAACAGAAAAATAAAAGAAAAAAAAACATGGAAAAGCGATGAGTCACGCATATATTATGTAACATTTTCCAACACTTCTAAAATACTTTTACAAATCTTTACCGTTTAATAAAGTGAAGGCTGATGTATAAGTAAGAAATTTGAAAAATGCATAACATATTTAAAATCCCAATTTCAGGAATTACCTACGATATTCGGAAAAATATCCGAATTATTTTATGCAGCCCTGTATATGATCTATAGATTTATATATATGTTACGGTCAATATGATTAATACGGTCATTATTAATAATAACCAGTTATTATTAATAATGACCGCGGTTATTATTAATAATAACCAGTTATTATTGATAATGACCGTGGTTATTATTAATAATAACCAGCCATTATGTTCGGTTATTATTAATAATAACCGGCTATTATTAATAATAAAACCGGCCATTATTAATAATACTATTATTAACCCTCTGAGCGTCTGAAAGCATTTCTGCATTTTCATAAAAATATTTGTAAAACTTAAAATAATTAAAAATTTTTCTCCCCGTTTGTTTCTAAAATACACTTCATATATCTCAAAATAGAATTTTGTTAAAACATTTTTTGTCTAGAGCCGATTTAAGTTGTTTTTGGGAAACGGAAAAATACGGGCAAAAAGGTTAGCGGGTAATAACCGGCCATCATTAATAATAACCATTATTAATAATAATCGTCATTATTAATAAAGACCGGATTAATCATATTGACCGTAACATATATACTACAGAGAATGCCAAATTTTACTACAGTTAGGTAACGCATAGGACAGTTTAAAAATCTCCTTCAGGAATTTCCGCCAATAAACGGAAATGTACTAGAGATCTTTTATGCTGCACTAATATGACCTGTAGAATTTATACACACCAAGTAATAGGCAAAAAATTAGTTAAATTTAAAAAGACTTTGCTCAACTAAAAGCATACTTCCAGCAATTATTTTTAACATACAGTACTTCAATCGAATTATTTTGTTTGCTATACACAGCCTCTTGTAATGGAACCTCAATAATATATATGAATTGTCTGGTGCTAAAGATATAGGCCCTGTGCAGTCTAGCGTTGTCTTCCTGTAACAGGCAATCATTACCTATTGCACCAGAATAAGGGCGCACATAAGCATCAAGGATAACATCTCTATACACGTAAGGATTCACGGTTCCACGTGGAAAGACAAGGAGTTCTGTGCGTAAAACCTAAGAGATACCAACACTGCCTCCTCCGTATGAATCTCTTTCACGAATGTTTGATGGATGATAACGTGTTCCCTGTTCTCTCTAAATCAAACAACGCCTACTATCGCTTTGGAGGCTAAACCGGGACTCATCCGTAAAGAGAACACGCCTCCATTGATCAGCCGTCCAGTGGACATGTTAACGTGCCTACATCAAACGTTCCCCCCGGTGGCGTGAAGTGAACGGCACACAAATTGCTGGCCGCCTCGTGTAAAGTCTATCTTCGTGAAGTCAACCTTCTAAGCACAGTAGACATTGAGGATCTAGGATGAGATGGGGTTGCGGTTCTATTCCTTCGTACACATAACCGCAAATATTGGTCATCGGCGCTTGTCGAAACTCTTGGACATCTTCTGCTGAACCTTCTTGAGCCTGAACCAGTGGTTTGAAATTGTTGTCAAAGCCTATGAACCACAGCAGGTCTCACATTTAGCCATCTAGACACCTCTGTCTGACTTTGTCCTGCCTCCAATCTCCCAACAGCTCTAAATCGCAGTTCTGCGGGCAAATGATGCCTCGAGGTCATTGTAATAAATTTTATAATATTACTATCACAGCGACAACTGCAGCCTTACTCTCTAACGTGATTTTTATGATCCTCACAGATGCCGCAATGCGATTGCAGTGCCACTAATTTGAATTTGGTATTTTTATTCAGCATCTTTTATTTAACAATATATGCAAATTTCATTACTTTCTTTTTGTACGAGTTATCGCTATTTTTGGGATTTTTCCTTAATTTTTGGAAACCAGTGTACATAGAATGCCACATTTTACTACAGTTAAGTAACGCATAGGACAGTTTAAAATTCTGCTTCAGGAATTTTACGCCAATAAACGGAAATGTACTAGAGATCTTTTATGCTGCTCTATATATGACCTGTAGAATTCATACACACCAAGTAATAGACAAAAAGATAGTTAAATTTAAAAATGCTTTCCTCAACTGAAAGCGTACTTCCAGCAATTATTGTTAACAGACAGTGAATTCTTTTGTATGCTATACACAGCATTTTGTAATGGAGCCTCAATAATATATATGAATTTCAATATGTTTGAAATTGTGAAACATTATTAAAAAATCCGCAAAAGATTTTTTTCCCCTATACCGTAATGTAACGGAATTCTTTTGAGTATCCGTGTTAAAGAACTAACTGTAAGTGTTATTGACACCATATTCTAGAGTAAGCCTCTTGTAGTGCACCTCAGTGAGATATATCCATTTCAATAAGTTTGAAATTATGTAACATCATTAAAATAAACCTCAAAAGATTTTCCCCATAAGCGTAATATAACGGAATATAAGGGAACTATAAGTGCTACACACTTCATTTTAAATTCCGAACATGTCATAGTAAAGTTCAATAACATATATTAATTGTATGAAAATCCGAGTATATTTACGCGAGTTAAAGCTCGGACAGACAGACAGACAAACCGAATTCATAAACACTTTTCAACTATATTGGAAAGTGTTAAAAAGAAAACACTAGCACCCAATTTCCCTCATTTACCTTAAATTAAGAAAACATACGAATTGTATAATCTTCTTTGTTGGAAGTCGGTTGAAAGTATAATTGTTATGGTCAATTTAAAAGCTATATCACATGTTTATTCCGTCTTTGAAATGCGTTATTCAATAGCGATTACATTGTAGGTCATATGTAATATGTTTTACAGATAAAGAATGTTTATGTAGATAAAGAAGTGAGATTTTATACTTAAGGTAACTAAAGCATGACATGTCAAAAAAAGAAAAAAAAGGAGGGAGGATTTTGCATTGAAATTTTCAAAGCTTGAACAAAAGAAAATGTAAGAAGTTTCTAGAGCAATCATAATGGCAACAAAAGTATAGAAAATATCTCAAACAATGAATATGGGTAGAAAAATAAAACTTTATTCTGAAGGTTTTAAAGCTTTCGATAGTCCTTGAGATAGTTATTTGATGGGGAGAGAGGTATTGTATATCCAAACCACATTCGCATACATATCTATGAATTATTTTTTAAATGTGAAATTGAGAAGGTAAAATTGAAAAGTTTTTCGATGCTTTAGTTAATTTCAAACATTTGATGCAGTACATTAATTATTTTTATCTAACCGTAATTAAGTTTTTATAAAAATAAAAAAAAACTAAATTCTATTTTTCAATTATGAATTACAGTCTGTTTATATTTTAAATCTAAGGTAAATCCTTATTGCAATACATAAATAAAATAATTAAGGGGTTACATGTGTTCTCAACGATGGAAAACTCTGACATATTTTGGATTTTCTTTTTAGGATGGGAGTAAAATTAATTGAAAATCTAAAAATTCTACATTGTTTTTTTATTGCTTCAAGTATTTAAAACTATTTTTTTCTTAAATTTGGTCACATATTAAGTCGAAAACCTGCAGCCGCGTTGACCTGTACCAAAATATCCGGGCTCGACGGGCAGCATCCTTACTTCCTGTAGAAACGAAAAAAAAAAAAAAAATGGAATCTCAGTTTTTTCTTGTAAAATAAGGTTGTATCTAAGAGTTATCGGCTCAAATTTTTAAATTTTTGAAAAATAAAAAAATTGCGCTATTTTGAAAAAAAGTTCATTTTTCGTCTAAAATTTTGATCTTTGAACTTATTGGAAAAACATAAAAAAGTAATATTTTCAAAAAATGGCTCGATGCCCTTAGAAAATTTAATTATGCATAGATAAGTGCAAATTTGATCCAAAAATGTAAAAAATTGTTCACAATTTCTGCCAATGTTGAAAATGTAGTTTCCAGAAAATCAGTTTAAAGTTTTAGAAAAAAAAAATATACTGAAATTTTTTTTTTCAACTTACACTTAATTTGCTATTCCTGCGCCATTCTGTGGACCCTCCTGTGTCTCAATCTACCCGTTTAAAATATTTTTGTTACATCTACGAATCTTTAGTAGAATCCTTTCGGCGAGGTTGGTATCGATTTTTGCTCATATATTTCTTACTAATTGAGATATCACTTTAAATATTTTTGACCATCATTATACACACTGTAAGGATTTGATTGCTGTAAAAAGAAAATTGATTTTTTGAAAGTTGAGAACGTATGCAAATAAGAAACACAATGTTTAAAGTATTACCTTTTTCTAAAACCGCCTAAGCGTTCGAACTGTCTTTATCTATCATCTAGTTTCCGAAGTCAAAGGCATATGTAACGAAATTTATAAATTTCCGTTGATTGCGCTTAGCATATAAGATAAATACAGGATCATTAAAAGAAGACTGGACAAACTTTAAGAGGTTGTAGAGCATACAAAGCAAACAAATTTTCTATAGGAAACTAGAATCTTAATTTATTTATTAAAAAAAAAAAAGAAAAAAGAAAGAACAGAACTTGAATTTGGACATTTGTTCATTAAAAAAAAAAAGAAGATATTTTAAAGAAATTTGAAATAGACTGGCTTTTTTTCTGTGAAATGTAGAATATCACAAGAAGTGGGTATGAATCATGCAGAAAAAGCGCTGAATTATACGCTCCATATTTTAGAATGGAATTGACAGTTCATACAGATTCATCAATTGAAATTCGTGCACTTCCATAACTTTTCTTACTATAATTGCACTTCACAGAAACAAAAGTAAATTTGTTGAAAATTGCTTTCAGATATCTTCTTTTTTTTTTTTTATTAAAGTTACAAACAATAGTTACGGTGTGAGATACCCTATAGTTTTTAGGGACGAAAGTGAATTAAAACCATGGTTTACTATTCAGTTTTTTTCTTTCGTTTTAGTATGTTCTTTCACATACTGAAGTTTGTCCAATATTTTTTTAATTACTCTGTAAATCCCATATTTACTCAAACCTAAGATGACACCATTTCTAAGACCTTTTTTTTAATTGCGAAAATAAGGAATTTTCTTTAAAACTCGCAAAAAAAATATTATAATAATGAAACTCACATGGTAAATCTTAATTTTATTTTTTCCCAAAATTTCGCAAATTGATATTCATTGCTCTTAGACATCTCTCGGTTTACATTATGAGATAAATCACTACAAAATTTTCCAATGTTACTTTCGGATGTGGCTTTATTGTCGGATTTTCACGAATACCGTTATTTTCAGTAGCATCCATAGCATTTGAAATAATACACTTAGGAAAAGAACGCTTATCTGAATGATTTAGAAATGAAAGTTCATGAATCTAAAACTCGCTTCCAGTTTTTGCCAGTTGCATATTTGCAGATATTAGAATTCTTCACGTATCGGGTTGCATTCAACTTGGACCCAAAGTTCTGCATAAGGTCAACTCAAAAAATTTCATCAACCCGAAATCCGACACACTTCAATCCAAAACATACCCGAACCCGAAGTGGAAAAAAAAAATCCATATTTTAATACTATTGTGCATTAATAGTGTACAATTATGTATCTAATATCAATTTTATCTTTTTGTCTAAAAATGAACATAAGTACACTCATTAATATTCAAATAAATAGTTTTTTAATTGAAAAATATTCAAGACTTTCTTTTAAAAATCAGGTCAACCTGAACACGAACTGAAAGAATGAAAAATAAACCCGAAAAGTTTAAAGTCAATCCAAGCCGAAACTGACGCAGAATGAAAAAAAACTAACGTCAATACAATCCGACCTGAACAGCGGGTCGGGCGGGGTTCGGGTTGAAACGGGTTTTCTGACCCGATTCAGGACTGTAAGCTAGGCATGAAAATGAGAACAAATTGTTGTTTCTGATCTATGAGGCGTATTCAAATCAAACCCGTTCGATAGTTCTACTAAGGAGAACATCAATAAAAGAAACACAAAACTGAATGAAATAGAAAGAATAGTATATATTAAATCTTACAGGAAACACACTTGTTTAGAAAAAGTCAGCCATGGCGTTGAGACACACATCCCATTGTTTGGGAAGGAGTCGAACGCCGTCGGTAAGGAAGATTTCGATTGCTGCTTGAACGTTTAATTCACTTGCCAAGTCATGGTGCATCTTGACCACAGTGTCAATATCCACAATCAGTGTCTCGGTAACAACTTTGTGCGCCTGACCAGGACGCGGAAAATCCGTCGTTTCCTCACGGCCGTTGCGGAACATTCACGACCAATCCGTAACAGTTGTCTTTGATAACCACTTTTCTCCATACACAGCAACCATTCTCCGATGAATCTCAACAGGCTTGCAACCTCTGCTAACAAAAACTATAGTACTGCACGTTGGTCATGTTTGGACGGGTTCGTAATCACTCCAGCCATCTTTAACGTACTGCCACCTTCAAACAACGAAAGCAGAACGACCGTTTCGCAACGTAATGCATAGTATTTATATATGACGTTACTTGTTTCATGCGCATTTCCCACTTTAAGCACCTACTTGTCAATTTGCACGCTTCAAACGGTTTAAATTTTCATATCAAGGTTTCCCATATAGCTATTATTTTAAAAATCGTTAAACAGACATGCAGAAATACTGCTGTTTAAAAGCTTTGTATTTAATGGTTTAAGGGGCAAAAGAAAGAGTTTATTGTTTTAGACATTCAACCATTTTTGAGAAATTTATATTCAATGATTTAATGAGCTTATGATCTAATTCTATAAGAAATGTACATAGCTTAGGCAAAAAGGAACGAAATTGTGAAGCTTAATCTCTTAAAAAGACCAATTATCTACTTAAACAAGCCGACTCAATGCAGTTAATTGAAAGAGAATCCGCTTAATAATATATTATGCTTGAAATTATCCCATGAACATTGGATAATATCAATATCTATAGCTGTTTATCCAGTATGATCATATAGTAGTCTAATAATGAAATAAAAATGAGAATATTTTTGAGCAGAATTTTTTATTATAATGTAGTGTTTAATTAGTGAGTAGAGAGAATAGGTGAGAGGTAGAGTGACTTAGTTCATTTTAAATAAATAAAAAATTGTTTTGTTTTTTTATCGATTTGTTTAAGGCAAATTATCGGCTAATTAGCTTTTTTTTTTTAAAGAAAAAGAAAAAAAAAACTAGTAATTTGAATTAAGCTCTTCTTTCTCTCTAATTTTGTGCTAAAAAAAAAAAAATAAATTTAAGCAATACATTTTAATTGTAAACTCAGACATCTAAATTTAAAGCTTTAATCTAAGTATGGACGTTTTAAATGACGTTGCTTAGATATAAAACACAAATCATTAATGAAAAATTTAAAAATTATGTCAAAATGACATGCTGATATCTTATTTGATACTGCCAATAGAACATCCATAAAGTTCTTTACATGTTTTATCACATATAAACTAAAATTAAGCTAACTCACGAAGTCATTTTAGTAAATAAAATGTATTGATCATATCCGAGTACAAAACTAGAGGTAATTCGAAATTTTGGAGACGATAATTCCATAAATAGCAAGAAAGAAAAGTCATTCGTTAAGAATAGATTATAAAACACTTTCCAATATATTCAGAATTCTGTAACAAAACTTTAACATTTAATAAGGTGAAAGATGATATATAAGTAAAACATTTTGGAAAACGCATAACACATTTGAAAACCAAATTGCAGCAAATATCATCTATAGTTGGAAAAAATATTCGAATTATTTTGTGCAATCCTGTACATGATGTATAAGATTTCTATATATTCTACGTAGTATGCACAAATTTAGTTTAGTTAGGAAGCGCATAACACAGTTGAAAATTCCCCTTCAGTAATTTTCGTCAATAAAAGGAAATGTACTCTAACTGTTTTGCGTACTTTTGTATATGATATATAAAATTTATACACACCAAGTAAAAAGCAAAAGTTAAATTAAAAAAGTCCTTCCGGCCTGTACCGATAGGAAAAGGTAGCTTTCATAGTCCATGTTTTTAAAAATTCAACTCATTTTACTCAAACACCCGAAGCAAAAATGCTCGGAACCCGATTATAGAAGATTCAGTCACTGTTTTTGCTAATGCTGAATTTGAAGCGAATTTCACCATGAGAGTTACAGCATAACAAATATCAGATTGTTTGAAAATGTCAGCCACCCAGAATTTGAAACTGCCATATCTCAGTCATTTTTTAAGATTTAGCCAAAACAAAAAATCTTTTCAATTTATAATTTTTTGTACACATTTTACACTTTTTAAAAATTAAATTTTTTTTAACTGGCCGCCATTTTGAAACAAGATGACGGATGAAGCTGACTAACGAACTCGGTCAAGACCATGGTATATCCTATACACATACTCAGTCACATCCAAATCGGTCCATAAATAAGAGAGTACAGCATGACATATGTCAGACACACACACACACACACACACACACACACACACACACACACACATATATATATATATATATATATATAAGTCAACATTTGAACGAAGGGTGGTCTGGTGGTCATGATCGGTGAAAATATACCAAAATTTTTTGGAATTGCTTCTCTCCGAACGGCTGCAATAGTTAGCTTTTTGTAATGAAAGCTACCTAAAACACGTACCACAAGGGAAAACGCACTTCCAACAATTATCGCTCATGGACTGTACTGTAAACGAAATGTTTTGTGTGTCCCTGTAAATGAACGATAAACGCTATTCACACTATATTCTACAGTAAGCATCTTGTAGTGCATCTCAGTGATGTATATCAATTTCATTATCTTTGAAATAGTATACCATCATTAAAATATACCGCAAACGATTTTCCCCCATAGTAGAGATGGGTGTTATTTTCGTAACAGAATAAATATTATCAATATTAACTTGAAGCTTATTATTCAGTAGTAGTTTAACAAAAGTTCCCTGTTAATTTTGGAACGTTTCACATGCAAAGCATTAAAAAAAGGGGAAAAAATAAAGCTGAAAAAATGTTTTAGGAATGCATAGTCACATAGTAATGAAGATAAAATTACCAAAAATTGTTTTATAACTCATAAATCTCACCTGAATCTAAGAAAAAGAAATTATACTGCCACAGAAAGCAATCCTCCAAAAGCATTTAAAACGTTCTTGAAATATTAAAAACAAGAACGAAAAATCATGCGTCAAGCATAGATTATGTAACACTTTCCAACGCTTCCAAAATAATTTTATAAATCATTACCGTTTAATAAGCTGAAAGACAACATCTAAGTAAACAATTTGGAAAACGCATAACCTATTTAAAAACTTAATTTCAGGAATTTCCAACATATACAATATTCGGAAAAATACTAAATACTTTTATTCAGCCCTGTATATGATCTATAGATTTGTATATATACTACATAGGATGCTAAATTTTAGTTTAGTTAGGAAACGCGTAGCACAAAAAAAATTCTACTTCTGGAGTTTCTGTCAATAAACGGAAATGTGTTCGCGAACTTTTGTGCTGCCCTGTATATGAAATACAGAATTTATACACACCAAGTAATAGACAAAAAGTGAGTTAAATTTAAAATCGCGTTCAGTAACTTAAAACGCACTTCGAGGAATTATTGTTAACAGACAGAAGAGAATTCTTTTGTGTGTCCCTGTAAATGAACGGTGACTGCTATACACACAATATCCTGTAGTAAGCCTCTTGTAATACACCTTAGTGATATATATAAATTTCAATTCGTTTAAAATAGTGAAACATTATTTAATTAAACCGCAGACGATTTTTCTCCATAGACGTAATGTAACGGAATTCTTTTGACTGTCCCTGTAAAGTAACTATAAGTGCTATGCACACCCTATTCTATATTAAGCTTCTTGCAAGGCACCTTAGTGATATATATCAATTACAATGTGTTTGAAATTGTGTAACATCATTAAAATAAACCACAAATGATTTTTCTCCATAGACCGTAATGTAACGGAATTCTTTTGAGTGTCCCTGTAAAAAAACTATAAGTGCTACACACTTCAGTTGAAATAGGGAACGTGCTATAGATAACGACAATAACATATAAAAATTGCAGCGCAATCCGAGTATATTTACGGGAGTTAGAGCACGGCCAGACGCCCAGACAAACCGAAGTCATAAACACTTTTCAACTAGGTAGGAAAGTGTTAAAAAGGCGATCGCACTCCTATGAAAGAACAACCACTGGACTTTTCTTTTAATCAATCACCCATAGCTTTCTACCCAATCTACCTCGTAGAGTACAGGTAAATAGATGTACCTCCTTTTTTTTTTTTCTCTCTGTCGCTTTTATATCCAAAACGCTGATATCTCAAGGAATCAAATAATGGAATCTGCTCAAAGATATTGTTTTTTCTTAAATCATTTGATGGAACTGCATTCACATACATTCATATTAATTAGGAGAAATAACCTTCATTGACAGCATGGATATTATACTTAAATCTCATTTTGACGCTTTTCAAAGGTTATTTTATTGTTATCAACAGCTTGTTACGCTCACTGATATATAACTTTAAACCTTATAATTGGTTGTGTAGGATGATCAAAACAGTATTTATTCATATCAATGGATGGGAATGGAGTAGGATCAGGGGTCGGAAATAGAGAAATACAAGTCGTGAAACTACAGTAGTCGCTATTTTTTCTAGTATTTTGTAGTGTAGCGCGCTATATTTGAAAAAATGTGGTGTAACAAATAGCGCGATACAAACAATCAGTAGTTTGTAGCGAGCTTTCATGCTACTTTTAACGCTACTTTAGGAGGGGAGAAAAAAAAGCAACTCTTCTAATCAATTGATCAGAATTCGATTCATTTTTAAAAAAAGTGTTCTCTGCAACAATTTGCAAATGTCAGCAACAAATCTCACTTGCAGTGTCATATTTCTCCATTGACTTTTGCTGATAAAACAAGCCAAAGTGCTAGCTCACCAAAATAATAAATTTTATTGCGGCTAAGACATTGTCTACTAACGCATTATTGGATCTTATCTTTTAATCCGAGTATCTTCTTTTGGAATTCAAATTATGACAGAGAAAAATAAAATTGAACTGCCTGGTTGGCATATAACGAGTATTTTAATGTTATCGAACAACAAGTCAGTGGTAATTACACTGCAACTTGTAAGCTTTGCCAGTTTAAGTTGTCAGTTTCAAAATCACCCGCATTGAACATGAAGCTCAAAGAGGTGAGTTAGCATTTTCTTTATTAATAATAATTACTGCATCGCATCTCGCACTGAATATTTAAAGCCAGTAATCATTAAAGAGAAAATTTTCAAATTAAGATTTCTGGTTACGAAAATATTTTTATCCAATTGTTTGTTATCGCAAAAAATTATTTTTTAATGCGTCTTTTGATCCTTGTGAAATATTTGTTCCATGCATTCATAAAAATTAAATGAATGCATATTCCTTTCTTCCAAATTTCAGTAGATAAAAAAGGCCAAAGAGTACTTAACTTTATTTTTTGGTTACTTACTTTTATTTTAGCATCACAGGCTCTTTATAACTCAAAACATTGATTCGCAATGTTTTATAGTTGATTTGATATCGGTCAGAACACAAACTTTGTTTTTCAATTCGAACACTTACTTTTGATACTATAACACGAATCTAGACTCTCAAATTAGCCTAGTTATAAATTTATGCGAAGTTTCTATGATCAGTTCTAGCTATATTCAATATTAAAAATTTGTTTAATTTTAGAGATCGTTTATAAAGTTAAATCATTACAAAAAATTTTAATATTTTTAACAGAAAATATCATTAGTATTAAAAAGAAAAACCTAACTAAATCAATTAAAAATTCTATCAAATACAAATAATTAACATTGATACATTTTTTGATAAATTATGGTCTCTCAAATTGTAGTTCAGTTGGTTTTTTAAGCATAACTTAAAAATTATTTTAACTATATAATAAACTTTTATACAGAAGTTTAGAAGCGCTTTTAGAAGTTTCTAAAGTTTCTAGTAATCGACATCTTCTAAAACATTTATAGATTATAATTTACATATTTTTTTTCGGATATCAATTTCCTATTTCATATCATGCAATTATGGAAATAAGATACAAGAGATTCTAAAACTTTCAGTCCAAGTTACTTGAAATTTGGTATGTGGGCATAAATTTCAAAGCAGGTTAAAAATATTTTTTTCAAAGTAGAGTGTTGTCATTGAAAATTGCCATTGATACAACATTTTAAAAAGATAGTCCTGAATATTTTTTATTGAGAAAAAAAAATATATATTTAAATATTAATGAGTGCATGCATTTTTATACAAAAAAAGATAAAATTGATATTAGAGATATAATCCTAGACTACATTTCCATAATTGTATTAAAATATGGATTAATTTTCTTTCACTTCAGTTTCGGGTCGGATTCGGGTATAAATATTTTGGGGTTCGGGTCGATTTAAAGTGGACGATTTTTTTTGTCTGGTTTGGGTCGGGTTTTGGGTTAACTTTAAGTAGAATTTTCAAGTTCGGATCAGAAACACATCCCGACCCGTGCAGAACTCTAATTCCGTGTCCTCAGTTTCGAATGTAGATTGAATTTGAATCCTTCAACAAAATCTAAAAGTAGCGAAGTAGTGACTACTTTTGAAATGTTGTTTGTAATCGCTACTTTTTAAAACAAGTAGTTGTAGTTTTAGTTAACTACATTTTTGACAAAGTAGTTGTAGTTGTAGTTTGCTACTGAAAAAAGTAGTTTTTCCGACCATTGAGTAAGGTAAATATATTTTTTAATGTATAAAAACATGCGAGGCAGAAGAACTAGCTTATTAATTTTGGTCGTGTTTGTAGGATATTAGGAAGTTAGGAGACAATGTCTTTGGTCATAGATTTTAATTGATATATGATCAGGGTATAAATTTGTGAAAGTTTTTCGTCGTGCTGTTTTTTTAAAACATGATAAAGGAAAATAATTTTTATATATGCATGTTGATTGATAGGGTTCTTTCTGACGCAAGAAATTTTTGTTGATCCTATTGTTTTAGATTTGTTTTTGTCATTGCTGATTTCGTTTTCTTTCTTTCTTTCTTTTTTTTCTTTTCTCTTTTTTTCTCTTTTTATTTTTTTTTTTGAAAACGAGAGCTAGACACCTTTTCTTCCCTTGTGGTCATATTTTACATAGAATGATTAAAGAGCATCTCATGATTTCTGCACAAAATTCTTAAATTTTAATATTATGTAACTAATTTGAAAAACATATTCATTGAAATTATGTAATGGTAATATTGATAGGAATTAGAAATGATAAAAATGAAAACGGCGATTTTTTGTGTCCATTCATTCATTTTCCAAAGGAGAATATTTTAATTGATAAATTATTTTTTTACAACTAAAAATGGTCAAAATGTATTTTTACTGGATGTTAAGTTTTTAATAAATTAAATTTTTACATTACGTTTGTTTAAAATATACAGTTCATCATCTATTTAGTTACCACGAATTTATGTTAGTGGTAAATTTATTTGAATATATGAATTTTCACTCTAAAAAGTAAAGAATACTTTTACAGACGTAACACACAGTGTAACATTTGAAGTGACATTTAGAATAAAAAAATCGACTGTGAGAAACGATAACCGAAAACTTTTATGACTTTTCCTCATCTATAAAGGTGTTTTCAGATGTTAGTTGTTGTTTGTGGATAAGTTTCTTCGTTGTGGATAAGTTTCTTTATTGGTGAACGTGGTAAAGGGAAGGAAGGGGAGGGGCTATAACAATAGGAGAATGTTAGATGTGAAATTTTTTTCTGCTTAATAAAGAAATAATGCAAATTCAATGCTGTTTTATTACCACTGCCTACTAAAAATATTTTTAAGAAGCGATAAATAAAGCAGAAAATAATTATTTTCAGAAGTTTGTTGTGATCATTCGTAAATATTAATTGTCTGTTTTCAATCGGAGTTTAAAATCTTTTTGAAATATTAATATTTCAAAAAAAGATCAAATATGCAAAATGTTACCCAAAAGTCCAATGAATGTACTTCAAATTAAAAAAAAAATACTAAAATTTGTAAAAATGACCTACATTTAAAAAAAGTCTTAAAAGAACAAAGAAAAATTCCTAATATTGAAAAAAAATGCATTTTTCAGCAACTTTCTAGATTTGGTAATGAGTTACAAAATTAATAGGTTATTGTAAACTGTTATCAAACTGGTGGTGTAACAATGCAACCTGTTAACAGAAAGTAACTGTTTTTCTCATCTCTACTCTATAGATAATATTGTAATAGAATTATTTGAGTGAGCCTGTAAACGAACTATAAATGCTACACACTTCATTTTAATATTGAACATATCATAGTAAACATTAATAACATATATCTATTACATTGCAATCCGAGTATATTTGCGCGAGTTAGAGCAAGGACAGACAGGCAGACTGAAGACACAAACCGAGTTCATAAACCCTTTCTACTGTGTTGGGGACTATTAAAAAGGCTCCTTTTTATAATGTGTGAGGGTGTGTTTGCATTTTGCGAATATCCAGTGTGTGTGACTATCGTTAAAAACTAATGTTGAACTGGTTACATGTAGATTGCATTTTCCTATCAATTTCTTTAACTTTCGAGAACAACAATGTCTGTCGCAAATACTTCGACATGAATTTTATGCTTTGTCTGTAACTGACTAAAGCGTATTTAACTGAAGACTTCGCATGGTAAGATGTGTTTTTTAGTCAACGCAAGTTTATAAATACTATTCCAATTAAGGGACGTATGGGTAAAATAAGATTAATTCGTTTGATAAACTTTTCAGTAGTAAGCCTCGGAGCGTGATCAGTTCTCTTACATCAAAATTTAATAAAGAGTTATTTTTTTATATTCAAGTTAGTATCATTTCAACTACACAAGAGTATCCTACAAAACTATTAAAAAAATTATTCATTTAAATAATTCATAAAAAAAACTGAACTTTTTTTATGTTTCTGTATTAATGAACAGTTTAAAAACTAAAGCAAATGCTTCCAGTCGATCTATTTCCTTTTAGTGAAATACGAATTATCACGGAGATTCGGATTTAGTTATTTTTATTTAAAAAAAAATAAACGTTTTTATATTTCCGTACTAATGACATATTAGAATAAGCCACAGAGTTTTCAAGTTAGACATTAAAATAAAAGAAAAAACTAAAGAAAATGTTTCCAATCGATCTATTTCCTTTTAGTAATATACGAATTATCATGGAGATTCGGATTTAGTTATTGTTATTCTGAGAATTCCGGATTAAAAACTAACACACAGTAAGAATAACAAAAAGTAACCACTTAGACAAGATATTTCAACCGCTACGCCGTGGCACACTGGTGTATTATGACATAATCTCAGGTGCGTCCAGTTAAACATTCTTTTGAGATCTACTTTCGATTCTTTTGAGAAACGCGTAGAAAATTGTGTAACGTTGGAATTAGAGGACGTATTTTAAAAAACGAGCTGCTTGTTGGCCTTAAGATAATCATTTGTAAATAATTTAATGTACATAGTTCTTCATTTATTATGAAATTTAGTTAAAATTAACGAAGATTTGAGTATTATTTGAATCGTGTCCAGTTCAATCGGACGGTGAACTATAAAGTTTGGCGTACAGAAAAAAGTGGCACGAAGAAATATGCTATGCATACGCTGAGTGTGATAATTATGGGACAGCTAAGAAAACAGTACATAGTGCTAATTTATTTGATGATAATTAATGTCAGGTAAATCAGCTATAATTAAGCAAGATGATATTCAGCTAAAGAATGATATATTCTACTGAAGTGATGATCTGTTTTATTTATGTTCCTAAAAAGTAACATCTTTTTGAAGTGCGTTTTATTCAATTTTTGTTCTTAAAATGGGTAAAGTTGTTGATGTTAAAGGAATAAAAGCTGCTTTGAAAACTGAAAAATCTTCGAATATTAAAAAAATACATCATTTTATTTTTGGAAACTATGGTGATAGAAAACACCGTCAAAGAATTTGTGTATTCTCTGGATTCCCGTTAAAACAGAAACTGATGAATATGAAGGGAAAATTCGGCAAACTAAAGATGATTTTTAACACTTTCCAACCTAGTTGAAAAGTGGTTATGACTTCGGTTTGTCTGGCCGTATGGCCGTCTGCCGTCTGTCCGTGCTCTAACTCCCGTAAATATGCTCGGATTGCCTTGCAATTTTTATATGTTATTGTCGTTATCTATAGCACGTTCCGTATTTCAACTGAAGTGTGTAGCACTTATAGTTTTTTTACAGGGACACTCAAAAGAATTCCGTTACATGACGCTCTATGGGGAAAAATCATTTGCGGTTTATTTTAATGATGTTACACTATTGCAAACACATTGTAATTGATATATATCACTAAGGTGTATTACAAGAAACTTAATATGGAATAGGGTGTGCATAGCACTTATAGTTAATTTACAGGGACAGTCAAAAGAATTCCGTTACATTACGTCTATGGAAAGAAATCGTCTGCGGTTTATTTAAATAATGTTTCACTATTTTAAACGCATTGAAATTTATATATATCACTAAGGTGCATTACAAGAGGCTTACTACAGAATATTGTGTGTATAGCAGTCATCGTTCATTTACAGGGACACACAAAAGAATTCTCTACTGTCTGTTAACAATAATTCCTAGAAGTGCGTTTTAAGTTACTGAACGCGATTTTAAATTTAACTCACTTTTTGTTTATTACGTGGTGTGTATAATTTCTGTAGATCCTATACAGGGAAGCACAAAAGTTCGCGAACACATTTCCGTTTATTGACAGAAACTCCAGAAGGAGAATTTTAAACTGTGCCCTCCGTTTCTTAACTGAACTAAAATTTAGCATCCTATGTAGTATATATACAAATCTATAGATCCTATACAGGGCTGAATAAAAGTATTCGGATATTTTTCCGAATATTGTATACGTTGGAAATTCCTGAAATTATGTTTTTACATATGTTATGCGTTTTCCAAATTGTTTACTTAGATGTTATCTTTCAGCTTATTAAACGGTGTGATTTGTAAAATTATTTTGGAAGCGTTGGAAAGTGTTACATAATCTATGCTTGACGCATGATTTTTCGTTCTTGTTCAGTTAATGATTTGCAATGTGCTACGTATAGATAATTCGGTTTCTTTAGATGACTTAACTGTCAGAATAATTTCTAACTTTTGTGTTTTACAAGTTTTGAAATGGAAGATAATGATAATAGCGGTGCAGAAAGTGAAGCATTAAATGATAGTAGTAGTGTTAATAATATTTCTAGTAGTAACATTAATGATGTAAATTCTGAAAATAATATAAGGAATGATTCTGGTAGTGCCAAAAAGGAAATAGTGCAGGTTCTAGTTACTAATACTGTGTCGAAACGTTCGATTAATTTTAACGATGTAGAGAACATGGTTGCTGCATTCGACGGTAGTCATTATCAAAATATAGAAAAATTGATTGAGAGTTTTGAAGATATGGTTTCATTATTTAATTTAAGTGATTTACATAAATTAATTCTTGCAAAGGATGCCTGACAGGCCAAACAAAATTACTGAATTAAATTCTTGGGAAAATTTGAAAAAGTCGTTCATTTCTGAATTTGGTTCAACATGTAATTCCGCAGAGCTCTACAAAATATTATCAAAAAGAAAAATGAGGGATAATGAATCCCTAGATGAATATTTCTTAATAATGAAGCAGTTATGTTTTCGAAGTAATGCTCAAAATGCCACTTTGATGCAATGCGTAATTAATGGAATGAAATAGCCTGTATTTTAAAAAATCTTTTGTTTATAATTGTTCTATTATTTATAAATTCGAACAAAATAAAAAAAAAAATACGAGAAATTAAGATTGGATTACGAGAATGTTTAACTAGAAGTTAATACTAGGCCTAAAATTAAATCTGAAGTAGAATTTCAGAACATATATAAACCAGCAACGTCTGATATTTGATGTTACAACTGTGGTGGCGATAATCATAAAAGTATTAATAGTAGAAATAGAGATGAAGGCTCTTTTTGTTTTAGATGCAATCAAAATGATGGTAAACACTTTTAAAAATTTAATTCTTAAAGAAATTAAGCTACATTCCTTCAATTTCCTTTCATTAGTTGATACAGGTAGCCAGCGTACAATTTTGAAGAAGAGTAATTTCAATAAAATTAAAGATTGTGTAAAATTAGAAGCAACAGATATGCGTTTAACTTGATTAAGCAAGAAATTTTTGAGACCAATTGGTTACTTTCAAGTAGAAATCGAAATTGATGATTCAAAATTAATAACCCCTGTTTTGTGATTAATGACAATTCCATAGATTTTGATATAATGGCTGTTACTGGCGTTATAGATTAGGGTATTTTAACTGTTTCTGGCAATTATGTAAAAATAAAGAAATCTCAAAATGATTCTAAAAACCATCTAGTGAATGTTATCAATTCAAGTGAAATCGCTTTCGAGTTAAATTAAGAAAGCTCTTATTCTTCCACATTTCAAAACAATAACCGTCATGTTCTAAACCAAAACAAAAACAGACCATTTAATAGAGTAGAGAAATTAAAAAATTAGGCTTCAAAAATGAAAATGACAATGTCCAAGTCAAAGAAGCCGAAAGAAAATAGAAAGAGAGATGCAATTAATTAACAAAAGTAATTGAATTAATAGAGGCATTTATGTCAGAAAGAACAAAATAAAGAATCGCATTAACATCCCTAGGATCTAAATTGTATGCTATGGAGATTAAATTAGAATAAGAAATAAAATAAAGACAGAACATCACCAGATCACACAGAAAATTAGAGAGGTTACATGACTAAATTAAATTCCAATTAGATGAAGAACGTAAATGTTCAGAACAATATTGAATACGTTTAGTAGATGCTATAAACCATTCTAAACAAATAGAGAAATAGTTAGATGATTCGAAAAAGTGTATTCTAAAATAAATATTCAAAGAAAACTAGATGATTCTCAATAAGATGTCGAAAATTTACATCAAGAATTAGTTAAACGTAAGAACAAAATTAAACGAAGTAACTGATCTAAAAACCCGATAACTATTCATTTTCCAGAAATTTCATGTATTCCTCTGATTTTAAAGACAGAAAAATTGACATACTCCCCAAAAAATGAGAACAAACCGAATTCACTTTTTACTTCTGAAGAAGATCTTAGAAATGTTGACTCAAAGAAGTAATAATTTTAGAGCAATCTTCCTAAAATTAAAAATGTACATAAACCGCTAGATTATTTTGAAAATGAAACCGAAGTAAATTACGATAAAGATTATGAAATGAGAAAACGAAAACTGAAGTTTTCTTTAAAAAAGACATACGATTGAAAAGAGTTTATAAAATAATATAAAAATAGATTTGACATGAATTCTGAAGATGACACCAACAATTCCGAAGATGTTAAATTTACCGATTTTGACAAATATGATCTCGATCCTGACAAATTCTATGATTATGAAGAAGATACAATATTCCAAACAGATGAATTTTTTTATCCTGTTGTGATTATGAAACGTGATGAAGAAAAAAACGCAGAAGAGAGGGAAGAAAAGGCAAAGGAGAAAAGTAATTTCTTCGTTTTAGTGCTCGTTTAATATTTTAATTAATGAACTAAGGAATTGTCCAAAATAGCCCTATTTTTTAGAAGGTTGCCGCTAGTTTTAGCTAGGTTTTAAGAGACAATCCTATGTTTTATGAATTATAACATCTTTATTTTAGCAATGGTTTCATCTTTTAATTAATTAACTTAGCAAGGGAAAATCGCACTCAATTTTGGAACGTTGTCACTAGTTGCATCGCAATTTCACGAGTCAACCTTATGCACTTTTGGACACATACTTAGTTCATTAATTTAAAGATGAAATGTAGATAAAATGATGTTTAGGTTACAGATCTCCAATAAAGCATATAGGGTTGTTCATTCAAATCGCTTTTTCTAATGACAACCCTCCAAACATTATTGCTGTTCTCAGACGTTTAATCGGCTTTTTAATTAATCAATTAAGTGTCAAAAATAGCGAAATTTTTTTAAGGGTTGCCTCTAGTAGAAACGTGATTTCAATGGGTAACGCTATGTTCTGTAACATATACATTTTAGCGCAGGTTTAAAAGCTTTATTAATAAACTAAGCATGTGTCAAAATATTAATTTAATTTTTGTATAGTTGCAAATAATCACATTGCAGTTCTATTAGGCACCTCTATATCTATTTATAGAGATCTGTATTTTCTATATAAGGATTTAAATGATGACATAAACAGTCGTCTAACTATATCGTTAAATTTTGCCATTTATGGTTGCAAATAATCACTTCGTAGTTTCATAAGACAGCCCAATATAAATTATAAGATATCTGCAATCCCTACATTTTCCTTGGTTTCATCTTTAATTAGTAAACTTGGTAACTTTTGCAAAATATCCGCAAATTTTGAATGGTTTCTACTAGTAGCACCACGATTTTAGAAGTCAGTACTATACATTTTACTCGAGAACTGTAATTGCTATTTTTTTTTAGCGTTTGTATCTTTTAATTAATGAACTAAGGAAGTGTCCAAAATTTTTTTTGAGGATTATGCAACGTAGTTATAGGCGTACCCATATTTCAGCAAACAATCCTATGTTTTTAAATAGAGAATTGCAAGATCTTCATTTTAAAAGTGGTTTCTTTTAATAAATAAACTAAGAAATTGACCCAAAATAGTCCAAAATATTGGATGGCTGCCACTAGTTGCATCGTGATTTCACTAGGCAACCATAAATATTTTAGTAGAGATTTTTCAGCGCTAAGCATTAGCGTCCGTTTAAGCTTTTAATTAATGAATTACAGAGGTGTTAAAAATGCATTCTAATTTTGAAGGTCTGTCACTAGTTGCACTGAAATCTCACTAGACAATTCTATATATTTAAAAAGAGATAAGTACGCTCTATCTTTAAGCGTTGGTTTTATTTTTAATTGATAAACTAAGGATGGGTCCAAAAAATAGCCCTAATGTTTTGAGGTTTGCCACTGATTATACCCAGATTTTTGCAGACAACCTTATGTTTTTTAATAGCGAATTGTAAGATCTTCATTTTAACACTGTTTTCATTTTTTAATTAATAAACTAACCAAGTGACCAAAAATAGTGGTGAATTTTGGAGAGTTGCCACTACTTGTATTGCGGTTTCACTAGGAAACACTATATGCTTTAGTAGAGATTTTTAAGCTCTGAATGTTAGTGTTGGTTTCGGCTTTTAATTAATAAACTACGTAGGTGCCTAAAATACGCTCAAATTTTGGAGAGTTGCCACTAGTTGCACCATAATTTCCCTAGGCAGCTCTATATATTTCAATATAGATAAGTAAACTGTAAGTTTAGATTAATGATTTTAAATTTCATTTTTTAGATGAATGAACTATGTACGAGATGGAAATTCGCACCGAGAGTGCGTTTATGTCTCTTCTCTGTATTAGCGTTGACCTAGGCAACTCTATCACATTTGCCTCGCCATGATAAATACTGTCTTTTTTACAATTTTCAGCTTTAATAAATGTGCTAGGTCTTTTTTCAACTGCCACTTAGACTGTTGCTGCAGTTTTTTTTCTAGCATGTGTTTATTTGAATCATGTGTTAGGATCTCTGAATGGCAAACCTCTAATAACTGCTGATAAAAGAATGAGTTTTGCTCCTTTTTTAGAATACGTTGCTATGTTTGTTAAAATGTCTTGTAAAGATTTATCAGTTGATAAAAAAAATAGCTATATTAGAAAATATTGAAGACTATCCTGAGAACAGTATCAGTCATTGTAAATTAGCAGAAATTACAGGAGTTTAAAAATCCACCATTGCTCGATGAAATCTCAACGGAATAAACTTTACGAAAAAGGAACTTGCAATCGAAAACAAGGATTATGAAAAAACGAAAACGTGAAGGAAAGGATACAGATGTCTTCAATCTCCGAATATCTAAGATTAAATAGGGCAAATATTTCTGTAAGAATTTTCTAGTGAATAGCGAACGCCAGTTTGGACAGCTCTGGTCAACAGTAATAAATATTCGAAGAGTTGGCATTAGTAGACGAATGTTGATGAAATGGCAATAGATTTAGCTAAAAAGTTAGATCAAGATGATTTCAAAGCAACAGATAGCTGGTAATCCATATGGAAAATTCGAGACGATATTAAATTTAGGAAGGAACATCGAGATAAGTGCAGAGGAATGGAAATTGCGAAAACTTCTCAGATTACTTGAAACATTGCAAGCTGATAACATATACAATTCTGACGAAACAGACTTTTTTTTAACCATGCCACTCCAAAATGTTTACTCTGGAACAGCAGTGTGTCGCTTTCTGTCTCCTGAAAAATAATGGACCGCATAACCGTTTTATGTTCAATAAACATGTCAATGAACACATGAAAGAAAATTTGTGGTTATTAGTAAAAGTTTGAAGCTTTGTTACTTTAGCGATTCAAATTTTCACAGTTTACCAGTTGAATACCACGAAAAAACTAATTCATGGGTGACTACAGAAATTTTTATCAAGTACTTAACAAAATAGAATTTAGAACTATAAAAAGAACAGACCTATTCTTCTTTTTCCAGATATTTGTGGAGCACACCCTAAATGTGCAGATAATATACAATTGGAATTATTTTCTGCAAACACAACATCGTGACTGCATCCATTGTATATTGGTAACATAAAAAACTTAAAGACTGTGTACTGTGCAAAATTAATTATCCATATTGTTCCTGCAATTGAAGAGAATCTTATTTCACAAATATCCACTGCCACCGAAGTTAGTTAAAAAATAAACGTTCTTCAAGCTCTACAGTTTATATCTAATAATAGTTAGTAGAAGGAGAAAATAAATTAAAAAAACAATTACATATTGTTTTTCATGCTACAGTTTTAAGTTTTTGAATCAGGAAATGGCAGAAAATATGATTTAAATTTGTCCTGAATTACAGAACGTTACCAATCATGAAGAATTAGTAAGCATAAACGATAAGATTGATTACTGTGACGGAATAAAAACTGGGATGATTGTATTGCAGAAAGAATAGTAAACAAAACCAAGAATTGGAATATGAATAAGACGAGACACCCAAATTTGAAAGAATAACAACATAAGATGCAAGAAAGTATCTAGATGGACTGCGTCGTTTCTTCATGCAAGAAGGAAATGGAGGATGCCCGATATCGTCATTAAATGTTTGTGGTGATTTTGTGTATCTACAATCAATGAAAAAAATGCACCAAATTACATTGAAAAAATTCATTTTTCAATAACCAAGTTATAGTATATTTGGAAATGTGAAAAATGTGCAGTAACAAAGTATTATTTGTGAGATGTTTCATTATATGCTATAATACAATTTTTTAGAGCACTGGAATACTGATTCATGTGCATATATTTTCTGGATATTTCGCACAAAATATTTAAAAATAGATTTAAACCGTATCATGAAATAGACAGGTAATCCGTTTTCTCTAAATGTCACTTGAAATACATACTTTCAACTAGACTTTTGATAATTGAGGCAGCCGCTTTATTGGGGGCAAATCGTGTTAAAGCTTATGTATCACAATTAACCGGAATCTACTGTATACATTATACTGTGAGACATCATATATGAACATAAGACATATATGAAAAAAAGTAAAACTTTTGTAATATACAAAGTAGTCAAAAATGGCCAAAACATGATGCATCATATCCCTAAAACAAGCTGACTAGCATGGAGTCTGTCCACTTCGCAGATTGTACAATGAGCCCTTGTACTGTTTTTGAGATTAATAACAGCTTGTGGCAATAAATCTCACTAACCTAAAAGCACGGATTTTATGTCTTGGTTAGTCCTGGGCAGGGATTGATCGCTTCACACATTCCACGCATGATCAATGGTATTAACTCATGTTTCACAGTTTCCTCCCCAGGACATAGGAAGATTTTCAATTCAATCACCATCTTCCACCAGGAGTTTTGAAGTGTGTAAAATAATGTAATTAAGATGTTCCCAAGAACCGAAATTTTCCGATTTTCAGCATCTTTGGGAGTTCCTCCTCAGAAGATTCCCAGGAAGGTTATAGGAAGCGATACAAGATGATTTTGGAAAAATTCAAGTTCACGAGATCTATTTAAAAATTCACGGGTAATTATGACTATTCGACATAATGTAAATAGTATAAAGTACTATTAAAATTAAAATTAATTTATATAATGTGTTATATAATGTTTTATTTAGTATTTATTAGTCTATTATATATCATATCATTTTACTTTAATTAATTCATTAACAAATAAATATGTACCTTTAAAAAATTAATTATATATACTGTTCCACATTAATATACAGTAGGCAATAGTAATAATCAGCTTCACGTTTGATCAATCTTTATCCATGAACCAGATGCCATTGGATTGACATGTGTTTCTGACCTACGTTCCTTCCACAGATTTGAACCTGAACTGACGATCGAACGTTTTACCACCCAAGCGAACTTGTTACACACTATGGCTGCATAAAGCTCATCTTCTTTTTCCTCTAAAGAAAGAACGTTGCTCATAAATGAGAAACATGGTTATTTTTTTCTTTTTTCTTTTTTCTTTTTTTTTTTTTTTTTTTTTTTTTTAACAAAAGTTTTGAAAAGAGGAATTCTTTTTAGAATTTAAACTGAAAATATTGCGTTTGATACAGATATATATTTAATAATATTTTTATTTCATGCCTAGAGAAATAGCGTAAAAATATCTAATTAGGAAAACTTTAATGTGATACGATTTAAAATCATTATATGAAAATACTTTTTAAACAGCAATATTATCTTTTAGCTTTTTAATATTAAAAAAATAGATATTTATAATCTGAATCAGTTAAAAAGTAAAATATGATATATATATATATATATATATATATTGATTACATTATTAATAAATTCTGGTTTCGTGACAAAATTATTTTATTTTCTTATCATCATACTATATTATACTCTAATTTTGCTATACGTTGTTACAGCATCATGCAAAAACTACTGCATATTTTAATGGAATTTTCACTAAAATAAAGCTTGATGCACAATTTATCAACTAGGCTATTTTTTGTACAACTTAGTGCAAATGAATCGATTTTACCTTGAAGGTAAAATCGAAAAACTAATATTTTCTTCACATTTTCGATTTAAATAAATCCTTCATTTCATGGTTTTTAAACTCGGAACAGACGAAATTTAAAATAAATGAAAATTACACCCCTTTGACGAAAGTATTACAACATGTTTCTCTGTTATGAATCAAAATACACGTTTTCTATAAAATGTGATATTATTTACAGAAATTATTTTTTTTTTCAATAAAAAGTATGAAACATTATGTCCTTATGATTCAATCACAGCATTTAATTTATTTTCGAGGCTTTGCTTTATCCCAATAGAACTAAACATCCATGAAGGTGACGCCATTTATAGAAATCACAGTAATTTGTTTGAAATCCATAAATTAAAATGCACACTTTCTTTTTAATAAGACGTCATTTTCATCTTAGACGAAGACCTGTGAATGAGAGAGAAAAAAAAATTGAGGCATCTATCTCAGTACCAGTGAAAGAAAACTTCAGTGAAAATCGGGTAATTTTACCGAAATCATAATAAATTGTTTCAAATTCACAAAGTAAAATGTTAGTCTTTCTTTTGAAAGAGACTTTAAGTAGCCACCTGCGTAAATACTCTCCGTTAAAGTAAATATGATTAATTAATTAAAAATCATCAGCAGTTGCTTATGTAAAAAGATGCAAATGTTATACGAGGGTGGGTTGATAAGTTCTCGGCCTGACACAGAGATGGAACAAGTATAACAAAATGACAATGATGTTTGTAAAGTATGATCCTTTAGATGACATGCTGCCGCGTTTCAGACGCGTGAGTTTATTGGTTATAGCTTGGCGATAAAGTAAAGTAAACAAGTTTTGATATCTACAAAAAATGGAAAAAAATTTTGAAGTTCGAGCTGTCATAAAATACTTTGTTAAAAAATATTTAACTCCCACGGACATACAAAAAGAGTTACATTCCACCTTAAAGGATTATTGTATTTCATATTCGACGATAAAAAAAATGAGCTGCTGACTTTAAACCTGGTAGGAAATCAATTCACGATGATGAACGCTCATTAAGTTCAAAAACCGCTACGACCAACGAAATCGTCTCAAAAATTCACAATGCCATATTGAGTGATCGCCTATTGAGATACGCAAACTTGCTCACATTGCAAACATCTCGATAGACCATGTTCATTACATTTTACACGATGTTTTGGGTATAAAAAAGCTTTCCGCTCGATGCGTGCCGCGTTTGTTGAATGTCGACTTAAAACGCCAAAGAATGAACATTTCTCAAGAGTCTTCTGAAATGTATTGTGTTGCAAGTTGAAAAATAAAATGAAATAGTGTCATAAATCTTGTATTTTCTTTGTTAGGCCGAGAACTTTTCGAACCACTCTCGTGCAGGGCTGCACTAACGAATTCGCGCACAAGAGTGTCTCTTATATGTTTTAAGTTGCAAGGAGACAACGCTGAAAAATAATATGAAATTTTGTCAAAAATCTTGTGCTTGCACTGTCAGACCGAGAACTTATCAGCCTACCCTAGTATATTAAAATTGTGTATTTAAAGAAACATTTTATCGTCTTATAAGTCTTCTATCATTAATATAATTTCCATCTCATGCTTGTGGGAACACAAACAATATTTTATACACTTTAACAATTACGCGCGTAAAGTCACAAACTTTAATCTTACTAAATAAAACTAATTTATAGTCCTCTTTAGTAAAAAGCTAAACGTTGCTGATGACTGGCTTTTTCGCTAATCGTTGCCACAGATTAATCTTGGAAAATGAAACATTTGAAGTTACTGAAAAAATTTATAGCTCGAGCCGTATTTGTCAGAAAATTTTTAGACAAACTGCGTTAGAAAGGTAAAAAACTATATTTTTCTGAATATAAAATTAAAATCTAATGATTATGCCGTTTTTCAAATTAAAAAATTACCAAATTTCAGAATGGAGTACCATAGCGAAACCTTCACGCGTAAAAGGATAACGATAACGGCAATGTGTCCTGACGTGTATACTGGCTATAGCACGAGTCACAAATTATAATAGCCTTATCACTATGTTAAAATATAAAAGTGAATTATGATGTCACGAGTGCATAATTTTTATTTAATTCTCGACAAATAGCATATTTTAGTCCACCTCAGTGAGGCATATCAATTTCATTATATTTGAAGTATTGTAACTGCATTAAACTCCAACGGAAATGATTTTCCCCCATAGACACCGTAATTTAAACTCCATAGACACCATAATGTGACACAATTATTCATTTTTTTTAAGCTGACCTATTCCATAATAGAGTCTACAGAGAATTGACCTAATTTGGAACGAAGTTTTTTGGATACCTTTTGGTACTTTTCCGTTATACCAACAACATGCCAAAATGTGTGCTAATGCGCCATTTATTTCAACCCTGAAAATGCAAATAATTTTTATTTCAACCCTGAAAATGCAAATAATTTTTATTTCAAACCTTGCCAAGCACTGTGACTCGCTATTTATTCAACGCGAATCTCTTTTTTTGAAAATTATTATTTAATTGTAAACCTGCAAAACATTTTAATTTACTATTTTTTGAATCGTAAATACTTTTTATTAAGTTCTAAGTTACATTTTTCGCCGATTAAAAAAGGAAATGTTTACAAACCAAGTGGAATGGATTTTGGCGGGACCTGCACTGTTAGTTATATAATTTATCAGATATGGTTTTAGTATCTCGCATATTGTTCTACTTTGCGTAGTTATAGATTTATGGAGAAGGACATTCAGAAATGCAGAAGCACATTCCAAGTAAAGGTCCATATGGTTTTAAAATACAAGGTCAAATTCAAGGTCAATATTTCGTTTGATTAAAGGTGCGTTAAGAGAAAATGTCCAGCGTAGCAGGCGTAGCTTGCTAGTAAATAATAAAATACAATTTATATGGAAATTTTAAAATTATTAGATAAAAATAATTAATAAAACAAATATATGTTTAAAATAAATAAATTATTAATGTACAAATTAATTAATTAATTAATTAATTTAATTTAATTAATTCCTTAGTTAATAAAAAACACAGGGCTCCCATTTTTTAATACCAATCTTTTTGAAGGAAAATTATTGTGGAAGGTTTTTACAATATTTGCAACAAGTTGCAAGACAAATCTTCCGCTTAGGTTCTACAAAATTTGCAAGAGAAATCTAAAAAGAAAATATTTCTTAGGTAAAATGAAATAAAAAAAACAGACTCAGTGGAAGCCCTGAAAACAGTAAGAATAATAAAAAAATATATATAAGGTGATTTTTAAAAGATCAGAAAAAAAATCATCAATATTTACACATATAAATTAAAAATACTATAAAGTAAAACAGTTAATTCATTTCAATAATTAATTAATAAATATATCAAATTAAATTTATTTATTAAAATATTTAATTAAACTTTATAAATTAAAAATGTAATTAAATTTTATAAAATAAAAATGTATTTAAATTTAATAAAATTAAAGTATAAATAAGTAAAAAATAATTTAAAGTTAATGACAATAAACTGATGTGCTAAAAAATAAAATAAATCTAATGATTAGTAATATAAATATAATTCATTAAAAATTAAACCAAAACAAATCAATTTTTTCAACAAAAACCTATTAACTTATTATTGTTCCAGAATCACTCATGAGATGGACCTCCTAGATATATTATAGAAGACATATATGTCTAGAGGACATATATGAACGAGAATGAATATGAATGGGAAGACATATATGATGTACTAGAAGACATATATGTCTTCAGTTATATCATTCTAGAAGCTTGCTCCCTAGGACGTACACTGGAATTCATGCCTAAGGAAATCCTTAACGTCTCTTCCGCAGGAAGTCTTGATCGTGTCATTTTAGTATCGAAGGAATTTGGGATGATATGAAATCCTGAGGAGGCCTCCGGTAGCTTTAGTGATATCTGAGAAGATAAGGTAATCTTTGTAGACCAAACTATACGACGAGTATCTCCTCCCTCAGAAACATTCCTGGCAAGTTAAGCTTTGTGTGTCCTGACATCATTGTCCAAGACGGGCACTTATTTTTTTTTTAAAACAATTCTTCCAAGTTAACATATTCTTATCAAGATTTAATAAAAATAGCGTGTTTCTTTATCATAGTAGCTGTCGCATTAGTTATAGAAACATACCTGCATATTGTCCTATTGGGTTGTTTTTCCCATCGTTTGCGTTTACTATGTTTTGATATTTTAATATGATTATTCGTATTTGTTTAGAAAATTTATTTCGAAAAAAAAAATATTTCTATTTTTTTAATTTTTTGATGATGATTAATATGAATAATCTAATTTTTTTAAGATATCTATTTTTAGACGATTCAAATATGGGAATTTAAAATTACAGCTCCTTCCGCCGAGTAGTTTTTGAATTATGTTTAAAAGAATGCCCACATTGGAATATGTTTTGCAACCATTACAAACGGATTTAATATTTGGAGGTCCAAAGTTTAAACCTACATAACTCCCAAATTACTTCACAGAGTCACTTCCCGTTTGGTATCCTTAAGTTAAATTTACCGAAAAAGTCAAAACCGATGTCAAAATTAGGTGTTCATATTGAAAACTTCAGAGTTTTGGTACAGTTTCACTATGAAGATAACCCCATAAGCTTATTTTTTAAGATAAATTTAAAGAAAACATCATTTCCATTCGAATGACTATTTCTATAATTCAGATTTTGAAATTGTGTTTAACTAATATTGATCTGTCCTCTTCAACCTAAAATTGTTGAGTTGATAAAATTATATTTTTTCATTTTGTATATTATATATTTATATATTATTTATATATATGAATATTTTCATTTTTAAATAAAAAAAGTGATATTTTTGATAAAAGGTTTCTCAATAAATACATTAGATTTTTTACATTCTTCATTATTATTAAAAAATACATTTAAATTCAATGTTTAAATGTAAAACGTTGAGTTTCTATTAAATTTTACAGCTGTAAGAAGTCTAAAGTTCTAATTTTTTCTTTCTTTTACACTCCTCCATCATAACTAATAGCAATATGAGTGTTTACATAGTTACACTTAATTGAAAAATAAATACCCAGATAAATATCCAGTTTGGGTATTTACCCTTAAAAATAAATGCCCGGGTATTTCACATCATTGAACCGAACCCGACCCGTATACCGGAATGAAATGAAACTAATTTTTTGTTTAATTATGAAATAAAAAGTTTCATTTTTTAAATTAAAGAAATTAATGTTTTAGGGATTCCACTTAATCTGTCGCTTTAAGTTAGAAAATATATTTTTTTAATAATTAATACAGTATTTACTAATACATACAAATAAAATTAAACCGTTATGTATAGCAAACGTTTTAAAAAATACAATAAACTCAATTCATCTGAAACATAGTTCTGCTCATTTTCATTAATTTGTTTATGAAAATACCAATAACCCCACTTGCAAAAACCTAAATTTGACGCGCGAAGAACATTACAGAGGGAACACGACGCACAGAAAGAAACGTATAGTCACCCCGTCCGGAAAAAAAAAATTATAGAGACAAACCGACCCGATGCAGGACACTATTCAACGATCCCGAGGTGTCTAGTGTTTGGAGGTTTCACTATAATTGATTATTAAAGAACATAGATGCGTCTATTTTTCAATATTAAAGGTAAAATTGATATTAGAGATATAATTGTAGACTAATTTTCATATTTGTATTAAATATGAATTAATTTCCTTTCATTTAGTGTTCGGGTTGTAGCATTTTGGGTTCGGGTTGAAATATGTCGGTTGCGTGTTGACTTCAAATGAAATTTTCTGTTTCGTGTCGAGTACAAAATGTACTTGAAAAAAAATTGTTTTGAGAAAGTGGTACGAGACAGAATTAAAATATAGTCATCAGTGGCTGCCCTGCATATGTATGGCATCGATATTGAATTATCTTCAGTTTTTTCGTTAACGATTTTAAGAAGGTTTTAAATATATAGAGACACTACCCCAGAGAATCCTTCTTAATTATTAACCTCAGTACATCTATAGGCAGTTTTTGCGTCAGAATGACTATAAAAACTCTTCCCACAATTCCATGATAATTTAGAATTGTTAAAAATTGTAGGAGAAATGCTCAGGTATTTTTCTCCGTAATATTTTTGAGCAAAGTACGATGCATTAGACACTATATTTTTAACATTATATTTGAATGAAAATGAAGGTACATATTAAAAGAAATTTATCAATATAAAAGTATGTTTGTTAGTGAATTGAAGAATCTTTATCATTATGAAACAAACTTAACAAAGAAAACCTTTATGTCTATCTGACCAAAAAAGAAATAAGCTTGAATTGTTAAGGGAAAAATAAACCAATATGGCCAATGCTATTAAATTTTATCAAACGGTACATTATGTTAACTAATGGTTTAAATTGGCTAAATTGATCAAAATGTTGTTCGTGCAGAATTTAATTAATTATATTTAAAAAAATTACATTTTTTTACAGGAAAAATTAACTTAACGCTTGATATACGGTCAATCAAAATCAAAAACCGAAGCTATTAAGTAAGGTTAAGTGTTCCCAAAGATGGAATTAATAGGAAGAGGAAAACAAGCAAAAATTTTGTCACTTTAACTTATGCTATCTTTTTCCGTTCTATTATCATTGTTTCTTTGCACGAAATGAAAACACCTAAAGCAATATTATATGAAAAGAAATTGTATATTTCATTTAGTACAAATAAAATGAAAGTGTCTTCTAGCGTGAGAGAAGTTGAAAAGAAAGATCCTTTTTCATTTCAATATATTCCGTATTGAACTTTAAAACCGAACCAAACGTACGTCACACTTGACGTCACATACCGGGTTGTATATAGATGGAAAGATGCCGGAAAAATGTCGTCAATACATTGGTTGATTGAAAGCAGGTAGACATTCTCTTCACTATATGGTTAGAAGTCGTCCGTGCAGAACACGTGAAAAATATGTCTCTGACGCGGTTTCTTGGATTAATATTCGCTTTGGGTAAGTCAGAATTTTTGATGAACACTTCCCTTAATTTGTAAACAAATGCATAGCTTTGATTTTTAGAGTAGAAACTACACAATTTTTTTATATTCTTTAAAAAGAGCTCAATGTTTTTCATGTTATAAAATTCAAAAATAATAACACCTAAATTGTTGGCATTTTAAAAACAACCTTTCTAATTTATACAATCCGTATTTAACCTTCTGATAAATGTACATATGTATTAGCATAGACATATTTTATATGTTCAAGTTTCTTCAGTTCTCTTTGGTTATATTGCCAAACGCAATGGAATTTTCTTTCGTATTATATGTTTATAAAAGAATATTTAAAAGATAACGGTCCTATATTTGGACTTTATTACAAATTATGCATTTACATACAGGTTTTTTTTTTTTATGAAATGGTATTTCTTTAAAATGCATTTAAGATATTCATCTTGGTTTTTCCTAACTTTGTATTTTAAAAATAAATGGGAATCTAAAAGAAATATTAAAACTTTTATCGGAATTTCTAAATTGTCTTGCGGTTAGATGTTCGTTTGTTATTTCTCTTAAATCATTCGATCAAAAAAAAAATCTTTCAGATTCTCTAATTATTTATTATGTTCATAACTTAAAGAATTATTTCTGCAAACAATTCTGCAATGATAATTAAAAAAAAATTAATATAGGTTAGTGTAATTTTCTGTATTTCAAGCGTTACAATATATATATATATATATATATATATATATATATATATATATATATATATATATATATATATATATATATATATATATATATATATATATATATATATATATATATCCCCTAAAACATATTTTTATGGTAATATAAATTGATACAATGCTAAAACACTTAACGTTATATTTTCCGTTGCACAAGAATCTCATATTCGTAATTAAAAAAATGAATTTTTTTGCTTGACTCTCTCACTTATATATGCCAAAAAGTATGTTAATCAGTTCTGAAAAAATTCATAGGCATGATTCTATCATGTAACTGTTGTTATCATATTGTGTAAAAATATTGTATTAAATGTTATCCAATAGTATCTATCAACTATTGTATTATTTTCCTGAAAATAATGTTTTAAAGTTTCTTGTATGCGAAAACAATTTTTGTGATTATGCAATTTTTTTTTTGAAAAACCCAAACTTGTTTTTTTAACGAGAGAAAATCGAAATAATAAAAATAATAATAATAACTATAATAATAATAACGTCGACGAAAGTACCAAGAAAATTTATAAAGTACGGCAATTACAAAAAAAAATTAATAATAGTAATGATAATGATAATGATATAAAAAAGGATTTTAATTTAGATTTTCAATTTTAATATCAATAATTTTTTTTAATTAAGCTTATTTAACGGATATTATTTAAACTGCTTGGCATCAAAATGCTCCCTCTAAAAATAATGGTTGATTGATTCTTATAGATTTCCTGCTAATAAATAAAAGTATCGCAATGAATTTTCTGTATCATGTACCGTTTTTAGTATTTTATCTCATAATAAAACAATTGTGAGACTTGCACAAAATAATAAAATGTATATAATAATATGTGCGCAACTTTTAAATAAATACACAGCCGCCCCCCCCCCCCAAAAAAATACATTTTAATCTGCAAATTGTCCAAAAATAAATAAATAAATAAATAAAAATAAAAATGGAATTAGTCATTTGACTAGAAATTATGTATTCTTTCAATTTATATTTAAAAAAAAATAAGCTCAAAAGGTTGTATTTTTAGTAAAATCGTACCAAACTCTGAAATTTTCAACAGCAATACCTAATATATTATATTTGATACCATATTTGGTTTTATCGGTAAATTTTATTTTAGAATACCAAATGGGAAGTCATTATGTCAAGTAGTTTAAGAAGCATGAAGGTTTAAAGTTTGTAACTTCCAATGTTAAGGATTTTTTTAAGCATAACTCAAAAACTACCTGACGGAATGGACTGTAATTTAGGATTAGCATATTTAAAGCTTATAAAAAAATAAATTTCTGTTTAAAAAAAAAAAAAAAAAAAAAAAAAAAAAAAAAGATTACAATTCCTATTTATTTTTTCGAAAATTAATTTTTTTTTTTTTCAAAATAAATTTCTGGAAGAAATAGAAATTGTAACTTATGTATTTTTAATAGAAATCGATTTCTAGGAGCTTCAAATGTGCTATTCTAAAATTACAGCTCATTAGGTGAAGCTGTTTTTGAGTTGTGTTTAAAAAACTACCTGAATTGCATTGCGTTCCGCAACGATGAATTTAATGTTAGGAGTTCCAAATTTTAAACCTTTATAATTCCGAAACAGCTTTGTCGAATGACTCCTGGTTTGGTATTCTAAAGTAAAATTTATTGAAAACTTCAAATAAGACGTTAAAATTAGGCCATTGTATTGAAAATGTCACAGTTTGGTACAATATCAGTATGAAGACAGAAGACGTAATAAGCTTATTTTTTTAACATAAATTTAAAGATGACGTAATTTCCAGTCGAATGATTATTTCCGTTTTTCTCTGGAGGAATTTGGTGATAGAATGCAGGGATATTATTATTATTATTATTATTATTATTATTATTATTATTATTATTGGCCCACTGTACATAACTTTTATAGATGCAGTAGATTAAATCTTTTCAACAAGGAATACAATAAAATGTAAGAGATGTATAATGAAGATAATAAGAATTTTTATTTAAACAAAATAATTTGTGGAATGAATATCTCTTGTTAAGAGAAAATTTTGATATGCGCGAGTGGAATAAAATGGTTTATGGATGTAGAATAAATATTGATATATCATTGTCTTCAGTAGGAACGCCTTTACAAAAACAATAATAATGTAGAATAAAATATATTTTTCAATGGTCCAATGTATTATTCTGTTACAATAATGTATAGTTATAATTATAATTTGAATAATAATAATAGTGTTTTCTTAGAAAATTCATCAGCAAAAGTTTGGACCTTCATAGAAAACAATATTACAATATGAGGAAAACGCTTATTAACCACGCCTTTAAAATTATTTTAGCAAACTATTTATTTTAATAATACAATTTTGCCTTTCTAAAAATTGGCGCAAAAAAAAATCTCTCTTTTTTTAGACTTCATTAAGCCTTTTCTTTCATTTTGAGATAATTTGCTATATAAATTGTTAAAATGATTGATATTAAAATCTTTAATTTTCTGTTGAACATTTGAAGTTTATGCAACAGAAATCTATATTATGCAGGTTTTAGTGTTACTAATGAATAAATTAAGTCATAACAATTGATTAGTTTATATAGGCATTAAAATTAGCAAATTTCATTGTTTTATAAAATGTCTACAGTTTAATAAAAGTGAAGACTATTTTAAAAATAGTTACAGAACATATGAAAAATTTTATGCTTTTTTTTTGGGTTAGACTTTTTTTTTTCCAGATAACTTATAACATTATTATTACTTTTTAATTATTAACAATGAAGAATTTCATAGATTGAACATTTGAGGTATTCAATAAAAATTCAAATTATTAAGGTTTTAGTGTTAATAGTGGAAGAAATTAAATTATTATCATACGTATTCCTTTATATTTTGCTTTAAAATTAGCAAGTTTTGTATAACATGATTATCGTTTATTAAATGAACAAAAAAATTATTTAAAAAATACTTTTATGTATGTGTTTTATTCAATGGATTTTAGAAAATAATCTATCGCCTTACCATTTGAGAGTGGGAATAAGAATGAAATGTATTTCAAAAGTTCTAAAGTAAAGATCAGGCGAGCACGGGCATGTTTGCGTCCCTTAAACCCTTTTCTTGTGCACGCAAAGTCATTTACATGCATAAATACATATGTTGCATGTATGGTTAGTTAATTGGTGTTTTGACGGAAAGTGGAATATTATTTTACGGAGTTTTTCTTTAAAAAAAAAAACTGCTATGAACAATATATTAAAAGTATTTATTGCACTGCAAAAGACAAAAGTTTCGTCATCAATTTCATTATCCGCATGATCGATGGTTGCGATGTGCTTTGCATATGAAAAATTATAAATAATGCATTAATTCCATAGTAATTTATATGAGACTAGTGGGCTCAACCCCCTACTTGCTAACGCTCGCCAAGGCCAACCCCCCCTGAATTGCGAAGCAATTCACATTGAGACCGCTACACGGTACCAGGTCGCTTCGCTCGCTCACCCCTTTTTATTTTTCCAGTAATTCTAGCCGGAATAAGTACTACCATAAATCATTTGAACATATGAAATTGACAATTTTTTAATGTAAAAAAGTAATTGAAAACTTTGTTGAAAACACAACTAAAAATGCATTTAGTTGATGCTACTAATTGGCATATAAATCATTTAAATACTATGAAAAAAGGATCTTGGAAACATAATTAGTTTAAAACTTATTGCACCTATAATATTGTACAGCACGACTTAAATTCATAAAAAAAAAACCCCAAAAAACTACGTGGTTGGAAGATAGTTTATCATCAATGATTATTTAAATTTCGTTCGGCATTTTACTGTTCTAATTGATTATAGATTTTTGCAAAAGAAATTATTTTTACTTCAATAACACAGCAACAGATGGCAGAAAGGGCGTTCTAGAAAGTTTATATTTTTATTATCTCAGATTTTTTGTGTGAGTGAAATTCGTAAATAAATTCTAAATAAGAGTTGAGAATTCATTTGAAATTAACAATATTACTCATAATTAAAATGAGGAATCATCTCAGACGCTTTGGATTACGTTCATATTATTTTATTTTTAATAATTGCTAGCTTGAGTTTCACTCAGAAATTCAGCCTTATTTCCGCGCCACGCAAGAGAAATATATATATAGATTATGTATGTTTATGCTGTGAGCATTCTACGCATGCACGTATAAACATACATGTTTGTATGGGGAAGGGAAGCGAGGGGAAGCGAGGGGGAGATGAGTGAATCCCCGAAGATAGTTATAAAATTCAAATGCGTCCATGATTGTGAAAAAATTGGCAGCCCATGTTCCAAAAGAATAAAATGTGCATAGTTTAACTCAATATTATACTGCATGTTGAGGTTCCTCATAAATCAAATCTTTAATTCCCTACTTGAATATTAAATCTACGGATATGAAATGCATTCGTATTTCTTAAATTCCTTACGAGAGAAAAATAATAATTTTTGTTTTATTTATACTTTTCTCAGCCCCTTCAGGATGGGTGTCATTCAATGACATTTTAATTATTTTTTAAACCAGTAATTCCGTATGATATTTTTCGCTTTATTTATTTCAAGAATTCTACAATTAGACAAGGCAAAAATTATGACTATAATATTCTGGTACTAAAAAATAAAACCCCTTTGCACCCTACATAGGACGTATACTCGACACCCGTCCTGAATTGTTTAAATGATTTTTCTTTGTTGTTAAATTCCCAAAAGATTTATAAAATTTATACTTAATTTAATTTTAAATCTTTAAATATTATTTGAATCTCGTCATATTCACTAATATTTAAACTCTTAAATTATAAAATGAAGTATATATTTTAGAAATATTTTGTGAATTTAACAGCAAAGAAGCATCTTTAAGAAGAAACTTAACTGCATATAAATGAAATCAGTTCAGTATTAAACTGAAATTAAAGAATTCCAAATTTCTTGATGAGATATTAAACGAGAAAAAAAAAATAAATTACACAATTTTAACATTGTGAAGAGGAATTGAAGGTCAGATTGATAATGCGCTTTTTTACATTATATTATAGAGTAAACTTTGCAAGGGTAAGAAAATGAGTTGTTATATAATGCACTGAATTATTTTCTATTCTGTTTTCCTTTCATACAGTTAGTGTATATTCAATTAAAAATATTTTTACTTATAGAACTACGGTGATCCTGCATTCTGAACGGGAAATAACTTTTGAAGAAAAAAGTTAGTTAGTTATGTAGATTCATGATTAGGGTGGCTAGTGGTCAAGGAAAAATACAGTAAAAAAATTATAATTACCAGTATATTCTTATAGAAAAATTTATGTTGATTATTTGATCGAATAATCAACTTAAATTTTTCTATAAGAATATACTGGTGTATATCACTTTTTTTGACTGTATTTTTCCTTGACCACTAGCCACCCTGATGATATTGGGAAAAATCCATGATATTATTGTCATTTAACTACACAATATCGATTATTAAATTTTACGAGAAATGTGATTTTTTAGAAACTTTTTTCCAACAAATGGCATTGACATTATAATTCAATTTTTACTACTGATGCGTATAGTTTCTCTTTTAACGTGTCTCTTATTACTGTTATGAAATATTTTTCATTTGTAATAGTGTAATTACTGTGTGTGCAAAAAATACGTCATTCTCCTGCTCGTGCAAAGAAGAAAAAAATCGCGTTGCAGACAGAATAAAGATATTAGCTTATAATCTAAATGCACGCAAGAAAAAAGAAAAATGTTTCTTAATCTACGTAAATAATAATAATAATAATCTACCTAACAACGAACAAAAATATACAGTAACTTCTTGTGAGTTACCCATGATTCTGAAAAGCGTTCTTTATCATTAGAAAACTTCAGACACCAATATATTTTCAAGATTTAAAGAAGCACTTATAAAAACAAAGTTACCTTTGCTGTCACTGATTATAGGAAACGTTTTCGAGTAGTTTTTATAGTGTATTAATACGTTTTCTCAACTCGGAATATAGGTTTTTAGGATGCTATAAATTCTCAATTAAAGATTTTCGGCAGCTTAATTGAATTGATACATGCAAGAATAATAAAATAACGTTAATTTTAATATTAATGCTGTCTATTTATCATGATATGCCTGTAAAACATTTTTGTTGAACATGAAATTGTTTACTTGAGAATTGTTAACATCCGAAAAACTTATGTTTCATGTTGAGAAAAGTGATTTATACACTATAAAAAATACTCAAAACGTTTACGAAATCAGTGGAAGCAAAGGAAACTTTGTTTTTATAAATTATTTTTTAGATCTCGAGAAAACATATTAGTTTCTGAGGTTGCTAAAGATAAAGAACCCTTTTCGGAATCGTGGGTAACTGGGAAGAGGTTATTGTATATTGTATATTGTATCTATATTTTCTTTTGTGGTTATAATATAGTTTCATAGATTAAGAAACTTTTTTTTCCTCTACAGTATTAGAAATTTGACTGCCGGTCGGAAAACGGTAATTGTAACCACTGGCAGATATGATTATAAATGATTCTTTATGTCATTACAATGCTCACTAGTATACTATTTCTAGGGATCGTTAAATACTATTTGAGTTTCCAGTGCAATTAAATGATGAATTAGACAGTAAATTATTTTGAGATATCATGAATGGTATTTCACTTCAATGCAATAACACATGACTGAGAATCATTCTCTATGATAAAAACTAGTTGGATGTGCCATCCCAAAACTTTCTTCTATCTCACACAGGTTTAGCCTACACAAAAAAGAATCAGCACCAATTTATATGATGGTCTAACTGAATCTAAAGTTTTATTTAATTCCGTGCATTAGGTCTTGAGATATGACTATTTCTAAAATCATGTAAATCCTGCAAAATGTAGCATAGCAGCGCCACCTGTTGGGAGATTTAGACCAAAACCTAATTAACAACAACTTATGTCATCGTCTAACTGAATGTGAAATTTGATGAAAATCCGTGCATTAGTTCTTGAGATATAGTTATCGTGATAATAATGAAAAAAGTAGCATACCAGCGCCACCTGTTGGGCTATTTACACCAAAACGTAAGCAGCATCTATTTATGTCAAGATCTAACAGAATCTGAAGTTTGATGAAATTCCGTGCAGTAGTTCTTGAGATATAGCTATCGTAAAAATCACAAAAAAGTGGTATAGAAGCGCCACCTGTTGGGATATCTACACCAAAATGTAATCAGCGTCTATTTCTGTCAAGGTCTAAACGAATCTCAAGTTTGATGAAAATAAGTGCATTAGTTCTTGAGATAGAGCTATTGCGGAAATCGCGAAAAAGCAGCATAGCAGCACCCTCTATTGGGCGATTTTCACCAAAAACTAATTAGCCCCAATTTATATCAGGGACTAATTGAATATAAAGTTTTATTAAATTTCGTGCGTTAGTTCTTGAGATAGAGCGCCCACAAAATTCTTGTCACATACAGGCAGACAGACAGAGTCATAGAGTCACAGACTCACAGACAGACATTTTCTAAAAACAGTCAAATCGTGTTCAGGACCTTCTAATAAGTATAAATCAGTCGAAAACCGGAAGTCGAAAATTTTCATGAATCCAATACTTTCTTCTTGTAAAGATAGAAGAAAGTAAAAAAGTAAAAAAATAGAGTAAATCTCCTGAAAAGACAAAGTATATTCATTTTAGTATTATTTCGCAAAATTGAAAGGACATAATGTGTCTGAAAGTTTCTTCCCTATGGAAAATATGAAGCAAAAATATTCGATATTATACAAATTTTAAAAAGTAACATCAAGGGTCTTTTTCAGTATTTTCACCCCCTATTCCTTCGTCATTTAGGAGATATTTTGGCGAACAAAAAGCTATATGAAACAAGAGACAATTACGCATGACATTTTTTAAGCAACAAGTGCAGCTAGCTAAGACATTAAAGAAAATACGAGGATCAATCTGAAATGTTTGAGACAGGGGCAGGCGATTAAAAGAATATATTGATCGGATATGTAAATTTGAACGTCCGCAGACAAAATTTTGTGGCAACAATTGCAATTTAACTACCGCAGAATAAATTTAGCAAGAAGAGAAAATGGAGTTGACGCGAGAGCATTATCGAGCTATGATTTTCTATGATTTTAAAGTGGGGCTAAATCAAGACGAATGCCTTTAACGTCTACAATTAGCATATGGAAACGAAGCCCCATCTTGTGCCACTGTATTCAGATGGTTTACAGAATTTAGAATAGGTCGAAATTCTGTTTTGGATGAAGAATACTCAGAAAGACCTTAGTAATATGCAGTCCCAGAAAATGTGTCGGCCGTACGAAAAATGTTAATCGATGATACCAAATGATACAAAAGGAACTTAACACTGGATCCGCAGCTATACATAAAATTATTCATGAATAACTGCATATGAAAAAATTAGTTTGTTGTTGGGTCCCCCATAATTTAAAAGAACACCAAAAAGCGGAGCATGTGATAATTAGTAAAGAAACCCTAAAATTACTTAATGATGGTGGCCACTGTATTATTTCTAAAATCATAACTGGTGATGTACATACCTTCTTTGACGTACATACCTTCTTTTGATGTTCCAACACATCAAGAAAGTAAAGTGTGTGTCTTCGAAAATGATCCCAAACCAACAATGGTGAAAAGACCACAAGGAATGAAAAAAGTTATGTATGTCGTGTTCTTCAAAAGTACAGGTCTTTTCAAAAACTTTAAGTTAGAGGGACAGAAGACAGTTGCAGCTAACTGGTACACCATTAAGTGTCTTCCAGAAATTCTTCAAGAGGTGAATGTTAGGGGACTCATGCTTCATCATGACAATACATCTTCTCATTCCGAAAGGATTACAGTCGAATTTCTTGAACAAAAAAAAAAAACATCAAAGTTACATAACATCTATCTACCCTATTCTCCTGATCTTGCAATGCGTGACTTTTGACTATTTTTTAATCTAAAAAATAAATTACTTGATCGTCGTTTTCCTTCTAAAAATGAGATTGATGAGGCTATAAAATAATACTTTTTCCTCTATTCCAAGAAATGGATGGCTCGAGGCATTTAATCTTTGGAAAATTCGCCTACAAAAGTGCATTGATCTTGGAGGAAACTACTTTGAACACTTCTAAGAGTTGGTATGTTTAGCCTGTACCATTTAGCCGTATATCAAAAATTTCAGTGTGACCCTCGTATGTAAGCATCTTTATGTTAGAAGGGAATATTCTGAGGGATAATGTTGGAGAAATTTCGGATGATAAGTGAAACATGAGTTGAAGTTGCCTTCGAAACGTAAGTTGCAGATTGCGATTATTCATTACTAATTGTTATTTCTGCTATTGAAAGTATCATTTTCTTTGCCTTTTTTTAGGATAGAAGTTTACTAGATTAAAATAAAGAAAAAAAAATCTATTACGTGACATTTTTAAGTCAAAAAATGCGTTTAATGAATACATTGAGGAATATTTGTAAGCAATTTATGTTCGAAGGAAAGATGCTGAGAAGTAATGTCGGGTAAACTTTAGGTAACTGAGTTGCTAAATGCTTTTATGTCTTATCAGTTCTTATTTTAACTATTAAGATTATTATTTTTTCTTTCTTCCTTATCTTTCTTCCATGTAGTTTCTCATCAATTTGTGAATAGAGTTATATTAAATGAAAAAAGAAAATAGTGCGTGACATTTTAAAGCAAAGGGTGTGTTTAGCTTAGACATAAAAAAAAATAATTTAAGAGCGGGTTTTTCTTAGAATGGAACATGCTGACATATAAGGTCAGGAAACTTCAAATAACTAAATAGATTATTAAATGACTGAGAAAATTCATCATCTGTTAAATTTTCAGCTATTTACATCATCATTTTCTTTTATGCATCCCCATTTTTTCCCCGTGCATTTTTTTAACAATTTGATAAAATAGGTATATTAGTACTTCGTATATGAACATTAACTGGTGTTGGTTTTCAGATGAATTATGTAGTTTGTTTTGTAATTATTAGTAAAGGACGTCTTGTAAATAAAAAATATCGAGTAATTAATAATCCAAGTTTCACATATAACTTTTTAAGAAATCTTTTAACAATATTTAAATTTAATTAAAGTATATATATATAGTAAGTTAAATTTAAAATAGAAATAAAAACAAAATTTTAAAACTGAAAAAATCGTTATTAAAAATCTGGCTTTGTTAATAAATAAAATTTAAAATTTTGCAAAAAAAAAAGTTAAAATTTTTACTATACTATGACTTTTTTCCCCCCCGTCATGAGTGAAAAAATACTAACAAAAGCTTTTATTCTGTATTTTGTGTTTAAATTTATATCTCTATATCTCAGCAGCTATTTACAGTTTTAGTGTTTAATTTCAGAGTTTTAATGAATAAAAAAATTCATATATTTTATTTTAAATTAGCGGAGCTTCGCCCGTTTTGCTGGTCAGTTTTTTAAAAGGAAATTCGAATTAAACGAACTTGGGATTACGGGTTCTACTGCAATCGTTAGGTTAATATTGGTATGGGCTACTCCCGCTCCGAATCTATCGAATTTATCTTAATTGTTAGATATCAAGATGTAATCTATCTTGTTGAATCCATCTGTTGAATAAATCTTGAATCTATCTATCACGAATCTATCTTGAATCAAACAAATCGTGAATTATTGTGATATTTTCTTTTGACCAAGATTAAATTCAAATCTTTAGCACGATCTTCACTTTGCTATATGAACCGATTTGGTATTTTCCCAATTTGAATTTAATTACCGTTAGGAGCAAAATTTTCCGAAAAAGTTCTTTCCGTTTCAGAAATCTTTTTTCAAACAATTGTCGTCAAGCACGAAAAACGCTAAGGATCGCATAAAAATTTTGGGAAAAATTAAAAAAAATTGCATGGAGTAAAATTTACTTTATTGGGTTAAAAGATTGAAACTGTTCCTTTTGCGAATGTCAGAAAATCTCCACGTAACGCGAAAAAAACCGCTAACAATTCCATAAAAATTTCACAAAAAAAAAAAAAAAAAAAAAAAAAAAATCAAAAATCGCAGATGACAAATTTTACTTTATTGAGCTAAAATATTGAAACTAGATTATTTTTACGAATGTAAAAAGTCGCAAAAAAAAGTGTAAAAAGGCTAAAAATCACAAAAAGTTCAAAAATAGTAAAGGACAAAATTTACTTTATTGGGCCAAAAGATTAAAACCGGATTACTTTTAGAAATGTAAAAAAAAAAACGCAGAGAAATGCATAAAAACACTCAAAAATTGCATAAAATTAACAAACAGAGGATTTAAATTAGCAGCAGAGGACAGAATTTATTTTATTGGTATTAGTTTTACAAAACAGGATTAGTTTTACGAATGTCAAAAAATCGCTGCAAAACGAGAAAAAATGCTAAAATTTGCATTAAAAAAATCAAAAATCACAGAGGACAAAATTTACTACATTGGGATAAAAGATTGAAACCGGATTCCGGTTACGAAAGTTGAAAAATCTCCACTAACGCGAAAACCTCCTAAAAGATCGCAAAAACGAATTCGCAAAAAATTCAAAATTTTCTATATGAATTCCGAATAAACTTAATTGAATAGAGGACAAAATTAACTATATTGGGGTAAATGATTGAAACCGGATTCGGTTTACTAATGTAAAAAAATAGTCGCGAAACGCGGAAAAAACCCGCTAAAACCCATAATAATAATATTTAAAAAATCTAATAAAAAAAAATACAGATACCTTCCTTTCAAATCATGTAGCTCTGTGCGCATTGATCGCTTCACAAAATCACGCACACACACAGAGAGAGAGAACACACACAGAGAGAGATACAAATATCTATCTTTTTCATTATATATATATATATATATATATATATATATTTAAGTTAGTATAATTATTTTCTTTTCAAAAAAGCATTTTATGTAACAGATTTACGTTTAAAAATTATTTTAAGAAGGAAAACGAGAGAAAAATTATCTTATTTAAATGCTATCTTTTCAGAAGAATGCAGAATTGACTTATACCTGGTTATCAATAAGTTAATCAAATGAGCAATAGCAACTGTTTTACACTTGGCAATTCAGGTAGCTTTGAAGTTCTCAAATAATATCTGAAAAATATGAAAAATTTGGTGTACGAAATAATGATCTGATTGGTAATTCACCGAATTTGTTAAAGACTTATAAAACTTAACATTTTAAAAACGTATCTTTAAAATTCTTCGAAAATATCTTTATTTATTTGCTGCATAAGTTGTACCAAAATAAAATATGACTATAACATCAAGACTTATTGGAAAATAACAAAAAATAAATTAAATTCGTAAAGCCAAACACTTCAACCATTTGGACATTTTCTATTGCGTTTTATTTAAGATTATTTTCCACTGTTTTTTTACCATGTTCTGAATTGTCTTCAAGCTTCTCTGTTAGATTATTAAGATGCATCACAAAATATTTTTCATTACTCAATTAATACAGTCAATTCAAGAGTGTTTTTACCACTAACTACTAAAAAATGTAATAATAAAATAATACTGTCTACAAAAATATGTAGCAAGGGGAAAAAACTTATCAGAAGCATTGGAACTATTTTCAAATAATTTGTATAAAAAAAAAGATATCTACAGAATATCCATAAAATAACGCGAGGTGTTCTGAGCCCTCTTTCAGAAAATCTGTTGAACGAAATGTAAAATAAGCTTATGTATGCAAGGTGTGATACACGTGATTTCAATATATAAGAGCAATTAGTAACAAAAGTCGCCTACAGGAGAAATTGTGGGTGATGCTGCAAGAGTAATATTCTTGTTTAAGTGAAAGAGAAATTGCCAAATGGACCAGAAAACATAAAATATCTCAACAGTATATGGTGATATTTATTGTTAACTTGTGTAACATTAGTGTTTCAACATAGCCAACATTCTAATGAACCAATAGTTGAATGCAATACATGACAGCACAGAGCATACCAGCATTGATTTGCCTGGCATGCATTGTTATTTGATTTTTAAAGTTGAAATATCAGAAACAGGTCCTTAATACACAATGATTTAAGATCTGCTGATAATCATCATCTTAAAAGTGTCGAGATCAGAGTATATGGCATTCTCGCTCCTCTGATATAACAGCTTGTGCAATAAAGCATGGCAACGTGTAAATTAAGCACCATCAAAAGCATTTAATTTTTTAATATTAAGAATTCTCTGTGCGTTTCATTTTGTTTTCAAGATCGCTGTTCTTGGAACGTAATTATGAAACGTTCATTTATCTTTAAAAATTGCGGCAAAATGTCTCCTGAAAGCGACTTTTGTAATAATTTCCACTTATTGTTATTTTTTTTTTACACAGAGAACACTCATGTTTCACCAAACTCCTATACGAGCTTTATTTTACTTTTACATTTTGACTAATAGCTTTCCCCTCAGAGTGCACGGAACACTTTATTTTATTTTATGGCCAACCTGTATATTTTTAATTTATTGAAGATTCATACTTGATCATTTTTCAAATAGTGGTCCACGGAAATATTTGAGACAATTAATTTATTTTACAAAAGCTATTTTTCTGAGAAAATAATTTAATTCCAAAGAAATAAATCCTCACACATTCAATAATGCTCTTTTAATAATGCATATGCGTAAATGACGTAATTGTCTATTCACGCGACGTACTTGTCTATTCACGCATTAAATAATTCAAATGCTAATTCATGAACCACGAACATGTATAAGTAAGAAATAGTTGTTTAATGATCATTCAGGGAATATCAATAAGATATTCTGTATCAAGTCAGCTTCCCAACCGTGAAAGATTTTCCGATTCACAGCTCGTCATTAGATATCATTAATCTTATTTTAAATCCGAAATGCTGATGCAGACATAAAGGTAAGATATGGCAGGTAAGATAACAGAGATGACTCTGTTATCTAAGTCACAAATAGTAGTCTGAGAAACAAGTTTGTATGGTGATAAGAAGAAGAGTGTACTTTTTCATTTACTTATTTTTCGATGGCTTTCACCAATGCTGATTTTCATTCACCTTGAACATGTAAAGCTTCTTGAAATATTACCCACTTAAAATCTAATTTATAATGTATTTTTCAAAATATGAATCAAAGTTTCTGTAAAACTGCAGTCAAAATACTTATAAAATTCATTCTTAATGGAGCAAATTTAGTGTAAGTATACCCTTTCATCTTTAAAGGAAACATCAGAACTTGGGGCTATACTTATTTTAAAGAAAATGTCACTATTAAATGTCCTTGTAATATTTAATTTATCAAACAGTGTAGTTGTATTATTAATTAATCTGTTTACGAAGATATGAATGTGCAGTTTTGTAAATTGCTCACTTAACTGTAATTAAAATATAGATATTATGTGATATATTTTTTAATTATTTGTCCTACTGAGTAACTGAAGTGAGTTTATGATTCTACATTGAAATGAAGTGTAACATAATTTATATAAAATTCAGTATGTTTACTTGACACAGTTACCATGATAACGGAATCAGATTTTGAATTCCATATGGTTTACATAGTGGTAGGAAAAAATTCTTTTGTTTTGTAGTGTTGTAAAGCTACAACTAATTTATCGAAATTGTAGTTAACTACAACTAATTGTATACTAATTAATTATTCAGCAGAGCTGAAAATTCGCTGTAAATGACTAAAATACAGAGGATGTGAATTATCACTTTACTTAGCAGCGCACAACCAACAGAGTGAAAAACTGTCCAGACCGGGGTTTGATCCCGGATCTCTTGGTATAGCGCACCCAGTGCTTTACCAATTAAGCCATTCGTACGACATCTGGTCTAGCATTCTCTCACTTTTATATGGCTAAGCTACAACCTTGCAGCACAAGATGGAATGTCAATTATGAGTACAGCTCCTAGTGGCATACATGAGACAAATCAAACCCAGTATCGGTGAATATTTATGTACTAATTAATTATTCAGCAGAGCTGAAAATTCGCTGTAAATTACTGAAATACAAAAGATGTGAATTATCACTTTACTTAACAGTGTACAACCAAGCAGCCTAGCCATATAAGAGTGAGAGAATGCTAGATCGGATGTCGTTTTGATGGCTTAATTGGTAAAACACTTGGTGCACTATACCAAGGAATCCGGGGTCGAACCCCGATCTGGACATTTTTTCACTCTGTCGGTTGTGCCCTGTTAAGTAAAGTGATAATTCACATCCTTTATATGCAACTAATTGTTTAAAAAAAGTATCGACTACAAATTACTTTTCAAAAGTAGTCACTACTTCGGATTTTGTCAAGGGATTCAATCTAGACTCGAAATTGAGGATACGGATAGATTAATACAGTAGCACCTCGTTATACCGCGGCCGCCGGTATACAATCAAATAAGTGCGATTTTTTAACACAGGATATTAAAAAAATAAGAGATATGAATATAAAAACAAGAAAATGTTTTGTGTTGTCTCAAAATGGTTAGTTTACACACATTACAACTATACCAAACACAATACCATAAACATTTATATAAAGTTTACATAAAAATGCGGCTAAACTACAGCCTATTTAGTTTTTGAAAGACACGAAAACAGAGCTATTTATCTGAACAAATAACGTAACGAGAGGCATATTATTATACATAACATATTTATGCATAACCATGCACTGAATAAATTTTATTTTCTACGTATTTTATACAGTAATTCGCAAATTGCTCAGAACAACACATTTTACGCAAAAGGAGCAACTTACGACTACGTTATTTGAAGATTGGCACATTTCCCCCCCGGAAGTAGCGCTAAAAGTAGAGCCAGCGCTCGCTACAAACTCCTAATTTTATTTATCGCTCTACTCGCTTCATTACATTTTTCAAAATAATTTGTAGTGCGTTAGATTACAGATTACTAGAAAAAGTAGCGACTACTGTAGTTTCGCTACTTCTGACCATAGCATATGTGAAAACTTTAAATTTCGATATTTCTTAATTACAAAGAATTAAAATTTAAATAATAATACTACAGGGAATAATAATTTCTGCTTGACTGAAAAAAAAACAGTTTTTATTAAGGAGTTTTTAAATTTATAATTGCAATTAAACCCATTCATTTAATTTTCATTGTATTCTTTCTTGCTTTCTTCGAATGATAAATCTATTAATTAAACCCTTTCCTATCTAATCCTAGTGTTAGCTTTATAATCATTTATTTCTTAATATAATTTGTTATTTAAAGAATATCTTTTTAAATATTGCAATGCATGATTATATTACTTTACACCGTATCATCTACTCATATAATGAAATTTCACACAAATGATTTATAACCTTAATCAAGTTATCCGGTTTCACTTAAACTATGAGGATTAAATATAAAAGAACAGTATTACACTACTTAGAGGTCTGGAGATTGGTCAAAACTATCCATTATTTCGTTAGTTCAAAACAATGATCAATAGATGATGCTAAACTTACATTTGTTGTCTTAATGAGATAGTTTATTAGAAAGTTTGAAGAATATACTACGCGTAAAAAACATTTTCTTCGGAAAAAAAATAAATTTTCTAAACTCATTTAAATTATATTACTTTTCGAATACATAAATAACTTCTAAAAGTTTTAGGTTTTTGTTGCATCACTAATTGAAAACATTCTTAAAATATTTATTCAGTAATTAATTTCTTGTTGGATTAATTTGCTTGGGAAGTTTTATTCTTTTTAATTAAAAGTAAATTAATTACGTTATACAAAAATTCTATCCTTAAAAAATATATTCAATACACACATATATATATATATATATATTGAACACAGTAGATAGTTTAATTTGAACATCATAAAATGAATATATTTTATGGCTAATTAACATATGATTAATAAGCACGTGAATTTTATTTTAAATAAAGTGACTTTAAGATTCACAAACCCTTTTGGCTCACATTTTTAGAAGTAAAAACAATCTTTTAGAAAATAGTGTAAATATATAACAGACTATAATAGACGGGAGCTACTTTAATTTGTGAACGAAAGCATTTACATGAAAATTTTTATTTATACTTTGTCAGGTTCCAAAAAATCGAACAACTTTTCATTTTACTATAAAAGCAAATCATTCTTCGAACAATATTTCTAAATTTAGTGTTTTAAGCTAATTTTTTTTGCATTTGTTCTGAAAGGAACATCAGTGTCAAGAGATATATTATTAAAACTTTTTGGAAATCGAGCTCCCTACTTTCTGAAATAAAATTATAAAAAAAAAATAGATTTGTAAATATTTTAGATATTTTTATCATGATTTCAAGAATCGAGCAACCTTTTTTTCCCCTATAAAAGTAAACCATTTTACATGCAATATTATCAAATCTGATGGGTTAAATCAAAATTGTTATTTGTTTTAACTTCCATTCTCATTCTCAACAGAGCATCACCATCAAGAACAATATTATTAAAAAATACTCTCACATTTTTATTTCCACCTTTATAAAAAAATATTTTTTAAAAAAGAAAAAAAAAGAAAGAAAAGAAGAGGCCATACGCACATTAGCAATATAAATATTTTAAAACAAAATGCATTTTAGCTCATTGCAAAACTCTGAGAATTGAGGATTTTCAAATGATATATTTTCAGAATTAAAAAGGGCATATATTAGCACATAAAATCCGTAGACATTAGATTTCACATTCCGCCATACATTAATCTAATTTTTGAATGGAATCGGTCATTTAAAAAATCACATAAGTCAAGTTTTTTCCAAATATACTTTTTTGTAGCAAATGCTTCTTTAAAGATACTAGGGCATCCAACCCGGGCTTCCCGGAATAGAGAATAAATATGAAAACCATTTTTTTTTTTTTTTTACTGAAAAATCTAATAGATTTTTTACATTTAATATATATATATATTTAGATTGATCCCTAACAACGCCAAAGAGCATTTTTATATGAAATAGGTCAATTATACATAGAAATTTTTTTTTGAAATTTATTAAAAGTGGTCATTTCACATTGGCCTCGTGCCAGAAGTTAATAGCCGAAGATATCGCTAAAAATTTCGTTATCTAGCACTTTTTTATTCTGAGAATTTCAGCTGTTTTAAGCGGTTATTTCAAGTATATGTCTGTTAAATTTATGTTTTATTTATACTATTTTATTCATTGCTTAGTGAAGTTTTCATTTCGTTATTGAATATTAGCTGGAAATAAATGCCGAGCTTTTTATAATGTTTAAAGTACAAACGGATTAATATTTTGTAATCGTCTGCAAGTGATAGAGATAGATAAAAAAAATCATGCTTGAAATTTAATTTAAATGTTATAAAAAATGAGCAAATTGCGATACAGTTTTCAAACAAATTGCATTTGAAAGTAGATTTTTTTCTATATAACGATGTAAAAATTGAAAATGTGCGATGTTTAGAAATTATAAAATTGCAGTAGCAAAAATCGCAAAACGAAATTTCATAGTCAACTGTTACGATTCTCAAAATGACGTCAGCGTTACGCACGCACACGTTTGTCCTTTATAATATAAATAGCCACGATCTGGGTAATTACCACATAAGTTCTGGGTAATTACCACATAAGTCAGTGTATTCCTTCCTCTTCAAACAATACCTTCTAATTTTCGTTCATTACTTAAATGACATAAGTCAGCGACTTATGCGAATGTTTTTTGCATGCAATACAGAATCGTGCGGGAAAAGTGTTCCAAAAGAACAATAACAGCAACAACAAAAACATTTGCTCCTTCGATATACAAGAGTTTTCACTAAGTTTCTGATTCAAAAAAAGGCACTACCATAGCCGAGGAATTTATTTATGGATTCATTAAATATTCATTTATCTGGATGAAAAACTTTCAACCCCTGTGTCATTTCCATCAGCCAAAGCCTATGCCTCGAAAGTGTCAATTAATAGAAAAAAATTAGACGATATAAAACGAGTTCAGGATAGCATTCTGCCATTTTATCAAAACTTATGTAGCTGGCCCACTGTCAGTGTTGAAGATAATCCAATTGAGAATGAAGAAGAATATGATTACGCACCATAATGATCATAAAAATGTTCCTGAAAAAGTGTTATATTCATTAATTTTGATTGGAAATATGTTTAATATGACTGTTTTGTTCAAATTAAATATCACCTTAACCTTGTTTCTTGCTAAAACAACATAATTCAGGAACACCTTTTCTGTTATTCTTTTTTATATTATTGATCAATTATAAAAATTATTTGATATTTAGAAACTTTGAAGTCCAAACTCTATAATCAGCCCCGAGAAATCCATAAAAATTTGTTTACTTGTGAATAATACAGTTTTATTTTATTTCTGAAAAGTTCTGATTCTGTGGATTTTGAAATTACCTATTCAATTTATTTGTAAAATGATCTATCAACAACTGAACACAGAAAAATTAAAACTAACTAAACATTAAAAAACATAAAAATTACAATTTGATGATCACATGTAGGATAAACTAAATTAATTAACTTCAGAGTACGTTCACTGAAAATATCCGAGGGAGTTTACTAGCAAATGACTTTCAGCTGAAATTCAACGTGGATACATTTATCATTTAATCCCTTAACAGTTTCGTTTTCTTGACACAATAAATTAAAAATAAGGACAATACAGTAATAAAACCACTTTTTCTTTCGTAAAATATTTGCCTTCTGTAATCGAAAAATGTTTGCCAATTAATAAAGCTGAGATTGTAGTTAAAAATTAGTGGTATCCAAAAGCTTTTAGTAACGAGGCAGGCAAACTCTTCTTGCCCGAGCGGCATTCAGGCGAAACTCTTAAGTGGTTAAAAAGGGTGTCCCGTCATATCTACCCTATATATATATAATCCTAATGAAACGAATTTGTGAAACGATTTTATGAAACGAATTTATGAAACGATTTTATGAAACGACTGATTAAACGACTGATTATGTTTCAGGGCTATTTTTAATAAAATATTAAACGCTTGATGGGGAAATTAATACCAATTGTCCATAAAAATCCGCGGATGTCAAAACTGGTAATAGAATTTTGAAATTGGAATTAGTTTTCGAGATATTAATTTTTTTCTAATTTTAATGACATTTCTGTAATGATGGCAACTAATTACTCAGTTTTTTTGTGACAAAAAAAGGGAAAAAAATAAAAAAGGATCCCGATAGGGATTATAGATTTATTTTTATTCGTCATTTTCAAATTGAAATTGAATTTATCTTCTATTTCAATCGATAATGAAGACAAGATTGAGATTAAATTATGTTTTTCACGAAAATTTGAAAAAAAAAATCACATTTCTATCGTCAGGATTCAATCGTCTGTCAGCATTGAATTTAATTTATAAACTGAAAATATTTTTAATAATTTCGTCCAAATGACGTCATTTATGTAAATACGTCATTTATGTTTATACAATTTATTTAATATAAAGAAGCCATTTATCTATTTTTATGTACAAAAAGAGGTAAATTGAAAGACAATTATAAATAAATTGTATATATACATATAAAAACATGTATAAACAAGCATAAAAGTTCGGTGCTTTTCCAGTATATGGGGCCTTGACGAAACAGAGAAAATAGCCTTGGCGGAAAAGGAAATTTGGCAACATACTTTCTGTCAACCTATACTTACTTTGTCATTTCGTATACAGAAGCATTTTTTCAATATTTATACAATTTGTTTAGCGTAAAATGTCATTTATCCTATTTTATATATAATCAGAAGTAATTTGTATAGAAAAAACAATAATAATATACGTATAATTAAAATACGCATATAAACAAAAAAAATCGTCGAATTTGTTTCCATGGCTGTTTATGTCATTTGGCACCAAATCTCACTTTCTAATGCCCGAATTGCGCCAAGCTTTTTAAAAAAGCGTCAAGACCCCTATTATAGAAAATCCCCAAAAGTTCATTGGGTTTGTTTTCATAACTTTTGGCAACAAATATATGTATATTAACGAATCTATTCGTTTTTGAAACTCGAATTACGACAAACCTAAAAGCAAAGGATCCTATGCTGGAAAAGTACCCGATTTTCTTATGAACAATATTCAAGTGACATAACATGGTGTAAAATTATCGCGGATAGCAAATTTGTTTAAATATCTCATCAATTGATACCGAATAAATGCAGGCATGCATGCACAAAATATTTAATTAATTTTGTATGATAAATAATTATTAGAAAATTCGTATATACATATTAATTAAAATAAATACTTTACATATTTAAAATAACATGAAAATATGCATGATGGTGCACTAAAATACAGAGAAAATTAAAACCTGTTACTGAAAATGTCTATAACATAGTACTTTTCAATACTGTGGTTCTTAATGTTATTCACAAGCAGATGGAATTTTTCTCATCCTTAAACGCAAAGGAAGAATAGAATACAGATCGTTGTTATAAAAGTGCGAGAGGTAGCCACAATTTAAACCTAACCATTTTATACAAGCTGGTTTTCAAGGTGTAATTGATTATACTTATCAATCCCGAAAACAGTCGTCAGTTGTCGCAACAGCTGTGTATGAGGCCATGATAATAAAAAAATGCCCCATTAAAACGTTAAAAGCATGGCAACCCAATTACAGATTTACCAATATTTTTAAAACGAAGCACGCTGTCATGTTTTTAGATGCCTCGAAGTCTGAGCGGGGGTTGGCGAGCGTAGCTCGCAGGGGGTAGGCCCCCTAGTTTAGTATAAACTTTTACGGAGTACAATACAAGTTAAGAAAAACAATTTTTATAGGAAACAAGTTTGAAATTCACTTATACAATCAAAAATACAGGGTACCTTACTTCAAGCAGAACCACGATTATATTTCATAAATTTGACAATAATGAAAATATTGGGACCATTTTTTAGCAATATTCATTTTCTTTCTGTGAAATGTTATGAAATACACTTCTCGAAATGTCGTTACATATTTTAGAAAGCAAAGTTCGTCCCTTAAAAGTTGTACTAAAATATGTTCATAATTGAAAATTATGATGGAAATCTAGGTTTAACTTGCAATAAGACACCCTGTGTTTTTAATTAAATAAGTGGATTGAGACCCCAGTTTATTCTACAAAAATTGATTGTCTTGTCATGTATTTGTATATTATTAAAAAAAGGTGGTCGTTCTAGTTAAATGTAAGTTTACGTCTTTTCGCTGATGTTAATTGAATTACTAGCTTTTATAATTGTCAATCAGTTTTATTCAATCCTGTTAAAAATGTTAGTTTAATAATTCAGTTTTCAAAGATCAAAATTTATGGTTCGACGACTGCGCGCAGATAAAAAGTAATAAAGCAATATCTTCAAAAACGGGACCTGCCTATAACGGAAAAATTCCCAGGTCTCAATGGGAGAAATACCTTTCAGTTATGCCTACTAAGAGGGAAACCTGCCTAAAACGATTTTTTTTTACAATCAGTAGTGGTTATGTTTCACAGGTTCTACTGTATGATTTATTACTAAAATTTGTATTTATTCACTGAAAACATACATGAAGCTATTTGGTTTCAACACAAGTGACATTACTGTGGTTTCAGTAATGTGGAAACACATGGAATATCCATCGATTTTCTTTCGCGTTTTTTTTTTCGAACCTTAACTTCATGTTGGAAATATATCCCAATTTTATCAGATATTAGTGATCGAACTTTCAAATACTTTATAACTTCTCATTTTGGGTTTAATTAGAATAATTTTTCTATTTATCATCAGCAAAAATTATCCTTACAGGCCCTCATATGGTAAACTGTAAGTTCTGGTTTTAATCCTCGCAAGCAACCAGTAAACTACTGATAGAACTTCAGTTTTGGAACATCCCAGTTGTCAAATAATTCGGTTCGCGAACGTGAAACTCGAGTGAAAGTTTTGCTCAGTTCTCAACTATAGTGAGGGTGTCGTTGCCAAATCGACCGAATACAAAAATGTAGCAAAAGCGACCGAATTTATTTATTTTTATTGTTGTTGGATTCAAAGCGCAAATACTATACATGAGGTACAATAATAACAGCGTTAATGAAATTCATGCATTTTAAGATTTCTGTATTGCGAGGTGAATCCACTGATATTTATTACTTTTTCTTTATATTTTCATTTTTACTTTCCTTTCTTTTTATTTTAGTGTTCATAGATGCGAAGCACATATACATACGGTATCGTGATCCAGTACAAAAATAAGCTTGGAAGCCCCTTCCTTCTCCACAATATTGAGGCGAAGGAAGGGGCTTCCATTCTTATTTTTGGGTTTTCACTTAAAGTTCTACCACTAAAGATAGGGGTACGGTATAATATGGCATTGTCTCATGTAATGTGGAGTACTGTAATATATTTTCCATTTTACTGTTTTGTACTGTACATTGTATTGTTTGAAACAGGTAAATATAGGAACTAACTTGAGAGGTTGGGCCAATTAATTGCATTTTAATTATTTATTATGTCAAAATTTGGTTAGGTTCTCGAAAAGGTGTTTCGAACTAATGGTATCAACGAATCAAGATACCACTGTATTTTCTAATGATAAAAAGATGCATATGCAGCTAAAATTTGCATCGTCAGAAAACGCTCAGAATTTTCTGAAAACCCCAATAGTATACGAAAAGTGGAACAAAAAGCTTACATTTTTTGACTGATATTCATCAAAATACGAGTAGTAATTTTTCCGACTGACTGAAAATGTGTCCAGCCCCGGCCAGAATATCTATTCAATACTCAAAAACAGTCTCGAATTTCACGCACGAACGATCATCAGTCTGAGAAATCAAACAGAATTTGTCCCTTATTATAGATGATTTTTCCTGTCGGAAGATAATGAAATTCCACATAAATCGTGGTCTAAAGAGAGGTTAACATTACCGATGCATCTCTGTTTAGAAGAATATGCGGTAGTTCCTCTTACAAAGAGAAATGTATAACCCCGGGCTGTGATTTATCGCTCGATTTCGTGTAGGGCCCAACAATTAAAGCGCGGAAGAAGCGCGGTAGGGTAGAAAGGAAAAGTAAGTTTCCTTATGGAAAAAAGAAATAGCTAAACATGTCGTAAGGCAGATTTAGTAATAACACGTTAGTAAATTCAGAGAGGATAAACAAAAATAGAAAAAAAGAATAACATTTGTTTACTGATAAGCTTCATACTAACATGACCATTATGCAACAAAAAATATTAATCGCATTATATCTTATTCATCCGGATTATTTAACATTCCAGTTGCTTTTATTTATATGGCGGAATAATATTTGTTTGTTACTGTTTGACATTACAAGTGTTTTATTAATACAGGGTCATCGAAAAAGAATGCCGGGATTTTACAACTATATAAAAAATTAATTCTTAAACGTACGGAAATAATTCTCGTGCTGAAATATAGTGAAATAATGTAAATTTTTCCTACGCTCACTAGAAGGCGTGCTGCCATGAATGAGAAGTTCCCCAACTCATGGAATGGACGAGATGGCCCGATTCCGTGGCCTCCACGAAGCCCCGACCTTACGCCTCTGGACTTCTTTATCTATGGATACATTAAAAACATTGTGTACAGTGAAATAATTACTTATATCAGCCATTTAAAACGTCGAACCATAAGCCTTCAGAGATGCTTCAGAGGACATGGAGGAAGATTGAATATCGTCTAGACGTCTGTTAAGCAACTTATGGTACACTTACCGAAGCGTATTGTAATGGATATAAAACTTGGCACTTTTCTTAATATTTTAATACTAAAATTATGTCCCTATGTGTTTCTTTATTTGCGTAATACAAATTTGTAATCCCAGCATTCTTTTTCGATCACCCTGTATATTTCAATAGTCTGAAAAATGAACTCTTGAGCTTAAGCATTTGGGAATCGAGTATCTGCTGTTGAATGTGTACACGTGGCAAACGTGGAAATTAGTCTATAAAATTATTAAGTCTATAATGTAAATGAAGGAAGCTGTCGAATATACATTGCTTCTGGGTCGAATAAAATTATAAAGGTTTTCAGTGGTATTTGTGAGAACGTTTACTCTTTAAAAAAATTACATTAAAACTAAGCTACTGAATTTCGCATAAGGATTAGCGGACCGCTGGATTGTTACAAAGAAAAGTACTGCTTTATATCATAAGGATTTTGAAAATAAATTTCATATTGTTTTCAAAAATTTAAATTTAAAGAAACTGTATTGCTTTAATAAAACAATCCCCAAAGAGTAATGGCCTAGGCTGTGATTTATCGCTCGATTTCCTGTAGAGCCGATTAATTAAAGTGCAGAAGAATAGTGATGAAATAAAATTCTTTAAAGATTTTAATAAGGTAGAAAGGAAAAGTAAATTTCCTTATTGAAAAATAAATAGCTAAACAAGTCATAATACTCATCCAGTAATCACACGTTATTAAACTGGCAGAGAATAAATAAAAATAGGAAACATTAATAACATTTCTTTTCTGATAAGCTTTATATTTACATGAACTAAAAGATGATTAAGCACATAAATGGCTAATCGCATTACATCTTATTAATTCGAATTATTTAACATTCCAGCTGCTCTTATTTAAATGGCGGGATAATGACCGTATGGAATTGATATAAATACTGTTTTAATAGACTGCAGTGGCTAAAAAACAGAATTTTGAGCTGGAGGGCTTGGGTTCGAAAATCGCCTGTTTAATATTGGAGTTTACAAGAATCAAATGTGTGAATTAGGTGTATAAATTAATACTCCCTTCAATAGTAGCCATATTCCTTCAACAGTAGTCCCTGTCTATTCTAAAATGAATAAAACTATTAACTTATCCAGTGGCTTTGGTGAAAATGCTTTAACAAATTTACATTACAACAAAGTGGCCATAAACTTACAAATTAATATTAGATAATCAGACAGTAGTAGACAGCAGGATTGTTGATAGCAAAATATGGCAGAATTTTGTAAAAAACATCATATGGTGATTAAAACCAAAATTTAAGGAAATTGTAGAGGTTTTATGAGAAAATCACAAAATGAGTGGAAAATTTAATGGGAAGATACAGAAAAGCACTATTATTAATCGTCCTCTGATGTTCTTACAATCTATGTTTGATATAAAGGACTTAAGAATTATTCATTATGTTCTACGTAATATCACCCTCTCTTGCCCCCTTCTTAAATATCTCCTTTTTATATACAATAAAGTAGTGATAAAGTGAAAAGTTTGGTAAAACACAGAACCACCTCATTCACTATTTACAAAATGAATCAGCTATTAGTTAAGGGAAAAAAATTAGTCTATAGTCTCATTTTTATATGATTAAACAGTCATTTAAAATCTAAAATGCCTTTTTATAAATTTCGGTTTTAAATAAGTTTTTTAATCACTTGCTGAATTTATTTTTGTGTAAATCTAAAACAAACATATATAAATATAAAGGTTCTGAATTAAATTGCTCTCATGCATTTTTTTTTTAAATAGCAGAAACTGCCTTCTGAAATTGAATGTGGAAAGCTTCATAAGTGAATTTTTTTCTTCTGTATTAATGGCAATATTGCCAATTCGGATCGCATTTAAGATGAAAATTTTCCTGTTTCGCCGATAATACAATGGACCAAAAACTCATTTCAATGTTTTTAAATTTCTACATTGAATGCTATAATTTAAAATGCTGCTTTTTAATGGGATTTTCAAATGTTTTCAACCTATTTTCCTGACTGCATTTTAACACAACTGCCAAATTCTAAACGAAAATTTAAGGTAATTTTTATTGCACCATATAAAAGGATAATTTTTAATGAAAATTCTCAAATTTTTTCTAAAAAATATCTGGAAATATGACTACGATATGTGTCAACTACGATATGTGTCCTAATTTATATTCTATGATTCTCGTTTTAGTTATAAATATGAAATTGAACTTCATACTTTTGATAGTACCCTTTAAGGGAACCTTTTAAGAATATGATAGAAATTTGTAAAGACGAAGAAAATGTTAATTTAAATGTAATTTTATATAAGCTTGGCCATACTGAACCACATAGTTGGAACAGAGCAAAAATTAATAACTAAAAATGCAAAATATGGAAAAACTTGCATTCAAAGTAACGAAAATTAAGTAACGCTTATATATAAACAAAAATTGTAATATAATTAAATTTTATACAACTAAGGAACTCTGTCTCCTATGAGCTACGCTCGCCAATCCTCGTTCTGAAACCGCAAGATCTAAAAACACGTTAATTCGATCGGCTTTAAAACGATTACGGAAGATTGAATTATAATTAAACGACCAGTGTCGATCTCCTGTAATCGGGTTGCCATTCATTTTCCTTTGACTGAGGGATTTTAAGGCCGAATTAACTGTTGTCGAAACAGCTAACAACTGTTTACGTGATTGATTAAATAAGATCAATTAAACATTTGAAAATCAACTTGTGTAAAATGGCTAAGTAAACAATATCGCTGCATCAGGGAATTTTTTAACGATGGTATCAGAAAAATCAGTAAGATATTTTAAATGTATCGTTTCTAATATGACGTAATTTTTATCAAAGTTGTCTTCCTACTATTAAACGTAAAAATATAGTTTTTAATTTAAAGGAAATATTATTATTTACGCTGCTTTAAAATTTTCAAAAATAGGTAAAATATTTTGTCGAAAGAAATGAATCTCTCATTTAAATATACTTTTAAATTGAAATTATGTGGAAATATTGTTATTTGAGCATTTTAAATATAACTTAACTTTCCCTTTTAATATGCTTTGAACACGTAATAATTTTATTAATATTTTAAAGTTTTATTTCTCTTTTTAATATTCAGGCGCAAGTATATTTTTCATGACGTAATTTTCTACATTTACTGCTGACACGTGATCATTTAATTATTATTTAAAATTTTTGTTTCTGTTTTTAATAGTCACGTGTAAATACATTTTTTAATTGAAAGGGAATATTGTTATGTGTGATATTTTACAAATTGGCAACGATTTAAATAGATGGCATTTCCGAAATATGAAATAAACCAGAGGGTCGTGCGAAGATTTCGCACTGAAATCTAATATTTTTTAGGTACTTCTCTATTATCCCGTCGACCACTTTTCATAACAAAAAACTATCGCCAAACTGTAAGATTAAACGCCAAAAATGCAGTCCCATTTACTTGATGTCAGAATCATTATGCGTGTTTGTTCTAGTGGTCTAGTGGTTTTACATTCAACATTTGTGTGTATTTTTCATTATGTTTTACTGATTTAGTAGTTATTTTATTAATTAAAATAACAATTATGTCCTTAAATTCTTATATTTTATTTATTTATTTATTTTTTGATATTCCAATGGCAACGTTCTCCCGTTTATTTGGCGATAGTTTTTTGTTATGAAAAGTGGTCGACGGGATAATAGAAAAGTATCATTTTTTATCAATATGTAATATTTATTAGATGCAGGTTTAAACTTCTAAAGAAAAAGCAAGGATAAAAATATCTGCAAACAACATTTAGTTGTTAGTCAAGCCAGAATATCATCTCATTTATTCCATCAAAGTTAGACTAAAAACTGATCCAAGATTGCTAAAGGCACGCGCGCGAAAAAAAAATTAACAATCGTATTTTGACTGTATTAGAGGATGACGTCATCCGCTTCGGGAAAACCATGGGTCTTAGAAATATAAATCTAAACATTTCAATTTCAATTTCGCTTTTTAATCATAAGTATAAAATAAACCCGTGCGGTGTTTTTTATTATAATTGCTATGAGCATCATATAATGTGGTATTTTATTTTTTTGGCAACAATAATTTCAGGAAAATCTTTAATTTCTTTTATGAAAGCAATGCCGATTTAATTTTTATTTTTCAGCAAATTTTAATCAAAAACATGTTTTAACGAATTGTTAAGTGGGCTATGTCAGAAGCCGGTTCTAAAACCTTTCATATGGTATCTCATTCGTTGTTCTGCGTTTCATATTTTCTTAGAAAAAGGGATGTTGACAGGAGAAATAATATATAAGGATCTCAAATAAAATGAGGAAATTTTGAATAAAATTAAAAAAAATACCTCAAAAGATTAGTCAAATTAAAAAAAAATAATTGCACACTGCACACCGCAAGCTTACCAACTATATCCTTTAAAAAATATTATTAAATTCCTATGCATATTTTATCTTCTTATAAAACTCTTTTAAGAGAACTATTTTACCGACTTTAATACTAAATATCTCTTAAAATAATTCTTCGATTTAAAAACTGCCTGCTTTAGCGTGTTTATCGAATATTTCTCTATAAAAATACCAATTTTCAGATTTTTATATGCAATAGTTTTCTTAATATTCGCCCAGAATGACCTCAAGCCACAAAATAATCTTTGACAGCGGCGGCGATGTGGCGGTTATTTTTTTAAAATAGAGATATAAAATGTATTATTTAATTAGTGTCATATGATACCATTTTATTATCTGCTTTGACATCCTTTTGAATTTTTAGCAAAATGGAAAGAGATGATACGCTTTAGGTTAATATGACTTTTTTTTTTGTGAAAATATTGAAATTGATAGAAAACTGATTCTTTTTTTTTTCCCCTCAGAAATACATATATGCATATTTAGTTTAAAAAAAAAAAAATTACTGTTTCTGACGAAATTTTCTTCTCGGCATTTCTATTTTAAAATCAATATTAATGATATTGGAAAAATACATTTGCACGCGCGTGTGTGTGAAGTGACATATGATAATTTTTGATAGAAATGCTGAAAAATATTTTTTTTCATATTTTATATTACCATGAGAAGCAAACTAAAAAGTTTTAAGATGTTGAAATTTCTTGATAACTTCCACACAACACTATTATTAACTGCTATATCTATCAGTGTAAGCATCTTTTATCATGCATATGTTAATCATAATTTTAATTAAAAAATTGCATGTTTATAAAATACACATTCACGAATAGAAATGTCGATTGTATTTCAACATATCACAATGGTAAGACATACTATTATTTTTATTTAATTTTATGGAATATCTGAAAAGCCAATTATGGCATGAAGTTAAATATCACTGCCAGAACAGCTATATAAAAGAAATGAAAGCATATTTTACTTAATTTTTTTAGCATATTGTATTTGACTATGAAAAAATAATCAGTGTTTAAACGTTATGTTAATGCTAAAAAACGAAAAATAACGAAGAACTTTTTTTTTCTTCTTTTTTTTTTTTTTTTTTTTTTTTGTAGCTTCTTTTCACTTGTTCGAAAGTATAGCTATACTAATAAAAGAAAGTTTCACTCTCTCGGTGTGTGTGTGTTTGTCTGTTGGCGATGGCTAGGAAAATCTAGCCCACCTAGAAGCCTGAAAATTTAGATTTAGGTAGTCCAAACCCTCTCCTGGTGCAACTGAACCTCAGAATTTTAATATTTTGAAAATTAGAGTAGTTATTAATTAAAAACTGATCAAAGATCACAAATTAAAAATAAATCTTCCGAAAAAACTGCTCGCGCATGCCCAGAAACCAATATCCGTATCCCAATATCTCACTCACGCGATTTTCGTTTTTCGGCCCAGATTTAAAAATCGCTATCGACTCGGGAAATACGAATACGGACAAACAGTAGACTCCAGATCATAGACACGTTCATTTTCTTTAAAACGCACCGTTGGGTTTTAAAAAATATCTACATTAACCCTTTCGAAACCGATCGTTTCCGTAATCCACTTTCGCGATTTCCGCTATTTTGTCAATGTATACCCGTGGTTAAGTTTCAATTCTACTAGGAAATTTGGTTGGGTCGAGTGTTCAGAAAAGGCCGCTTCAGAATAGATTACGCCCCCTGGCGGTGGAAGGGGGAACTATAGGAGTATCTCTGGTTCTATGGGCCCGATTACGACAGGGTTTGGCTCATTCGACTTGTTATCTATGGCCTTAAATATTTTAGTTGTACTTTCGACCACCAGGGTGCGCTTTCCGATCGTGGGTTCTATGAGCCCGATTGCGACGGGGTTTGCCAAATTTCGATAGCCTTACATATTTCAATCATATTCGTATAGAACAGATTATTATTATCTCGGGCCAGGGAAACGCCGGGCGGGTTAGCTAGTATAAAATAAAACTTAATTTATAAATGTTTATAAAATAAAACTTAATTTATAAATGTTTTTACTAATAAAAAATGTTTTTAATGCATTACATTAATAATACTTTAACAGAGACATTCTTGATTTCACAAATATTACAAAAGAATGTAAGTTACAAACTTATTAGTATATCGCCACGTTGAGAAAGCACAGCCATAAGCATCCTTTTCTGGAAGCAACTCAGGGTACTTTTGACCTCCCCATATCTTTGCGCTAAAGTTTTTCAATAACCTGAAACTTTGTTTATCTAGAGTACGCTGCAAACGGTTTTCATTTTTCAAATTTCACGTTTCTATCTTTTCTAGTTCAGACGATATCTGAATTCAAAGTTTCGATTTTTTGACACTCACTGATCATCAAAAATCGATCATCAAAGATACATCCCCTAGAAACTTGAAATTTGGCATAAATGTAGTGTTTAGGAGATAAAAAAAAAAATAAATAAAAAATCGAAAATTTTAAAAGCTTGAAAAAAATTGAAAATTTGAAAAGTTCTGAAAAAAATTAAAAGTTTGAAAAAAATCGAAAAGAAAATAGATCTCGTAGCCTTAGAAATTAAAATATGTAGTAAAGGTAGTGTGTAAAATACACAAAAAGAAAAAAATTAAAAAATTCGGAAATAAAATTAAGTTTTCTTTTTTTTTTTTTTTTTTTTATCTATGATCGTTCATAATGTCATTTTTAATATAATGATTCTTTACACTATCCATTTAAACACACATTATTTTATTTTCAAACACATAAACAAGCAGTGTACACGTCTAAAAGCCTTAAAAAACACCTTTAAAACTACATAAAACTAGTCAATCTGATCTTGACTAGCGAAGCAGAAAACATACCATCAGTGACTGAGGATGTCTGAGAACAACAGATGAAAATATTTTTACTGTGTTACAATTTTTAACAGATTGACTAATTTTGTGTAGTTTTAAAGGTGTTTTTAAAGGCTTTTATTCGTGTACACTGCTTGTTTGAAAATAAAATAAAGTCTGTGTAAATGGGTAGTGCACGAATCATTATATAAAATTAAAAATTTGAAAAATTCGAAAAAAAATTGGAAAATAATTTGATTTTGTAAGCTTAGAAACTTGAAATTTTGCATAGATGTAGTGTTTAAAAAAAAAAAAAAAATTAAAAAATTCGGAAATTTCGAAAAAAAAAGAATTGAAAAATTCGAAAAAAAAAAAATCAAATGAAAAATCAAAAATAGTTTGATTTGTTTGAATTTTCCGAAAATTTTAATTTTTCATTTTTTTTTAACTCCTAAACACTACTTTTATTCCAATTATTAAGTATCTAGGGCTGGGAGTAATACCTCAGCTCGATAGCACCTTTCCTAGAAGCAACTGAGAGTATTTTTGTTTCCTCTCCCCCCTCCCATAAATTAGCGCTTGCCTAGGAACCTGAAATCTTTTTTATCTAGAGGACTTCGCAAACAGAACTAAAGCTTCCACTTTTTGGTACCTTGAAATGATAGTGATAAAGAGTGGGCTTGACAAAAACCAGTGGATGATGTTTAAAAAGAGCCAAAAGAAGGATTACTTACAAAAAGAAATGAACTTCCATCAAAAACATCACATACAAAAAATGTAACCAAGTCTCGTGGCTCTTTTACCGTAAAAAGTTCTGAGATCATGTAGAGCCAAGTTTAGCTCTTTCATTAACTCCGAAATTTTCATTCACAAATCAATCCTAGTCTTTACATCTTTAGTTAAAGTACATTTTGTGTCTTGACAATTACGCAGCACAGGGAAGTTATTACACCTTACTATGTTATGGAATGGGGTGGTGTTAATTGGTTAAGACCAATTATAAATAGCCTTCACATTCTTGTGTTGCGTAATTGCCGAATAACAAAATATCTAAAGATGTAGAGACTAGGAGTGATTTCTCAATAAAAATTTCAGAGTTAATAAGAGATAAAAACTTGGCTCTACATGATCTCTGAACTATTTCCGGTAAAAGAGTCACGAGACTTGGCTACATTTTTCACATGTGATGTTTTTGATGGGATTTTATTTTTAAATTCTGATAAATTGTTATTTTAAAATATTCTATGCGTAATATTTTAAAACTATTTTTTTTAACATCAAAAGGTCTGCCCTTTTCATGTTGACATTGTTTTAGAATTACACTAAACTATGAAATAGCTGAAGCTATTTTGCTATATTATTTTAAACTAATAATAATATGTTTAAATGGAAAATTAAAGAAAAGTAAAAGATATTAATTTTACTGACGAAGAAAAAATTGGACGATACTTTCGTTTATAAATATTATAAAATATTTATAAATTTTTTTTTACTCCGGTGTTTTGGTACTTCAAAACAAATAACTTCGATAAGATTGTCTTTTGATGATATTATTTCAGAATGAGACTAAACAATAAAATATCTGCGCTTAAAAAAATTTTGTCGCGCTATATTATTTGAAACTAACATTACTTTTAAGTATGAAATTAATTAAAAGAAAAAAAATATTTTTTACTGATAGACTAACAGTTGCTTTTTAGAATACCTGCATATTGCATTATTATTTAAAATTAACGCAACTACTTTTAAAAGTGAAATTTATGACAAAAGACGATAAATTTCACTGATAAAGTATCATTTGTTTTGGGAATAACTGTGATTAAAAGAAACTGTCTAGCTATGATTCTTGAAATGTTTACATTTTTGAAAATAAAATTAACGAAAAAAATTTTTTGAATGTGTAATAATTTCTTTTTAGATTTATTCTTATTTCTTACATTACATTATAACTCTGCGTTTATATTATATTTAATGACTTCGCATTTATGTCATTATGATTATTTTTTTGTATTATATTATATTTACTGTAAAACAGTTTAAAATGATTAATTGAGAGAGAAATAAATGCTTTTGTCACTTCTTTTCTATCTTTCTTAACATTATAAAAAGAAAATATATTCACACGTTACTGTTGAATTTCCACCTATAAATTTAATAATCGTAAAACAGAAGAAAAATTAAGTATCATTGATAGAAATGCCTCTGATATTAATAGTTTTATTTCTCATTTTTCAATTAACATTTTTATCTTTGTTTGATAATTATCTCTTGTTATCGCAAATGAAGTGTAAACACAACCTCTGCTTTTCAGTGCTAATCTTTGACAAAGGAAGGACGGAATCAGCGATCCTTGACAACGGACAAGATCAGGTAAGTTTTGTCTCTTCCTTTATGCTTGGATGACAACGCATGCGAGGGAAAGTACGATGCCCGTAAACACACGAAATGACCAAGTGCATTGACAGATACTGCAGAATTATTCATTTATTATCCCTGATTCCAGCTGTAAATGAAAAATGCAAATGTATAATTTGCATTTTTCATTATAAGTAGTCTAGGTAGTATAAGTAGATAGTGTTGAAGGCGTACATTTAAAGAAAAATGGAATAGTTCATTCAAATAGTATGGACATTATCCAAAAAATTGCATTTTATTTAAAATGAATGCAATAAATATATTTTTAATTAATAATGTAGACGCCCGGTATCTCATTGGTTAGCGCATTGAGTTGCTACAGTGCATGTTTAAGGGTCGCCTCCGGACTTGGGCATGTTCTTTCATCCCTTTAGAAAGTCGATAAAATGAGTACCAAACGTGATTGGAAACTAAACACTGGGGGTTCTGCATCAGGCTGACCATTTTAACGCGATATATGCTGCTTAGCACTTCAGTATCTGTGATAAAAAAAAAAGTGTAGGTTATCACCGCAGTCCATGACCCTTCTTGGATTGTAGACCCACGGCGTAAAGTTTTTAATTAATAATATAATTAATAATTTATTTAGTAATATAATAAATACAGGTGTCCCTCGTTTCAGTTAGTACGATTTTCAGTTAGTGCGGCAATATTTCTTCAGACGATCTTTCGATTAGTGTGGGGAAATCTCACAAGAAATGTGACCAATGGCGCGACAGACAGACACAAGTCTTTGTAATGCAAAATTGAACTGAAAATCGACTTTTGTTTCTTGATTGTTACTAATTAATTTAGCTCACACGGTAATGTTAATGGAAATTCATGTAACTTAGGTAAGGGAGGGTGGTCTAAAATGATCCTAACGGGTAAAACGATCCAAATATGGTTTCTTCCAGACAGGTCGCACTCTCTACAGGGTAACACATAAACTAGTTGTGATAAGCGAAGAAGAAGCAATGGCGGTATTATAAGATAAGCACTCAGTTTCATATTTATTTAGATATACAGTCTTTCATGTACAGATTTAATTCTTGGTTTACTTAATGGAGTATGTTTTTAGATATTAATTACACTTATGTATTGTCATAATTACTTTTATATCCTTTATTTTGCCTATAAAAAGCAATTTACAATTATTTTTAAATGAAGGATCATTTTGCCCTTTGGTGAGGGTAAAATGATCCTTTGGACACCTTTTAAAAAATCTATTTTTTCATTATTCAATTTGGGTTTAAAATATTATTAAAATATATTTATAATGCAAAATATAGTGTAAAATATACTAGGAAAGGGCCAAAGTTTTATTTAAACAGTTATGTTATCATACACATGTTTTTCCCTTAAGGGGATCATTTTAGGCTACCTTCCACTACATTTCATTTTTAAAGTTTCAAATCAAGCTGTAATTTTTATCTTCTAAAAGTAACATATACAGAACTATATCATAGTACATTATTATATTGTTTATTTATGCATATCCGGTTTTAAAATGTTGAATGTGGATTTTTTGCAGTTTTTCTATTGGATGTAAGTTTCGATTAGTGAGGTAATGTTGCGGGATTAATTAACCGCACTTATCGAGATAAACCTGTACAATTTTATATACAGCAATGCAATTTTATATACATTGAACCAATTGTCAAAACTGTAAAGGTGAATATACATGTCAAGACAAATAATTTTTATATATGAAATCAGGGTCGCAATTCACTTATTCCATCAAAAATACAAGGTACCTTGCACGAAGTCGAACGCGAATTTTGTTCATAACTGTAACAAATGAAGTGATTTTAGTGACGTCTTTAACAGACGAAGTTTTCTTCTTGTGAAATGTGAAGAAATCACATAAAGTATTAAAATTTACTATCATCTATGTCCAAAAAATACTGCGCTAGGCTCTTGAAAATTCGGAAGGTAACTGGCAGTGCATACGGTGTCACTGACCTAATTACAGAAATGCAATTACAGAATTTCCCTTGATTTCATGATATTTGATAGAAATATAAGATATTTTGTTGAATATTTTGCTGAAATATCTTAACTATTATTACAGTTATGAACGAAAATACGGGTTCAGCTTGTTATGAAATTACCTGTATTTTTTACTGCAACCAAAGCACGATGTCCCCCCTCCCACAAGTAATACGTTGGAAAGGGATCCACTTTTATACTTCCATTTGAATGAAATGGATTGTACCTTAAAATCCAAAAGATGCTCATCCTCCCCCCAGAAAAAAAATCCTAGTTACGATCTCAAGTGCAACACTGGTTTCTTATATAAATTATTGTTTGTCTTAACATGCTTGTATCAATTGTAAGTTTTATTCCCCCTTTACAGCTTTGCTCATCAGTGCTTATGCATCTTGTTATGTAAATTAATCTTAAATTTTCTATTCGCTATACCATACATTTCTGAAGACAGAGGAGGATTTTTATTTTATGCAAAAACTACTACATCATGAAATATTTCCTGATATACACGAAGCGTTGGAAATTGGTACAAGCCCGTAAAATTTCAGCGTCATCTAACATTCCAAAAACATTTCCTTTAAGAGGCTACTTCACTCACACGAAAACACCGCTTGCTGATGTTAATCCTATGCGGGAAATATTTTAAGATATCTCGTTCACATTTCAATATAGTTTTAAAAGTTTTTTTTTTTTTTTTTTTTTTTTTTTTTTTTTTTTTTTTTTGTATTGAATTGCTGGGGTCAGTTTCTATTACAGGCCTTTTTGTACTTTTTCGATTTTGATTACAAGTTTTTTTTAATTAAGATACTTTCTCTTTCGGAACCGGTTTCGAAAGTGAAAGTATCCTCAATAAAAAAAAAAACTGCAACCAAAATCGTAAAAGTATAAAAGGGCCGGCATAGAGATCGACCAAATTCCAGACTATCCAATGCAAAAAAAAAAAAAAAAAAAAATCATTTAAAAACATTGAAATGAGAACAAAATATCTGGAAATATTTCTTTCATAGGATTAATATTAGCGAGCGGGTGTTTTCGCGTGAGTGAAGTAGCCTCTTAACCTCAGAAAGCATAGATAATTAATTAGGAATAGAGGAAACTAGTACGTATCCAATATTTACAGAAACGTTTCCGAAATAAAATGTATCCTTTGCTTTGCGTAATTTTGACATTAACATTACGAAATACTTTTTAAGGTGTAATTAGAACATTTATTGGTAAGGAAGCGTTCGATAAAGGTATTTTAGGTAAATAAGACCAAAATCTCATAAATGTAATTTTTGGCTGCTATAATTTTCTTATAATATCTGCTTTTTAAAAGTCTCATATTATGCTCAATTTGAATTTTTAATAACCACGGATGTATTGCAGAATAATGATTAGTAGATGGACACAAAATTTTTTGAAAAATAAATATGATATGGCAGTTTATATCAGAAAAAACACAAATCGTAAGCGACAGAAATGGCAGGGACAGAGTAGTGACATTTTTTGAAATTTTGTCACTTTACTTAAAAAAGAACAGTTTTGGAATGTTGTATGCACTATTTTCAAAGATGTGTCAAAGATACGATTTAATGGCTAGGTATCGTTTAATCTATAAATATCAATATTTAAATTAACAACGGGGACAGTAGTGACGGTTAATAAAAGTATGCTTGCCTTTTCCACCATTCTTTTCAAACAAGAAAATCTGTCTCATGAAAATAACCCAGCAATGGCAACATTTTAAGAACAACGTGTGCTCCGTTACTGGAAGCAATGCTGAAAATGACTGCATAATGCCATCTGGTGGAAATATGAAGAAATTCATACACTGGGACAGTAGTGACTAAAAAAGTGAAGGAAATAACTTTAACCCCCCCTCCCCCCAAAAGAAACATATATTACAAATTTCACTCATATAATAATTATATTATTATGCTCCATGAGATTCATGTTTATAATAAATGCATTGATTTTTCAAAATAATTATTGTTTGTTGACGATTTTAGTGACTTTTGAGATATTTAAATTCCATTTTAAAGATTAAAAATACAAATTTTCACAGTCGAAGTAACATAATTTTGTAGAACAATCACTGAGAAACATTTTAACAATAAATGAGAATTTACATTGCAAAGAAATGCCGCGAGATATAATGGGGACTGAGAGATCACACTTATGAGATTTTCGCCCGTATGTACTTTGACTAATATGAAAAGTACTCAAAAGGCTTACTATCCCAAAGCCTCCTGAGATTTAACACAAGATATTACTATAGAGAGTCTTAACAAATGACGGATCTAAGAGAGGAGTGATGGGATTAAATAATAAGATATTAATATTAAAATAATTATTTATAAAATATTAATAAACATAATTTGTAATACCTATTTAAATTTCGATATTAAATAATTAAAATTTTGATAAAATTTTGTTTAAAGATGAAAATTCCAGAAGGAAAAGATTATAATGTGAATAAATAAAATCCTTTATCCTTTTTATTTCATAAATGTCAATTACAGTTGAAATTACTTTAGAAACGTTACTTATACTCAAAAAAACGATTTGGAAAACAGTAAATAAAAATAAAAGGATGAGTGTATTTGTAGTAAACTATACCTTATATGGACAAACTGATAGATAAAAAATCCATAGTTTTAAACACAACGTTGAATAAAAATGTGTTTATTTGTTTATTTTAGATGAATAAACACAATCTTTATATTATGACTTACTCTTATTTAAAATTAAAAGAATTTATTTACAAAATATCTAAAACTTTGCTAATTTTATTTATTTTTTACTTTAATAAAATGTAAAATACAAAATGAGGTTAAGTTTACAACAATTCTGTAATGGGACATTTTAGTAAATGCTTACAGCTTAGGATTTTTTAAAATTTATATATTTTTCAAACATGATAATCCTAAAATGTTCATAATTTTTTAAGATGTTTTATTAACTTTACAGTACTGTGGCCTGGATTTAGTAATAACGCAACATTAAGATTTTACTTGACATACATTCAGAAAAGTATCTTTTAATTATGCTAAAATCTAATTAGCCGAAAATGTGAATCACATATCATATCATATATTCTAATACGAGCAAATCTTGTGCGTGTGTGTGTGATTATGCAAATTTTATCTTAAAAACGGCTCTAACGATTTTGACGAAATTTTGTATCTTACCGTTTTGGGACACTAGAAAACCATTGGGCTAGGTCACATCTTCGAGAAAATTCGATTAGTAGGTCATTTTGGTCATGGGTCATTATGGGTCAAACTATTTTTATCTTAAAAACGGCTCAGAGGATTTGAACTAAATTTAGTATCTTACAGATTTAGGGAACGAGAAGACTATTGGGCTAGGTCACATGTTCGAGAATTTTCGATTAATGGGTCGTTTTGGTCATGGGTCATTATGGGTCAAGCTATTTTTGTCTTAAAATGGCTCAGACGATTTGAACTAAATTTTGTATCCTACAGTTTTTGGGCACGAGAAAATAAATGGGCTAGGTCACATGCTCGAGAAAATCCGATTAGTGGGTCATTTTTGGGTCACTGTGGGACAAGCTAATTTTATCTAAAAAACGGCTCAGACTATTTAAAATAAATTTTATATCTTAAGTGTTTCGGGCACGAGAAGACAACTGGGCTTTGTCACATGTTCGAAAAAAATTTATTAGTGGGTCATTTTGGTCATGGATCATGATATTTGAACTCAAAGCTAATTTTGACCGAGCATAGCTCGGTCTTCCCTGCTTGTTGAATATTATAGATAGTTAAGCATAAATGTATATAACGAGGAAAATTACGGTTTCTTTTTATGCTTATACAGAGTGCCCTAAAATGGTCCCAAAATCAACAACAAGTAAACGGTGAACTATTGAAGTTATGCTTGTAGAAGAATAACGTGTGGAGTTAGGAATTTCTTTACTACGCTTTTTTGTTTTGTTCCATATGTCATCGATAGATGGACTGCAATGTCTTAAACTTCCATACTGTTTAATATAATATTTCAATTTGAAAATGCAAAACAATTTTTAGCGGTTCAGCGGCTAAACAGAATGAAAGTTAAACACTGACCGCAATTTGAGCCATTTTTAACCCTTTAAGCGTCCGCCAAAATTTTTCATGTACGTATAACGATTTATAAAACAATAGATATGAAAAGAAATGGTTAAAGAATGGAAAAGAAATGGTTAAAGAAATGGAAAAGAAATGGTTAAAGTTTTTGCTAATTCAGCCTTTGAATTCAAAATTTACGTAACAAAAAAACACGGATAGGACACCTAAAGGGTTTTAACACTTTCCAACATAGTTGAAAAGTGTTTATGAGTTCGGTTTGCCTGTATGCCGTCTATCTGCCGTCACATCGTCTCCCGCTTGTCTGCCGCACGCCCGTATTCTAATTCTCGTAAAAATACTCGGATTCCCATGTAATTGGCATTTGTTATTGAAATTTACAATGGCATGTTCGCTATTAAAAATGGACTGTGTTGCATTTATTGTTCGTTTACAGGGACTTTCAAAAGAATCCCGTTATATTATGGTCAATAAGGAAAAATTGTTTGCGGTTTATTTTAACGATGTTACACTGCTTCAAACATAATGAAATTGATATGCATTTATGAAGTGCAATTGAAACGTACTTTATATACAATATGGAGTGTAAAGCATTTATCATTCATTTACTGGGCCACACAAAAGAATTCGGTTACATTATTGTCTACTTTGAAAAAAATGTTTGCAGCGTACATTATTGATGTTACACTATTTTCAATATAATGAAATTTATATGCATTATTGAGGTACATTACGAGATGCTTACTGTAGAATCTGGCGTTTTTAAATTTAACTAAATTTTGAACACTAAGTGGTGTGTAAATTTTTTTAGATCATGCACAGTGTTGTACAAAATAATTCGTAAGCATTACTATGTATACGCGTGAATTTCTCCAAGGTGTTTTTTAATTGAGTTATGTATTTTCCAGCTGAACTATATTTAATAGACTAAAGGATGTTTCAAGAGCATAAGTAAATGCATATACAGGGCTACGCAAAGAACTTAATACATTTCCATCTCTGGATAGCAATTTCTGAAAGTACGTTTCAGTTGCGATATGCGTTTTCCTTCCTCTGAATTATATTTCAACTTAATATGAGGCGTGTATAAATATCTGTAGATAATATACAGGGCTGTACAAAATTATTCGAGCAACTTCCGTCTGTTGGTGGGATTTGCTGAAGGTGAAGTTTAGTTATGCGCGTTGTAGGTAACCTAAATTTTGGCACACTATGTAGTGTATACACAGATCCATACATAATGTACAGGGATGCACAAAAGAATTCGAGCACCTTTCCTGCTATGAACGGTAATTCTTTAAATCTGATTTTCGAATGTGTTATGCGTTTTCTAAGTTGTTTGCTTAGATATCTTCTTCTACTTTTTTAAACTATGAAGTTATAGAAGTGTTAGAAAGTGTTTCATAATCTATGCTTGATGCCTGTTTTTTGTTTCTTTTTATCTGTTAGTTTGCGCTCTCTAACAATTTGAAACAGCACAGTGCTGTTTATCGGTAATATTTGTAACTGAAAAAAGGGAAGCGCCGTAAAGAATTTCCCGATTTCACACTTTAATCTCCTACAAGAATAACTTCAATAGATCTTATCATTTTCCATCATTTGCCTGTTATTAAATTTTTAAAAAGTTCAGTTCATTTCAGGATATCCTGTATTTATGTTTTCATTTATATGTATATTTATCTTTTAAGGATCCAACGGCAAGCGAGAATTCCTTTTCCATCCAAATTCCTTTAGGTTCGGGAAATGTTATCCAGACAGATAACCAGGTGTCCCCACAACGACGTCTTAGCCTCGAAGATTTCTTTTTGAACAGAAACAGTCAACAAGAACAGACACAACCTGCTAATCAGCAACAAGAACCTGTTCTTAATTTCGACGTACAACAGCCTGATCCTAACTCAGTACTCCTGGTGAGAGACACGCAGTTTCCGAGTAATAGAGGAGGTCTCATTTCGAGGTTGATTTTGGCAAGAAGAATGCTGAGACTGAGAAGAATAGCTAGACGACTTTCATTTCTACCTCGTGTCTTCGGGTTTGGTCTTAGGCAGGTTCTGAATAGAGTAAGCACGTGAACATTTATTAATGTAAGGTTTTGAGAAATAACTATGCATAAATGTCAATAAATTTTATGAATATATTATGCATAAATGTCAATAAATTTTATGAATATATTATGCATAAAATTTATTCATCTGAATCTGTATTCCGAAAATGACAGCATGTATCGCCTAATGTTATCCTTCTCATTACCATTCTATATTTTATATGATTTGTGCCAAAAAGTTTTGTCAAAGAGTATTTTGAATCGATTTTCGGGTTTACATTCTGTGTAAAAGTACCCGGAATTTATCCTTTAAAAGACGCACATAAAAGATATTGTGACAATGTTTTCCACTTGTAAGTTGGTACCACTATTTCGAGTCACAACGCAGAGTTTTTGCGCCATCTGTGACTTAATGTGTTCACAGCAGCAGCTTTTTTTTTATTCATATTTTTGAGTGCTCTGCGATTTTAAACACTTTAAAATTAGTTAGTTGAACTAAAAGTTTCCCCTAAATATTGTGTTTTAATCGAAATTTCGTATGCCAAACTTCTTTAAAATCTTCGTAATTTCGTGTGGAATTTGCACCACGATAATGCACCATAACACAAAGCTATCCTTGTGCATGAGTTTTTGTCCAAAAACGCAACGAATGTCATCGACTTAACACCGTACTTGCCTGATATGGTCCAGTTTGACCTTTCCCTATTTACGAAGCTAAAATTAACACTCTGACGAAGCATTTTTGAGTCAATTGTGACCATAAAAGAAAATTCGCTGAAGGAGCTAAAGGCCATACCTCAATCAGCCTACGAAAAATGCATTTAGGATTGGGTCTGGGCTAGTGCTCCCTATTATACGTTTATACGTGTATACGTATAATACGTATTATACGGAGTGCAGATTTTTTATACGTATCATACGGCACAGTCGGTTATACGTATTATACGAAACACTATATACGGTCCAACGTATATACGGATCTTACCCCAGCGGTTAAACGTATAAACGATTAAACGGTGTTCATGTGAAAAAAGATACTTTTCTCCTGCTAGTCTGAGCAAGGTACTATATCATATGGTTGCCCCATTTCATCCTGCAACCAATAGGGGGCGATTTGCTGTTTGACGCACTTACCCAGCTCGATTTAGTTTTCCAATTGATTTGGTTTAGAAAAGCCCTATTTTTAATTGAAAGGTATCAATACAAATTTTCGTGTGAAGAAGTATAATTTTTTTTAAATATTTTTTATACATAGGACAAACATCACATCTAAAATTTAAACAATTATGTCTTTTCAGTTTTACGATATTTAATTTTTAAATTTGCTATTTTTATCATTACATTTTATTTGCTCCTCAGTATGAAAAGTTTATTTTCATTTTAAAAACAAGCAAATAGTAATTTTTATAAATAAAATCTTAAAGACCTACAAGAGCTGAAAATTTAATGTTTGTATGATTGCAGTTAATATCATGTTAATAATTTTATTATAGTATATTTATAATATTTGATTAGTATTCTATTTGAAATACATAATAATTGTAATATTATTATAATTGTGACATGTATTTCATATAAACCTATAAAAAAGTTTTAAAAAAAATTCACTTAGATTTCAACCTTATACCACATATACGCAAGATTGAGTTTTGTGTAATTAGATTTAAATTACAAATAATGTAAAAACTTTAATAGGTAAATGGCTGAATATTTAATATTTTTAAACCGAAATATACATAAGATGTAATTACACGATTAAATGGAAATAAAATTTGAAATTCAGAGTAATGTACTTTATAAACAAATTCCGAAATATTTATATAAAATATTATTTTAATGCTACATAAATGCACATACATAATTTAAAAAAAATAATAAATAATAAGGATAAATTATTGCGTGAAAGAGAGTTTTACGTTTATGCAAAAATTTTATTTCCTAATACTATTTAAAATTTAAAATTACATTTCTTTTCAACTTTCTAAACTTAATTTTAAAATTTACTATTTCTTCAGATTCTATTCAGATAATTGATGTGATTAAATATCAAATAAATTTATATATATTTTTTATAAAATCTAAAGTAAGACATCAGTGTCCTAAAAGAGATTTAAAATACAAATAAAAATAGAAACTTTAATTTTTAAATTGCCGCATTTTTAAAACCGAAAGATTTATGTGATATAGAAAAATTAAATTTGAAATTCAAAATAATATACTTTATAAAATATCTCCCAAAAGGATTATATTAATTTATATTTTAATGATGTATGATGATAAAATTATATAAAAATATTTTAATAACTAATATATTAAGATACCTTCAAGTATACTTTCAGAATATGCTTTCATTTCGAGCATTTTATTTCATTACTGGGTGAATTTTGAAGATGTATTTTAGATGCGCGTTCCATTATTTGCAATTTTTCGTACTGTTTTATCATGCAATGATAAAATACATGAGTTGATTGATCATACATTTTGATCATACACAGTTGATTGACTCCACAATTTTTATTTTTTGGCAGCGTATCTCTTTTTAAAACTTTCTAACATAGTTTAAAAGTTTTCTGTCTGTATGCCGTCTGTCTGTGCTGTAACTGCCGTAAATATACTCGGATTGTTATGCAATTTATATATCGTATTGAGGTTTATTATGCCATGTTCGGTCTTGAAAATGAAGTTTGTAGCACTTACAGATTATTTTACAGGGATACTCAAAGAATTCCGTTACTTTACAGTCTATGGGGAAAATTGTTTGCGGCTTATTGTAATGATGTTAAACAATTTCAAACATATTAAAATTGACAAATATAACTTATGTGCACTACAAGAGGTTTACTATAGAATATTGTATGCATAGCACTTATAGCTCCTTTATTGGAGCACTGAAAAGAATCCGCTACATTACGGTCTATGGGGAAAAATCGTTTGCGGCGTAATTTTATACATATTCAAATTGATACGTATCACTGAGGTGCACTAAAAGGCCCTTACTGTCATATAATGTATCGTTCATTTACAGAAACACTCATAAGTATTCAGTTAAAGTACTGTCAGTTAATAATAATTCCTTGAAGTATGAATTTAGTTGCGATACAAGTTTTTAAATATAACGAATTTTTTGCCTATTACTTGTTATGTATAAATTCTATGGATCACCCACAAGGCAGCACAAAATACTTGAATACATTTCCGTTTATTAACGGAAATTGCTGAAGGTGAATTTTTAACTGTGATATGCCTTCCTTAACTGAACTAAATTTTAGCAATTTATGCCGCTTTATGTATAGTATTAGCAATATTATTAGTAATTTGTATGCATAGTTTATATACAAATGTATAGATCACATACAGGCCTGCACAAAGAATTCGATATTTTTTCGAATATTGTTAGTAATTCCTGAAATGAGATTTTTAAATGTGTTATGCCTTTGTACAAATTTTTCACTTGGATATCAGATATTAGACCTAATTAAACAGTAAAGATTTATTTTTGAAAAGTTTGAAAGTGTTACATAATCTATGCTTGATGCATGATTTTTCTAAAGCTATTATCTGTTCCTTTGGATGCAATGATCCATCATTTTTTTATATCAGATTTCTTCGAAAATGTATGATATAGAACATTTTGCGATTTATCCAAACGATTAGTACATGTTGCAATAGCACAAGTACTATGCATTTTCAGCAAAATCAATGCAAAGAATGCATTATTTTAAAGAGCTAAGACCAAAAGCATTAACAAAAGCTAGAAAATTGTTGCCACGTATTTAGGAAATGTGACCGGAAGTCTCTCTTTCCGAGAAGGAATTAAAGCTTCATGGGAGGGAAAACTGCCCTGGCTGTCAAAGGAAATGAAAATAATTGTTAACATTGCATCCCTGTCCGTTTCAAAGATCGACCAAAGATAACAAGGAATAAAAACTCCCATATTAGCAAAAAAGATACACGATTATTTCAAAAAAAGAAAAAAATCTCCTCTAAACCGCTTTATTCCTAGAAAAAAAATTACTTTGTGCCTAATGAAAAATGTTTTATTTTGAAGAAATATGCTCTCCTATGACCAAAGAAACGATTTTTTAACATAAATACTATTTTAAAATCAGAAAAAAAGGTTATTTCGCTTTGGAAGAATCGTCCTTAGCATCGCCAGTGACATCAGAAAAACCGAAACCCTCATGCCAGACGTAAAGGGAAATGGCACCTACCGGGTCTGTGGATCAGAGAAATTGCGAAACACCCGCTGAGGCACACATTCTCGTAGTTTACGTGTCTATCATGATTACTTGTTGAAAGATCCATGAAAGCCCCTAATTTACCTGCCTTGCGTTAAAGGTATTCCAAAAAACAATTAAAAATTGAAACATTTTCCCCTCAGTTGAGACTTATAGATTTTTTTTCTTTCTTAAATCTAAGCTATTAATTATGAAATGTTTTACTATGGGTAGTGGGTAGCTCCGAAGCTAACTTTCGCATGTCTGCAACACCCCCACACAAAACTTCTTTAGATTTATGGTGTATTATTTTTTTAATGTGGCCACAGAACGCGGGCATGCATTGACTTTTTATCTTAAAGTGACACTGACCAATCCATTTCCTGGGAAGTTTCGCACTCATGCTTTTATTGTATTTAAGAATATTTGTTTTTCTCTATTTAACACGTTCGCAACCAAGGACGTATACGTGACATCGTCACTTGGTCACTGATTTGACATTCCACTTTTAATCCAAAATTACGAAATAATACCGGAAATTTCGGAAGAAGTTTTTTATTTTATCTAATCACGGAATGGCAGTCATTAAATACAACAAATATTGCTATTAGGATTTTCAGGTATGAATTCGTAATTTCTGAATAAAATAAAATTCCGTTAATTTTAACCCGATAGTCAACGTGATAAAATATTTTGAAAATACCCCCTACATTAAAAAAGAAATGAGAAGGCAAGTCATTTTATGCATGTGTGATTACGTTCTAAAATCTGCATTGACGATTATTTGTCTGGCTATTAGAAATCAAAATTTATAAGTACTTCACACAAAAAAAAATTGTCAAAATTAACAAAAATCTTAAACGTAATGGCCATACACCTTGTATAGAAAATACCATGAGTGTCATGATTAAAAAAATGAACTTTCGTTATACATATTAACACAGAGTGGAAAACATTAGCCCCGTCGAAAGAATAACATTTGAACCCGGTCACAATCTTAAGTACACGCACTCACAAATAAAGAATTTTCAAAAAATAAGAAAAGAAAAAAAAACTTACTTAACAAGAAGTGACAATAAATCTGAAACATGTCTATTCTTATTCTTTTCTCAAAGCGTTTTCTTTTGTTATATGCTTATAATAATCGTTTATAGGGAAAAATAAGAATACCCTATGTATGAAACATATTATGCAAATTATTTCGCTAATACTACCGATTTCCAACTTGTTTCCCGTTTTGTGAAGTAATACTGATGAGGTCCCTTGGTATTAAAAGTAAATACGTATTAAAAATATACGTATAATTGAATTTTTCGTATACTTAAATTATACGTTTAACCGATATACGCTAATACGTATATGGATACGTTTAAACGTATATTTTAGGGTATACGTATTTGTTAAATACGTATTATACGTATATACGTATATCGGATACACGTATAACTGTTATACGTATCGCATCGGGAGCACTAGTCTGGGCTGGCATGATTGTATTTGACTCGATGCCTACTTAAATAAACTTTGTTGAATAAATTAATTTTTTTGTGTTTTATTTAACAATTTTGGGTATTTTTTTTACACAGAATGTAGACTGAGGTAAAGATTGCAAGGAATAAGTATTTCATCACTTGTTGATGTGAGATTTAGGAGAAGTAATTTTGCATGATTATTAAACATTCCTATTAACATAAAATAGTGGAGGAAATCTGAACAATGAACAAACGTTTCAAGCATAATCATAATATTAAATAAAAATAATGCTAATAAAAATAGCAAGGCGCGCTATCATTTTGGATCAATTTTTGGATTCACACTGAGGCAAATTCTGTAAACTGTGCACTTGAATATTTATTAATATGAACTTGAGAAAAAATAATTATGTATAAATGTAAAAAAATTTACTTGTAGAAAATAATCAAGATTTGAATTCCATTGAATCTCAATTTCTAACACGTACACAGGAATCCACCACCATATTCTGATGATTAACATTCAATGTTTTCCAGAACAATCTTTACAAAGAAAGTCTTTGAAGCTCTTTAGCATAAGTTTCAGTTGGTATAATCATGGATAGCAGGAAAAATATTAAGATAAAAAATTTCAAGAATAGCGAAAGGTCTTACCCTAAATTTTAAAGTTTGGCCTGAGGTGAGTACTTGAATGTCTGTTAACGTAAGTTTAAAAAAAAAAAAAAGTAATTTTGTATAACTGTTAAAAAAATCTTATTAATTTTCAAATAACTAAACATATTACGTCTGAATCATAATTATTAAAAAAATTAAAAACATTTAATTTATTTGAGACATTTAAAAATACTAAAAAAATGAGTAATTATATCAAACACTAAGAACAATTTTTGTAAACGTTTCAAGCTCCAAACAAGCCCCTCATCAGTACAGTGTCAATCGATAACCAAAGTTGTTTAACATGCTTGCGGTCATAATATGCAGTTAAATCAATAAAACACTATGGAGTATAGCAATGATACTTTCTACTCTGACGTACATTTCATAGTGTTTTATTGATTTAACTGCATATTTTGACCGTGATCATGTTGAACAACAACTTTGGTTATCGATCTGCATTGTACTGATGAGGGGTTTGTTTGGAGCTTGAAACGTTTACAAAATTTGATTTTATTGTGTGATATAATTGTGTATTTTTTATTTCAAATGTCTGAAATAAATTAAATGATTTTAACTTTTTAAATCTTATTAATTGAAAATATTCAAGCAAATTTGAATATTTCTGAACCCGCATTCCTAAAACGCCAATAGGAATCCCTCACCGTTTTCTGTGACTTAGCTTTCTTTTTTTTTTTACAAAAAAACTCTGCAAAGAGAAAGAGTGAGTTGAGTCTTGAAATTATTTAGAGTAACATTGCAGTGAAATAATTATCTATAATATATTTAAAAAATCTGATGACTAAAAAACACCCTTAAAAATCCTCTGAACTAGCCTTCCCGAAATGATACAGGAATTCTACATCTTATCCTTCTCCCAAACTTTAGATCATTTCGTAGTCATTTAATAAGAAATTTCATTTCTTGGTTAAAAAAAAGAAAAAAAAAACTAATAAGAAATCAGATAACTAAAAGGAATATTCATTCGAGGAAAAAAATAAATATCAGTTAATTATCAAAATAAAGCACGTATGAATTTGATAATGCATTGATAAGGTTTATATTGTGGCATATTTGCATTCATAACTCGTTATTACTCACATGTAAGCCAACAAAATAATAATTCAAACCAGAAAGACCTCGATTCTTAAATGTATGGAACCTAATTGTTTCGAATTTAGAAAAGAAATGTAAATCACTCGATTTTTTTTAATTAAAACAGAATATGCCTGTGAAACAGACATTTTCGGGAATAAAACCTAAGGAAAATAGATTAAATTTTCCACTCGATTCGAAGGCTGATAATTTAAAAATGTTTGCTTCAACTAGAGTTGCCGAATACAAGGCTACTTCTATTTGCATTAACTGTTACGTAGGCGTCACAAACTATGTCGTAACTATTAAAATAAAATAACAAAGTATCCGTTTAATTAAAAAAAATTAAGTTTAAAAATCGATAAAATTTAAGTATAAACTTCACCAGAAGTGAGTTGAGAGCATTCAAAATGAAATGAAAATTTTTCGTAGTTTCCACTCCATACGAATTGGTTATTTGTGTAGGTAAAATGAATAAGGTTTTCAATCTGCATTATTAAAAGAATCGTTTTACTTCGAATTCGATATTTATTAACTATATACAAAACTAAAAAAACTAAACTAGTAACAATTATTAAAGTATTTATCAAATAACATTGAATAACATCATCTATTGAGAAAAATCCCGTTTCCTTCATTAAAATGTTCATCAGAGGACTGAACTTTCTAACAGCGACGGTCCATGGTAAATAAAAGATGCATTATTAGTGATAAAGGAACTTTAGTTTGATTAAAAATAGAAAATAATAATCCAAACCCGATAAATATTTAAAAAATGTAAATCACTTCCACATACTTGAATATTCAGGACCATTTAAGTGCGAGTTTCTGGAAGTAGAACAATTTACATTTTCCAAGCATAAAAAATTACGAAAAATGTATTTTCTTTTTGAGATATACGATGTTACAATCCGGATATGAGTAATTTAAATAAATTTTGTAGAAAGGGGTTAATATATTCATCGTATGAATTATAAAATTTAAAATAATTCATATATTTCATGTTTATATTATTATATAAAATTGCAGTTAAAGTTGCAGATACTGCAGATATTTTGGGCAAATAATAGCCATTAAATAAAGTATACAGAAAAGTTTGCACATGATTGCCATGTCAACATATATTATTATAAGGTATATTTTGGAATATTTTTCTTCAAATTCCTTGTTTCTTATCTTGCTGTAAAATATAAAATTTCTTGGACAGTATAATAGACTCATGCAAATTTAAACTTTTAGAAAAAAAAAATACGTTTAAATAAATGACGTTACAATTGTCTTAAATTATCTAAAATATTCACTTTAGTATATTTGTCATCTTGACAAAAAAGTCCTATGAATGTATTGAGAAATGATGGTTATTTCTGTAATTCTTTAACTTGATAATACATTAATATTTATTGATTCCTTTAATAGAAGTTTAATATTAATTCAACGATAAAAAAAAGCAGAAAATTATATAATTTAAAAGTTAGCGCCTTTTGCAGTGGATTTATTTGTTGAGTTTCCTTTTACAAAGAAATTATTTCAAAATTTTATAATATGAAACGTTCTACAAAATATTTTAGTTATAAATATATATATATATATATATATATATATATATATATATATATATATATAGGTATAAATTTTAATACTGATGCATATAGTAAATTTAAAGATGAATATACCAACAGATCTTTATTTTTATTATTTTTATTAATTTAATATTTTTATTAAAACGGTTATTTAAAAAGATATTGTTTTTTTTTATGAAAACAATTTTTTGATTAAATATATACTTAGGGATTAGTGAACGTAATGCAGAAACAAACTTAATATCTTCATACGATTATTTAGTGGTTAATTTTGAATTTACTCTCTTTGTTTCTCTGTCAATCAGGGCACTAAACTGTTCAGCGTTTTCTCATCAAAAAAGATCTACTGCTAGCTGGTAATTTTTAAAACCAATTCTTAATTTCTATCACAGTTTCAAATAAACTTATTCAATGTAACAGTAGTAATTTAGTTAAGAGTAATATGAAAAAAAAATCGTCATTAGCTGTTTTGAATTTATACTTGGAGCTATTGTATGCCCATCATATTTTAGAGCAACTTAATAACTTTTACATAATAATTTCATTATACCTAACGTATTTAATATCTCCGTAATTGCTTCAAAGATCGTTATTAATACTTTCGTTAGACTTAGTTTCACAAGTATTGGGGGAGGGAGATATATAAGTCTCCGGTGAAGACTTGACTTAATAATGTTTAGTGAAATTTAAAATTACTTTATTTTTATCAATTCAATACTACAATGATATTTTAGGCTATTAACTCTGAAGTAGACTATTTAAAGATTTGAAATATATATAGTGCTCGCTGGCGACCACCTTGGTCTCCGTTACCTGTAAATAATGCAGTGTAATATGTTAATTTTATTCTAATTATAATGATTTCATATGTTAATTTTATTACCGAATTAATTTTTAATTACAATTATTGTCTTCATATATACGTTCCATTACTAATATACGTTCCATGAACTAAATTATATCATCCGAGAATAGAATAGAATTATCGAGATTTGCGAATGCTTAGTCATTAATAGATTCTATAAAATTATTTACACATTTATTATAAAGAAAATATCAGTATACGAAAATTGAATTTTATTAGGCATTTAATTTTCAACAAATGATATCTAAAGGTTCAAAGAATGATTTAAAAAAAAGTATCTGTTATGAACTAGCTGTTCATCGCCTGCCGTCACAGGCGAATTATAGTTTTTTTTTTTTTTTTTTTTTTTTTTTTTTTTTGCCAATAAGTAGAAAGAAAATCTAATTTCAGAACTTGATTAGGTACAAGAACAACTAAATGTAATAGAAAAATTCTATTTTAATTCTGATAAATGTAGTTTTTATTCTTTTTTTAAATTGAATAGATTGCAAGAGTTTCGTAATTGCACCTTTGTATAAAGTCAAGGTGTTGTTTCGCACACTATTTTGGATTTGGATGAAACATAAAAGTCGATATCAGAAATAGCCATGAAGCATAAATGACTTTTTGTCCAAAGTACAGTTTATCTGAGATTTTGTGCATATATGTAATCAAATGTAAATCATATATATAAATAAATTACCATAGGAATAAAAGAAAAATGTAAAAGAAAACTTTCTCAATTTTTAGGGCCGTCTAGTCGGATAAAGAAAACTTCCCAGTCAGATTACAAAAGGTAATTTTAAAAGAATGACTCAGTTTAAAACTTTTAATTTAAAATTTTAACAATAAAATATAGCATTATTTTTTGTTAAAATTTTGGATTAAACATTCCATCTTTTGCACTTTTACATATGCACCTAGTTTAGAAATATGCACTTTCTTTTCATTCTTTCTTTTATAATTCCTTTTTTTAAATTAGTAGAAAATCTTGTCTCGATTTGAAGTCACGTTTATTCATATTGTTACTACGCATAATTAAAGAAACATGCCACCAGAGAAGTAATTAGAAATGAAAATTTGAAAAACACTGTTCATGAAAACCATTAAGTATTTTTTGCAGCTGCATTTATAAATGGTTTCTTGATTTCTTTTTTCCTACTATTGTGCATTACCGAACCTACAAGAGAAAGTCATGATAATTTCATTTTTGAACTCCCCGCATTTCAAAATAGACATAATATACCAGTGCATTAATCTAATTTCAGAACTTGATTAGGTACAAAAACAACTAAATGTAATAGAAAAGTTCTACTTTAATTCTGAAAAAGTAGTTTTTATTTTTATTTAAATAATAATTAGAAAAGGCACTAAAATATTTATTTTTGTAACATTTAAGTAGGCCTTAAAATATCTGTGTGATTTAGCTAATAACTGAAAAAGTTGACATAAAGATTTAATAAGTAACTCGTTACTTTGATCAAAATATCGAAATGATATTTTAAATGTATTATATTTTTATGAATACAGAAAAGAATTATAAATAAAAAATATAAATAAAAAATAAAAACTTGTTTAATAAATACTATTATATCATTTCTCATGAATGTTTAATGAATAATCATTCACGTTTCAGATGTGATATTATATATGCAAGTCAGTGTAACAAACAGTATAAGGTAATTGCTACTTTAAATTTAATTATAGAAGATTTACAGTCACAAGAAACAGTTTCAATATTTTTTCATACGCATAACAATAAGTGTTTTAAAATATATTTAATTAATAACTAAAAAACTCTTGAGTTATAAATCTCATAAATATTGTATTGTGGGAAGTCTTGAGCTTAGACAATTCAGAAATGTTTTAAGATACAATTCTGAAAACGAAAAAAGTGAAAAAAGAATTTCATTTAATCGCCTGTAATTATAGAGCTCCACAACATATTTAAATTAAAAAAATAAACTGCAGAAGATTCCGGAGATTATTTTAAAACAAAAACTCGTTTTATAAAGTTAAAACATAGCTTTTGGAAATATTGTAAATTCATCAATGAAGTTTTGAAGAAAAAAAAAAGTGGAACAGATGCTTTACACTCACGCAAACATATAAACATAAGTTTGGCGACTTTTTGGTTGGCGCTATTTTCAAGACCGCGCCAAAAGAATAACTTAATACAATGGCTAGGTTGCCATTAAAGGAAAAAAATCCCCTAATTTAGGCGACTTTTTTCCTTTTTTTAACCGATTATTATTTTTATTTTTTTCTGCGTGAGTGTAAAGCATCTTAGCCAAAAAAGTTTTCATTTGGAGGGAATTTTTTTTATATTACTTTTGAAAAGATTGAAGGATAAATTATGCAGATTATTGTCTTTCTTGCAAGGAAAGACTTGAAAATCTTACACTATCTTTATTAGACCAATCGGACCTAAAATATCATTCTTATGACCTCTTCAGAAAACACGTTAATCAAATAGGGGACGGTCTTGAAAAACAGAGTTTCCCCCACAGATCATCAAGACATCTAATGTTAAACTTCTGGGAAATTTAAATACGGGATTACGCATGGTCTAATATTTCTTTTTTCCAAATTTTAGTTTTCACCATAAGAAAGTAAACATCCGATATCAATGTATGTTTTAAAATTTTCTTAAATTGTAAGTATATGTTGCTGAAGATCGACTTGCAAAAAATGTGTTAGGTGGTTTGTAATGCATTTTTTTTCATTTAACCGTACGTTAACATGAGAATTTATTATCTTAGAGAATCGGTGAAGATTCCCCTTATTGACCAGCAGTGTGAAATTTAAATAAATTTTTAAAAACGTCCTAATAAACGGAGATTTTATTATTTTTATGGTATAATTGTTATAATTATTAATTTTATGCTTTAATGTAACTATTCTTTCTCTTTTTCAGCCATCAATAGCTAATGCAAGTCCTTTATCCCTTTTTTCTAATCGAATTGGAGAAGCCTATGACCCCAGAGAATATGTTTTTGGAAATAAAGGATACACTTATCAAAATAATGCTACAGAGAATACGCAACAAATTGACGCAAATAACCAAGATCAGGCCGTTCAACAAACCCGGGGATACGCATTAGAAACAGATCCCTATTATGGCAGAGTAACAGATAGCAATTATGACGATTCCTTGGATGATTCACGAAACTTTGATGCTGAAGACTTGAACGAACTCAAAAAACAACAAGAAATTTTAAACTCATTAACTGATGAACAGCAAATATTGCTTCTTCAGCAGCTACAAAATTATCAACAACAGCTTAATCAATTAGAAGAGCAGTTAAATCAGCAACAACAGTTACAAGAGCAATTAAATAATCAGAACAAAAATAATATAAACTTACAGAATTACCAAAATCAAGGTCAAATATTTGACCGCAATCCGATACAACATCAGCAGCCACTACAGATTCAGCAACAGTCAAATCAATTCCAACAAACTCAACAACATGAGCCAGCTGTCCAAAATGAAATTCATCAGCCTCAAACATTAAACAATAATCAGTTAGAACAACTTCGTGAACTTCAGCTGCAATTAGCCCGAGAGCAACAGTTACAACAACAATTTCAACAACAGCTTCAGCAACTGCAGCTGACACAGCAAGCGCAAAATTTAAAACACCAGCAGGATCTTGCATCACTCCAAAAGCAAAACAATAATCACCAACAACCAACACAAACAATCCAACAAGTAAAATCGAATTCCGCTGGCGACCGGACTGAAGGTGGTCAATATTCTTCTCCTATTGGAATAGGAGCCTCTGCCGGTATAGGAGCTTTACCTGGGAATACAATAGGTGCCGGAATAAATGTTGCCATCAAACCCCCATCTGTGGATGTTCAAGTAACTAAACCAGGAAGTTCACAAATTAAGCCATTGCCACCATTAGTTAATCCTATAGCTCCGAAACCTGTTCCAGTAGCTCCAGCCGTAGAACCTTTAGTTCCTATTGGTATTTTGCCAAGACCAATATTAAACCTCAAAGGACGTATGTTCCTGGGTGCTGAACTAGGAAATGGAGCAGGAGTCCAAGTTGGAAGATAATATATAAAAAACTATATATAAAATATTATTATATTACTTTTTAAGTTAAAAATTATTCATCGCTTTATTTAGACGTATAATGATTATTCATGTTTAATTGGATATTATGTTATTGAAAATTTTTCATAAATAACGGCAATTACCACCAGTGTCTAATCAATTCCAGTCAAATAATTTCACCACATAAGTACCAAACAACTTTTTTAGCATGCTTATGAATCTTTTTATACTTTAGTTTTATGGAAAGAAGAATATTTAAAGCCTATAGTTTATATCCTATTTTCATGTTAACCTCACCAGTACTCATTTTAAGCCATTATATATAAAATGAGATATTATACTACGATAAAATTTTACTTTAAATAGATTTTATTAAATATGTTAAATATTTTATGGCAAATATTAAATTTATATCATGTATATTTCAAATATATATTTTGTGTTAAAATATATATGTTATATATTGTTTATGTTTAAAATTTTATATTCACATTCTTAGATATTTTACTATAAATATTATAAGCGCATCGCATATAGGAATTAAAAGGAACATTTTAACTATGTATAATATGTATAAGGATTAATTATGAAAGTATATAATAGGTTTTTTTTTTATCTATTATATCTACATCATATATTATAAATGATCTTAATATGCATTAATTTTTATAATTCATCGTTCAGTTAAAATACTAGATGTTACATACAGTTATAAAATTATAGCAGTTAAATTTAGTTTTTAGATTTTCATTATACTGCCTTATTTTTTAATGTTACAGCCTAAGATAAGTATCGCAATTGGTAACATTATGAATATCATGAGCAAAATATGTAAATATTGTATATTTCCAGACGTATATCACGTAGTATGTTATTTGTGTGTGTGATAGTATTTTATTATTATGCTTTCAAGTCTGTAAATAAATGAATTTTTTTTTTGTATTTATAGCGTTGGTTTTTGTTGATTATAAAACATCCCAATTAAATCCAGCCGTAATATAAACATATAACTAATATAAATACCATTATATTATGATTAAAGAAATAAATAATTATCGTTAAACTATATTGTGTCCAACTTTTAATGTCAGATCTAGAACACATTGGTTTGTGGAATTTGTGAATACATGGTTTTATAGAGGAATGCTCAATTTATACATAAGAGGATTATTTATATAGTCCGTTAAAGCTAAAGTGACATCGAAAAACCGACGTAATTTAGTAACATGGATAATGATTTGGCAATAGTCGATGTTAGGCAAACAAGCGTTCACTTTTTAAAATTAAGTTAGACATGTCTTACTCCTATTGGTGTTTCTTCTGTATACAGTTATCAACTACAGTTTGATTGGCAATTCAGCGTCAACCTCAACTGTAGGTTCTGAAATTCAATTTCATCATTAACTCAAACTCGATGCTAACGAAAAATAAAGGCTACCGCGGTGCTTTACGCGTATCTTTTTTTTACAGACCGCGGGAGTCACGTGATGCTCGGATGCACCAATGCAGGTGTACGAAAAGAAGAAAGTGGAATGTACCGCGGTAGCCTGTCTTTTTCATTAGCCTCGCTCAAACTGCCGAAACGAGGGTAAAAATCGAAACTAAAGCCCAGTAACTGAACTTACTTACAAAAAGTAAGTTAGCTAAACGCATATGTGCAGATGAAGGAAAGATGGCAGTCGCTTTGATTTGTACTTTGATGTTTATTTTGTAGCCACCGCTGCTTGTGATGCAGTAACCAAACGAAATGTTAATTATAAAGGAAGTTAATATGAAAGAATGTTTTACTTTAATTTTTGTTCTTTTTTGGATATTTTAGCTCTGTAAATACAAAAATATCAATTTATAGCTTTACTGAGTATTTTTGGTAGCGCCATCTGCTGAATGCAAATAGAAAAAAAATATTCTTAAGCACAAATTTTCTTTAAATAATAATGATTAAAAAGGCAAATAGATTTTCTTCAATTTCAGTTTTACCCTCCCCATCATATTTGTTTAAGAAGGTAGTAAAAAATATAAGCAGGGATTTTCGTTTAAGTATTATGTATATATGTTCATTTGTTCATAATAGATAAATAATTATCTATTAAACTATAATATACCATAATAAACCCTTTGTACTATATACTTGTTAAGTTTAAAATAATTATTTATGTTTGAAAGAGACATCTTTCAGAACAATTCTTGAAAATTTCTCAATTATGTTAGAAATTATTTCGGTCATCTTCTAAAATTATTAAATAAGGAATTAAAAAAAATTAATAACTACACATAAAAAAAGTAACAACTTACGCCTAGTTAAACGGGTTCTGCTACCAAGCATGTAATTTTATTCAAGATATTTTAATTGAATCTGTAATCATAATTACTTCAGTTAAATAAAAAATATATATAATAAAAATAAATAATGAAAATTTCTTTATGTATAATATTCGTTGCAAAAATAAATAATTTATTTCTATATTAAATAATAAATCTATTTCGTTATTTACTTTTATTTTACTTCTAGCCTGATCAGAAAATTGTTTATTAAACTTATAGATTAAAAAAAAAGTTTTTTATCAAGTAAATGCTTTTTAAAAATTTTACTGTAACGCAAAATTTTGTAAAAAATGGACATCGTATAACTGTATATTAATTTTGGGATTTTATTAATTTCAGGTCTAATTTTGTGAACGAACAAAACCATAAAATAAAAATGGCATAATTACAAATTTATTTGTACCGTTTATTTATCTAAAACATGATAAGTAGGCACTTTCAATATTCGTTTTTGTTTCGTTATTAAAAAGAAGCAGATAAAATAGTACCAAGTGAGGATCAAACTCATACGAGGTGAATACTAGGTCATGTGATCGCTTTGGCCAATCAGCTATGCACATTTTAACCTTAGGTTCATTAACCTAAGATCGAGTAATAATGGGTCTGGTGTTAACGATGATTTCAAAATTTTAACTCGCGGTTAGATTTCTAACCTAGTGTTTCTCAACCGACAGTTGAATCGCGAGTTAAAGATTGATAGTGAATTGTATGGTAAGATCAATCACACCATGTAGAAGCAAAACTCAAAATCGTAAAATGTGCAAACAAGATTGCATTATACAGGCCGGGTATTGCGTCATACGTTTTCTCACGCTATTGGGAGAAGGTTAGAAGCATGTTTTGTTCAGTTTATGCTGATTATGCGGTAACAGTTTTGTTGGTGTTTTTTGTGAATTACGGAATGAGGGAAAAAGCTGGTTTGAGTAGTGTTTGCAGAGCACAAACAATCCTTCTGTAGGACGAAGGATATTCTGAAAGAAAATAGGTAAAAAACTAAATGTAAGCAATAATGCTGTATGGAACAGATGGGATATTTACTGCAAAGGAACTATCAGATCGACCAAGGGCTATAACGTCTCGAGATGACCATCATACGGCGTACCTCTTGAGCATTCGCATAGTAGTTCTTGTAAGAAAATAAAGGCAACTTTGCTTGTGGCAGGAAAAAATGTAAGACGGATGACCGTATGTGGGCGTTTAAGCAAGGGATTTGGATTGTCATTGCAAATAGTAAGCGGTCTTAAATGTTGTTACAAACATGGAGTGTCATTAAACTTTTGTTATTAATTGTATTTCAAAACTGAGAAGAAAAAAAAAAGACTCATTAAAACATTCTGTGTTAGACATGTACTTTTACTGTCCTGCCACATGTATGCTGTCATTAAATGAATTTTTAGTAATTTTCAATTTTAGAACAACTGTATTTATAAATAAATTAACCTACAATTCGTTCATTTGCGGTCTTTCCGTAACTGGGATAGCATAATTTTCAGGAAATTCATTTGTACACCTAACATATATATATATATATCCCTCACCTTGAAATTACTGAAGTTTTTTATAAGCGAAATGACTTCGAGAATTTGACACTTATTTTATTTCACTTCATTCAATGCATTAAAGATTTTCCTATGGGAAACATAATGCAGTATGTGCTCTAACAACCTTTTATATTTGTATAAAGATAAGAACAAGTTTATTTTGCAAAACATAAAGTAGATAAAATTCATCAGCATTTTCCGAATAAACATAAGCAGTTTTATTTTTAAAGTAAAACTAATATGACGTGGCAATCAAAAAAATATATTCTACAATCTACATTATTCTATTCTATTAATTTAAACAGCATTGTTATACACCAACAATTACGAAGTATAGTGCATAACTCCAAATACAAAATTTAGTGCATTTCTACATAATAGAAACTGAGATACAGTTATAATGTTCATCGCAAAAAGTAGCATAACAGCAACCTGTTAAATAAACAAATCAAAAGTGAATCAATATAATTTTGAATAAACATCTTACATATCAAATTTTGTGAAATTTTATTCCATAGATGCGCGATATAGATATCACGGGAATCATTAAAAACACAGCATATCAGTGCTCAATATAAAATTTGGTGCATTTCTACAGCATCGGAACTAATATATAGCTATACCGTTCACAAGAAAAATCATAACATAGCAACGCTTCCTGTTAAGTGATCAAAAACAAAATGAAATCAACGTAATTTTTAATAAGCCTGTTGCACGTTAAATTTCATGAAAATCCATCCCATCAATGCAGAATTATACAAAACGTAAAAAAATACAGCATGGCAGCTTCACCTGTATCGTAATAAAATTAAGAAAATCTAACGCTGTTTTGAACTGCTTAATCGGCTGGTACAGTGACACATTCCACTGCGTATTACTCTGCTTTGGTCCGAGTTTAGTACCTTAACCTCCACGACTGACAAATGACAATTAGCGTTGGGAGTTACCGTGATATTTTAATCGTTCCTTTCGATTGTTTAAGTAACTCGGTTGTTTCCAATTGTTTATTGATGACTTCAATCAACCAACTGCTATTCGTATCCGATCCGGCTGTATCAAGAATCGCCTTCGATGGAAGATTGTCTCGATTCGTCCATCGAAGGCGATTCTTGGTACAGCCGGATCGGGTACGAATAGCAATTGGTTGATTGAAGTCATCAATAAACAATTAGAAACAACCGAGTTACTTAAACAATCGAAAGGAACGATTAAAATATCACGGTAACTCCCAACGCTAATTGTCATTTGTCAGTCGTGGAGGTTAAGGTAGCTTAAACTCGGACCAGAGCAGAGTAATACGCAGTGGAATGTGTCACTGTACCAGTCGATTAAGCAGTTCAAAACAGCGTTAGATGTTCTTAATTTTATTTAAAATAACATCAGGTCTTTGATGTTGAAACTTAAAAACGTTGAATATTAAAACAATATAAGAAACATATTCATAATCGTGATTAACAGCCACATGCTAGATGGTGAAAAACCATATAGTTTATAAAACAGAAATGCTTGCAAAATATCATTCCCACCACCGTGATACACGCTATTTTAAAGACAATATATATAATCAGTTCATTTAATATGTCACGCCACACATTTGCCGAAAAATTTAAATAAAGCAAGATGCCAAAAAGAAAATGTCAGCAGAAAAACTCTCCACATGCAGCTGTACACAGAAGCTTGCGTAAAATGCGAAGTGCCTGACTAAATGAGGGAAATAAAACCAGCAATGTGGGGATGCAAAGGATTTTGTTCGCATTTCGGTAAAAGTATTGGCAGAATAATTAAAAATAAGTGAAGACATTTTAACTTGCGAAAAACTGTTATACCTGCCTATCATTACTATGTCCTGGTGTCGCGTCAATTCGTCGCGCACAATTCATCGTGGATCAATTCATCACACACAATTCATCCAAGCGTCAATTCGTCGTGGATTCAATTTATTGCAGCGAAAATTTTTTTGAAAACGATGATGATAAAAGTAAAGTTAATTCACTTCTGTATGTACTTTTTTATTCTTAATTTTTCATAGGTTAGAATGGAGTTCACTTGCTCCCATCCTCTTAGTACGCCCATGCCAATTCATATATTTTTTTGTAATTTTTCTAGCATTATTCTTGGCATTTTCTTTCATGATCTTAATACTTTTATCTTAAATCTCACGTCATTTTTCCGGTGATCAAAAGCAATGCTAATCTATCTGTAATTTAAATAAGAAATGACTTGCTCTATTCTAGTGCATTAAAATGTATTTCTTTATTGGGAACTTCACAAAAATCACATATAAAAAATCCCTTTAATTTTAATTATTGCCATTTTTAGACTAAAGCAGTAAAAATAGAAATATATCTATATAAAATATTTTAAGCTGCATCTAAAATTGGCCTGTAAAATTTTAGTTAAAATTCTCTCTTTCTGAAAAAAAAAATTAAATAAATCATCATTAAAAATTTTTAATAAATTAACTTCACTTTTACCATCACAGTCCTCAAGAACATTTTTGCTGCGATGAATTGACGCCACGACGAATTGCGCCGTGACGAATTGACACTGCATTGAATTGACGCCGTGACGAATTGACGCTACAATGAATTACTCGCAATGAATTGTTCCGCGATGAATTGTACGCGACGAATTGACGGAGAACCCCATGTCCCCTAAACCATAAATTCAAAACGCCTTAATAATAATCACGGCAATGACATTTTTAGCATTAAGCCTATTTTAAGGCTAAACTATAACAATTAAAGGCTTGTGGTATACTTATTCTGAAAGAAGCCTAAACCTTTTTCATAATTCATTCAACAATGTTAAATCATTAATAATGGATTTCAGTAGTAATAAACTTGGAAATGGCACATAACACTACCCAACAAAAAAAATATTTTTGTCAGTTTCCTGGTTCTAGATAGTCAATTCTTACTAATTTTGGGTTGAAAAAAACGAATATGTAAATAAATAAAAAAATTTTATTAGCTCTTGTTTTCAAGATACAATACAGCCCACTGGAGAAAGACACACAGCATCCCACACCTCGATTTAAAAGCAAATTGAAGAAGAAAAAAAATTCCTATGTAATAAATACAATACAATAGGCATGTTTCATTAAACAATGTTCCTTTTTCAGAAAGCAGTGGTTGTTTTTAGCCTATTCTTGCAAACGTTTCCTTCTTGTCAACGCCGGAGCATCTCTTGTAACAGTCCAGCAGTAGTCGGCCAGCATTGACTCATCCCAACGACCCTGATATCTGCATTCCATTACAGATATATCTTTGTGAAGCCTTTCACCGTGTTCATCGCTTACAGCTCCATAGTTTTTTGGAAAAAAAATCAAGATGGGAGTGGAGGAAATGAAGTTTCAGAGACATGTTGCATCCAAGGTCATGATACTTTAGTAGGAGTTCTTTCACCAACTGTTGGTAGTTCTCGGGTTTTCTGTTGCCTAGAAATCCTCGTACCACACCTTTGAAGGCTTTCCAGGCTTCTTTCTCTTTCCCTTCCAAAACTTTATCAAAAGCAGGGTCCTTCATTATTGTGCGTATTTGAGGGCCCACAAAGATTCCCTCTTTAAGCTTTGATTCGCACAGTCTTGGAAATTTCGCTATAAGGTACTGGAAAGCCTCTCCATCCTTGTTCATGGCTTTCACAAAGTTTTTCATTAATCCCAGCTTAATGTGCTGGGGTGGAAGCAGAATGTTTTTTGGATCAACTAGAGGCTCATTTTGGACATTTCTCTCCCCAGGATTTAGATTTCTTGAAGGCCATTTGTCTAAATAAAATTGAGTCATGAAAAACACAACACTCAATTGAATCAAATTCACCTCTGTACTATAATAATTGTTTAAAAACAACACAAAATGCCACAAAAACATATATGCATCATTTATTAAAAACTTTTACTTTAGGTGTTTTAAAAATATACAAAACTGCATTTCACATTAAAAACCTAGCGCTTTCGAGCCGTCCTGGCTCATCTTACGCCGTCTCCATCCTGGCCACGGCCATTTGTCTTTTATGTAGTGAGAGTTTCTATCTCGACTGTCCCACAAACACAGAAAACAGCAGTACTTGGTATAGCCTAATTGCATTCCTAGGAGTAAAGCAATTACTTTCATTTCGAACATTCGATTTCCCATAAAACAGCCATAGTGAGATTTCTCAAGTTGGTTCCTATCTTGAAAACAAGAGCTAATCTCAACTTTTTATGTTGATTTTCGTGTTTAACGAGACAAAATACTTCGGAAATAACTATTTTTAAGCCCGAAACATTTTTGATGTTGGGTAGTGAATACATTGACTAGACTTTGGGACAAGAGGAACAGAATGAAGTGCTGCTTTACATAATTAATAAAAAATAGGCATTAAAGCTTGTAAGAACATGTGGAACTGTATCATCTAAGAACGTTATCATATCAAAACGTCATCTAGCAAAGAGCTGAATAAAAGATTACTGTATACCATTGTAATGACTGTTATCTCTACAATTAAACTTTAAATAAGAATAATTAATCATTCCAAATAGTCGATTAATCAATACAAAAGAAAAATGTTTTCGTCTTTTTCTACAGTGCCAAATATTTTATTTTTTTAAAGAAGGAAATGAAATGTGCCCAAATAATCGTTGCTCTTGATCTAAAGCTTTTCAATGCTTAAGAATAATTGTTGCAATTAATAAATTTGAAGTTTGGGACAAGCCGTGACACTTACAAATTTTTGTTACTTACAAATTTTCGTTTATTTTATGACATTTACAAATGTTTGTTATTTTTAAATATTGATTTTTTTTTCATATTTAAACTAGCGCAGAATGCAATACTTGAAGAGTAATGTTGATAAAAATATTTAAACATTCAGGGTTGACTTGTTTTAATTCACATCTTTTAGCCATAGATATAATTTACCTCTATCTGAGAATGTCTTAAAGAGCTTTTAATATGAAGAACCGTGATTTTCAATAGTCTTTTACAGAATTTTCAGTAATTTTGTTAGTATGATGATCATGTGTTTCGGATATAAATAGAAACATTCTTCTAATTTTATGGTAAAAAATTCTAATGATTAAAGCGAATCTATAATTGTTGACATCACTGCACTCTGAACTAAGCTTCAAACATAGATGGCTTCTAATAGAATATTTTCCGACTAGAAACCAGCACTTTAACTATTATAGTCACACCGTACAATTTATTGAAAATATTTAATTTTATATAAAAGAGATTAAATTTAGTTAACAAAATGGAAATGCATAACAATTTCATAAATTCCAACTAATAAGAAAATTAATGTTATTTTTATTGTTCTTGAAAAAAAAAAAAATGACAAAATAAAAATCACGTAACTTTACACGACCGAAACCATGGGTCAGGTCGAGTTGATAATTATTTTTTTCATTGTAGGTTGATTCTAATTATTTTGGATTTCGATCGGGTTTTGACAGTTGTGTGTCGTGTTTGGTAGCCAATTCTTTCAAAGGAATGTCCATAATATTGTTTAAGATTAAAAAAAAAACTATATATTTGAATATATATGTTTATTTTTCAACATAAAATATAAAATTGATATCTATACTAATAAAATGACACTGTTTGTCTCTCTCTCTGTGTGTGCGTGTCTGTCTATGTGCGATGTCTAGTGAAATCTACTGCACGCAGATGTCTGACAATTTGGGTGCGGATAGTTCAAGGCAGGTCCTGATGCAGCTGAGGCTCAGATTTTTAGTTATTTAAGATCCGGGCCTTCTGGGCCTCTTGAAGTTGTTGTTCACTAAATTTTTAATAACTTGCCCCCTTTTAATACGATCTTAATCATTTTTGGGACACTTCCTCTATTTAGTTATTCCTGCATTTATAGATTCCAGTTAAAACCCTGCCCCCCTGGGGCCCGATCCGGGGCCTCTTGAACTTCTTGTGCGTTATGCATTTTTTATCCCCCTTATTTGTGTCACTTTCTCAAAGCATAACTTTAAAGTTGAATCTTAGACTCCTCTCCCCGGTTCACCACCCTCATATTTTTACTGGGGGCCTAGGGCCTTTTTTAAGCACTTCCCTCCATTTTTGGCACATTTAGTCAAAATTTTATTCTAATGATTAATTTACACCCTATGCTTAATTTCGACTAATTGAAGATTTAGAGCGCTAAGTACTAGGATTTTTTAACACGGTTTCCTCTTAGGGTCCTGTTCAAAACTATCAGTTGGTCTCTTTCGAGCCCCCTACTATAGCTCCCTTAAAAATCGTCCGATTCACTAGATTTTTTTCTCAGCTTCCACCAATTTTGAATATTAATCTCCTTTAAGGGGCCCTTGGTGCAGATTCTGTAAAAATGATCCGATTATCTTGCAGTTTTCTTTAACATAATTCTACGGTCCTCCGGCTACTTTATAAGCTACTAAAAATTTCCTTAGACCCCCCCCCCCAGCTACCACCTTTTTTTAATATTAATCTTCTTTTTCGTCATCAGCTTGCGTTTACTCACTACAGCTGTAAATTAAAAATCGCGATATTGTTAAAGGTAAATGGTTAAGTTTAGAGGGGGGGGGGGATTTCATCCGTAAATTAAATATCGCGTTAATGTTAAAGGCAATTCGTTAAATTTACAGTGGTGGCGCCTCCCACCGCCTGGGGGAACATTCTTTTCTCGGGTTCTACGGTCCCGATTTCAACGGGAATTGGTTTATTCAACTTAGCTTACAATTCAGCTACTTTCTGCATTATGAATGTTTATCGTCTGTTACTACCATTTTCGAACATTAACGGCACATTCTTTTCTCGGGTCCTAGGGGTTCAATTTCAACGGAAATTCGTCAGTGTATGATTGTTTTACAGATTTTAGTTATATCTTCCACCGCCAGTGGGCTCATTCTTATCTTCGGTGATGTGGGTTTTAATTACTACGTGCTTTGGGTCATTCAACTTAGTATTCGACTGTCTCCGGCGGGTGCGGAGCACTCCCGGTATACGCTGCCTTAGGCAGCGGGGCTCCAGTTCAATTTGGAAACAGGTTTGTTGGGAACACACTAGACGCTGCCGAAGGCATTGGGGTCCCGAAAGTTCTTTTGACACAATCTACGCTTCCAAAGGCAGTGGGTCCAACGAAACTAGATTCATTTGAAAGATTTCCCGAAAATATAAAATCATACAAACTTGAGTTTTGTTTGAGGATATTATCACGGGCCCGGGCAAGGCCGGGCGGGTTCAACTAGTTAGAAATATAATTACAGAGGAGTTTTGCATAATTGCAGTCAAATATAGATTAATGCATTAAAGTATGGGATTAAAGTGTGTCGGTTTCGGGATGACTTCAAATAAAATTACCTGACCCATGCAAGACTTTAATGTTCATAACAATATAGGATTGCCAAAAAAACACGACAGTAAGAAACAATCCCTTCATGTTAGTTTTAATTTGTGTTAAAAATTATCTGTGTTCGGGGATTTTCTGAAAGATGTTTTTATATTTTCTTTGAACCTTCATTTTTGTATTTTAAGATTGGTCAACATGTTAGGTTTGATCAAAACAATTATATGAAAGCAAACACCTTAAAGTAAGACTATTTCATGAAATACACATTAAAAACATTAAAACACATCTAGACGTTTCGGAAAAATCTTGAAAAAAATTGAACTGCAGTTTTTTTTTTTTTTCATGATTTTAAAGTTTTTTACTGCAGTGATGAGGGACTAATGTTTCTCTGAAACGTCTACATGCGTTTTAATGTTTTTAATGTGCGTGTCATTAAATTGTCTGACTTTAAGGTGTTAGTTTTCATATTTTTGTATTATTTTTGAAACAACAAAATAAATTTATATATTTTTACAATATAATAAACATTTTTAATAGCACCGTGACCCAAATCTGCCATCACGTAGCGTTCATGTGAAGTTAATATGTCCCATTTTGTGGCGATGTGCAAATGTCTCAAAATTCGGTCTCGGTCACGGTGGCTTCACAGAAGATTTAAAAAGTGATTGTCACCGGAGATAAATAATATAAATAATATAAAGGACATAAATATTATATGTCCTTTATGAGATAAATAATATAAAGGCTAAAAGATGCGATTTTTTGTTACCGTTGCGACTGTGACACTTGTTACAATTTGTGACGCCACATCGACTGACTCTGCAATTAGAGATGTGTCAACTATAATAAATCAATCGATCACATAATGAGTGATGAGTTAAAACTTAAATTTTACACGTCAGGATAACATAGTTGCGAATTTTCTGTTTCCTTTTCGAAGTCGAAGAAACACAATTTGAACGTGAAAGGTTATTTGATTTAAGGGGACTCGGCATCCAAAACAAAAACAAAATCAAAATATGTTATCAAATTAAGAAAAAAAAAATTGTCTTTTATTATGTAAATGTTAAATAGAAATAATTTACTCAAAAAAAATTTAAATTATTTTTCTGAAAAATTGAAAAAAATTGAATTTTAAGCACTTATTTCAAAACACTACTAGTATTTTTTTTTTTTTTTTTTTTAAATTTTCAGTTGATTTTTTTTGTGCAGGTCATTATTGATATTTTGAATAGATTTAAGTATCGGATTTTTTTTAATGGTAATATTTTTATAGAAAAAAAAATTGAATACAAGTGGGATAAAACAGAAAAAGTGACTAATTTTTGCACATATGATTTTTTTAACAAAGTTACCAAAATATTTAAAATCGGATCCTTAAACCTCTCTCATATAGTATGATGTTAAACTAGAAAAAACTAGATGTTAAACTAGATGTTAAACTAGCAATTTCATTCATATCGGGAAAAGCCTTAGCATTTTGAAGACATGGAAAATCTGAAAAAACACGAACAGAGAAAAATTAGCTTAAAGATTTCATTTAAAGGGTGGATATCATATTATACGTTTGCTAAATCTGCCGTAACTGTGGTTCTATAAGCAGTATCAGTCTGAGATTTGGACTGGATGTAGTAGAAAGTATGTGGTACGTGATAAGCTAAAATCTGAAAATCGAAATTTTTACGAAATTTTGACATTGGTAGGGTGCCGAGTCCCTTTAATATTCCTTATTTCTATGTATTTTTTATAATTTTTTGTAATAATGAACATTCTGGTTTTATTTAATTTGGAAAAAAAACCCGCAAAATTTGCAGTTATGTATGATATGTGGCGTTGCGGAAAAAAGCGGCGAACTCGACAAAGGTCGATTGTTTTTTTTATATATATATTTTTAAAATATAACATGAAAATACGTAATAACTGGCGCAATCTCTTACACTAGTCCAGTTTGACTCCTACATCCAGAAAGTTTTAGAATAAAAGCTGACAATATTGAAATATGTGTATTTTGAATGGCTGTTTCTCGAAATTTGTGTTTTGAGACTTCAATTCTAATATCCTCAACGTCTCATATAACGAAAAGTAGAATTTATTCCTCAATAAATAAACTAGCATTTCAAAAATAAGAAAATATTGCATTTAAGAGCTTTTTGAAACTTTTAGAATCTACATTAAAATGCTAAACGAACTAGTATGATATAATAGATGAAAAAAAAAATCTTAATGACACCATAAAATTAAGAAATGGTATTTCTGAGTTTTATTGTGTTATTAAGAAGTTTTTCTGCCTCTATTTTAGAATTTAGTCAAAATTTCTTAGTGCATATATGGTATAAATAGAGTATCATAGTTTATAAAGTATTTGTCAACTGCAATGTATAGTAAAAGTTTGCTCTCAGGTTAATTTGTTTATTATTTATTAACTAGCTTTTGAATGCGTTTCAATCCGCGTAGAATGCAAGTTTTGCAAATCAGAATGAAAATTAATTTCAATCTATGATCTTTTCTAAAGTCATTTTTTAATTAATAATTCTTCAAACTACCTGTTATTTCAGACATTATTTTAATCTTTAAAACATATAGACAGGCACTGTACATTCTTAAAAACATATTTAAAAACACATAAAACCAGTCCACACGCTAAAAGTTTCATAAAAGTAGAATATTCTCGCCTGTTTGCCCAGGCATCTGCAATACTGATATCTCGTATTTCTGCTCTGTCAGTCCAATATTTCTGAAACTTCCCTTCTGTCCCTTCCTATTATAGGAAGGGACAGAAGGGGAGTTGCCCGGGGTTGAGAGTTTCCTTGGGAGTTGCCCTGGGGAAATATTCTACTTTTATGAAACTTTTAGCGTGTGGACTGGTTTTATGTGTTTTTAAATATTTTTTAAGAATGTACAGTGCCTGTCTATATGTTTTAAAGATTAAAATAATGTCTGAAATAACTGGTAGTTCGAAAAATTATTAATGAAAATTAATTATATATATATATATATATATATATATATATATTGTGTGTGTGTGTGTGTAATTTATGATAACTAACAGTGCAACTCCCATCAAAATCCGCCCAGTAGAAGTTTTTATAAAACTAATTTTTCATAATCGTTTTGACCTAACTGTAGAACTTTTTCTCATACTTCTATAAGTAAGAAACGTAGAACGATAAGTTATACATTAAAACCTCTTCCTAATAATTACCTAATTGACAATTCAAATCCCATAAAAATCGTTTGGAAGAACGTGAAATATAAGGTTCGGAATAAAATTCCGATTTGCATTTTTTCATTTATTAGATAGAATTTTCTCCCATAGCTTTGTAACAAAGCAACGTATAACATTGTGTTACATACTAATACCCTTTCTAAAAATTACCTAACTAACAATGTAAGTTCCATAAAAATTTGCTAAGTAGAACTTGAGTTATATGCGTTCGAAATGAAATCCTCTTTCCTAATCGGGTTCCTCTTATTGTAGAACTTTCTCCCATAGCTTGGAAACTAAGAAACGTAGAAGGATACGCAATATACAAAACTATCTGTGAATAATTATCTAACTAACAGTGCAAGTTACATCGAAACCCGTTCAGCAGAGTCTTTTTAAAAGGTTAATTTTTCACAATCGGGTTCACCTGCTTATAGAACTTTCCCCATAATTATATAACTAAGCAACGTAAGACGACATGTTATTACTAAAACCTTCCTGAAAAATTGTCTTATTAACAGTGCAAGTCCCATCAAAATTCATTTAGCAGAACTGATGTTATAAACAGCCGGGACGAAATTCCCATTTGCTTTATATATATATATATATATATATAGTAGATTATAGTATATATAGATATATTTATTACTTTGTTTTCAACTATTCAACCACTCTGACACTTTATTACTATGGGATTGTTTTGAAAATAAACATCATGTTTTGACTAAGAAGGATGTAAAAAAAATTGCAACGTCTCATATACTATTTAAAAATTAATTTCACAATTCCGCATTGCGTCCACTTTCGTACCGTATTCAATGATTCGTGAAACGTTTATTAACTCTCTTGCTCCCCTGGATCTCATATGAAGTATCTAGCTATAGCTAAGTTATAAAAAACAGTGTTTAAAAATAGATGTTCGACTAAATGTTATTTTGAGTGGCACCTGTTAAATATCAAGGTCCTATATGTAATATAAATTATTTTTTCTTGACAATTTTTTAATTATACAGTTTATTTTAAGAGTAGTTATATTTTACCAAATTATAGAATGGTTTTATAAATATAATTCGTGAACGAGAGAGTTAACGAAAAATCTGCCCCGTATGTTCTTTAGTTTCTGCGCTGCACAACTGGTACTTTACGATTAAGTGGAAATTTTGATAAAGCGTTGAATAATTTTCAAAATGTTTTTAAAATAATAATTCTATAATAATTCTATTTTTTATAATTCTATTTCCTGTGCCGTCTTTTTCATACCTTGTCTTTTTAACTTCACTATGAACAAAATTCAGTGTGTGATATTCTATGAAATAAAATTATCCCGCAAGAACATGTCCATCACGATCGTACTACTTCCATCGATTACCCGTGGCCGAAGTAATATGTCACATCAACAATAACGTTCCCCTACTTATACACTGTAGACAAGTGACTAAGAAGTATGTAAAAACATTTGCAACGTCTCATATACAATTTAAAAATTAATGCCCCAATTCTGCATTGTGTCCACTTTCGTACTGTATTCAATAATTCGTGAAACGTTTATTGATTCTCTTGCTCACCTGGATCTCATATGAAGTTCCTAGCTAGCTAAGTTATAAAAAAACATTTTCATAATAATTAGGATCATATTATCGTTATATGTTTTATAACTAGAGTGTGAGATTTACAGAACGCAATTGAGGGGGTCAGGGCAAGAAAGTGCCAAGCCACATTTTTCGTGAAACAAATCTATCACTGTAATCTATTGCTTGGTGGTAGCATATATGATAGGTTTCGTTTTTACCACCAGATGTTTATGCCCCCAATGAAGATAGCTAATTTACAAAAAAACCCGTAATAGTAATATCATTAAAGTAATGCCATATTGTTACTCAGAATATCTCAAATGTTACTAAGACATTGGCGAAAAAACTTTAGGTTATATATCTTGATTTCAGTAGTTGATCAAATTTTCAAATTGAAATATCTCAGAAGTTCAAAAATGTGGCTTGGCAATCTCTTGCCCAGACCCCCTCAATTGATGTATTATTCTAGTATTGTGTGCATGGTGTCATCAGAATTTTTTCTTATATTCTTATTCTAATATATTAATTTAACTTTAGAAAGCTAAACTACGTCATTACCCTTGTTGTTCTCATTTAAATAACAGTATGGTGGGCGGAATGTTAGCTTTTCTAGATTTAAATAGCGCGGTTACACACCAACAATTACGAAGTATAATGCATTTTTTTTAAAGAAGTTAAAGTGATCAGTGCATAATAATAATAATAATAATAATAATAATAATAATAATAATAATAATAATAACAGCACAATAGTACCTGTTGTTGGGTATTAAAATTAAAATTTAGACCAACATATATTTTTAATTATTAAGTTCAAATATGAATTTTGACGCATTCCTTCCACATAGGAATTGAAATACTGGTATAATGTGCACAAGAAAAATCATAACACAGCAGTGCTTCTTGATCAGTGATCGAAGACGAAATTGAATCAGCATAATTTTTAATAAGCATGTTACACATTAAATTTGGTGAAATTCTATCCCATAGATGCCGAGTTATACATATCATGGAAATCGTGGAAAACATAGCACGGCGGCTCCACTTGTTGAGTCATATATACTAAAATCTCAATCAGCAGCAATTTATGTCCAGGTCTAACTGACTATGAAATTTGATGAAACTCCGTGCATTCGTTTTTAAGTTAGAGCAGCCACAAAATTTGTATAATACGCAGACAGATATTTTCCAAAAATAGACAAATTATATTTATAAAATCCCAAAACGTGACTTCAAAAACGGAAGTCGAAAATATTCATGAATGCAATATTTTCTTCTTATGTATATGGAAGAAAGTAAAAATAAGTTAAAGCTAGATGACAATTGATATTCTAGAACTATCCCTCAGAATGAGTAACATTTAGCTACTTTAATGTACGCTGTAAACGATTTTCTGGAAACGAAAGGTAAAGTATGCAACTTTAAAATATTGATTGATTGTTCAAAATATCAATAAATCAAGAATATAAATTTATCGCCAGTAAAAATAAAAATTGGTTCAAAATTGCAAACGATCTTCTTCCTTAGAATAGTAAACACTATTTAAAGAAATATGTCCATTTTGGTCTAGCACGACAGTTTGCATGTCATATGACATCCTTTATGTTTAAAGAAATTTCCTTTTCTAGAAAAAGGGAAATAGAAAATAAGGCACGTTCAGTTTACGCTCAAATGGTTTATGTTTTGTTCGGTCGCCTATACACGTGTGAAAATTCTTATAGGAACTGAGATCAGGTCGTCTTATATAGAAAATCTGGCATTTTATGATACACTTTTTCCGAAGGTTTTCTATAAAGCAGAAATTAATAGAATGTCTCTTCCTTATCGAAAATACGTTGATTGATTTGTATCAGAGAAAATGTGTGCAGAAAAACATCTCATAAAATAAGCATTTGATTTAATCTATGGCTGATATTTTTGATATTTTGAAATTAATATTGAAATAAATGCTGACATAAAAAGAACGGAATAGAAAAATCAGAAGCGTGTATTTAGCTTTCGTTTTTTCCCATTTTTGACATAACCTCAGTGCGTGTGAATAATTTTTTTCGATTATAAACAGGAACTTCGTCCTTCAATCAATGGTCTTTATTAGAGTTGGTCACATACATATCAGAATGAATACAACGATTTTTAAAACCTTTTTTTTTTCTTTAATGGTTTATTGTTTTGTTCAATCGCCTCTGCGCCTGTGAAAATTGTTATATAGATAAATTGACATTTTATGCAAATATTGTTTACAGACTTTTCAAAGGTTTTTTTATGGAACAGAATTTAAACGATTTGTCTTCCTTCATACTTCCATTATTTTTATCTGAGAAAATGTATTTTAAGCTTTAAAAGTATTAAAAGCTTTTCTAACTGTGTTGGAAAGTGTTAAAAATATTTTATTTGTGCAGTTTTATAAAAAGATCTCTCACGCCTTTTTTACTTTCTTCTATCTATACTAGAAGAAAGTATTGGAATCGAAATTGTTTTTCGACTTCCGGTTTTCGACGGATTTACACTTTTTAGGGGTCCGCGATTACGAAAAACATGTTTTCATAAAATATCTGTCTGTCCGTTTATCCGTGTGTGTGTCCTCATTGTATCATCGAAAAGTGTATGAAATTATGCAAAGAACTGAACCAATTTCTTTCCTATATTTTTGGCTATGGGCAGCAGGACCTTCTTGAATTTGGGAATATTCCACCGGAAGAGGCGCTGTGATAACGATTTTTGTTCCATTTTTATTATTGTATCATCGAAAAGTGTATGAAGTTATGCCAATAATGGAACCAAATTTTAGGTATATGTTTTTGACTATAGCCTGCGGGTCTCAGTTCAATTTGGAGATATTCCGCCGGAAGGGAAACGCCTCTTAAAGATTTCAAATTCTAAAGGTATGCAAAAAGAAGAAATATATATATATATATATATAAATATAAATCCTAAAAGTTTTTTCCGTTAAATATTTGGCCTTGATCCAAGGATTCCGGAGCAATTTTTGTTTTGCCCCCATGTTAAAAAATAGATATAGTAGTTTGAAGTTTTAAAGTGGCTGAAATTTTGACAAAAAAAAAGCAGCCGGATTCCTCAATAAACGAGTTTAATTTATGAGTTTTAGTGAACGTAGGTTATGGCAAATTTTCTTTCATTGTTGTACCCATCGTTCCAACACAATATATTCATATTCGCCAGCGTCTAGTTCTCGCCAAGCTTGGCGACACTTGACGAAATATCACCAAATTTAGGGACCAAAATAGGTTGCTGTAAATGAAGCCAACTTGTCTATAACTGACTAATTTGGCGACATTCGCATTCAAATTCAATATTGACGAGAATTGGGAATGAATCTTCTGTAATCGGGTTCCACTCATTTTAGCTTCGTGTTTTCCAGTGAAATTAGCGAAAATAAAAAGAACTAAGGAATAGGGAGGCTATCTTTTCTTGTCGGTACAGGCCAGAAAGACTTTCTGTAGTTGTGTCGTACATCGGCTGCTAGTACAACGAAGGGTGTTTCGCATCCAGGTAACCCAACAATTCGAAAGCAGCTGACGTGCAACAGAATGACGAAAAATATTGATTTTATTAGCGATGTGGTAGCGATTTTTGAAATATTAACATGTATTATATAGAAGAAAGTTTTGGGATTGTCACATCCGACTACTTTAATTTGTACTACCCAAACAGAATAGAACTACAGACATCCTGTATTTAACAAATTACAAACCGGTTCTATTACACTTGTCCTCTTGTTCTTCAGTAAGTTTTCATACGTGAGCTAACTGCACTCTTGGAGAAACACGACGTAGAACATTCCAGCTAAAATACTATTTTGAAACATACTAACATTATTAACCCCTTCGGCCCTGACGTCCTACTAATAGGACATATCTTTTATTGAGTATTATTTTGTCTTAAACATTATTTTTATTAATTCCAACACCTAATAGTGATAGTATGAATCTCTACATTTTCTATTATGACTTCACTTATGTTTAGCATTTAGTAATAATAATAATAATAATAATTTTCATAATTATTAGCAAGCCGTTGGCATTTCTTTTAATTAAAGCATACGTTTCACTCTTTAAATTAAAATTTGGGAATCCTTCTCCGAATTGGTAATTTGTGATAAAAGATAAAAAATATTACAAAATTTTTATGCTTGTTTAATTTAGTTGTAATACGACATTTTCCAAACGTCTTTAAAAATTCTTCCTTAGACTATTGTTATATGAAAAACACGCAAAATAACTACATTTGTGAGGTTTTGGTAAAGAACGCATTCGTTAACTTTCATTAAACCCTAACTTCTGTGATTCTGATAGCTATTTTTAATTTTGTTAGCATAACGGTAATTTTTTCCCAAAATTGAAAAAAAAAATCAGTGCCGAAAGGGTTAAGGCATGCATCAAACAGCTACCATTTCATAGATTATAATGCATCTGAATTCTTGTAAATATCCTTGTGTAAAAGAATTATAATTTTTATGGACGACATTTTTAGTGGTAAACATCCTAATAGTGACCTTTAATAACATATTCAAACTTCATATCAAACCAAGTTTGTTTATGAAAGTAAGAGTGCTCACATATCCATGCACATACAGACGACTCCTTGCTATAAGCACTTTTCAACATTGTTGGAAAGGATTAAATAATCTTTTGTAACAATTTCTATAAGAATCTTCAATTTTATAAAAAGCGCTCTCACGTAGTTTTTTCATATTTATTATTCAAACAGCAGGCATGAAATACACTATATTTCCAATGATGACCAGTCACTTGCGATTTTAGACGTTTTGTTAAATATCTGGAAAGATACAGGAGGAATTGTCCTGAAACTTCAGGAGTGTAAACAACATGATATACGTCATATATTTCCGCGAAGAGTTTTTCCCGAAACCCCATAAGGGGCCGTCAACAAATTGAAGAAAAACGAATATCTTTTGGATAACCCTGTAAAAACTAATATTGCAAAAGAATTCAAACTGTAGATTATGATTAAGTGGCTTATTGTAATAATTTGGGTTCATTTTTATGAAGATAGCATGTATACTCGAAGAGAAATTCAGGTTTTTATAAAAACAGTCCCAAATTTTACAAAGTTTTTTGCTTATAATTTGCAGAGTTTTGTATAAAAACAAGTTACTTTCAGAAAATATGACAAACAAAATTGTACACAATACCCTGCAATCAGAATTAAAAAATAATAAAAATTGTATGAAAAATGAGCAGGTTCACTAAATATTGTTTCTCTGCGCATGCGCGAATTCAATCAAAATATACTGTGCATAATATATTAGCTAAATGTATAGACCAACTTTTATGAAAGTCTCAAAAACATAGCTTGAAAATTCTGATAGTAATCGTCGATAGAATAAGCTCAAAATTCGCTGTTCCCAAAAGGAAGCAAAAAGATGAGGGGTTGTATTCAAATGTAGTAGCGTATGTAAGTTGACATAATAAGAATGAAGTGTCTGTCATTCTATATTTGATACAACCCCTCATCTTTTTGCTTACAATATTTATTGGAAATATGTAATTTTCTTCTTGTTGCAGATATGAAGCAAGCACCTTTTTGTGAATAAAGTTTTATTTTTGTGCTCTATTGTTTTTTTGTATTGTTTACATGCTACTTAAATAATGTATTATAACATCTGAGTAAATATTTTTCAAATCGTAGTTGTTGAATTACAAAGGGTTAAGCACTATTTTGAAACACATCATATATATGAAAACACAAATATAAAACTTTAAGTGTGGATTTAAAAACGAAAATGACATAACTGCGCATGCGTAAAATCCAGGACTTTCTTGTTTTAGAGTAAAGTAGGACGAGTTAAGGGTGGCCGTATTGTCTAAGACGCCGGTATTAAGCTCTCTGCCAACTCCGGACAGAATGATTTCTGTAATTTTATTTATGATAAGATAATTCATTTCAATAATGTCATATTTTATTTCAGGAGGAGAAGTTATACGACTCGTATTTTTTTTTTATTCGAATGCTTTATAATTAAGTAAAAAAGTTTTCAATTTACTAATTTTGTATTAAAAGTATTAAAATTATATGATTTTGAATGTAATTATCGATTAAATAAATTGAACTGATCTAAAAATTTGTGCTATATTTTGTATGACTATTATCAAGATATCATCTATCTATCTATCTATCTATCTATCTATCTATCTATCTATCTATATATATATATATATATATATATATATATATATATATATATATATATATATATATATATATATATATATATATATATATATACTAAGAAAAGTATGTAATTACTTTTTATTGAAAAAGAAAAAGATAAGAATAGAAAACAGAAAGAAGGAAAAATATTCCTACAGGAACTATAAAAGAAAGTGCCTTGATATCCATGGTTTGATAATTAACGTGTGAAATATATACAATAAAATTCAAGTAATGGAAAAATATATATTATACGTATGTCATTAGCTGCAAACAGCAAATTTTAAGTTCATAGTATTAGAGTAAGAATGATAAAAATAGAATTAATGATAAAATTTTAAAGGTCGTGTAATTAAAAAAAAAAATAGAAAATACTAAATACTGCTATTAAAAAAATGTGACTGCAGTAAGTAAAATTTAACATTCAACAATTTTTTTTAATTAATAATTTTATATTACAAATATTTAAATTAAAAGATTTTGCATCTAATTGTGATCGATTAAATAAATTGATAACTAAAATTTTTGCTTAAAAAATGTATATTATAAATTGTTAAGAGTCAAACTGATAAAAATAAAATTAATGACAAATTTTTGAGACTGTAGCAAGTAAAAATAAATGCTTTACCCATTCAATTAATACTTTTAGTTAAACTCCTGCTAAAAATCAAGCATAAGTTATAAATTACAAGCTTAAAATTCTTCGTTAATTGAGTAGGTTGGACTGACAGCACCATCTTCGCCTTATATGTATAGGATTCGCTAATACAATATAGCAATTCATCGAATAATTCATCCAGTTGCGTTTTCAACATTTAATTAATTTAAAAGCAATTAATTAAAAAATAAAACATATCTGTAATGAAACTTTCAAGTTATTTACAATAAAATCTTGACGGGTACTATCTAGTTAGCATCATCAAAACGAATATCAAACAATTACCGTTATAGACTGACTTTAATGTATCTGAATTATTTTACGTGTCCCTGCGAAAGAACCATAGATGCTACGGTCACTATTTTGAACAGGACACGTTCTGTAGTGATCCTTAATATCATTCTCAAGTTTCGTATCAAACTAAGTTTGTTTATGAAAGTTGGGTTTCGAACATACGCATGGACATACAAATGAACCCAAGTCAGTCATAAAAACTTTTTAACAATATTTGAAAGTGTTACAAAAGCTTTTGCGCAAATTTTTATTTATCCACTTTTATAAAACGAGATGTTACGCATCTTTTTCATCTGTACTTCCCAAACAGTACAGAATCTCAGACTTCCTCTTTTAAATCAATTGCATAACCGGACCTATTACACTTGTCCTCTTGCTCTTCACTTCGTTTTCATGCTTGAGCTAACTGGACTTTCGGACAAACACGACATGGGACATTCCAGCTTAAGCACTACTTTCGTTTCTACAACACATAATTCCACCTTATTTTCTCCTTATTGTCTGCTGACGAATTTCAGGTGATGGAAGCAGAAATAATTGATTAGCTATAAGGAAATATTGGTCAGGGAATCGCGGTCGGAAGAATTGCTTATATTTTTGCGGAATAGTTTTCCCTATCTAAATAGATAAAAATACTTTCCTTGTGTATCAACATCTTTCTCTTTCATTTTTAAGTTAAAAAAAATTTCCCACTTCCTATAGAATACCACTCCCTTTAGTGAGAGAAAAATACTTCCGCAAGGATTAAGATAATTTGTGCAAACCAGCTGGAGGATTTTGAGATTGAACATCGTCAGCTTAATAATTCCGTCCAGCTTAATTTGAAGTCCACAAGAAGGCGAAGTATGCATTTATTACATGCATATTGCTTAGACTGAGCTTAAGTATTATTTCTCTAAATCAGACAAATCTTTTAATGATGAAAAGCTTGACCTTAATGATGGCAATGTTTTAGTTGAGAAAGGTGTTTTAATCTTCAAGATTCTCTACTCCAATCTCTTTTATGATTTGTATTTACTTTTTATCACACCAGATTAAGATTTGTCCAGTGTATGTTAGATATAATCGTAAAAAAAAAGATTTGTTCACTTCAAGTATTAACACCTGAATCAAATAAATATATTTTGGTATTTTTTTGTTATGGCGGCCTCTGATGATGAATCGCCAAGCGACCAAGATGTATCGTTAAATTATAAGAGATATATGATATTATAACCATATATGATGCATGACATTTCAGTACGTATATGTCAAAGTTATAGTCATATATGGCACATATATAACGTATATATATGAAATGTGTATAAGACGTATATGGTGTATATATGACATATAAGACGCAGATAGTACGTAGATATTGATATATATGGCGCATATGTCAGCGTTTGGAGTATGCATATTACCTATGCGTATATATGATGAAATTATAAGCTTGGTAATGGCGAAATCTTAACTACAAGCTTGGCATAATCGTAAATATGGCGGCCGCTAAAACAAAGAACTTCCAACATAGCTGAACAGTGTTTATGGTTCGTTTACTTGTCTGGCCCTCTGTATCTCCGCGCTCTAACTCTTGTAAATATGCTTGAAGTTTCAAACTGTTGATATATGTTATTGAGATTAACTGTAAAAAAAGTTCGTTATTGAAGAGGAAATTTATATTTAAAATAGTTCGCTTACAGAGGAACACTCAAAAGAAATCGGATACATTACAATCTATAGGAAATAATTGTTTATTGCATTTAAACACATTTTAATGACGTTACACTATTTTGGATATCATTAAATTCATGTACATCGTTGATGTGCACTGCAACTTGTTTCTTACAGAAAACGGTGTGATATAACATCAAGTTTTAATTTACAGGGACACAAAACGAATCCTATTGCATTACTGTCAATAGCCAGTAATTCTTTCAAGTGTGCTTTATGAAACTATATACACTATTGAGGTCCGCGATAGAAACTTCCGCATAGACTGATATATGTGACATTTAATATCTTTTTTCAGGCCCTCACAAAAGAATTCCCATACATTATTGTCAATAAACGTTAATTGCAGGAATATCATTTACAGTTGTGTTATGTATTTTCAAACTGACTAAATTTCAGTATATTATATAGTGTGCAGTGTATAAATTCCATAGATCATGTGCAGGCTTTCCCTGAATAATTCGAATTAATTATCTCTTATGAACGGGTATTGCTGAAAGTGCGTTTTCAAATGTGTGACGCATTTTTATCAACTCATGTAATTTTCACTATACTGTGTCGTCTGAATATAATATAAGAAAATTCAAATACAAGGGTTACAAAAGCGTACAGATGCATTGCCATTTATGGATCGTAATAGCCAGAAAAGCATTTAAGGCATGCATTTTCCAACTGCATTAACTTTTATTGCACTATGTTTTATGGATGAAAGCGTATAGATAATATACAGGACTGCATAAAAAGGACTCAAATATGTTACGTCTATGACCAGTAATAGGTGAAAAATAATTTTTAACCGTTTTGGCATATTCCGCGAGAATAACAAAGCACTCGTTGAAATTTACCGAGGTAATTGGCGTTCATAAAACAAAGTAGATTACTGTAATTACCCTTCCCAAAAATATCACATATGTCTAAGTAAATTACTTTTCGCGCAGTACGTTTTTGTAATAAGGAAAAAACTTTATGCTTACCCAATATGTTACTTGAAATTAATAAAACATTTAATTATAAGTTATCGTTTTCTCCTATTTCCTTTATGTTATCGGTAATATAGGATATATTGATTGCGCTTTGCCGTTACATCCCAACATGCGCGATATAATGAGGGTCTAATGTATTTTTATTTTCCTGATTTGACAATTTAAATATTTTTAACCCATATACAAATTCATTTTTAATCCTACATATGCATAAAATTTTCAGGTTTTCTCATTCGAATGCAAAGGTATACAACATTTTTTGCAATATGATAAGTAATATTTTTCGATATAATTTATATAATATGAAATATAATTTGCTGATATAAATTAACAGAAATTGAATTCTAGAAGCTTCAATTATGCGAATCCAATATTTCAGCTCATTTCGCCAATTTTGGTTCTTTGAGTTATGATTAAAATATTATCCAAATCGCAGTTTGTTTTGCATTTATTTAAAACGAATTTAACATTAAGAGTTTTACGTCTTTATTGCTTGGTTCTTAAACTTACAGAATGTCGTTCCGTTTGATATACAAAGGTACAACTTACAAAATAATCCAAATATGTCAAAATTATATGTTACAATTGAAAATTTTAAAGTTTGTTTCTGTTTCAACATGGAGATGGTCTCCTAAGTTTTCGTTATTTATACATACTTATACGAGTAGAAGACTCACTGAATTTTCAGTCAAATAGTACAATAGTAGTTTATTTTTTTCTGAGAGACGGTATCACTAAAAAAAAAAAAAAGATAGCTTATGAAAAAACAACTAAATTTATAATTACATTAAGATTTATATCTAATTGAAAATGTTTATTTTCTCTCTATATTAAAAAAAAGTAACCACCGCAGCAGCAGCCGCTGTCAATGAAGATTTTCTGCCTTGCAGTCTTTCTGGACTAATATCCAAAAAACTATTGCAAATAAAAATTAAAAAATTGGTGGTTTTATAAAGAAATATTCGAGTTTTTAAATCAAAGAATTATTTTAAGAGATATTTAATGTTAAAGTTGGTCAAAATAATTTTCTTATAAAAGTTTTATAGAAACGAAAACTATGCACAGGAATTTAACCATAATTTGTAAGGATATAGTTGATAAGGTTGCTGTGTGCAGACTGCAATTATATTTTCAATTTGACTCATTTTTTGAGGTTATATTTCAATTTTTTATTCAAAATTTTCATTATTTTGCAGAAGATTTACTTCATATTTCATAAAATCCATTATTTGAATTGTTGCCAATTTGTAAAATAGCGCACAAAATAATATTCCCTTTCAATTAAGAAATGTATTTACACGTGACTTTTAAAAACAGAAATAAAACTTTTAAATAATAATTAAATGATCACGTGTTAAAAGCAGTAAACGTAATAAAAATGTACTTGCGCGTGAATATTAAAAAGAAAAATACGAGTAAGTAGGGAAATTTACGTCACATTTAAAATGATCAAATAACAATATTTCCAAACAATTTCAATTAAAAATTATATTTACATGAGAGATCAATTTATTTCGACAAATCTTTTACCTATTATTGCAAATTTTAAAACAGCGTAAATAATAATATTTCTTTTCCAATGTCAAAATTCTTCTATTTGTTTATTTGGCGTTACAGTTTAGCGATAGTATTTATTTTTTTTTTATGAAAATTGATCGACGGGGTAATGGAGAAGTATCAAAAGACAAATAAACGTTGAATTAAAAATTCCTTGATGAAATCATGAGAGACGGTAGTTTCTCGAGTGACGCAGCAAAAACCGAAAACCGAACGCCCAAAACCGAAGATTTCCGTCACTCTTATATATACGGCTAGAAGGACATCAAAGAGAAATAAAAACGCCGACATTTAATATCTCAGCAAATATGAGGCATACCGTTTTGATTTTTTCACATTAGTCTTATATCTATGGTCTAATTCAATTCTGAAATTTATACATTTCTACATGCAATAGATTTTAAGAACTGGAAGTCCATTTTTAACTAAATTTGGGTAAATGTAAGGCCTCTGAAAAATTATCTCGAAACTGGCTCGGGCGATTTTTTTAAAATTAATATATTATATTAATCGGTTTTAGACTAAGCGAATGTGGTTTCGCGTTAACGTAGGAAAACTCATGCTTTCTATATAATCCACTTTTAAAATCGGACTATTTTCCTACGAGATTTCTCATAGGAATACATGGGACCGCATCAGCTCTTTTGACTGCTCTAAGATAAGGCTAAATATCTCGTCACAGGGTACAGTTAAGCCTTCTGCATGTAGCGAATAAATTATTTAGACTCATTTTTCATACAAAAATATATTTTTAATTTGTAATATATATGTATTAAATTAAATTGTCGCTTATATATTTTTCTTTTTTGTTCAGAATATATTTCACATTTTATATATCTGCATTTCGTTGAAAAACTGTTTAGTTTAATTTTTTATATAGGGCAAATATTTTTTAATTATACGCATTCAATTTTACTGTTATTTATAATAAGTTTTCAATTTTTTTTAAGGATAATATATTTCCGGTTGGTTAGATAATATTTCCCATTGCTCAGCAGAATATCGTTCTGACAACCAACCATCAACCAACCATTCGCTGCAACGCCTCGTAACCTCGTATCCGTATTCATCCGCGTAGTTTTGTAAACAACAGAGGAATATTGCTGCTTCATTTTCATTCACAGGTAACTTTTAAGCTTTCGGTACTTCGTAAAAATCTGAATTTTTTATATATCTATTTAGTTTTAACCATTGTAATGCAAAATAGAATAAAAAATAATTAATACCTGATTTTAATTATAATGACTTTAAAAACTTGACTTTATAACTTTTTTGTCTGTCATGACAAAAAATTGCAGTTTTTATCAGTTTAGTGTGTCTGTTTATTTATTTATTTTGTTTATATTGTTTATTTATTTATTATTTTTGGTGATCGATTACCAAAAATCACAATTTTTATTGCTCAGTATTAAAAATTTTTGTCTGTCAGTCACAAAAAAATCGCATTTTTTACCAATCAGTTATGAAAAAGAAAATCTTTTGCAGTTTTTGTCGATCAGCGAAGGAAGAAAAAAAAAAAGATTTTCGTCATTCCGTAATGCAAGAATCGCAATTTTTTAGTAGCTTGGCCAAAGGGCTCTGGTAAAATTACTTTACTTTTACATGTATACTTAAAAAAAAAGTGTATATAGATGATATTAAATGATTTATTATATTATTTATGATAATAAAATGTATTGAACAGTGAGTTAAGGGGTTTTTTTCCCGGTTAGTATACCTAGCAAATATGTCCTGAAATTATCCTGAAATATCGAAAAAAGTATGTCCTGAAATATCATCTAGGGCTGTACTACCCCTGGTAATATCGCAGAATGTCTCACATGTATTTTTAAATTAATTTAATATGAAAGCATGAAGTGAAAATAAATAGCCATGGTAATTATTTTTAAATATTTTAAAATTATAATAAATAAATAAATAATAATTATTGCTTATACTTAATTTCAGATTAATATTTATATTTAAATGAATAAAATCGGATTCACTGGATCAATCTGCTGTCACATATTAAATTATGATATGTAAGTCTAACCTTATATAAATTTTTCATACCTAAAAAAAAAAATAGTATTATTAAACATATTTCTATGACTGATAGAACTTTAATGGCATTTATTTTCCCCTCAAATTTGTTTGAATAAATTGAAAAGAGAGCGACTAAATTTAGTCAAAATATTTTTTTATGTAACATCTTTTTCGCAAAAAAAAAAAAAAAAAAAAAAAAAAAAAAAAAAAAAAATGCTGTACAATAATTAAAAAAGTGATTCTTCTTTGTATTACAATAATTAAATGCTAAACATATCTAAAAAATTAAGATTATGGAACACTGAAAAGTATTTATAAACTTTACCCTCTTTGTTATTGTACAAAACCTTTTTTTTCTTGCGAAAAAGATGTTACATTAAAAAATAGTTAGACTAAATTTGGTCGCTCCCTTTTCAATTCATTCAAACAAATTTGAGGGGAAAGTAAATGCCATTAAAGTTCTATCAGTCATAGAAATATGTTTGATAATAGTCATTATGCTTTTTTTTTTTTTTTTTTTTTTTTTTTATGTATCAAAAATCCATATGAGGTTAGATTTATAGATTATAATTTAATATGTGACTGCAAAACTTGAAAGCGAAAATAGTCTTCTTATTATTTTTATTTAAAGATTCATCCGACTACTAATTTTACTTAATGTATAGTACAAATAAAATTATTTTCAAAATAAATAAATAAACAGACAGACATCTGTAACTGATAAAAGCTAAAATTTTTTGTCATGAGAGACAAAAGTTGTGAAGTCAGGTTTTTAAAGTCATAAAAAACAGGCATTAAGTATTTTTTATTCTATTTTGTATTACAATGGTTAAAATTACATAGATATATAAAAAATTCAGATTTTTACGAAACACTGAAAAGCGTCAAATTGACTTGTGAATAAAAAAGCACTCCTCTGTTGTTTACAAACTGTTTTCCTGATGTTCATGTATGCAAGCTATGTGCAACCTATTTCAACTGAAGTGTGTAGCACTTACAGTTTTTTTTACAGGGACAGATAAAAGTATTCCGTTACATTACCGTCAGTGGGAAATAATTGTTTCAAGCTCTACGCCATTTAAAACATAATGTAATTAATATATAATTATGAAGCGCATTAAAACATGCTTTTTGTAGAATATAGGGTGCAATTCATTTCATTTACAGGGTCAAACAAAATAATTCTCTTACACATTGTTCTATGGGGAAAAATCATTTGCAGTGTAATTTAGTGATATTTTGCTATTTCAAACATAATGAAAATTATATACATTACTGAGATGCACTATATATTCCTCTCTTGAAAGTGTAGTGTGCATTGCATTTATTTCCAGGGAGACGCAAAAGATATCGGTTACACTAGATATGCGATATTACAGTCTATGTGTGATAAGTGCTTTTTCAACTTTGGTTTGCGTTTTTAAGTTTAAAACAAAATTTTTTCATAGAACATGTGTTTTTATAAACTCGGTTAATCATATGCAGGGCTACACAAGGGAATTCGTAAGTATTACAGACTGTGGGATTGAATTTCTGAATGTTAGTTTATAATTGTGTTACGCATTTTTCTGCTGAACTGTATTTAGTAGACAAATAGAAATTTGTGGAATATAAATAAATTTATAAACTGGGCTACACAAAGAAAAAGAGTTGTCAATATTTTTTTTTCTGTATTCTATGAACACTCATGACTTTATGCTCTGAAATAATATTTGCTCAAAGAAATTTAAATATGTAAAATTACGTTTCATGCATCCAGGTTTTTTTTTCGTGTAATTTACACAAAGTGTACATATATATAAGTTACTAACCGCTGCTTGTATGAGTTTTGTGCATTCTAGAGACTGCTACATGGCGAGTTACATGCATCCAGGGGGGTTTTGTTAATGTATGCGAAGCATACATATATGTAAGTTACTAGCCGCTGCCTGTATGAGTTTCATGCATTTGAACAATCAGGAATCTCGCGATGCTCTCCAATTATAAACTGTGTGCTTTATGGCAGATAACTCACTACTTACACAGTTACTATGAGAATTTCTTTTACGAAATAAACATTTATTTTGTTCCGTTTATTGCAATTTACAAAGTTTAAGCAAGGGCAAAAAATAGCTAAAAATTTCTAAAAATAGATAAATCTAGAGGAAAATAAATTGTTAAATGTTTGAAAAAATCGAAATATCAGGAGGAAATATTGCTGAAAGTTTGTAAAAATACAAAAAATAAGAGGAAAATATTGCTAAAAGTTTGTTAAAATCGAAAAATCATGAAGAAAAACTTGCTAAAACTTTGAAAATAGTCTCAAAACAGAATAAAATCGATGTTTACTTTGTGAAAAAACTTGTCGTAGGAAGCACGCATTCTGATTGGGTAGAATTTCAAGGTTGCCGATTTTTGGCTGGCACGCGTCAAAAAAACTTTGCGAATTCGTGATTTTTATGTTCGAGGTTACTGATTTTCGGTTGCCACGCGTCAAAAAAACTTGGCAAATTCGTGATTTTTATGTGGCCACTTGAATTTATGATTTTTACGCACTCGTTCTACAAAATTTACGATTTTTACATGCCTGATTGACAAAATTCATGATTTTTACGTGCCCGATGGACGAAATTAATGGTTTTTACATGCCTGATCGATGAATTTCTTGATCTTTATGCACCCGTTTGGCAAAATTCTTGATTTTTATGTGCCCGATAAATGAAATTCTTGATTTTTACGCACACATTCGACAAAATTTATGATCTCCCCTCCCCCAATCCACAAAATTCATGTTTTTTCTGTGCCTGATTGTTCATGACGAAGTTCATGATTTTCAACGAATATACATTGATGAAATTCATTTCTGCAGCTGATTGACAAAATTTGCAATTTTTTAACATGAATGATTGTTGAAATGTGCAGTTGTTTCTGTGAGTGGTTGACGATGTTCATGATTTTTTTGAAAGAGGGATTGATAAAATTCACAATTTTTTCCGTGAGTATGGTTGACGAAATTATTTATTTCACAGCAAACCGACAAAAATCGGAACTATGGAATTTCCAATTTTGGCATCTACGGTTTCCATCGGCCGATTGATGAAATTCATAATTTTTATTCTCTTGACAATGGTGAAATTCGCGATTTTTTTTTTTGCGACCGTTCGTCGAAATTTGCAATTTTTCCACAAACATTGGATGGAATTCTTGATATTTCCATGCCCAGTTGACAGAATTCGCGATTTTCCGTGCCTATCGACAAAATTTATAATTTTACAGACCCAATAAACAAAATTGATGATGTTTTCTATGGACAATTTGCATCTATGGACAATTTGCAAATTTTTTCTGTGACTGTTCGTCGAAATTCACAATCTTTCCACGCCCTTTTGATGAAATTCGCTGTTTGTCCGCGCTCGTTCCACGAAATTTACGATTTTATGTGCCTTATCCACGAAATTCATGGGTTTTTTTCCAGTGGTTTACAAAATTCAAGATTTTTTATTTTGTCCTTGACTGATAGATGAAATTCTCAACTCCGGAATTTCCGAATTTCGCATGTCTGGTTTCTGTCGACCGATTATTGAAATTTGCGTTTTGCGACAAAATGGCGAAATTTGTGATTTTTCCAAGCCCATTCGACAAAATTTGCATCCAGTCGACGCAATTCTTGATTTTATGTACCCGATTGATGAAATTCATGATGTTTTCCTCCGATCTATGGACAAATTTTGCTCGCGAATTAAGGAAATTCGATATATTGATGTTAGTTTCACCACCAGGGGGTGCTTTCCTATCTTGGGTTTTATGGGCCCGATCACAACGAGGTATGGCTCATTCGACTCAAATCGACAGCCTCAAAGATTTCAGCTATGTTTGTATAGATCAGAGTGTTCCCCCTGGTGGTGAAAGATGGAACTAACGAATTTTGCAGCTAACTCGAGTTCTATGGGTCCCATCTCAATGCAGTTTGACTCATTCAACTCAACATCGACAGAATATATTGGATTTAGTTCCAAGTGACACTACCAGGGGGCGCTTTCCTATCTCAGGTATATGGGCCCAATCACGACGAGATATGGCTCATTCGACTCAAATCGACAGCCTCAAAGATTTCAGCTATGTTTGTATAGATCAGAGTGTTCCCCCTGGTGGTGAAAGATGGAACTAACGAATTTTGCAGCTAACTCGAGTTCTATGGGTCCCATCTCAATGCAGTTTGACTCATTCAACTCAACATCGACAGAATATATTGGATTTAGTTCCAAGTGACACTACCAGGGGGCGCTTTCCTATCTCAGGTATATGGGCCCAATCACGACGAGATATGGCTCATTCGACTCAAATCGACAGCCTCAAAGATTTCAGCTATGTTTGTATAGATCAGAGTGTGCCCCCTGGTGGTGAAAGATGGAACTAACGGATTTTGCAGCTAACTTGAATTCTATGGATCCCATCACAATGCAGTTTGATTCATTCGACTCAACATCGACAGGATATATTGGATTTAGTTCCAAGTATCACCACCAGGGGGCGTTTTCCTATCTCGTGTTCTATGGGCCCAATCACGACGAGATATGGCTCATTTGGCTCAAAATCGACAGCCTCAAAAATTGCAGCTATGTTTGTATAGAGCAGAATGTGCCCCCTGGTGGTGAAAGATGGAACTAATGGATTTTTCAGCTAACTTGAGTTCTATGGGTCCCATCACAATGCAGTTTGATTCATTCGACTCGACTTCGATAGGATATATTGGTTTTAGTTCCAAGTGTTACCAGCAGGGGGCGTTTTCCTATCTCGGGTTCTATGGGCCCATTCACAACGAGGTATGGCTCATTCGACTCGAAATCGACAGCCTCAAAGATTTCAGCTATGTTTGTGTACATCAGAGTGCGCCCCCTGGTGGTGAAAGAGGGAACTAATGGATTTTTCAGCTAACTCGAGTTCTATGGGTCCCATCACAATGCAGTTTGATTCATTCGACTCGATATCGACAGGATATATTGGATTTAGTTCCAAGTATCACCACCAAGGGGCATTTTCCTATCTCGGGTTCTATGGGCCCGATCACGACAAGATATGGCTCATTTGGCTCAAAATCAACAGCTTCAAAGATTTCAGCTATGTTTGCATAGAACAGTGTGTGCCCCTGGTGGTGAAAGATGGAACTAATAGATTTTTCAGCTCACTCGAGTTTTATGGGTCCCATCACAATGCAGTTTGATTCATTCGACTCAACATCGACAGGATATATTGGATTTAGTTCCAAGTATCACCACCAGGGGGCGTTTTCCTATCTCGTGTTCTATGGGCCCAATCACGACGAGATATGGCTCATTTGGCTCAAAATCGACAGCCTCAAAAATTGCAGCTATGTTTGTATAGAGCAGAATGTGCCCCCTGGTGGTGAAAGATGGAACTAATGGATTTTTCAGCTAACTTGAGTTCTATGGGTCCCATCACAATGCAGTTTGATTCATTCGACTCGACTTCGATAGGATATATTGGTTTTAGTTCCAAGTGTTACCAGCAGGGGGCGTTTTCCTATCTCGGGTTCTATGGGCCCATTCACAACGAGGTATGGCTCATTCGACTCGAAATCGACAGCCTCAAAGATTTCAGCTATGTTTGTGTACATCAGAGTGCGCCCCCTGGTGGTGAAAGAGGGAACTAATGGATTTTTCAGCTAACTCGAGTTCTATGGGTCCCATCACAATGCAGTTTGATTCATTCGACTCGATATCGACAGGATATATTGGATTTAGTTCCAAGTATCACCACCAAGGGGCATTTTCCTATCTCGGGTTCTATGGGCCCGATCACGACAAGATATGGCTCATTTGGCTCAAAATCAACAGCTTCAAAGATTTCAGCTATGTTTGCATAGAACAGTGTGTGCCCCTGGTGGTGAAAGATGGAACTAATAGATTTTTCAGCTCACTCGAGTTTTATGGGTCCCATCACAATGCAGTTTGATTCATTCGACTCGACTTCGATAGGATATATTGGTTTTAGTTCCAAGTATCACCACCAGAAGGCGCTTTCCTATCTCGGGTTCTATGGGCCCGATCACGACGAGATATGGCTCATTTGGCTCAAAATCAACAGCCTTAAAAATTTCAGCTATGTTTGTTTAGAACGGAGTGCACCCCTGGTGGTGGAAGATGGAACTAACGGATTTTGTCGTTAACTCGAGTTCTATGGGTCCCATCACAATGCAGTTTGATTCATTCGACTCGACATCAACAGGATATATTGATTTAAGTTCCAATTTTCACCACCTCGGGGCGCTTTCCTATCTCGGCTTCTATGGGCCCGATCACGACCAGATATGGCTCGAAATCGACAGCCTCAAAAATTTCAGCTGTTTGTATAGAACAGAGTGCGCCCCCTGGTAGTGAAAGATGGAACTAACGTATTTTGCAGCTAACTTAAGTTCTATGTGTCCCATCACAATGCAGTTTAATTCATTTGACTCGACAGGATATATCGATTTTAGTTCCAAGTTTCACCACCAGAGGCGCTTTCCTATCGCAGGTTCTATGGCCTAACGGGTTTTGCAGCTAACTCGAGTTATATGGGTCCCATTACAATGCGGTTTGATTCATTCGACTCGACATCTACAGGATATATTGATTATAGTTCAAATTTATGTTCCCAATTAGTCCCCCATTTCTACATGCCATTTCAGACCCTGCATCTTAAGGTCCTGCTCAAAACTGTCAGCTGGCACCTTTTGGGGCCCTCACTATAGCTACCTTAAAAATCGTCCATTTCACTAGCTTTTTTTCTAGAAACTTCAAAGTCTTCCAACTACTACATGAACAACACAAAATTTTCTCGAACAAGACTTCCTGTACCCAAGTTTTTGTGACTTAAATTTTTAATAACTTGCCCCGTTTTACCAATGATCTTCGTTTTTGGGGCCTCTTTCAACATTTAGTTATTCCCCCATTTCTGCATTCCAGTTCAGATCCTTCATCTTAAGTCCCTGCTTAAAACTACCAACTGGCCCTTTTTGGACCCCCTACTATAGCTCCCTTAAAAATCGTTCAATTCACTGGCCTTTTTTTTCTAACAACTTCTTAGGACTTTCAGCTGCTACATGAACAAAAAAATTTTCTCGGACAAAACTCGGGTCCGCTGGACCCCTTTAAGTTTTTGTGTCCTAAATTTTTAATCACTTGACTCTTTTTTTGTCTGATTTTCTTCGTTGTTGGGGGCCCTCTCCAGTTAGTTATGTTTCCATTTCTACATCCTAGTTAAGACCCTGGGGCCCGGTACGCGGCCCCTTGAATTTTTTGTTCCCGAAATTGTTAATAACTTGACTCCTTTTAATCTGATCTTCGTTTTTTGGGACCTTTTTCCCATTTAGTTAGTCCATCATTTCTACATTCCATTTAGGACAGTGTCCTCCTGGGAACCGATCCGGGATCCTTGAAGTTCTTTTGCGCCATGCATTTTCATCCCTCTAATTGTGTCACTCTCTCGCTGCATAACTTTAAAGTTGAGTTTTGGACTCCTCTCCCTGGGCCACCACCCTCATATTTTTATTAGGGCCCTAGGGGTATTTTTTAGCATTTCTTTAAAATTTTATTCTAATGATTAATTTATACCCTATGCTTAATTTCGACTAATTGACATTTTCATCAATAACCATGAAAAAGTAATGATATCAGTTCAAAAACCCTTAACGGATTAAAAGTTGTGACCAGCAGTTTCTTTTGGCTCTAAGATTTTTAAATATGAGTCTTAAAAGCAATGATATCAAATTTGAGTGACGCTATGTTAATAATTAAAAAAATATATCATCATTTTCTTTTTTGTTTTATTTTACATTCACAGATGCAATTATTATTTTTGACATGAAAAGATATATAAAATTTATTCGCTGATGCTTTTTCATTCACATCTCTCCTGAATTCAAAATACGGGTTTTAAAAGAAATGATATCAAAATTCGAGTGACACCTTCACATGAATTTAATAGTATTGTTTTAAAATTAAATTTAAATTATTTTTGGTTTGTCTTCTAAAGTATATTTACACATACAAAAAATGCTTATAATTTTCCAATACACTGTTAAATATATTACTTTCACTGAGCCTATATTATGTATTGAAATGTACTTATTTCAATAAATTGATTTATCTTTTGTGACACGCTATCCAAAATCATAAGTAAAATTTATGTAAATGATTATTTTGCTTCATAGTATCCAAACAAAGGGAGATGTATTCAAGTGGATAATATGACGCAAAATAATCATTTACATAAATTTTACTTATGATTTTGGATAGCGTGGCACAAAAGATAAATCAATTTATTGAAATAAATACATTTCAATACATAATATAGGCTCAGTGAAAGTAATATATTTAACAATGTATTGGAAAATTATAAGCATTTTTTGTATGTGTAAATATATTTTAGAAGACAAACCAAAAATAATTTTAATTTAATTTTAAAACAATACTATTAAATTCATGTGAAGGTGTCACTCGAATTTTGATATCATTTCTTTTAAAACCCGTATTTTGAATTCAGGAGAGATGTGAATGAAAAAGCATCAGCGAATAAATTTTATATATCTTTTCATGTCAAAAATAATAATTGCATCTGTGAATGTAAAATAAAACAAAAAAGAAAATGATGATATATTTTTTTAATTATTAACATAGCGTCACTCAAATTTGATATCATTGCTTTTAAGACCCATATTTAAAATTCTTAGAGCCAAAAGAAACTGCTGCGTCACAACTTTTAACCCGTTAAGGGTTTTTGTACTGATAACTAATACGTGTAACGCATCTGATGTCAACTGAATGTGACGCTACGCCACGATTATGCACGTTTGGCGTTAAATCACATATTTTGGCGACAGTTACAGTTGTAATCTGTTTCAACAGCAGTTGATTCGACCTTAAAATCCCTCAGTCAAAGGAAAATGAATGGAAACCCGGTTACCGCAGATTGTCACTGGTCGTTTAATTATAATACAATCTTCCGTAATCGTTTTAGAGATGATCAAATCAGAGTGTTTTTAAATCATTTGGTTTCAGAACGGGGGTTGGCGAGCGTAGCTCGTAGGGGGCAGAGCCCCCTGGTATAGAATAAAATAACTTGACAGATGAGTAAGACAAATCTAGACGAATAAGAGAGGAAACAATTTACTACTAGCAAATCGCAAAATATAGTTTTTAATTAATTAATGCGTTTTCTGCATCATTTGTATTCGTTGGCAACCTTCTTTCCCTGTATCATCGCAACCTCTTTCAAGGTCATTGGTCAAGTTGTCTTTGAGCACTATAAATAGCTTAGTATTTTTATTATTAAAAAAAATGCAGAGTATTTTACAAACACAGAGAAATAAAACCGATCGACAACAGTTCATTTTAAAAGTGAAAAAAAAATTAGCATCTTTATAAAAACATCTCAGTTTCTAGTACTGCACATAACTGCGTTTAGATTAGGCTTTAAAAAATTCTAAAAACGGCATAGTAAATGGAATTCATCAATCAAGGTAATTTTTAATCCCTTATAAGACATTAAATTTAAATAATTACCAAATTGGAAAATCCCAGATACGTATTTAAAAAAAGACATGTTTTTCCTCCCCCTTTTAAACACTTTCCAACAAAGTTGAAAAGTGTTTATGAATTCGATTTGTCTGTCTGTCTGTGCCTATCTGCCTCTCTGTCTGCCTGTCTGTCTGTCTGTCCGTACTCTAACTCGCGTAAATATACTTTGATTGTCATGCAATTGATATATGTTATTGAGGTTTACTATGGCATGTTCGGTATTGAAAATGAAGTTCGTAGCATTTATAGTTCATTTACAGAGCCACTCAAAAGAAATCTTTTACATTACGGCCAATGGGGGGAAAATTGCTTGCGGTGTATTTTAATGATGTTACTCTATTTCAAACATATTGAATTTTATATATATCACTGATGTGCAGTACTACATGCTTACTACATATTATGGAGCACATAGCATTCATCGTTCATTTACAGGGAAACACAAAATAATTCGGTTACCGTACTGACTATGTACAATAATTGCTGGAAGTGCGTTTTCCGTTATTGCACGGATTTCAAATTTAACTAACTTTTTCCATATTGCTTGGTGTGTATAGATTCTATAGATAATATACAGGGCTGCACAGAAGATCTCGAGTACATTACTCTCATTGACGGAAATTGACGAAAGGAAATTTTCAACTGTGTTATGCGCTTCCTAACTGAATTAAATTTTAACATACTATGTAGTATATATACAAATCTATTGATCATAAACAGGGCTGCACACAAAAATTGGAATATTTTTCCGATTATTACCTACTGAAATTGGGTTTTCAAATGTGTTAAGCGTTTTCCAACTATTTTACTTAATTTTTATTTTACTTTATCATCTTTCACCTTATTAATCTATGAAGTTTTGTTACAATATTCTGAATTTGTTGGAAAGTGCTTCATAATCTATGCTTAACGCATGATTTTTCCTTCTTGCTTTATTATCACATCAGATAACATACATATCAACATGCAAAAAGAATGAAAAAGGATACTTTCTCTAAATGAATTCACGTGACAAAGTTGATGACATAATTTTCTGATATCGAGACAACCTTGCTCTAAATTTTGAAAATCTTATTTTTCTTAACATCTTTCAAGCATGAAGGAAGGTACTTTCACTTTTTCAAGTATTCAGTACCCAAACAGAATATTAAATAGAATATTTGAATCACTAAGATGAATGCAATTATGCAAAAATCGGAAGAATTTCTATGTGTCGGAAAAATATGGAAATTCAGAACTAATCTAACTATATTATACATCGATTTCTTTAGATCAATAAGCATTTCGTGGAAAATTACTTTAAAAAGAAAATTGCTCTACAGAAATCAGTTCATATGTAAAAATTAAACTTACTATTATTATTATTATGATTATTGTTATTATTTGTGTGTATTTCTACAGATGTGCAATCTCAATTGTATCTTTCACTGAGAAAAATGAATAAATTTATATTAATAAAAGAATGATGTTTGTCTGTGCGTCTGCATGTTGGTGATGGCTAGGAAAATCTACTGCACGTAGAGGTCTGACAATTTGAATTACAATAAACGAAGGCAGGTCCGAATGCACCTGAGACTCACATTTTTTATTTTTTGTATAAATTCGACAAGATAGTAATTAAAAACCCCAATGAACACTGCAAAATGGTGCGCTATTGCAGTTGTCTGTCACAAGTTGGATTTCCATGGAACTTCAAGCATATAGAAGGGAAGCATAGAAAAACTGACGCATCCGCTTTGCAGATCGAAATAAAGAAAACTACCCACTTGTTCCAGAAATGTTTTCGGTCATAACGTTTTTTTTTTCAAATATTAATATTTACTGTTTGAAAAAATATATTTTCTGAATGCCGATTTCATGTTTTTCATTTTTTTCATGCAGATTTAAAACTCCGCATCCGTTTTCCAGATCAAAATAAATAAATACAAAAATGCTCATTTATTCTTGCTATATTTTCCCTGTTCTAACGGTGTATTTAGTTTAAAAAATTAATATTTACTGTTTCAACTATATATATATATATATATATATATATATATATATATATATATATATATATATATATATATATATATATAACCATAAATGAAACATTACCATAAAAGCAACTTAAACTAATATATATATATATATATATATATATATATGTTCTGAATTTCGATTTAAAGTTTTTCGTTTTTTCTGCAGATAAAAAAATTCCGCAGCCGCTTTCCAATTCAAAATACAACCAAGAAAGAAAAATCATGCATCCAGCATAGATTATGAAACACTTTTCAAAACTTCCAGAATACTTTAACAAAACTTCGCTATTTAATAAGGTACCTAAGTAAGCATTTTGAAAAATGCAAAACACAATTGAAATCCAGATTTCAGCAATTACCGTCCATAGCCCGAAAAATACACCAATTATTTTGTGCAGCCCTGTATATAAATTATATATTTGTATATACTCTATATAGTATGCTACAGTTTAGTTTAGTAATAAAATACATAACACAGTTGAAAATTTACCTTCTGCAATTTCTACCAATAGACGGAAACATGCTTGAATTATTTTGTACAGCCCTGTATATTACTGAAGATTTTTATACACGTCACATATTAAGCTATAGTTTTATTGAGGCAAATGCACGCTGAAAACTACTGAAATCACACTTCTAAAAATTATCATACATCGGCCAAATATTCAGTGTATGGCATTTTATTCCTATTCTACAAATATTCCTTAGTATACTAAATGGAATTCACATTAAAATGAATTACTCGATTAAAAAAACCATTTTAGCAATTTTCGCTGATACACAGTAATGCGGACGAATTCTTTTGTGTAGCCCTGTACATGATCTATAGCATTTATAAACACCACATGGTATGCAAACATTTAGTTAAACTTAAAGACACATACCTAACTGAAAGAACACTTCCAGCAATTATCGCTTATAGACAGTACTTCGGGTACACTACTGTATCCAAAATCTTTGTGTGTCCCTGTAAATGAACGATAAATGCTGTGCATATTATATTACACAAGAAATATCTTGTACTAAAACTCAGTAATTTATATTAATTTCATTGTATTTGAAATAGTGTAACAATCAAAATACGCTGTAAACAGTTTTTCCTCGTATAACATTATATAACCGAATACTTCTGTGTGACCCTGTAAATGAACGATAAATGCTTTACACTCCATATTCTACAGAAAGCATGTTTTAGAGAATTTCAGAAACAAACTTATAGCAATTTCATTTATGTTTGTAATAGTGTAACATGATAAAATGCACCGCAAACGATTTTTCCCCATAGACACAATATAACGAAATTCTTTTGAGTACCCCTGTAAGCTGACTATAAGTGCTACACGTACCATATTTGATAGTAAGCATTTTGTAGTGCACTTAAGCTATGTGTATCCATTCCAATATATTTGAAATAGTGTAAGGTTATTAAAATATTTTGTTAAGGATTTTTCCCATAGATCACAATGTAACGGCATTCTTTTGTGTGTCCCTGAAAGTGAAGTATAAGTGTTACATACTTCATATCCAATACCGAACATGCTATAGTAAACCTCATTAACATTTATCAATGTCATGAAAATATGAGTATATTTACGCTAGTTAGAGCATGGACAGACCGACAGACAGACACAGACGGCCAGACAAACCGAATTAATAAACACTTTTAAACTGTGTTGGAAAATGTTAAAAATAACAAAAAATATCCGCTTATTTGTGAGACCTTTCTGGTTCTCACGATGTATTGCATTTAAAAAAAGATTAATATTTACGATTTCAAAAAAAAAAAAAAAAAAAAAAAGAAAGAAAGAAAGAAAGAAAGAAAAAGAAAAAGAAAAAGAAAAAGAAAAAGAAAAAGAAAAAATTATTCTGGAAGTCATTTTACGAATCAGACTTTTTTATATCTCAGTGTCCTTGAGGATATTGCTTCCCGTTTTAATTTTGCTTTGGAAAATTTTCTGAGGGGTTTTCACTTCTGCGCATTTGCGGGGAAACCGCAACATTTTCAACACTGGGAGATATTATTTCGTAGGAGGGAGATCATTTTGTATTATTTAGGGTATATATATATATACATATATAATTCCAATATCAACAGAAAAAATAAACGAACAAAAAATGGAGAAACTGATAAAAGAAACGAAGACTTCATCATGAAAAGTTTCATCAGGTGTGATTCCCATAATGTTATATATATATATTATTACAAAATTCAAAATTCCGCACCTTATTAAATTTATTCCATAAAAATTTTCACTTCGAAATTCATCCTACAACCCTAGTTTATTAAATTACTTCCCATCTTAAACAATATTCCATGTATTTCCTTTATTCTCCCAGTAACTGACACTTTGAGGATTTTTTCTTGTTCAAATCACTATTACAAATTTTTAAATCTATTTTATACTTATCTTTGTTTTTGAAAGTATGGTAAAGATACATTAAAAAATTATTGTTGACAAAATTTTAAAAAATTATACGTTTTTTTAATAAAACTATTTTTTGCCATAAATGGGGCAATATTTCCAGTAACTGACACCATCCCTTTTTGAAAATCAATAGCTGAAAAACGAGTTAAAACAAATAATTTACCACTCGATGACATTACTTAGCAGAAATCTACAGAGAAATGCTTATTTGAGTTAGATTTCTGTTGAAGTGTCAGTTACTGGTTAGGTTTCAAGAACTGGGAGTTTCATTCTACTTAATTTAATAATTTATATCCTTTCAATATTCTAAAAACACCTCCCATAAGTATTTGTCTTCAAAAACCCTTTTTATTTCCCCGTTCTTAAAAAGCCGAATTTATCCTATATAAAGTTATCATTTTACACCATTTTCTTTTTTTTTATTTTTATTCCAAAAGTTCAAAATCGCGCCTTTTCTCGCATGGAACGAAGCACGCCAATTTTCTGCGGACATAAGTAAAGAGTTCGAACAGAGCCAAGCTCTGTGATTGGTTAATTCCTATTACCGCATTGGCGTAGAAAACCTACGCCTTGGAATATAAAATATGAAAACTTGACTTCTGGAGCTAGATTTCTGTTAGTTTGGTTGTTAAAATAAAATGCTGTGCTCGGCGCGAGAAAATAGAATATTTTGAAATTGTGACTCAAGTTTAACATCGAAAATATTGAGTTTGAGAATATGAAAGAATGGCTAATGTTTTATTTCTGAAATATTCTTCGATTGAAAATATAATAGTGAATGTTCAATTTAATGTCATCTGATATACTGTGAAATTGAGTAAAGTGTACTTCAAACGTATAGGCTGTCGAGTATCCGAATTATATTGCGTGATCCTACAAAATAACTAGAAATGCTATATACACAATTTGTTGTAGGTACTGAACGTGTCGTAGAGCGTCTTAATAATGCATATCAATTTTGTTATGTTTAAAGTAGAAGAATGTCACTAAAATGTATTTGAAACTTTTGTAACAATAGATAGTGCGATAATATTTCCGCATATATATTTTTTTTTGTATCCCATAAAACGGACTGTGATTTCACAACGCTTTAATAACGTTAATTGCAATACTATTTGAATACGTTATTAATATAGACTTGAATATATTCCATTCTAAATGTAATCGATATTATGTGTATATTTCTCAAGTTGTATTTAGTTTTCGTTTTGTCAGTATTCACCTTCGGCTTAAAATAATGTTAATTTGTTGTATAAATGCAATTTTTTAAAAATGAGGTTAAAAATGTGCAACCGAAATAACGCGTAGGCATTATTGGAAAGAGTTCTATAATATACAGTTTATGCACAATTTTTCTTCCTCATATTGTATTGCATATCAGCGTTTTTAAAAATCTGTTTTGTAAATTTTCCGATAATATTGGTTAATGGAGAAAATATTTATCTATGGTTGACGTACGCAACATCATAATCGCTAATGGAATCACTATTGGCCTTAAGTTAGAGGTCTGCGTTTGAAGAAATTTTCAGGCCCAGCCCATACAAAAATTTTATTGGCCCGAGCTGGTCCGTTATAAAATTTAAAAATTCAGCACGGGCCCGGAGCGGTCGAGACCAGTATACTAGTAAAAGCTAAAAATTTCACCCAAGCCTAGCCAGACTCAACTTCTGCAAAGCATGCCGTAATTCCTGAAGCAACATTATCCTACAATTAAAATTATTGAAAATGGTACAGTGCGTGTAAAAACTTTAAGGACGCAAAAAAAGTAAAAATGTTGATTAATTTATAATGAGATAATTGAAATGGAAATTTAATATTGTTCATAAAGTTGGAATATTAATATAAAAGTCAATAAAATGTATCTGTGACCTTTTTATTACAAAAAATAATAATTACGCAAACAAACGTTATTTTTGCCTATGAAAAAACTTTAGGGACACCCCTAAATTTTTATATAAATGTTAAGTGTAACTAATATTTACTTGCTCGTTAAAAACTATTGTGTATAGGGATTTTTCTGACGCTTTCTATTAAGAGTTTTGTTAATTTTATAATAATGTAAAACACAAGTAAACTGACTAAATATGAAAAAGATGCTGTTGAATCTTTTCCACTGTCAGGAATGAGTTATCGGTCTATTGCAGGAAAGATAGGGAGATCTAAAACCATCATCAACAATTTCTTAAAGTTAAAAAACGTGCTTGAAAAAAAAAAAGCCTTGAGGCAGACCAAAAGCCTTGTCCACGTAATAAGCTGGTTACGCCTATGTTCTTTGCATCATAGCTCGGAACTATGGCATTTTCTACCCGGCATTTCTGTACGATTGAGTCGTCTCTGTGCCCCCTACACCTCCTGTATGTTTGGCGGTCTGGTAGTGAAACACCCTGTATACAGGATGAGTCTAAATATTTTTTCCAAAACAAGAGAGATGATAGTACCCATCCAGCTAAGCAATAATTACTATAGAACATAAGGTCGCATTCCACTTTGAGAGACAGCAAAAAAGTAAAGTTGAAATGCGTCGAGCATGTAGAAGTCATCGTCTTTGGCTAAGTCTATTTTACAAATGACCAAAGTCATTTTGCACCTGCCTACGCAACACCGACGCTATTAGCTTCAGTGTTGGTCTTCGTAGTTATATATCTTATACAAGATGGCATGGTCTGTAGTGCAGTGGCATCCAGTTCTGCTGCTTCAAGTGGATTCCAAACCACCAAGAACATCCATGCCTACACCGAGATTCATACCCATAAACGCTGGACTGGACGCCAGTGCACTACCAACCAAGCCATCTTGCTTAGAACATATGCTACATAGGCAAGCACAAAATGACATCGGAGGCAGTGATTAGTTCATGCTCGACACATTTCGACTTTACTCTTTTCTGCCTCTCAGGGTGGAATGTGACCCTATATTCTATGGTAATTATTGTTCATCTGAATGTGTACTATTACCCTTCTTATTTTATAAAAATGTAATTTTGGTTGTGAAATCCTAAATTGTGAAAGTTTATTCTGCAAATTTTTATTACTTTTTGAAAAAAAAATATCTATTTGAGCATAACATTTTATTATAAATTGTGAAATGCTATAAAGGCATTTTACTTTGATATAAAGTAACATTAATGTCTACTAGAGATGTTCAGGCTTTTTGTTTTTGGGCCGAAAGTTTTATATCCGAGCTTAAAATTTTTTTATCATTTTAAAATTGCTTCAAAATTAATCTTCTCATTTAAAAATATTTTACATAGAAATAATTGGTCAAGTGCAAGTTTTACTAATGTACAAAAGGTTCAGTAAAATAAATTACTAACTGTAACATTACAACATATGAGTTATTTTACAATAATTGAAATTAACCCGTAAGGCATGGTGACATCACGGCGACGTCACTGTGAAGTCACACTGTGACTTTGTGACAGTCGTCGTGACGTCAAGTGACGTCGATGTGAAGTCACTGTGACGTAAATGCGAGGTCGTTATGGCCGTTTTCAAGGCTTTCTGTGACCTCACAATGTGACTACTTTGTGAAGTCACCGTGCGACTTCAATGTGAAAAATGTGACGAATCTGCATCGGATAGGGTGACCAGATTTTACCCGAATCCTATACGGATTGTTCGGATCAAAATTTTTTTATGGTTCAAGTTTGTGACGTTTGTGACGATACTGCACCGGGTCGGGTGACCAGATTTTACCCGAATACAATCCAGAAACTTCGGATCGATCTTTTTGGATTTGTTTGGCTACAGAATAGATTTGGATTAGTTGTCGTGTGACCTGATTTTCGTGAATCCGATATGACCCGAGTCGGGTATAATGTTTTTACTGTAAGTCTTGTTCAGAATAGAATCTTGCATACGACCAAGTAACCAGATTTGATCAGAAATTGTGTTACGATACAATTTCTGATGTCGGCTCGGATCTAGAGTCATGCACGAATCCGGTTATATACTTCTTGAACATGATTGAATGTCTACTTGAACATGAATGATGGTTGACTGAAACTATATTTACATTCAACGAGTAATCTTACCCTAACCCAACAACAACAACAAAAAAAATTCTGTAGGCCCACAACCCGACCGAACCTGATAAATGATTTCGCATAGATTCGGATAACAAGATTTCACCAAATATGGATAAGATCGACGATAAGGATTGGATCGGCAATCATTTTTTTAAACAAGAAAATTATAAATGTAAAAAACGCATACTAATATAAAAATAATAGATGAATCCATTAAAAATTATAATAAAATTAAATATTTTAATAATATGAAATTCTATTGTGCAAATAACCACTTTTAAAAATAACTTCGACTTCCATTTGTTTTATGTAACCACCAAAAATATTGACAATAATTAAAACTATGCTATTTTGCTTTTAAGTATTGAAGTTTTTAAATGTGTATACTTTGCCATATTTCCCCTCGTTCAGTATCACGAAACTTTCTGACACATTTATGAACAAATTTTTAAACGCTTGGCACTTGCATGCCTAATTATTAAAGCGATTTGGAATGAATAGCGTTTTCCATTTTTAGATAAATGAAATGCTTAAGAGCAATTTTGGTCACGTTTTTTCCGTTTCTGACGCTGCGCGTCGGAAATTCGGTTCAAAACACCGACTTTGATAGTGTTTTCTGAAACATCTTTTGTCAAAAATGGAAAATGCCATTCTATTACATATATTCTGAATAAGAACACCTGACAATTTCATGTGTTTCCGAATAAAAATGAATTCAGAAATTAGTTATTTTGGATTTGATTACAAATTTAATGAAAATAAAAGTATAGATTTTTAAATAAGCATTGTGAAAAATTTATATTAGGAATCCATTTAAATAATAGATCTACATATTGTGCGATATTATTAAATAATAAACATTGTATCAAGCAATAAAACATTTTTCGAAGGAAATGAAATTTAAAACTTAGGATCATAAACGCAAAGAAAAAAAAAAATATTTTTTTTCTTTACAAATTATTTTATTTATAGTTTTTGATAGAATACTAAATGCAGAGCTTAAATATCAATTTTTACTATAGAAACAATTCGATAACATAACTGGAAAAATTACCTTAACTGAATAGCTGTTTTATTGTTTCATCAATATTCATTATTTTTGTGCACCTAATATTGACATATCTTGACAACTAAATTTGTAATGAGTTAAATTGTCGCAATTATTTCAAATATACCAGAAAATTATTTCTCAAAACCTCCACTAACTAAGAAATTTTCAAATTGTAAATCAAATATTAATAGTTTTAAAAATTGCAATGTTTTTAATTACAATGAATAACTATGAAAATTGAACTGAGAAACGCAAAATATAAATACATTCCTCGTTATAAATAACACTTTACATTTTGAATATATATTGTTAGTAAATACTTTAAGCTTTTTTCCAAACTCTCTATTTAAAACGATTTAAAACATTAAAGATAAAATTTTATACAAGTGATTAAAAAAAAAAAAAAGATTTAAACATCTTAACATTTAAATAATGCACTATTAATGTACCATTACTAAATATGCACTATTAACAAAACTGCGAAGACATTAAAAGTTACCTGCTAATCTATAAGTAAAACCACCAGTTCTAGGGATTAAGTTTTAATGGTCGTTGACTGCTTCCTTTTCATTGAAAAATGAGACTCAAATCCACTGCTTTAATTTTCAAAGTGTCCAGCTTAGGTGTGTTCATAGATCTGAGATATCAAATATCACGCAGACCTTAATAACGCACCCAGCTAGACATAAGGATAGGTTAAAATGGATGATTCACTTTAAAACATTAATTTACTTTCGCGGTATAAATTCCACAATATACTTCCACAAACTTAAAAGAATACCACACACTCTAATCCGCCGATGAAAATAATCGTCTGCCCTCAACATCTGCGATCATGATCTGCGCAGTAATGTTTACCACAAAGTAACATTTAGCAGGTGTTTCCAGAAAAAGAATAGAAAGAAAACAGTTAAATAAAGACATTTCAAATGCTTTATAGTTTATATGGCTGACAAATAACTTCTAATAAAACTATAATATTCTGTTTTATATGAGAGAGTTTAATATTCTTGGAAATAAGCTGTGAAAATTTAAATTTTTATATATTTTTTAATCAGTTGCATTTGTTTTAGGCGTCTAAAGTAAACATAAATTTTAAATAAAAATGGATTTAATAGTCTTTATAAAATAATTACGACATAAATATAAATACTATTCTGCAATCAGATTGCCTAAATACGATTTTTTCATTTTTTTACACTCTATTGAAAAGAGCAATATATTTAACAGAGGTGATATCTTATTAAGCACTGACCAGTTTTGGAATAAATTGCTATAGGAATGACATATACTTTATGACATATTTTTAATTCGTTTTTGTTCGGAAACGCATGAAATTGGCTTTTGTTTTTATTCAGAAACTCTGTAATTGAAAGACGTTTTCCATTTTTTAGTAAAATCAGAAGATCTTTCAGAAAAGAATGTCAAAGTCAGTGTTTTGAACCAAATACCCAACGTAACAGGGAAAGAAAAGAGAAAAACCAGTCGTCACGTGACACGAATTGCTTATAACTCGATAAGTAATTTATTTATCAAAAAATGGAAAACTCATTTCGATTCCAAATTGCTTCCATAGTCAGTCCTGCCCATTTTATGCCATTGCGTTTAAAAATGAGTCAGAAATTATGCCAGAAAGCTTCGCGTTGTGGAGCAGGTCAGTTGAGAACCACCTTAAATATTCAGTACAAGAAAAATCTTGAACGCGTTCGACGGTCACCCCGAGCACCCCCGATGTCGAACTCGCAAAAATGGTGTCCTCACTTTTTAAACAGAAAGCTGATGATTGGGTTGAGTGGCCCCTCAAAATAATAAGAGATTGGAGATTTTTAAAATATTTTTAGTATCACAAAATTAGCAAATGAGTTCTATGCGGTGGTAGGAAAAAAAATTAAATGTTTGTATTTAAAATGCTAACAAATCTCTAAATCGCTAACAGTTTTATTAGAATGGGAGATCTATTTCTGAATTACTTTCCGCCAAAACTTTCCTACGTTACTAAATTTCTATTTAAGGATTTTTACCTGTGTATTATATAGTATATTTTGTTAAATTTCATGAAAATGGCAATGAAAATTGTAAAAAAATATCTGCCTCATATATGTAGACAAATATTTATTTATTATTTTATTTTGGAAATACAATATATTTAAATAATGTGTGACAATGTTTTTATTAATGATTTAGGTACATGACATAATTCAATTCTATATTTTATGAGTTTTTTTCCAAATTCTCTCTCCGATCACACCGTGAAGTCACAGAGTGCTGGCATTTTGGTCATAGGTTTTACGTGACTTATGTGACTTGCAGTGACGTCATTGCAACGTCACAAAAATTTTTAAAGCTGTCAAAAAGTAATTTTCTTCATGCCATGAGATGTTCTAAAGTTTATTTTAAGTTTTCTTTAGATCTTCAAGACGTTCACATTTTGATCACAGTGTGACGTTACAAAGTGGTGTCATTTTGGTCACAGATGTGACGTGACGTACGTGACTCACAGTGACGTCACAATGACGTCACTGCGACTGTGCATGCTATGCGGGAATTCCAATAAAAAATATTGACTATTTATCACTACGATTTGCCTTCCTTAAAACAAAGACCTTGTATAAAGTTTAAAGTTAGAAAGTCAAAGTGCGACTAGTATGGCCGAGAAGTTGAGTATCGCTCACAGCATCTTGTCATGAGCTTGGAGAGCATTTCGAACAACAGGGACAAGCAACCGAGTTGAGAGTCTGGAATATATTAGAAATTATATGCAAAAAGAGGGGATGAGATGCAAAATTAATTAAACTTTTTTAAAGAATTTTCTTGCTGAATAATGACAAATTAACACATTCCTATTCTTGTTTAGAATAAAGGATCTATTATTTTTGCTCATAGAAAAAAAATGTTTTCAACCAAAAATGACTCCACATCGTTCAGAGCTAATTGATTTTTAATAGTTTGTTTTTTAATCAAATGTGCTATGTATCAACTTATTCAAAATAAATTAGAGATTGTTTCCCAGAAATATAAATTTCATTTCTGGCATGAATAATATGAAAGTACCAATACTTTTACCAAAGTATGTTAGATTCTGGATTAAAATGGAATGAATTCTATTTCATTAATTTTTTGTTCACTGTTTGAATAGGATCTTCATAACAATTATCTATTAAGTCACATATCTGCTGTATTTGCTGTTCATCTGGGATAACTGATATTGTTACTATACTCAATTTGTGTTTATTGTATATACTTTTATGTAATATTTATTCTTAATTTTTTTCTTTTAATAGGGCATGCTTGGCTATTAATCCAGAAAAAGGCAAAAAATCGCCACAACGATCTAGAAGAAATAAAACCAATGTCAAAGGGCAGAAGCTTGTTGACATATTGTATTTTTTCAAATCTGTGTGGAAAAATTAATTTTTTTCTTAATTTATTTAAATTTGTTACTACTTGTAGTACTGAGTTGAAATATATTAAATAAATTTGTTAAAATTCATGTTTTCTTTTTATTTATTGAATGATAATTTTGTAAAACAGAGCCATTGCATTGATTTCAGCTACAAACATTCCCAAGTAGAATCAATTGTCACCTAAATCTCGTAAACTTTTATTTGTAGAGCTTATAAAAAGGAAAGAAATATAGTATATATTATAATTTATTATATTAGTTAAGCAGAACTCATGTGTAACATACTATGTTATTTTAACACAGTGCTTATAGCTTTTAACAGTGCTTATAGCAAACATATTTTTTCTTGATTATTATTATTTGGAAAAGTGGGGGGGGGGGGGGATTTCTCAAAAAAATGTAAAATGACTCGTGTTTCTTTTTCACCACTGTTTAATATGACTGTTAAAACCTATCTATGCACACTCGCTATTTCTTAACTGTTTTAGAGTTTGTTTCAATGTACACAACATCAAGAAACATGGAGTTATGAATCCTTGTTAAATCAAAAATGGACTACTTTTGTTGCATGTAATGTTTAGTAAATATGTGATACATAAAAATCGAAATAATAAATTTGGCATTTGTGTCTATATGTATCATAAAGAGCCTTCCTTTCATTATTAAGGGGTTTAAGGGGGAGGAGAGGGAGCAATAGCAGTACAGCTACTTTACTAAAATTACTTATAATTTTTCTGATTAATTCACGGGTCGATGCAGGTTTTTATTCTTGCGGCCCATTTTGTGAAAAGTAAAAGTTATTTTTGTGAAAATAACATTTTGTAACGAAAGTTGAAATTCAGTTATTCAATTTCGAACCAAGAATTTAATAACAAAATCTTCTTTAAATCCCTTTGCTAAAGTTTTTGTTTTTCGTGACCTAGTTTTATTTAGAAATTAGATTTCAAAACAGTTTTTTATGAAAAGGGCCTATTTTATTAAAAGGAATTTTGTGAAGGTTTTATTAAATTCATTTTTATGAAGGAGCCTATTTTATTAAATATAGTTTATTTTGTGAAACTGCCTTAAATAGGCCCCAAATTTTGCCTGGATCGACACTTTTAATTTAATGTTTAAATAGCTATTTTTCTATTTTCATTTTACCTATCGCACATTTATCTAAACACAAGAGAGTTTGTTAACCTAACAGTTTTTTAAATGCTCCCCCACCCTCATTGCTAAAGTGCTAAATTTTGGAAAATTAAATCTTTATTTGAAAAAAAAAAAAAAAAAAAAAAAAAAAAAAAAGCAACTACAAATTGACAGCTAAGTATACCTTAAAACCTTGGAAAATTGTGTTTTGAATATGCGAGTTTAATGTTGTACATAAGTTATGAATGTTTCATTCAAGTATTACGAAAACAATTATATACTCCTGTGAAAATTTTTGGCTTTTATTAGTGTTGTGAATTATCCATATTTCCTGTTAATCTACTACGGATTTTCAGAAGGTGCATCTTGGCAATCCTCATTAAAGATTTTAAAAGACATAATTTTATGATTTGTGCCTTTTTTTTCCGAATCCAAAATAGAATGGGGGTAATACTGGGTAATTTTACGGGCAATCCACCTATTTTCATGAGCAGAATTTGTATTATTTTACGGACAACGCCCTTTTTTCATGGACAGAATTTGTATAATTTTACGGACAATGCCCCCTTTTTGCATGGGCAGAATTTTTACGGACAATCTCCCTTTTTTTCATGGACAGAATTTGTATAATTTTATGGACAAGGCCCCTTTTTTCACGGGAAGAATTTGTGTAATTTTACGGGCAACACTACTTTTATTACGGGTTGGTTATGCATTTGCTGCAATGTAAAATTACGGGTGATTTTTGATTTACGGTCTAAATATTTTTTTACGGACGTTGTTGGGAGTCTCTGCTGCCGGCCTTTGTCCGTAATTTTACTTGGATTTTTTTTACAGTGCATCCTGATATGAAAGGAGAATTTTAAAGTTACCATCAACTGGAAAATAAACATGTAAAGAAATTTTGCGAACAGCTGGTGTTCAATATGTGCAAGAAAACAATCTGAAATACAATTACTCTGTGTGGGAATTTACAATACACAGCAAAATTGTGTAAGCCCTGTTTAATGACTAGACACAAAACCCAGTGTTTACGGCTTGAAAGACAAGTGATGACTTGGGAGGATAAATGGCTGCAAGTTATTTTCTCCGATGAAAAAAAAGTAACATAGATGGTCCTGATGATTGGAAGTATTATTCGCATGATTTGAGAAAATAAAAAGGAATTTTCTCAAAGCGTCAATTAGGTGGCAGATCCACAATGACATGGGGCTGTATTTTCCTTTAACGGCGTGTAGTCACTTGCATTTCTTTCAGAAAAAGTTAATTCAAAGACATATCTAAAAACTCTTTCTGAACATCTTTCTACTGTTGCAACACTTCTGGCAGTGTAAAAATGGATTTATCATCAAGATAATGCGCCTATCCACACAAGCCGTAGGACAAAACTTTTGTTCGAAAAGAAAAATATTGAAGTTTTGTAATGGCCACCTAGAAGTCCTAATCTAAATCCTATTGAGAACTTGTTGGGAGATTTAGAAAGACGATTTTACAAAACTGGAAGGCATTTTTTCTCTTCTTCAGAACTGAGATGTACAATTGAAGATGAATGCTACAAAAAAAGTCCCGAACTGTGCCAAAAATTAATAATGTCCATGAAAGATAGAATATTTGCGGTCATTAAAAGCAATGGTGGGTGAACAACCTATTAAGTATTTATTTATTCAATACTCTATTGTTTTTATTTTGTTGTCCTTAAAGTTTTTAAACAGTTAGAAATGGTGTTTTTTTGTATAATTATTTTATTTTCGTAATAAAATGCTTGCAGATAAATTTTGTTAACATTTTTAATAGCTTTTCACCATTATAGTATACATTATAGTATTATTTTGCATCAAATTTGAAATTTATCAAAAAAAAAACTAATATTTTTTGCTGTCCTTAAAGTTTTTACACGCACTGCACTAACGCATAGATTTTATTTTCAGATTATGCGTGCACAATTCGTGGAATACGAAATAATGATAATAATAAATACAACTTAGTCAATTACGTACATAAACACCCATTAAACTAGTAAATCTACATATCAGGAGCCTCAACGTCAGATCTAAAATCATTGTTTTTTAATCTCACTTTTCATACATTTAGCATCTTACAATCCGCAATTTAATTTTTTTATATTACATATACATATTTATAGGCATATAAAACAATTCGAAGGTTTTCAGAAGATAGAAGCGTTAAATTAAATACGGTTTATTCAATGATATTCTGAAATTCTTATGAACTTCTTAATCATGTAATTTTTTAGATAAGAAAGTACATTTCATCAGGGGAGCAAAGCCCCCCTGAACCCCCTGTAATCTTATTAAATTTATACTCGTGATTTCCTATTGATTGTGTGAATGATTATAGTATATCTTGGATTTCGTTCTATACAGTGGTTTTATTAGGGTAAGCAACAATTTCTAAAATATCATGTTATCCTAAGACCCAAATAGCAATATTTACTTACCAACCACGAAACACCTGCATCTGATGGATAATTTGACTAATATCTCATGTACAAAAGCAGCTTATGGAAATGTAAACTGAATCTACTATATTTTCCTTATTTCTATTATAGAAATGTAGTGTTATTACAATTTTTGTTTCGGAAAACAGTTTTGAAGGTCATTCTATAATATTTTTTAAATCTAAGTACACTCTGGTCTAACTCGATGGCAGTAGCATACTAAAATCTCCCCAAAATAGACATATTTGGAAACTTTTAAACCTATTGGGTAATCGCGTCCACTGCCAATTCACTAAATAGCAAACGTGATTTGGTGCTATAAAGTATTTTTTGTGATAGTTTTTATGTTCTCAATTTCCAGTAATGGTAATATTTCAGGATCGTTTTACTACTCTAATTTGTTTAGATTAACAAACTCGTTGTACGAGTGATTTTATCTATTTTTAAAATTATATTAACTTTTCAACGACGAAACATCCACATGAGTTCCAGAAAATGAATAATATCTCATCTAACAAATCTAAACTCATACTACGAGACGTGAATCCATATTACACGTTCAACGTTTTTGTAATTTTCGTTTGGAAAAATATATTTCGTAATAATTCTGTAGTAGTTAAATGGCAACTTGTATCAAAATAAATTCTCTTTTATGTCAATAGAATATGAAAATCACCTGAAAACAATGTATTTTGCTAATAAAGTATTGCAGAAAAATAGTGCGAGTTATTTGAATTTTATTATTTTGATATTCTTTGAAATATGGTTGCTAAGCAACTTATAAAATAAAGAGCAAAGTTAAAAGAAATGCATTTTAAAATTTAAACAATTAATTTCTAAATTCTAATAAATGTATCGACAAATTTTCAAAGCTATTGGATATATTTAAAACCTCTATATCGAAAATTTAGCATTAATAATTTTACGTTTAAATCCATTATTCAAATATGCGATTTCCATTTCAGTTAAAAATTAAATTTGAAAATTGGCTGCATCCCCATAGGAAAGCATTATGATCTAAAAAGAAATGGTCTATATTTTTCGAACGAATGAACCAAATATAATTCCGGGTACCTCACCAACATACCCGCCAAAAATCAACCTAATAGCAGTTATCGCGAAACAGGCAGACAAACAGACAAACAAACAAACAGACAAACAAACAGACAGAAACCGAAAACTAAAACTGAAAATTGACCTAAAAAGAAATGTTCTATATTTTTTGAACGAATGAACCAAATGTAACTAAAAACTATACAGCTAATTCCGGGTACCTCACCAACACACTCACCAAAAATCAACCTAATAGGACGGTTTTTACGGCAGTTATCGAGGAACAGAGAGACAGACAGAAACCAAAAACTTTTCGCGTCTCCACAGTGAGCCTCAACTGACGTTACTTTTTAAGTTTTTCTAAATTCCCCATGGGCGAACGGCGGGACATACGAAAAAACCGTCTACATATTCTCGAAGAACATACTTTTACGTTTCGAACTATCTGGTTGGTTAAAAAAAATCACATTTAACCATTTCAAAAAAAAATAATAATAATCAAGAAACATCGAATTCGTGTTTTTATTTTCTTCCGTTTTCCGAGCCTTGCATCCACTAGACTACAAAAGATACGGAAAAACAAAGCTCCCCAAATTAAAGAACTAAATTTGCCTTTTTCAAAGCCTCCTTTGGTTTTAAAAAATACGAAAGTTAACCCTTTGAAAAAGTATATTTTCTGTATGCTGTTTCGCAATTTCGGCGATTTTTAAAAATTCGCATTGGCGGTTCAGAGCAAGGTTCGAAAAACTAAAAATACCAAACAATATCTACATTTATTCCCTTTTCGACATCTGCATTTGTTTTTGAAAAATTCGAATATTAACGTTTCGAAAAAAATTCGCGCGCAGGACTCACTTTTGCAAATTCCGAATTTATGCGACATATAAAATCTGGCATCGGCTTTCTGAAATAGCCAAACAAAAAACAAACACACCTAAAGACATCTACGTTCTATTGGGTTTAGGCAGAAATCTTTAGTTTAAAAAAAATAATGCACGTTAACCCTTTCGAAAGCGTTTTTTACCGTAAGTCATTTTCGCATTTTTAACGATTTCTCCTATCTTTAAAAATTCGAATCAGCGTTTATAAACAAGATACGAAAAACTAAAAATACGCGCCTAATCTACATCCCTTTGCTTTTTAAAATCTAGTATCCGTTTTGACATATTTTAACCCCCGAAAAAGAAAATCCTTTCCAAAACTCATTCACGCGATTTTCGTTTTTTTACGCGATTCACGCCCAGGTTTAAAAATCGGCATCGACTCGGGAAATGCGAATACGGACAAACAGTAGACTCCAGATCATAGACATGTTCATTTTCCTTAAAACGCACCGTTGGTTTTTAAAAAATATCTACATTAACTCTTTCGAAACCGATCGTTTACGTAACCCACCTTCGCGATTTCGCTATTTTGGGAATGTTTACCTGTGGTTAAATTTCAATTCTACTAGGAAATTTGGTTGGGTTGAGTGTTCAAAAAAGGCCTCTTCCAATACAGATTGTGCCCCCTGGTGGTGAAAGGTCGAATTACAGGAGTATCTCTGGTTCTATGGGCCCGATTTTGACGGAGTTTGGATCCTTAAATATTTTAGTTGCACTTTCGACCGCCAGGGTGCGCTTTCCGATCAAGGGTTCTATGAGCCCGATTACGACGGGGTTTGCCTCATTGGACTTGATTTCGATATCCTTACAGATTGTTATTATTTCGAGCCCGGGCAACGCCGCCGGGAAAGTTAGCTAGTAATTAATAAAAAAATATTTAAAAAGAAAAAGGGAGTTGTTATATCATTATGCATAAATTAATTACATCTCTAAATATATTTTAGTAGATTTTGTACACTTTGTTTCAGACTAACCGATATAGTTTCAACTCATTTTTGCTATTGGTATATTAATTTCATATTTTAATTATTAATTAACTGTTTCACTTTTGTGAAACGATGTTAAAGAATTGTTCACTTCAATTCACCCATCTTCCTTTATTTATATACATAAATATATTTTGTCCTCTTTAAATTTAACTCTTGTCTTCTTATAATGCTCCTTTTAATTATTTATTTATATTTATATTTTTTACACTTAATTTTATTTAAACATCTTTTCTAGATTAATTTGTAAATGTACATATTTTTCTCTCTTAGCACACTCCTTTATTCATTTTAATTTTAATTTTATTATTTTATTTTAAATTAAACACCATTATAAAACATATAAGTTTGATCTACTTTTGATATCAATAATCATATTTAATATTAGATAAATTCCAGCTCTTTCAATTTATATTTGTAATTTATATTACTAGATGGCAGCGCTATAATTTATCTCTTTCAGATAAATTATCTCTTTCAGATCGCTTCACTATAATTTATCTCTTTCAGATCATATCTGTCTTCATATACTGTCTTCATATCTGTCTTCACTTCACTGTGTGATTCGTTGCCTGGAAGAAAGCTGTCAATCAATCATCATGAATCATTTTTAATTGAATCATTCCTCACTCCTCAGTCATTTTCAGATCATCTTGAATTCGCAAAACTGGATTGGCAACATGCTGTAATTTTGCAATTCATGCATGCAGTTCCGAATTTTATTCGCACATTTATTTCAGTATTGCTCATAGTATACGTTTCCTTTATTTCATACATTATTTATGGCTTTGTAATGTACAATAGCCCAAATATTGCATCTTTTTAGCTTATTATAGCTCGTGAAAGGATGAAATCATGCATGTTTTGTGGAATGTATGGCAATTTGGGATTGAAAATAGTTTCACAATTTTTTCATTTTTGGATACTTTTTATAACAGGTGTGAATTTTATCTTTTATTTTTATGATTTTTATTTTTGCCATTTCTGAATGATGAATTATATGTCGTTTTTACTATCGTTATATATACATAATAAAACTTTTGTTAATAATATCCATCAAACCACATAAATAATCCACAATATAAGAATCGATAAATATAATACAATACATATATCCAATACATAAATCCAATACATATATCCACAAATGTGAGATTCAAAAAATGAAATAAATAGAAAAAATAAATAAAGTCATGTGAAGAAAAAAATCCAATGTACAGAAGGTGAAAATATGACAAGAAGTAAGATGAAACTCCTGTTATGATAAATTATCCAAAAATTTGAAAAAAAATAAAAATTGGGAAATCTATAGTACAATAGTCACGCCCAAATTACTATAGATTCCACAATATGTGTATGTATATATATATATATATATATATGTGTGTGTGTGTGTGTGTGTGTGTGTGTGTGTGACATTTTTAAAAGCCGAGATGGTGAGTGCAACAGCAATACCATTTTTTAATAAATGGTTTTTCAATATTAGTCAACAGAGGAAATTTCCGCGCTAAGATTTATGGCAATCGTACTATCCACAGTAGAGGGCGTGTACGTATGCATAAGAGGAAACTCCATCCAAAAACACAAACAAGCTTTTATTTGAAGCTTAAAAAGAAATCAGGTGGATATCTGGTTTCACGGGATTCATCTTTTTAGTTCCGATGACAGATTTCCCATTAAACAAAATATTCAGGATGGTCAGCAATTTAAAAATTCATTCCGAAGTAGCAGAAGAAAGAATATTGATCACTTTGCCATTACCAGACAGAGATTCGATTTGATTAGAAGCTTAAAAAACCCAAACACCGAATCAGCGTCCCTCTTTCGAATGACTCCCCGAACCAAGGAGCAACGATATATCATTTCAGAAAAGTGTGAATACAAGGGTCACGTGACGGCTTATGCGCCAATCGAGAACCGGGATTCTTTGCGAAAAGCGCCAGAATTTTGAGGCAAAGTGGTTTCCAGCAAGAAAAGGCGCCAAAGACACGTCGAGAATATTATATGATGTTCGATAAATTAGCTGTGACCCAGAAAGTTTTAAGCTAACTGATTATCGTTAGTTACTGGTTTGAGAATATAGAATGATTTTTACATCCGCAAAAAGGAAAAAAAGAAAATAAGAAAAATGGTTTATCGAACTTGGATCAAAGCCAGAATGGAATTAAAATAAAATGTTTTACATTTTAATTTTTATTGAGCTTACTAGTAGAAATTAAAATATTGAATTTAGATATGAGGTTTTTGGAATAAATAGAGTTAAAATTCATTAATAAACGGAGGAAATAAATATTATAGAGTAATTTAGAATATGATGGGATAAAAATAATTTAGCGGATCGCGATAAATTTTAAATTTTGTTATATATACATACATATGTGTGTGTGTGTGTGTGAGTATAACTATAATAAACGACTTTAAAATCCTCATACACTAATGGGGGGAAAATGAAAGATGGAAATTATAGCTGTTATCACAAATTATCCAAAAATGAAAATGGAAAAAAAGTGAAATCTACAATACAATTGTCAATCCCAAATTACAATAGATTACATAAGTACAATTTCATTCTTGCACGAGCTATAATAAGCTAAGAAAGTAAAGATTTGGGCTAACATACATAAAAATACACAAAAATTGGATGGAAAAATGTGAACCTACAAAATAAGCAAGATTTACGTATTGGCGAATAAAAATCAGAACCGCGTGTATGAGATAAGACAAGCATTCCTGGATTGTACAATTACAATATTTTCCCAATATAATTCTACAAATTTAAGATCATCATGAAAAATAAAATTAACGATTCGTGAGGACTGAGTGATTGATTAGGCAATGAATCACACAAAAAGAGTAAAAAATAAAAGGATGAAACCAGAAATAACTGAATGAGATAAATTATGGGGCTACCATCAAGTCAGATAAATTACAAATAAAAATAGAAAGAGTTTGAATTCATACTATAAAATAATGATGTTATATTGATAACAATAGTTGATGAAATTTATATCCCGTATAGCATTGTCACTTTGTGACCGTCGATGTGAACTTATAGTGACTTGGATGTGAATTTTAATTGGTATTTTAATTTTTTTGTAGGCACAGGATTCGGATTAGAAACCTGCATCGTGTTGGATAACCAGATTTTGACAGAACCCAACCCGATCTTTTAGTGCCGGCTGATTTCTTTTTCTTTTTTCTTTTTGGCTGTATTTTTGTATCTTTTTGGCACTTTGGAAACATTTTTATACTTAATACTAAATTAAGATGAAGTAAGTAGTAATTTAAAGCACACTTTTTCATAAATCTAAAAGAGAAAGTGGCCTTAAAAAATAATTTTTCATTATTTATGTTATTACAACAAGGAATTCTTCAAAGAAGTGTTCTGTACCATAGATTCAATAAATATTTGAAAAAAATATATCAATTTACTGAAAATTAAAAAAAAATTCTAAATCTAAAATTTCTAAACATTCTAAATTTCTAAATTAGTTTTTAAAAAATATTTTAAAATGCCTCACGCATTCCAATTTTTTAAATATTTACTCCTTTTTTTAATTTTATTACGTCTAAAACCTTTGTAAAAAAATCTTTGCATCCATTTTTTTAATCCGAAGAAATTTATTTAAAAAAAAGAATTAAAATATGGAACTAAATTGAATTTTATTAGAAACAAGCTGATCCGTCCGGCTTTGCCCGGAAATCAGTAACTTTCTTTTGCGGTTTCGATAAAAATAGTCATTTTCTGGGCGCATTTCGTTTTAAACAAACCTCTTTCCGATTGAAACTCCGGCACTTGTCCCCACTGACTACGGCATTATAAAACAGACGTACTACGCACCCGCTGCAGTATCGTTTAGTTTTGATTTCCATCACTAGGGTGCGCGAAATCATCTTACTTAGTTATCTATATCTTAATTAGTTCATATTAAGTTTGATGAACCAATTCCCCTTGAAGAAGATTCCAAACAATTTTTAGATCACTTTGGTGGAAATATGAAAATACCCTAGGGCGACCACTTTCAACCACCATATCTCTCATACTCCCACAGCAACCGACATGCAACCACCATAGTGCACGACTCGAGGCTAGTACCAGACATAAACACTAGTGATCTGCGCTTGGTGGTTGTGGCTGCAAAGTGAAATATAGGGGCACACATGTCTATTTATATATTATATACAGGGTGTCCACGTATAACCTGACCGACCTTTATTTTTGCAACCGTTGGTCCTAGATGCATACTTCCAATTACAAAAATGGTTTAAATAAGGTAAAGAGTTATTTTTAAAGCGATTTGGGTCAAGAAAAACATTTATTAAAAAATTACGAAATTTAAATTTTTATACGGTCCCCCAGTCCTATAAGTGATATTTAGTAAAAATTTACTGTGACACTAACAAGTAAGACAAAAAAAGTCCCATTCATCTAACATTAAAATTGACCGAGTAATAGCTGTTTAAAGTTGGAGTACATTTTTTGCTGCGAAATAGGGGTCATTCACAAATGTAGTAGAAATATAAATAATTGTCAGATATATAAAAGAAAATAGCTGAGAGCAAAATTAACATTGCAATCTAATATAAATGTGAAATCTATAATCATTCTGACATATTAATGCAACATACACAATTTGTGCTGAACATATAAGAGGATAAAAATAACAGAATTTTTGTTAAATAAAAGGATGAAAAACAGCCTCAATTCTTTACAAAATGATACAGATTTTAAAATGCTGTTAGATTACACTGTCTTTCAAATTATGGGTTGTTCCAAGTTTTTTAGCTTTTGAAAATTGATAATTATGTACTTTTTAGCGCTGAATCCGAAAATGACCTTCATTTTAAACCATCACGTCAGGATTTTTCTTAAATCGCAATTTTCAAAGTTAAAAAGCTCAAAGTTAAAATTCATTCCCCTCCCTTCCCAACCTCATCGGACCCCTGAGCTGTTTAGCTATAAGAAACCCAGTATAAGCCAAAAATTTAAATAAATTATTCAATTAAATAAAATTAAACTGAATAAAAAAGTCTTACATCTATTTTATAGTATCAGATTTTTCGCTATTTTTTAACTTTGAAATTTACGATTTGCGAAAAATCCTGACATGATATTTAAAAGTTAAGGTAATTTTTTTATTCAGCGTTAAGAAATACATAAAACGTAATTATAAAAGTTAAAAAATACAACCATCGCAGGTTTATGTTATCTAAGCTAAAACGAAAAATTTTAGCTTAGATAATTAGGTATTAGTTCTTAAACTTGTTGACGGTAATCTATCCGAATTTTTTTTGTGTTATCCTCTAATATAAGTATGTATAAGATGGTAAGCGTCGAAAATCATAATAATATTACATTGTCATCGGAATTAAGTCAGTATGTAAAATTTAACTTCGATCGGACATTTGAAAGTGAGTTAAAGTTCGAGTACAAATTTTAAAATGGAAAGACGATCGTTGCAAGTTAAATAAAACCTTATGAAAATAACATAATTTTTGTTAAAAGAAATCATAACCTCAAATCCTTTCTAAATAAAACATATGTAAAAATACAATTGTTTTAATTAATCTGAAACTTAACGAATAAAAGTTAACTTAGTTGTTTATTAAAATTAAAAGTTAACTTTGTTGTATGATTTCTTTCAAAGCGCAGATGACTTGAAATAAGTTTAAGTACTTTATATACGACCCCTGAAAGCATGGCCGAAATCATCAGTTTTGAAATGCAAAAAAGAGGTACAAGTCATGCATTTCAGAGTTTCATAACTCGGCCAATTTTAATGTTAGATGAATGAGACTTTTTTTTTGTCTTACTTGTTAGTGTCACAGCAAACTTTTACTAAATATCACTTATAGGACCGGGGGACCGTATAAAAATTTAAATTTCGTAATTTTTTAATAAATGTTTTTATTGACCCAAATCGATTTTAAAATAATTATTTGCCTTATTTAAACGATTTTTGTAATTGGAAGTATGCATCTAGGACCAACGGTTGCGAAAATAAAGGTCGGTCAGGTTATACGTGGACACCCTGTATATATACATAGAGAGAGAGAGAGATATATTCACATGTTAACAGACTTTATTAACAGTTCGAGGACCTTAATTTACATGCATTTTAAAACAAATGTACTAAAAATGTTCTAACGAATGTTCGAATACGACTAAACGAATGTTCTAAAACGAATTTGTTGTATTTATGTATCAATACCATATCTTACAGATATAAAAATTTCTGAACAAAAGTTAAAACACAAGAAGGTTATTAAAGATTACAAAAAAATTGTTTTGTGAATAATTAATTTGAAATATATTTATTATATATTATTTTCATTTTTCCCTTTCATATATACCTTTAAGAAGTATGAAAATACATTTTCAAATATATGGCAATATATTGATACTTTTTACTATGTTAAAATTAAAAACACAAAAACAAAAATTCGCATTTTTAGGGGTTTTTTGCTTATTACAAAATGCTCTTAACAAAACAACAATTACATGAAAAAAAAATCAGCATTAAACAGAAGTTAAAAAATAATACATGGGTATTTATTTTTTACAAATACACATTAAATTAATCAAACATTATTAAATTTAATATACGTTAAATTAATAAAAATATTTATAATTTTTGACAAAATTTTGATGCTATAAAACAAATGTGCAATTTTTCGTAACTCAGTGAAGATATACATTAGAAAAAAGAATTGTACTTATAGAAAAATGGTCAATATTATACATATTTAACACTCAACATTCCCTTAATCTGTAGTATAAAATAATTTTGTGCGTATAAATTCTCTTAACTTTAAACAGCAGAAATTTACAGAATTCACGAAATCTAAAAAAAAAAAAGAAAAAAAAAACTGAATGACTAACAAAAATCCCCCCCCCCCCCCCCAGATGCTTGCATAGAATGTAATGCTAAACAAAATTAAAATATTTACATACCTTTTTCGAGTGTATGCAATTTTTTTTTTTTTTAATCTTAGGAAAACAGGTTTAACTTTCTTGTTTTACAAAATTTAGTAGTCAAGATGTGTCTCGATAACAATTGAAAATGCCAAAATCACTTCAACAAAATTATAGAGCCTCCATTCACGCTTAATTTTTGTTAAACTACATTAAAATAAAATTTTAAAATACTAAAGTTGGGCTCAGAGGACATCCTTGTAAGAACACCTGAGTGTAACGGTCACTGTCTCTGTATATATATGGCACTCTTTCTGGACTCAGCAATATCCATATGGTCTGTCGTTGTATTTTAATCAAGGCAAGTATTTGTATTTATTTATTTTATTGTTGATAAGTTGCTTGCAATCATAAATGGGGATTTTAAATAAATAAATCTTGAAATTATAAATAGTTTATTGTAACTGAGTTTGCCTGAACTTTTTATGTAATATTTAATACAAAATTAAATGCAGTAAGTATTAATTTATAACAAACTTTTTCATTAAGTTTAAACTGCATGTTTAAAATTATTTTCTCCTAATTTATCTTATTTAAAAAAAAAAAAAAAAAAAAAAATCTTTCAAAGAAGTCTTCTGTGACATAAATTCAATAAATATTTGAAAAAAAAAAATGTATTGAAAATTAAAAAAATTAAAAATCTATTAATTAGTTTTTAAAAAATATGTTAAATGCTCCATGCGTTTAAATTTTTTAAATATTTTCTCTTAAAAAAAAAATGTTATTAAATTTAAAGAACTATGTCAGATACATAAAACACTACCTGGTGCGTAGAAAGTTCGTTACAACTTTAAACACTAATTAAAAAGAACAAATATATATTCTCATTTCCAAAGATATATAAAAATTTCATTATGATCACAATGTGTCTTTATATCCTGGAGATTTTTATGGTCACATTTGTGACATGTTTACGTGACTAACAGTGACGTCACAAAAATTTCTCAGAAAAATATTTTTCACAATGAGTAATGTTTTGAAGTGTTCGTGTCCCTTTGTCACGTATGTGACGTCACAATGCTATAGGGGAATTGTTTAACAGCTAAAGATAACAAAATACATTTATGTATATAAATATAAGATGGTGGATGCATTAAGTGAAGAATACTTACACTATGTCCCACTCAAAGCGAAGAAGTTTTTTAATAATTAAAAAGTGAAATTAATACAGCGATTAAAAAAAAAGAGTCGAAACTAGTGAAGTTAAGCCGAAATGAAGTGTTACAAAATCAACTATAATGTAAAAAGAAGTATTTAATGCATAAATATGCAATAACCCTTAATATTTTTATATAAATTAATTAATTAACCATTGCGCATTAAATTTCCATACAATACCACCAATCCTTCGTACTCTAATATCTACCCTCCCAGCCTGTTAATATTTTTTGATATTTTTATTTCATTTTTACTTTTATTTCATATTATTTGTGTTTCCTTTTTATTTGTATTTTATTTGTTTAAATAAATCTATATAATAATTTTAAAATTACGCAATGAGTTAATTATGTTCAAACAACACATCTCATCCTTCATGCTGATCTAACATCTACCCATTCTACCATTCTGTTTAATATAAATAAGAACATGGACGTATTAATTAGAGATCGACCGAAATTTCGGTTTCGGTTTCGTCGCATTTCGGTGAAACTGTTGCCAAAATTTCGGCTTGACCGAAACTCGACCGAAACTATCTGTATTTCAAAATATCGTTCCTTCTTTCGGAAATTTTCAATTTTACTCATTGATAGAAGTTGTATCGGCTCAAATGAGCGGCTGTTTATTGCTGTGAACTCTACTATTTATCATTATCCGTCATGACTGATTCATGATGCGACTGTAAATTATAAAGAAAGCAATGTATATATGACTAAACTTAAAAGACGTTTATCACGTGATCTTTAAAAGCTGCAAACTTAACAGTAGTAGAAAATTTTTACTTTGAAACACCAGATTGTTTCGAATGCTTACGAGAAAGGTGTTAAAACATATGAAGATTTACGAAATTTATTACAAAAGATATATCGAGGTATGTATTACTTAAAATATTTTTTTATTAGATGAAATTCGTATAATTGGAAACTATTTCTGTCTTATTGATACATTAATTACGTTTTATTTTATATGAAAATAAATAGTTTTGCATAGAGGCACAGAAAGTCAACTTGGCACCGGAGATAAAATTTTCAAGCAGGGTGGCATTTCAATAGTTTCTTAGGGAGGCAGGGAGTGGCAAAGCTTTTTTTAAGTAAACATCTTATTTAAACATATGTACCATACAAATTTTTGTACAAAATTTTAAATAATTAATAATAATATTCAGCACTATTTAAATATATATCTATATTTAAACGTCTATTAAATTAATAATATTTATAATTATAAAATGGTTAAAACATATTCAATGTTAATTTCCTAAAAAAACAAACTTTTAAGTACTTTATTTCAATCAATTTAAATGCAAAATATTAACTAACTGAAAATATGAATATATTTAAAAATTAAATATTCATTATTGAATTTGTTTTACATTATTTAACTACATTGTTAATTAATTATAGATAAAGGCCTATAATTATTGGTTGTTATAAAATAGTAAAATATAAAAGTTGTATTATTTATGTTTCGGTTTCTGTTTCGGTCTTAAAAACCTGTTTCGGTCGATCTCTAGTATTAATTGTATATTAGGGAATAGATGAATTTTCAAGAAAACCATGATGTAACGCATCATAAATAAGTTGATTAATGTTTTTATTTATAAGTTTTTTTTTATAAGTTGAACATAATCTCTTTATTCTAAACAAATGATTAGGGAGTATATTTCTGTATATTCACAAATGAAGACATAAAGTGCGTAAAAGTATTAACTTTGAATTGAAAATATTTACGTGTGTCATAAATGTCAGTAAGAGTATTATTACAAGTCAGTATAATTTTTAAATCTAAAAGTTAGTGGGATAAATTACTGTAAAACTTCATGTGTGAGAACGATCAGTTTCGATTAAAATGATGTCATTAATATAACGATACAAAAGAATACTACTGTTACTAAATGTTTATTCATAATTATATAAATATAAAACTGAAAGTAAACTAGAAATATACACATATATATACATCCACCGACTGCTTTAGCCTGTAAGTACTATAATCAGTAAAAATACCTTTTATATCAGAAAAATTGAAAGTTCTTTATTTGAAAACACGATATTTATTAACCATAAATATACTATCTTGATAGTGATTACCATTGCAACGGTAGGTTAATCAAGCATTTTTGTTTTGCAAAAGTTATTTTTAGGTAAAACATCTATACTTTTATTATGATAGTTAAATTTATTTATGTATTTTCATAATGATGGTAATATTTTGTTTGATAAGTTTCCTCTGAGCATTGGTTATTTAACTTTATAAATATTTTTTATTCAGATAAAATTCCTTAAAAGCAAAGATAAATGTAAATCTTTAACATGTTTAAACAAACGTTTTCATAATGTGAAATCGACTAAAGATTAAGTAAAAGGAATGTATTTATTTAAAATTCAAAGGAAAATCATTCATGAATACAGCTTATAGCTTATATCATTCGGTTTCCCTCTTTCCCTTTTGGTACATACGCCTGCAGTGACAAAATAATTTCCAGCGAGAGATAAGTAAGAGGCTTTTGTGTCTTAATTTATAAAACACATATACGTAAAAACTTTTAGAAAATTATATTATGTAAAATAAATTTTATGCAATACAATGTGTAACAGAAATAGCACCACTTAAATGTTCAATTAAAAAAAAAAAATTAAGGAAACTTCACGTTATAACACATACTTTACTGTCAAGAAAGATTATTTGTTGTACATTTCTTAGACCATCTTTGTACAATGACAATTTTTAGTTCATTAAAATGCATTATTGCACTTAGTAAAAAATATGCCCACTTTTCAGTTAGAAATCGGTAAATCTAAAATTTCAAGATAATTTTCATGAAGAAATAAATAAAGAAAAAAAATTGGACCATTCATCAGAAAAATCCCTACACTTTTCTTTGTCATGATACTTTTCATGCTGAGGGGGAAAATATTTCCCTGTCTCTTAATAGGACAAATTATATAATCTTTGCAAATAATCCAATTTTTTTCGTGCAGAACATAGAGAGGTGACACAGAATTGAGCCTATGTCAGATACATAAAACACTACCTGGTGCGTGAAAAGTTTGTTACAACTTTAAAAACTAATTCAAAAAAACAAATGATTATAAAATTTAGGTTTGCACAAATAGGATCAGGATGCAATCTGATAATATTTTTAATAACAAAAAGAGTTGCATTTCCAAAAGTCGCCAATTATTATAGGTCGCTTAGCCGAAATATTAAACAGATATGTGCAAACGAAGCATTTAATAAAATTCGATAAGCAGATTAAAGAAAAGGAACAAGTTTGAGTTTCTCCTAATTTGAAATGGACCCTTTTCCGGTCTTGTATTCTTTCGCCGTGCGAAAGTTTTGCAGCACTTCAATTGCTGATTTACAATTCATGCAAAAATGTTTAATTATCAATACTTGGACTGGTAAAAATAGCTTGCTGGGTTCAATGAATGAAGAAGTCACGTGCATCCAGATGTTTTATTAACGGCTTGATTTGTAGAAATCTTCTTTATACACTGCATGGAAGTTCGCTCTACCTTTGAATTTTAAAACTACAACTTTTCTCTCGCTATTAAAAAAAATCCGATCTTCCGATGATATTATTCATGCAAACTGTAATTGTTTTAAATCATCATTTATTTTGTTTTTAAAATTAATTCTTAAAGTTGTAACGAATTTCTGACGCAACTACTTTTTTACCATTCCTTATACCGGGACATTGAAAAAACCTCGTATGACTAAGCATTTGGAGTATTCAAATTTAAATTAATATGCAGCACTTAATCTTTGCTTTAAAAAATATTTTAAACATAAAAAATATAATTCACTGCCTTCAGCCTTTCACGTTCGTGGTCCAAATTAAGTTCCGTGGGCCAGTTAAATAACATAGACAAAAAATATATACATGCGTAGGTTATAACAAGAAGAACGGGTTGTATATAGCTGCTTAATTGCAAAATTCTCATTTCCTTCTTTGTTCACAAAAATAGTTTTATTTGTATTTGCACATAATATTTATATTTATCGTAAAAAATTCTATGCAACTGTATAATTTAATATTAGTAGTAATAGCACATGAAAACTAGAATTAATGCGTGGGGTAGCAATCAAGACAAAATTCATCATTAAATGGTTAAATAACATGCAGAATAATGAAAAATACGAATTATGATTGTTAAAGATTTACTAATTCAAATCTAAAATACATACATCTCAATATTTTAATTACATATTCTATTTTTTTAAAGAGTCTAAAATTGAAGTTTGCTTATAAGCATGATGCCTGTCCCCAAAAATATCTTTTTCGAGTTCATGTAAACATTAATATGTTGAACCAGACATATCAGTTCGTTTGATGTAGTGACGGAGGGTTGCCTGAGTATTTATTGCCTTTGCAAAGGCAGTAGATGGTGTTTCTACGTTTTCTTCGTTATCTTACTCAATTTTATTACCATCATCTTTAATTTCTGCGACATTTTCATGTATAACCCTCTTTTCTGCTGTTATTACATTTTCATCAATATCTACAAAATCGTTAAAATGAATCATTCCCCAAGATACGGACTGCCATTATTCATCTAATACTGGTTTATCTTTGGCCTAAGATACATCTTTTTTTAAATTTCTTCAGAATGAAGACAGCTTTCTTGTAAAAGATCTTTTAGAAATAGCAGGTGTGAAGAGGTGTGACCTAAGATTACAGCTTATAACAGTGTCCAAAAAATAAATATAAAAAGACAAACAATTGACTTTTCATTTACAAGCTGATGGGAAATTCCATGGAAAGAACACGTGTAAAATGAAAAGAAATGGCAAGGGAAACTTAACATTTCTCGGACGCATACGTGAGCGATACATTCATGTTGCAACGCGTAAACGAAAAAAAAAGTAACATTGCATTGCTATACCTTTATCCGGGACTACCGAAAATTGACGTGTAAATGAGAGAGACGCATAAAAGAGGCGATGTATAAGTGAGAGATTACTGTATTTGAAAGAATAATTATTCGTATAAATGTCTTACAAACAAATTCAAACATCAAAATGATAATTAAACAAAATAGAAAATTCTTACAGTTTTTATGTATTAATGTCAGAGCAATTTTGAAATTTATTTTAATATATTTTAGTTATATATAAATTATTTTAGGTTTTATAATTACAAAAATTGAACAGCTGTTGTTACTAAATGGCGTCTTATTTCCATTAAAACTGTTTAATCAGTCGAAAAATCAGACCATGAATCAAAAACATCCGGAGCCACTAGACTGTGTATGTTTTCCTCTATAGATATGCTTAAGAGCTCTGGCTTTAGTCTAGGTATGTGCCGAAAGTTTGGCTAATTTTTCACAGAAACCGAATCTTTGCCGAAACTCTAATTTTTAATCAAACATGCCGAAAATGAAAACTAAACCAAACCTTCAGTTTCAGTCAGCCATTAGCTGTTTTATTAAGCATCAAATTGGAGTTTCTTATCTCTTCATTTGTAGCTAATAGAGACAGCAGTTAACAAGATACTTAAGATAATTCGAAGAAGGATGTTATTAATAAGCGTCTTACTGTCATCAATACTGTTTAAATAGTCGAACAATCAGACCATGAATGGAAAACATCCGAAGATCCACACACTTGAGCTATGATGGATTATGCTACTAAACAGTTGTGGGATTTTAAAGTATAAAAGGAAATATCAGTATGAATAGAGAAAGCAGTTACTAGATACGTATTGTCATTTTGTATAAATGGATTTCGTTAACTTATCAATTTGTATCTTTGCTTTGGGTATTCTTATTGGTATTTCACTGTTAAAAAGCTCGCTGAGACCTACCAGATCTAAAATATTGAATATCTTGTGATATAGATTGTAAAATTTGTTTTTGTGTCTCCGTAGTACGTTCATGGCATCAAAATTGCTTGCTCACACGAGAATTTAAATTTTACAAACGATTCATTTTTTTTTTTTTTTTTTTTTTTTTTTTGCATTTAATTATATACAAATAATCGTTTTCCATTTAAGAGGCAGTTTTACATTTCATTTAAGATAACCGAGTGCATAATATAATTTCTTGTTTGAAGGTATATAGAGGACACTCGTACACAGTGAAGAGGAGAAGGTTTTATAAAGAAGTTTGGGTTTTCGCCACTCTTACCCGCTTCCGACCACCACCTAGAGGTATTATGATCTTGAAGCCGTCGTGGTCGTCCGAAGTATTATACTATATCCCGACTCGCCCGGAATTGCTGGTCAATGCATTAAACTTATCGAATTCAGCTTTTAAAATTTTCCGGTGAGATCTTCCGTGAACAGGTCTTCCACCATTCTCGTCATTAACTAAAGCAAGTGATCTATGATTCCGCGCCGCGCCGCCTTTTCCGCAAAGTAGCGGCGGTCTTAAAAAGTTCTTTAATTTTCATTTAATTAGATAAGAATCTCTTTCCAGTTAAGTGGGGGGTTTATATTTCATTCAAGATAATCTGTTCCTGATTACATAATAAAATTTCCTTTTTGAAGGTATATACAGGATAATCGTACACAGTGATACAGAAAATGTTTTATAAAGAAGTTTGTGTTTGTACGGACTGATGTCGGGCTGTTCAGTAAAGCTTTGTTTGAGGTGTTCGCCGACAACATTTCAGGCTCGGGTGCTTGGCCATTTGGAAGATAAGAAATCAAAGTGTATTTTTGAACACAATCAGATAGATAAAGTTATTCATTAAACTCTGTTACAGGCAATATCTTCAGTATACTTGCATGTATTTAGACCTTTAAATCTTATACAGTTTTAATCTCATTCATATGTTGTATTAATTTCTAAACTGAACCACATGGACTCTGCAGAATTACAGTTATATTTCTTCTATAATGAATAATATGCACTCTATGCTTTTTAGGTGCTTTCGTAATTATATAAATATGTAGCACCTATAGTTGTCGTCTGGTCCGTCCGTCTGTCCGAATATAAGAGTGCAAAACCTACCCAACCGAGTGGTTTTAAATTTAATATATATAATCGTTGCAAAATTTTGTCGAGTCATTTCAAATTTTATGAAAATCGAACCAAAGCTTAAAATGATATTAATAAAAGTTTTTTTCATTCGATTAAATGTTATCATACATAATCTATATAATAAAAACGCAAGTCATGTGACTGAGGAAAACAAATACGGGCTGACCACTTCTTTTTACATATGCCAGACGGCCATTTTTATTCAAATTTATCTTTTCGAATAAAACTGACATAAAAGTTACATTTTTAGAAATATAGTATAAAAAATTGTTTGTTTGAGAAATGGGTTACGTTTAAATATGTATATATTCTGAGATAACTTCAGTTGAGATTGGCTTGACAGCCAAATATCTTATTCCATCAAAGTAAACAAGCACAAGAGATTCGTTCATCGTGAGTCATAAAAATAATAAACCATGGAGGTAATTAATTGCTAAGCAAAATCTCTATTAATAATTTTACTGTCTGGTATTGAAAAAAAATTTTTACATCCGTAAACATGGCATATGTAATAAGAAATAAAATGCATGCTCATTCCGCTCCTAACAGACGATATAATTCATTTCACAGAAATAATAACAATTTTTTTTTTACATTGTAAAACTTGTAATAGTACGAACACACCTGATTTATCACTTTTAACGTATAATTTCCAACTAGTTTAATCTTCTTTGTGTTTGCAAAATATTTCACATAAACGTGTTTCAATTTCTGTAACAATAGCATTTCACTGCTAATATTTAAAATTCAAAGCCAGTATTTAACAATATTGGTATTTCATTTTAAATATTTACACTAAATGCAATATTCGTACAATATGGGGCATCTATATAGCGAACATAGCATTGATTAGAAAACACACAATACAGTTGAAAACTCATTTTCAGCACTTATCGCGCAGAGATGGCAATGTATTCGAATTCTGTTATACAGCCCTGTATAACAGAGATCTGTAGATTTTTATACACTCCCACATAGTATACTACAATTTAATTCAGCTGAAAGCGCATAAACATAACTAAAAATGCTTTCCTTAAAAATATTATACATAGATGACAATGCATCCGTATCCCTTTGTGCTACCCTGTACATCAGTTTACTTATGCTATACTTATACTACATACTACAACAAACTTTGATTAATCTGCAAAGCGCTTAACATGGTTTAAAACGCACTTTCAGCAATTGTTATATGTGGACAGTAATTAATTCAAGTTGTTTTAGGCAGTCTTATATATGATCTGTAGACTTTATACACCCACATAATACACTAAAACTTTGTTAAGCTTAAAAATGTTTAACAAAATAAATCTTATCAATACTTCCTGCAATTATCGTTCATAGATAACGTTTCTGAATTATTTTGTGTGATCCTGTAAAAGAACATTAAATTTTATATGCACTATATTTTACAAGTAAGATGTTATCACACATCTTAATAACGAATATCAATTTTATCATATTAGAAATACTATAGCATCCTTAAAGTGTACTTGAAACAAGTACTGCCTATAGACAGTAGCGTAATCGTATCCTTTTGTGCGTTCCTGTAAATGAATAATAAATTCTACGCGCACCATGTTCTATATAAGAAACGCGTTGTAGTGCATAACAGCATTAGAATTTCGTAATGGTGGAATGTACGTATCAATTTCGTAATGTTGTAAGTAGCGTAAAATCTTTAAAATGCATTTCAAACAATTGAATGTTTGATTGTTGAAAGGAATTAAATCCATACACTGTAAAAAAATTGCAGTAAAATTACGGGCAGAGGCCGGCAGCAGAGATTCCAGTCATACCCCGTAAAAAAAAACAATCCATGCCCATCATTTTGTGCAGCCCGTAATTTTACGGGGCAAAGTAATACAGCATTATAATGCACAGTATATAATGCACTTTAAAACACAATAACACTTTACTTACTGCTCCGTAGCACGTAGCACGTTAGATAATCATCACATAATCGCTTTTTTGGCGGGTTAAAATTTTCGAAACGCGAGTAAAATGAAGGGTTACACCCTAGCGGAGGACAATGTATGGGGTCGTACCGCATTTTTGCTGACATATGGGCTAGAACTGTAAGAATATGTGGATTGCTCTTAATTTTCTAAGTATCTAAGGGATAAGGCCGCTTATTTAATGGATCAGACCGTTTTTCATCAAATAAAGCTGTTGCCCGTGAAAATTGAAAGGCAAACGCTCATAAATTTACAGTTTTTTCTGAGAGTGTATATTGACATTTCTCAGTTTAAGACGGTTTCAATGTTTTTTTTTTTCATTTTTATTGACCATTTTGTGAATAAAGGAACTCAGTTCGGGTGCTATATATGCATGTTTGGGAGGGAGGAATTTAAAAGTTAAGTGTTGAAAGGCTGTCCATGACTTGGGAAATTTCAAAATTAGAACTTAGTTATTTTCAACAATCACCGATTCAATTATCGCCCATGTGTTCGTATTCTTTTTAGTGTTCCTTTAAACTTAAACGAACCGCAAATGCTACATAATTAATTTTTGATAGAGGACGTGCTGCAGCAAAGTTCAATGATATATATCAGTTTTGTGGCTATCCAGCCCGGCGAGACGGGAAAACGGACAGGCATACAGATGGCCATATATGAACCGAAGTCACTTTAATTACTTTACAACTATGATGAAAAGTGTTAAAAATATACTTCACATGGTAAAATTAGAATCATGTAAATTAAATTTCATCATCCATCATTAAATGATTGAGGAAATTGCGTGATCTTCGTTGCATCACTTGTTCCTTTCGCTATCTAAAGAGGAACTACTAAGAAAGATACATCATAACATGAAACATCTTCATTTGCGCGAAAGTGGGAAGTGATTTTCTGAAAATAAGACGAAATTAATTTTTAACATTAAGGAAGTATTGAAAGTTAATTAATCAAAATTAAATATGTGAAAATCAATACAAAATTTCAATAATTTGCCAAATAAGGAAATTATTTCCCTTTCAAGAAATGTAAATATCTGGTTATGTTAAAATTGCAACTTAATTTACTGATTTCGTATTTTTTAAAATAATTTTCAAGCATGTTTTTTTTAGTTGATCTCAACAATAAATATTTAATTATTAAAGCAATGTAAAGTAATATTTTCAGTAATATAGAAATATGAAAATTTATGGTGCAGTGTTATAGCAAACTTAATGTAACTACATTAAATGTAAAAAATCTATCAGAGAGACTTAAAAACAATTTTTACCTTACATTCTTTACAACGAGCAATATGTTTTGTAACCTATGCAACATGGATCGGATTTCTTGGTTTTGTTTTTTAAAATTGGAGGAGTTAAGTGCATGAATATAGTTCTTTTATACAGAAATAACTAAGATTTTAACAATTTACAGCATGTATTTGTCTTCTATTGTTATGAAAAACACTTTTTTTAATACTCTTTGAGTGGTGAAAGAAAGTGAAAAATAATTTTAAATGTGTTATTTCATTTTTATGTCGTAATTTTAAATTCATTTTTGATATAAGTAGCACAAGATGCATCTTGTTCATTTAGAGCAAATTAGCAGATATGGAACTAAGCTCATTCAAATTAATAAGAACCATTAATTAACCATATATATTATTTTAAATATATATTTTAATTATTTGTAATTAAGAATAGACACATAATTTGTAAGAAAAATTAAACCGACTTCCAGGAATTGTTTCTGACCTCATTGCACTGATATTTGCTTATTCCAAGCCGTATTTTACTAAAAGTAGTTTAGCATAAAGACAGGTTTTTTTTGCTATACTTTACTATTATCCACATTCACTGTAAATCCCTTTATTACAAATATCGTTTATTTTAGTGCGCAGTAGACTACCCCATATTAAATGTTTGACGTGTCCCTGGAAAATAAATAAATAAATAATAAATAATAAATCAAAAATGAAAATTATTTTTCGAGAAAATATTAAGGGTATCCGATAGTGTTTTTAACAAAAGTAGACTTCTAGAAGCTTCAAATATGTGAATTCAAAATTGCAGCTTATTCCGCCAAGCAGTTTTTGAGTTACGGTTTAAAAACTACTCGCATTGCAATCTGCTTTGCAACGATTAACAAGAACGAAAAATCATGCGTCAAGCATAGATTATGTAACACTTTCCAACGCTTCCAAAATAATTTTACAAATAATACCGTTTAATAAGCTGATAGATAACATCTAAGTAAACAATTTGGATAACGCATAACATATTTAAAAACATAATTTCAGGAATTTCCAACGTATACAATATTCGGAAAAATATCCGAATACTTTTATTCAGCCCTGTATATGATCTATAGATTTGTATATATACTACATAGGATGCTAAATTTTAGTTCAGTTAAGAAACGTGTAGCACAGTTTAACATTCTCCTTCTGGAGTTTCTGTCAATAAACGGAAATATGTTTGCGAACGTTTGTGCTTCCCTGCATATGATCTACAGAATTTATACGCACCACATAATAGACAAAAGCGAGTTAAATTTAAAATCGCGTTCAGCAACTTAAAACGCACTTCCAGGAATTATTGTTAACAGACAGTAGAGAATTCTTTTGTGTGTCCCGGTAAATGAACGATGACTGCTATATACACAATATTCTGTAGTAAGCCTCTTGTAATGCACCTTAGTGATATATATAAATTTCAACGCGTTTAAAATAGTGAAACATTATTTAAATAAACCGCAGACGATTTTTTTTCCATAGACGTAATGTAACGGAATTCTTTTGACTGTCCCTGTAAATTAACTATAAGTGCTATGCACACTCTATTCCACATTAAGCTTCTTGTAATACACCTTAGTAATATATATCAATTACAATGTGTTTGCAATTGTGTAACATCATTAAAATAAATCGCAAATGATTTTTCCCCATTGACCGTAATGTAACGGAATTCTTTTGAGTGTCCCTGTAAAAAAACTATAAGTGCTACACACTTCAGTTGAAATAGGGAACGTGCTATAGATAACGACAATAACATATAAAAATTGCAAGGCAATCCGAGCATATTTACGGGAGTTAGAGCACGGCCAGACGGCCAGACAAACCGAAGTCATAAACACTTTTCAACTAGGTTGGAAAGTGTTAAAATGAATTTAACATTCTGAGTACCAAATTATAAACCTGAATATTTCCTAAACTACTTGACTGAATTACTTCCCCGTTTCGTATCCAGAAGTAAAATTTACCAAAGAATACAAATATGATGCCAAAATTAGGTTATAGTTTTGAAACTTTTAAAGTTTGTTAAATTTCTATATGTAGATGACTCCCTAAGCATAATTCAAGTATAATATTCATTAGTAGACGTTATTACTAATCGTTTGGTTTTAGTTATATTTGTATAAGATGAATTGCGGTTGAGTTAGAAGAGAGAGGAATACTTTTTGTTCTCCTGATTGTACAAGCTACGAGATGTCTTAAAAAAATAAATAAAAATACGTAGCTAAAGATAATCTCGCCCTTTGATGGAACATTAAAATATAAAGATTTCGTTTACTATTATTTAGGAATTACTTTTATTACTAGAAAAGTCGATAAAATAAAATATATATCTGATTTGTTTATCGGAATTGAAAAACGTATGTTACATGCTATCTATATATTTAAAACGCTAAGCGATTTCTTTCGACAATCCATGACAACAAACTACAGCATCAAATTACACCATTCTTTTTTTAAATGAAAGATATTTGGACACAGATTTGTTATCGCGCATTCGTTTGTTCGAAAATTTAATTAATTAGCCGTAATTTTCAATTAAACTTTTACTGCTGCTTATGACGTCATAAAGTCGGTAACTCCTACTGTTGCGTAGCATAGAGTTATTTTCTGAACTCTGTAGTTCGCCAATCTGGTGACATTAGCTAATATCAACTAGGTAATATTTTAACATTGTAATATTAAATCTTAAAAAACTTACTTAAACTTAGCTAATATATAATCATAATAAAATATCTAAACATAAACATATCAATATGAATAACAAATCTCACGTAAAATATTGCAATTTAAATTATTCCAATTGAAAGAAGATTTGAAGAGTTATCCTTGACGCCCAGCTAACATAAAAGTACCAATTTTATTTTATTTATTTACACACATATTCAATTTTATTATAAAACACCAGGTTGCCATACAAAGCAAAAATCGTCATTTAGGCGCCAAAAATTTACCCCAGTTAAAGCGCCTAGAATACATTATGTTTATAGAATGACATACATGTATATATATATATATATATATATATATATATACTTCACTGGCGTCCGGCTAACCGAACAGTACCCCAAATTATTCGCCAAACCGTAGCGCCCAGTAAACAAACAGAAGAATGTTGCCATTAAATCTCAAAAATAAAAAAAATAATAAAATAATAATTAGTAAAAGCGCCATTTACTAAAGTATCATTTATCAGTAATTTTAAACAATAAAATTTACAACATATTAATAAAAACAGAATAGAAAATAATCTTGGATATTTCTTTATTTATATTATTTCTCTTAATTATCCCTTTCGACTGTTAGATAAATGTTTGTGACGTCAGTTGAATTTTATCGGTTGTACGAAACTACGAATCACAACATTTTTTCAATGCTTTTTCTATTTTAATATCATGGTTTCGAAGACGTAATTTTTATTTTATTTAATGTAATAACTAATAAATCAGTAAAACATCATTATAAATACATTTAACGTCGAATTAAAAATCACTTGATGAGAACTTTTAGGCCGAATTTTTTAATTTGCAAGTTAAATTTCGGTGAAAATATGCGTGTTTTATAAGCGAATAATAATTCATATTTATTGTGACGTCACCGGAATATTGCCCATTAGGTTTATTTTATCATTATGCATTATAACTTTGTTGATGCCATTTTTTCATTACAATTAAATACAAAATATATTTTTATTTGTAACATGGTTTTTAAGCATAAAAGTAACTTATACAAAGTACGTGTGAAAAGTTTGCGCCGGGGAAAATGACATTATGCTTAGCTTGAAATGAATTTTAACATTGATAAAACTAAAAACAAAAATTAATTGTGTCAACATGACGTAATTTTAACTGATTTTTCAATTTTTAACTTTAAAGGTCAGAATTTAAGCCTTCATTGGTTGCTTCATCTTGATTGCATACCTTGATTACATGTTAACAATTACTTTTTTTTAAATTATAGGTTAGAAGATTTAATTTTTTTTATAAAAAAAATTCACAAAAGTAAAGAATTTCAGGAAAATTAAAATTATTAAAGATAGTGTTATGGGAAAAAAACTTGAAATAATTATTGTATTTTTAGCTAGAATAAATAATGAAAGGCTAATATTTTATAGGGATTATTTTGGTAGGTTTGTTGTAAGTTCATTTAACAGTTCCTTATTAGTGGCAAAGTCCTATTTCTTCCACTGTGAATTTCTCTTTCGATGTCAAAAAATGACAGTCTACTTTTGGACGCCAGCCAAACCACAGTGGCAATTTTTAGAAATGTATAATGGTTGTGACAACAAGCGGCCCTATCGCTTTAGCTTTCATCGCGATTACATCACTTCTAAATACTACAAATTTCAATTTTTTACTACATTTTACTACATTTTACAATTTCAGTTCTTACATCATCAAGTAGAAAAAAATTAGCTTTCGATTAAAATTTATTTGAAAACTGCCGCTTAATTTAACGACTTTTTAAATAATTTTCAAGCATGAAATATTTTTCAATTCTATCTCAACATGATCAGAATTTAATAATTCAGAGATATATCACATCAGTTTGCTTTAATAATGTAACATAGTCCTTGGGAAAGTTGCCCGAATTGAAAATAGATTTTCCTAACCATCATAAAAACTGAAAAAGAAAAATAATGAAAACCCCTGATAAATCATAAGATTAGATTATCCAAAAGAAAGAGCATTTTGGCGCTAAACTAAAATTTGTCAAGGAAAAAAAACTATTTATAGTTTATGATTAACATAAAATTGATATGCTGAATTCGTTGATGTATATGTTGCATCAGAATATTCTAGGAACTGTATTTTATTATTTTTTTAAAGATCCACTGGATATATAACTGTATAAGAAGGAAAAGATCCCCGACTATGATGGAAAAGAAATAATCATCCTGATTATGTAAAGGAACCGAAGAAACCATACAAATAAATTACACTTAAAAACATTAAAAATCTCCCTTATCTGCAGATTGATTTATTATTGTAAAGAAAAAAAAAAAAAAAAAAAAAAAAAATTCTTTATCTTTATATAGAAATTGATTAGCTTAAAACAATGGATGCGTTTCAGAAGATATAGATTTTAAACGAACAATGATTAAAGAATATATTTTAAAACTTTTAATTTAACTATTTTAAAACTTTTTTTTAACGTCGAATTTTGATGGTGCCTTTGTTGAGATGCAATGCACATGCGCATGGGAGCTCATTCGGTTGCATTATCACAGTGGGAGTGGGGAGAGATGTGTGCTTTATTTACTGTGTTCTTTTATTGACTGAATATGAGATGAACGTAGGGATATACTATTTGTATGATACTTCATAGGCTCAGGAAATTTTCTTTCTTGCCGTGGGGAATATGGCGGTAATGTCAAATTGATTTGCATTACACAAGTGTTTACGGATTGTTTGTTTGGAGTTTGCTTCGGAAATAGTACTGTAATTCACTGGGGGAAAAAAACTTTTAAAGTAAAATATTTGAAAGACTGTTTCATACGCACCCCTTCTTATGTGATAAAGAAGCTTATTTTACTAATATTGTTACTGTAATTTTTTCCGTCAAGTTTTGACGGGTTCCATCTAGTTTATTTTTAAATTTAGTAATATTTCAAAATCACTGTTTTAAAAATTAATAATAAATTTATTGATTATTCACTTAATACTATGAAAGTTTGTTCTAAAAGACAACTACAATGGCGAGCTAAAATAACAATTGTTTCTCTGTCTAAGAAAACATTGTCTGATTTACTCAGAAATATTAGTTCATAAATTCAGAGATATATCACGAGAAAACTCGTTTGATTATAAAACTACACAGTTAAAATTCTTTTTTTACTATTTCCATCTTCTATAAAGCAAAATATTTTTCTTTCACTTAAAAGGCTTTAAATATTTTACAAATTACATCATATATGAATTCATTTGTTGTCTTCAATATAATATCATTATTGTCTGCTTTAATCATGAATATGAATTCAACAATTGCGTGATGAATAAATCCTTATTACACTAATATACTACAATGTTAAGATGTTTAAATGAATGAATGACAATGCGTGTAATCTTATCAATGGCTAAGCATAAACGATTGTAAACATTTGAAGGTTTATACAAGCACGCAATGTCATTGTTTTCATTAAAGAAATGGTTAAAAATAAACTGCAGTTTTTATGGAAAATTAAAATATAAATATTGTATTTACTAATGTTTCAAGTTTAATAATATTTTTTAAATACTTTTAAAATAGAAATTCATTTGATTTTTAAGTCGGAAACGAAAAGCGTAAGATAATGTGGTATTTCTAATGAAAGTTTCAGAAAAGGAAAATATTCAAAATATTCTCTTATACAGAAAAATAGCAGATTTTATTTATAAGTTTCATTGAAAGAGATTTAAATTTTTAATACATTCTTTCACTGCAAAATAATCTATATTAAATTAACTTACAAATGCTTTTGAGCATATATGGAATATGTATAATGTGAAATACAAATTAATATTAAAATTATTCAAGATTATTAGCATTTTAAAGATTTCTTTTACTGTTTATTTCATTTTCATAGATCGTTATTACGCTTTTCTTAAAGCAAGTTAAAACATGGAAACAAGTCTCGTGTATATATTATTTTTCTACTGTATATAGATAATCTGTACATGACATTTTAAACGTAAATATTACATACAATTAAAATATTACTCAATCAATTTTGATTGCTGTAAGATACGCGATTTTTGTTTTGTCGTGAGGTATATTTTTCATTCGGAATACTTTTTACTCAGGGGAAAAAAGAACGAATCTAGAAGTTAGTACCGTTTTACCGTACAAATATATTCTACACTTTAATCGATATTTTTTATTTATATTTTCTACTAACAATTAAATATGAAACAACCTATTTCATTTGGTTAACATATAAGGATACTTTTACTCTATAAATATTCAATAATAATATTCTGTGCAAGTTTTAGGTCATTTCTGAAAAATTACACAATTATGCCCTAAAACAAGCTTCATATTTGTTCATACTATGAAAAATTCAACAGCGCAGATTAAAAATTAGAAAAATAGAATAAATAAATAAATGAATAAAATAAAATAAAAAAGAAAGGATAGAATATTCAAACTTTAGAATGAAATGAGACTTCTTTAAAGCTTTACAATTCATTGAAAAGTGCTATCTTTGTTTCTCTAAGGGTGAAAAAAAATGAGCATATTGAATTTTCTGATAACTTAATCATTATTGTATTACGAATTATACAGAAGGAATTATTTTTTTTTAATTTCATTGGTTATCATAGCCGAATTATCTAGCATACCCTTATTTTATGTCTCCTTAAGGTGGGTAAATCATATCGTGTGAAAAGGTTCACTTAGTCGATCTCAAAAACTCAATTCAAGACAGAAAAGAATAGCGGTAAAGAAGATTTCTCGACAAATGCCAGACCAAGCAGATATCCATATTTCGCCAACAGCCATATATCAATCCATTAGAGTTCTGAAAATTCAAAATACTTAAAGAAAAACTCAAACTGGAAATGATTGAGCGACACAAACTTCAAAGGTTGTCATGCGCCCAACAACATATATCCTGGAAGTCTAAACAACCAGTTATGTTCTCTGCTGAAAACAAATTAAATTTGGATTGTCCGAATGTGTGGTAGTCATTATTGGCATAATCTAGAAAAATAACTAGAATTTTTTTTCCCAAATGGTAAAAGAGGCGGCAGTTCTTTGAAGGCCTGAGCAGGTTTTGGTTTTGGGTGTAATAATAAAAAAACTCATAACGTTCCCAAGAAGCTGGGCGAACGCTGTGACGTGTGGCATATGAAAACCTTTTGGAAGAGAACTTATTGCCCGTTGTTGAAAGTCTAGAAGAGTTATCTTGGATATTCTACAAAATAGTTCTTTAATACATATCGATATTAGTACCTGGATGTAATTTATGGATCTTAGGATTCATGTAATGGACTGGCACTCAGATTCACCTGATTTAAATCCCTCAGAGAACGATTAGAGTTTGGAGCAGAGTAAACTAATGAAAAACAACAGTTAAATGTCACCAAATTACTGACTTCTATAATTTGTGAATTAGGAAATAATAATAACGCTTAAAAATTTACACACTCATTCAAAATAGTATTTTTTCTCTTAATCCAAATTTTAATGGGTATACAAACTATTAGGCAATTGTTCAGTTTTTTAAATAAAAAGTATAATTGATAGAAAACGTTTTTTGTTACGTTTCTATTCTCAAAAAACAGGGTTGTCATATCATTGCAATTCTATTCATAACGAAGAATATCATGAAATAAAGATTAATCATTTTACTAAAAAAAATAATTTCCCATTGCCTCTTCAAACAGTTAAACAGAAATCAAAATATTCATTGTTTCCGATCGCTTCCCAATTTCAATTCTTCCTCTTTAACTCCATGAGTAAAATATTTCTTCAGAAAAGCTTCAAATAATTGTTCTGGTTAAAATAGGTTCAGTTGTGTTTTGAAAAGTACATTACAAATAGCACCGTGGGAAGTAATTTCACTAAAAAGCATCTTTAATTATTCTCGTTAAGGAAGATTATGCTCTTTTAATCTTTCAAACTCGTTTTCTCTTTCGATAATGGCAGTAAAATTAAGGTTTTCCAATTAAAAATAAGGACTTTCAATGGCCATATTTGTGTGATAATAACTATAATGTTACATAGGCGTAGAAAATAGAGGGGCTCAAGCCCTCTCCATTCAAGTAAAAATGATTTTTTAAAGTCACATAACCTTTTTCAAAAATTATTATTTTGTATCTTCAAATTTCTATCAAAATTTAGATAATTCATCTCTTTCAAAACAACTCTGTACATAAAAAAGTACCATAAATATTGATTACGTATCTAACAAGTGAATTTAACGATCAGTAGCCTCAATGGGAGATCTGCAAATCGTATTTTTTTTTTTCGAACTAATTTCATTTAATATTTTGAAAATTTCATCCAGCAGTTTCATTTCTTTCACATTAGTATTACTCCAAGTAAGATTTCAAGTAATATCAGAAGATTTAATTTTGATGAATTGTAACGGAAAATATGATTACATGCACTGATACTCTAAACAGTTTACTTTCTGTGCCAGCTAATTATATATAAGGGGGGGTCCTGCCACCCTCAAAGTACCGTTGTTACATAATTTCATAATCGTAACTCTCAATGCTTTTCAGTATATTAAATTTTCTCTCTAAAAGAATAAAATGTTAATTTCGTGATAATTTCATTACTAACAAGGCAAATACTGGCGACGTTTTTTTATATTCTATTAGTACAACTTTTTCTAAAAAATAAAGTTTGTAGTAGCTTTCTCTGCCGCTTGTTGTCAAACTGTATGTGAAAGTTAGGGTTTTGGAAAATGACACGACTAGAATATAAAAATAGTCTCTAGTGACAGACCTCTTAATAATTACTTTGAGAGTTTCATTATTCTCATAAATATTTTAATAATTATTGATAAACTAAGTTGTTCAAATTGTTTGAAAACGACTACTTAAAACCACTCTTATAACTTTAAATTGCTACGCCACTGTAAATGAATATTATAGTTAACATAACTTTACTTGTATTTTGAATAGAATATTACAAATTGCATCCCATGAAGTAATTTCTTGAACAAGCATATATAAATATTAAGGTTAAGTGAGATTATGCTCTTTTAATTATAGTCTTTGACCTCATTTGTTCTTTCAATAACGACAAAAGCATCGAAGATTTTCAATGAAAATTGAGAACTTGCTGAACATAGATTCATAGGAGAACTCATTGTCCGTATTTGTGAGATAATTACTATAATGGTAGTACAAGAAAGTTTAATTGTGAAAAAAAAGTCGAAATCGTGTTTTTAATATCAATTTTATATTTTATATACAAAAACAAAAGTATCTTATTATTCATCTTAAAATATTTGCTTTTGTCATATGAAAAAATATTCTTGTATTTCTTATGAAAAATCAAGTGATCCGCAAGAATCAAAATCCCACCCAAAAACTGAAAAACCTAGAATCAAACTGACGAGCAGCAAAGAAAAAAAAAAGACAGCCAATTCGACGAGTTCACGAACCCCGTGTCCCGTCGGGTAAAATCATGTGACCCGATCTGATGCAGGACTCTATACTCTATGTAATTTTAATTGCTTCTCAAGGACACCTGCCCTTCCTGCTTCATCTCTTCGTTGTCATGGGGAAAAATAAAGCAGCCAGTCAGTCAAATGCAGTGTTTCCATAGTTACTGACCTACGATAAGGACCGCAAAACTGACAATGAGAAGCCAATTGAAATTACATAGAGTATAAGTATGCATGAAAACATCTTTCTCTCAATTCTGTAAAAGGCAACAAATTAAACGTACAATGCTTTTATTTTATAATCTATGAAATGCTTCTATTATATATCTAATCTATATAATGCTTGTATTTAAAATGTTTTATAGAAAAATATCGCTAAAAGAAAAAATTAACCAGTGTTCCAATGAATCCCTTTCATGTTTTCTCTATAAAATAAATAAACTGAAATAAAAATATTGTATAATTCTAAACGCTTCGTTACATTCTCTCTTTGATACTATCCGTAAAATACTTCTTCAGAGGAGCTTGAAATGATTATTCTAAATAAATTAAATTCAGCCGTGTTCTGACTAGAAGATAACAAATAACACTTTCGTATGTAATTTCTTGAAAAATCATCTTTTAACATTCACGTTGAAAAAAATAATGTTCTTTTAATCATAGATGTTCGACCTCGTTTTCTCTTTCGATAACGACCGAAAACCATCGAAGATTTTCAACGAAAAATGAGAACCTTCAATGTCCATATTTGTGAGATAATAACTATAACAGCAACACGAGGAAAAATCGGCGGTAACACACAATTTTCTGGCAGGAAGCAATACTCGGAGAAATCACCGGAAAAATCAATGATTGTCATCTTTATTTACGCCATGTGACAGAAAAACAAATAGATAAAGGCCGCAGAGTCGAACAAAAAATCGAAGCAAGAAGACCCGATGATGGCGTCAACAAATGTTAAATGTGCCAATCTGCCGGGTAGATTTCCATTGGACGATTGTGTTGGTATATAGGAAATCAAAACATTCAGATTGATCCATAATAAGAAAGAGTCTTATGGTGATTGGACATGCTCGGGCGGTCATAAGCTAAGCACCTATAAGAAGCTATTCAGTGAAGCTTGCAGCGGCAGTTATTTTCGGTTTCGGTTTCCGTGAAAGTTGAAGTTAGCGGGATCTAACCAAACTTTCATCTTTTTAGTGGATCATGAAGGGGACGGTGTTGGTAGCGATCTTTGCCTTATTAGGTAAGTGGGCTAGATTGCTATAACATAGCAATATTTTGAATATATTTTTTTAAATAATTAATTTGTTTTAAATGAAAGTTTTGATTATTATTTGTGTCGTTATGAAAATTAGTTATTATTTTTATAGTTCTAGTTTGCGAGAAAAACAAGCATTTAAAATAAATAAACAAAACATTTATTTCATATAAATATCCATAAAGCGATTTTTTGAGTAACTTGTCTTATATGAGATATTTTGATTAAAGTTTTTAATTTTTAATTTTGAAAAATTAATTAGTATTTTCATATTCCTTCTTTAAAAGAGGTAAATAATTTTAAAATAAAAACAAAATGAAAGTTCTATGTTGGAAATTTTTTTTATCATATGTTTTGAAATATTTTTAAAAATTTCTATAATTGTTTGCAAAATATTTTGTTTCAATACATTTAATGGTAAATTTTGTAGTATACATTTTATGTTTCAAAATGTTGAAAATTTTACATCTGAAACTGTCAATAATAAAGTAGTAAACCTGATTATAAAATATTATAAAAAAATATTTTACAGAATGTTTTATTATATTTTTGTAAGCATATGATTAAAATATTCACGTATTTCTTATTACTAAATGTAGTAGCCATTATATGCATTCATTATAACAAAAACATTTTTTAGATTAAAATATGCTTTTGTTTTGAGAGATACTATGAAGTATACATAAATTCGGAATTGTATACATAAATACGGAATTAAAATACTGTATTGTATTTTCAGAAAACAAATTACTTATAACACAAATTGTGGTCAAGGTGTAAATCACATTTGAAATGAGCAAATATTTAGTAAGATATTTATTATTGGATTTTGTAATGTATGAGATGTTTTACAAAATAAATAAGTTAATTATAAATTACTAAATAAATAAATAAAAAGCATATAATATTTCAAGTGTTATAAATTTGAGCAAATTTATTTTTGTGATTTTAAAGAAATATCAAATTTTAAGCTTTTTAAAAATTACTTATATTTTGCTGATGTAGAGTGAATAACAGAAGAAGATATATAACTAATAACATATTTTAAGGAACTAAAATACTGTAATTTAAGCCTTATCTTGATTTTTGTCGTGTGTAATGCTCGGTGAATCTCGGAAAGGAAGGAAGGAAGGATGAAATGTTGTGTTTGAATATTTTTTCCGGAAGTCTCTGTCTTAGTTTATGAATCAAGAAATAATTGTCTTAAAATATACTTTTACTAACATAAACTATATTTATTGAATAATTAAAATTTCTGTAAGCTAATATTTATAATTTGAGGGTGGAGGAGAAAAGGAATCGTCTTCGCTGATACATTTATAGCGATTTTTTTCTCGTTTGTCTAAGAGTGATATTTGCACTTGAAATTTTATTTTATTTTTAATAAGTTACAGAAATATTATTTTAGATAATATATATCATTTAATACAAAAAAATAATAAAACCTGTGAAAACGAAAGCTCTACGACGGAATTCTGGATTAAATGGAAAAAAATTCCTAGACATGCCATACAATTATAGCTCCTGACGGGAAAACTGCATAAAACGGAATTTTTCCGGTCCCTAACGATTCCGTTTTCACAGGTTTTACTGTATACTTTCAGCGTAAAAATGAGATTGTTGGATACAGTATTCTTAGTTTTCATTAATACCTTCATAAAATTTGTCTATAGAAAAGCTAAAATTAAATATTTGTCCTTTTTTTTGTTGTTGTTGTTAAGGAAGAAATTTAATTTAATATTTTATGTTAAAACTATGTGGTTTCTTTGCAAATTTTCTGTGTCACGTTTAACAGTAATCAATTATAAGGAAAATTGAAATTTTCAGTACAAAACGTTTCTGTAAAGTATAGACCAACACTGTCTATTTGAAAATTATATTTACAAAATAAAAGTAAAATTATTTTATTTTGTTTTAATGTGGTGTATTAATACAGCATACCCTTGATTATCCAACGAACAATTAATCAAGACAGTTAGATATTCGATATTACTACTATTTTTTTTCAATCGAAATCTTGCTTTTTGTAACTCATGGCGTCTAAAATTTAAAAACGAATTACAATTTTTTTAAGAAAGTTTGTCTTATTTTATTTATTTTTTATTTTTACTTTGTTATGGTAGTTGTTTTCCTTATTTCTATGGTTGTTTGAACATTTATAAAATGCCACTTTTATTATGTCATGCAGGTTACTCAATGATATTTATTATCCGACAAATCCTTTGTACCAAAATTGGTCGATAATTTTGAGTCTCTTGTACAATTTTGATGCAAACAGCGTCTTCAGATTACATTCAAATAACAGAAACATGAAGAAATAGCTCTGTTAAAATCCAATACACATTCGACAATTTCTGAAATTCAAAATTATTAGCATGCATTTGGATCCACGTATTTCGTTTACAGCTGTCGGTTACTGTGGATAACGTTATTATAAATTGTGGAAGTTTAAAATTTTCTTTAATAAAAACTTTGCAAAATGAAATTTTTTTGAAATTTTAAGAAAATATAACGTGTTAGTAAAAATGTTGTTTGAATTCTTAGATAGAAAAATTGAAAATTGAAATGTTACCCAAATTTATCATTATAAATAGTTTTGCATTTTAAAATACATAATTGTTTTGGCGAATAACAGTTTTATTTTTTTTAAGGTTTTTTTTCTCTTTACTTTAATAATTTCTTTCATTTCTCAGATGTATTTATTATCTATAATTTAATATGATCTGAACTAATGTTTCCAAACTTACACATTTCAAAGCTGTAGTAATATTGAACTTCTGAGACACGAAAACAGTTTTAAAAATTAAATTAAATTTTACTGATCTGTTTTTTAATTCTATTTTTATTAGAAATGCAAAAGTAGCTTTTTTAACGAACTATTTCACATGCCATTTTTTGTTTTTTGGGTTTTACACAATTCATATTTTTATTGTTATTTCTCTTTCAGGTTATGCCTCTGCCCAAGATAAAGACAGCGGTCATCATAGACGTCAAAAAAGGGACCAGGTAATATTTTCAAATACATTTTTCGAAATTCACTTCATACATATTTCAGATTAATTAATATGACGAATATAATAAATCTTTTATACATAAAATCTAATTTCAAGTGGATGAAGTTTTGAAAATTTTTCTTTTAATTATTTTCTTTTAAAATAAATGCTGCCGTTGACATTTCCTGATAACTTTAAATTTTTTTGCAGCATGAAAGTCAAGTATCTTGAAAAAAGTGATAAATAATAAATGAAATAAAAGCAGCTAAAAGTCATATAAAAATAACTAATACATCACTCATTCTGGCATCCAGTCAAAAAAAAAAAAAAAAAAAAAAAAAAAAATCTATGCATGAAGAAAATTTTCTTTTCTTTTGTCCAAGCATATAACATTTTTCAGACTAGATGTGGGAATGGCGTGATATATTAATTACATTTATATGATTTTTAAATGTTTTTATTTCATTTATTATTAATTCCGTTTTGTATATCATACAATGTTTCAGATAGTTAATAGTTTAAAAACACTGAAATTGTAAAATACTCTCATTCTGTATAAAATAATTTAACTAAAATATAATTAGAATAATATATTTTCCTCCAAATCCCGATATACCCGGACGTTTTATTATTCGGAATAATAAATGAAAAACTTCAGATAAATGATGAAAATTTAATTGTGCAGGCAGAAAATGTTTTTTTCAATATCACAGAAGAAGTTTCAGGGAATTAATTATTTTTTCGACATTAATGTTAAGATAAAAATTATGAACTCATTAAAAAAATGAATAAAAACGAATGTTGTCCTATCACTATTCAACTAGCCACGTAGATATGTGTCGAAATAAGTATATTTTGCACGGTACAATTTAAAGAGAAAAAACGTGAGAAAAACTCTTTTGTAGCATTCGCCGTACAATAACTTCAAATATTTATTTTAAGTTTTAATATGTTCGTTAGAAAGAATTAAGAAACAAATGAATTATAATGCATTAGGTGCCTGCACAAGTCATGCGAAGAAACTCTCAAACTAATGTTAAGTGTTTGTATTGTAAATGTATATATAAGGCAGGCTATTTTCAAAATTCTCGCTCGCATTTTAATATTTTTAAACGATTTTTATTTGCTTAGGATAGCTGAGGTCAACCTCTAACGTTTTTAGTTTTTAGTTTTTCGATTTTGATTCCAGTTTTTTTATATAAGGGTACTTTCACTTTCAGAACCGGTTTCAACCGGTCCAAAATTGAAAATGTTCGCTTATAAAAAATCTGCTACAAAAATCGAAAAAGTAAAAACAAACAACATTAGAGATCGACCTCAGCTATCAAGCAAAAAAAAAAAAAAAATCATTTAAAAATATTAAAACGCGAGTGAGAAATTTGAAAATAATCTTCCCATAGACTTAACATTAGCTTGAACGTTTCTTTCCATGACTAGTGTAGCCTCTTAAAGGAAGTTTTAAGCTAAAACTGAAGTATAAAATGTTTAGGCAAAATAAACTGTTTCAATGAATTATTACATAAAAATGTAAAAAAATATTTTATGTTGAGCATTTTTTTCAATTTTTTCTTAATGTTTAGTTTCCAACAGATAATTTTAAAGTTTAAGGATTTATTTTAACTTTTACACGTTTGTGTTTAAAATTAGTTTTGTTGCATCCATACCATTTTATACGAAAATGTTGGTTATATCCTGAGCTTACAGATCTGTATATGTACATTTTTTATTACATAAATGTTTTATTTGTTCAAATAATATTATTTAGTAATAATACATACTATGCCTTTAAATAGACGTAATTCAGATTTCTATAAGATTCTATTAAAATCTTTTTAATAACTTTTATTCTTTTTTTGATAATTTTTAATGAAAGTTTTAACTTTTTTTTTCATGGTTAAATTTATTTAGAAACTATTTTATTGAATAAATTTGTGTGATGATACACGAAATGATATGATAGTAATTGATTCACTTTATTTAATGTTCATTAATTTAACAAAGCTAGATATTTTTTTTTTTTTTTTTTTTTTTTTTTTTTTAAAGATAGAACTAAATCTATTTATCTTAAAGTTAAAAATTCGCGCTTTTTTTTTTCATAGAAATCTCACAAATACGTATAGTCACATAATTTTCTTGCTTAAAAATATATGATAATTGTATTTTTATTCTTAAAGACAAGCTATTTCTTGTAATATAAATTAAAATCTTTATGATTCTAAGCCTTTTTCTTACGTCAATAAGAAAAAAAGAATTCTACTTCAGTGAATTTGTTTTTGTTTTAAAGATTATTAAAAATATTACCTATAACTTAACTACAAAGTTACAGACTTAAAGTTTTCAAATTGTCACGCAGATGAGCTAAACTAATTTTCCGTAAATATTTTTCAAAAAACTATGTGTACACTGAAGTGCAAGATTACAATCTTGAAGAAAGTGATTAATAATTAATGAAATAAAAGCAATTAAAAATCACATAAAAATAACTAATACATCACGCATTCAGGTATCTAGTCAAAAAAATTCTATGCGTGGAGAAGAGGATATTTTATTTTGTCCAAGAATATAACTTTTTTTAGACTAGATGTGAGAATGGCAAGAGATATTAATTACATTTATATGATTTTTAAATTTTTTATTTCCTTTATTATTAATTCCATTTTGTATATCATACAATGTTTCGGATAGTTAAAAGTTTTAAAAACACTGAAATTCTAAAATATTCTCATTCTGTATAAAACTATTTAATTAAAATATAATTAGAATAATATATTGTCCTCCAAATCCCGGACATTGTGATATGAAGCTTTTATTAATCAGAATAATAACTGAAAAACTTCTGATAAATAATGAATATTTAACTGTACAGGGAGTAAATGTATTTTTCAATATTACAGAAGAAGTTACGGGGAACAAATTATTTTAGAAGAAGATAAGGTGCTTTGTACAGTACCAAAAAACCCAAACATTATCAAGAAAATACGTCTACGGAAATTTCTGAGACACGATATTATTGTAGTCTTCAAATCTGGTATACTGGATCTATTGTGCCTTGAATATGACGCCATACTGATAGCCTACCATCAGCGTTAAGGCTCCTACAATTCGGGCTGCCTCACGCCGCCATTTAATTGCTAGTAGGAGAAGCTCACTCTATTCTTGATACTGTGGATTGAGAAAACAACATTACTGAACTTTTTTTGAAATTTACTGACCTATGCAGCGAGCACTTATCATTTTTCTTCAGTAGAAGGCGTCTAGACCACAAGATTTTCCTATCATGTAAATTTTAACAGTTATATAGATGCCTATAGATTCAACTGCATATCATACAACAATGTCCGAACATGCGCATGAATGAGACAACAGAATTCTTGATTTTCCCATAACACTGTCTATATCTAATTCAATCGTACTTCAGTGACTTCAGAACTTATGATTTTAGTATTCCCTAACATTAAAAGAAACACCTTGTCATATAATTGATATAAAATAAATATTACTTGTTTTTATTATTTTCTTGTATTTAAAAAAAAATGAAAACTTTTTTTATTGCTTTCAGTTGTACCTTACGACACCTACTGCCACAACCGTTGAACCTACTGTGTCAACTTCAATCTCATTATCACCTCAAACGTCAATAAGTGTTCAGCATACTGTTGTAAGAAACAAACCAGCATATCCTTATCCTTATACAGAATCAACATTACAAACGGATGCCACTGAAGATACTAGTTATTATTATACGTATGAAGATATTTCTGAAGACGCAAGCAAACAGATTACCAGTACAATTACTTCTGCTCCCTCTGTCACTACCACAAGACCTACAGTAAGAAGTTTTTGGAACAGCCAGAAAGCAATGCTTGATGCCAGGAGAAAAGAAAGTGCTCAGAAGTTTGTACCAACATACAATAAGCCAACCACGGCACCCAAAGATAGCAAACCTGCCATTGAATTTAAAGTTAGGGAAAAACCAAAATTTGGACTAGCAAACAAGAATAAACAATTTACAACCACTACAATGAAACCTGAAACTACTACTACAACAAGCACCACCCCCAAAACCGTGAAAACAGATATTAAATCAAATTCACCAATTCAAAATCTTTCTGAAAAAGATTTACTCAAAACACTTAAAGATGTAAATATTTTACCCAATCAGATTATCGGAAGAGTTGGAGAATTACCCATCCAAAACAATCTTGCTTCTCAACTTCAGTCACAATTTAAAGCTCAGAGTACAAATATAAATAGTTTTGGTTCAAGTGGACCAACCAAATTCGACAACACCTTGCAAAATGCTCAATTTTTAAATAATGCTAGGACGCCTCAATCAACTTTGACAAATTTACCAAACCAAGCCAGTTTACAAAACAATTTGAATCAACTTGCCTTATTAAATGCCCTGAAATCACTCAATGCTAAGCAGTCTTCATCTCAACAACGACCTGTCAACTTGAATTCAAATCAACCCGCACAATCAAGTTCTCAGGCAATACAAACTTTACTAAGTCTTAATCAAAATCAACAACCATTGTCAAATCTCAACCAAAATCAGCAGCCACGTACCAATAATAATCTGCCACCTGGCAATGCTTTTATTTCTGCTAGTGCTCCTCTAGGTACATCAGGGAGAGCGCCTGATATTACTATCCAAGCCCCTGCAGGAGCGTCTAGCTTATTGCAAAGGTTAGGAGCCTTGGGTCTTGGGGGAAATGGAGATAATTCTGGTATCGTAAGTCGAGAAGGCGGAGGAGGGTATGGGGGTAATAATGGATTTTCCGTTAATCTTGGACCAGTTCCTGACCCATTAACATTTTTCTTAAGACTTTTGCAACTGATACCTAGACCTTTATTAGATCTTAATGGAAGGATATTTTTTGGCATTGAGTTAGGCAAAAATGCTGGTATAGTATCAGGTGCAGGCGCAGGTGGAGGTGCTAAACCAGCCTACAGCGGTTAAATTTTAAAGTCATAGATAATGACTTTTTTCCCTACTGTGATACCTGATAGTTACAGGTAGAAATAGCATTTAGGCTCTCATTAGATCCTGTTAATGTACATTTTTTCCAGTTCATGTTATATATTCCTAATCTAAAATTTCATTATATCAACGACAAAATCATATTGATGATTGTCATCGAATTTTTAGTTGCATGGAAAAGAGCAATATTAGGCGAGTTTAAAATAGTTGAATTTATTTTACTTGAGTTTTTTATAATAAAATTACCATAGCGATATACTTTTGCACAAAACGCTTCAAAATCTCACAATTTAGAACCACATTTTATTGAATCCTATGAATACAGATAAAAATTATATGCAGGAGAAATAATTATCAATAAATAATAATAAAACAATACCGATGATTGTGTGGATCCTGAAGTAAGATTAATTATGAGATATAGTTAATAATAGATCGTTATGTTACTGTTTTACTTTCGCATGTGTAGAAAACACGAATGAAAAATCAAATATAGGAGGTTTAACATCTTAACAATGATGTAGCTTCATCATGTCAGGAAAATGCTTTTATTTCTACTTACATCTAAAGGTCATAAAAACAAACTTTATGGTAAAAAAAAACTTTCATATGTACATAGCTAGTTGTACCATTATCAGTATTGTATCAATGTATATATTTTTAGCCAAACTTTTGTACAGTGTAGAATGTTGTAATTTACTTTTATTTAATAAAAACTTTGGTATATATTTGGTTTCTTTTCTTTGACTATTATGAAAAATTCACAAAACAGTTTACATAAATTTTAAAACAATTAAAAAATTGAAAAAAGTCAGTAAAATATTTTGAAAAGAGTATTGAGCGAAAATTTAAAATCTGCATCCTGAATTTTAATTAATTTATCACATTCTTTAAAGATATTCGAAAAATATCTTTTAATACCAAATCTATATTACATTCCCGGAAGTTTTTTCGTAATATTTATAAAATTTATTGAAATTGATTAAGCATTTACTTATTTCTTACTCGGTATATACGTAAATTTCTTGAGGTAAACGTGAAATAATAAAATATCTTGAATAGTAAAAGTTTAAAAGTTGTTATGCATTACTTTTTCTGATTTTTCCAGACGTAGTAGATAATGTTTAAGAGTAATAGTTTAAAACTGTTTTCATTTTTTGTGCTTAAAAAAATGAATATTTTTCATGATAAGACAGCTCTCAAAACGTCCGCTTTTTAAATACCAATATTTTCTATAAAAATTTTTTTTAGATTTTTCCTGCAAATTTTGCATATTTCTAACCCGAAGATCATTTCTATCGCAAATGTTGCAGACACCTACAAAAAAAAAAAATATTTCTTAGAAAATACTGGTATTCCAAATGCGGACCATTTGGGAGCCCTGTAAGACAGATGTTATTTATTAGAAAACTCTTAATTTATTTTTTATTTTCTGGAAAGAGATATTCAAATTAAATCTCATTTTCTGACAATTTAATTTCTTAAAGACATTTTATGATAATTAGTTCAAGATCGGTGAATACTATGTGCTGTATATTTTGAAAAATATTCGAAGAGAATAATTTTATATATTACGAATATATAAATAAGTATTTTCTCAGTTTGAATATTATATTGAAAAATTTAATAATTACTGTTTTGACAAGTCAAGACATTTCATGAAATACACGTACTATAAGTAATATAAGTACAGGCACTTTCTCTAGGTAAAATCCTATAAATATATTATTAACCCCCTGACCGCCGAGTAAAAGGGCAAATTTGTAATTTTACTTTCTCTGTAATTTTTTAAAAATGCTAAAAAAAAAAATGAATTTTTAATAATCTATCAATTTCAATCATTAATCATTTCAATGTTTCAAAACTGCATTATATTTGTAGAAATATATTATTAAAAAAAAAAAATGCTAATATTGCAGTGAAACCTACAGCATAGTGAACGGATATATCAGTTCACGGAGGTGAAAAAGTTAATATAAACATTAATAAAAAAAATATTTCACTTTAAATGTAATGTAAAATTCAGCTACTAAAAGATCAGAAACTAACTCCGAAAAGGATACAAACTGTCATTTTAAATCGTATTACAAATAATGCATTATTCATTAATCATCTATGCAGATAGAAGGCGTTTCATTTTATGTTTATCATGACATGTTTCCGAATAATCTTAGGGAAAAGGCATATTTAGAATATTTAGCGATGCATGGATTTTTGTGAAGAAAAAAGAAAAGCAGGAAAGACAAATTCTGTACTGAGTAGTTATCATTATTATTATACATCATATTAAGCAGCCTATAATAATAATATTGAACACTCTATGTATATGTGTCATTTCAGTACTTTAATTATTCTCCTGCATGTGCATACAAATATACCTATATATGCGTGGAATTGAATTTTTATTCATTAAACATGAATAATAGCAATAATAATAATAATAATAATACTATATATATATATATATATATATTATGAGTTCTTCTAACACAGCCATACTCAACCTTTTTTTCTCGCGGGCCGCAAACATGTTTGTGACGTTAGGCGGGCCGCAACACTCTTAACAAAGGGTAAAATAGGGGTAATTAAAATAATATCTAACAAAACTAGTATAACAAAGCAATATTACATCAATAGGGTTAAAAGTATGTCGCGGAAGAAATGTTACCAAAAATTTTAACAGCACCATTTTCAAACAATAAATTTCGTGGTAGATTTCTATTATAAATTTTATAGAAATAGGCCGTAAAGTTCGTTGTTTGGAAATAGTAGTGTAAAAAATGTTTGTGCCATTTTTTTTCTCAGACAAACATTCAACACTAAAACGCAGTAATAGCTGTATAATAAGTATAAAACGTTACAATATAACAATGCAAAATTGTTAAGTTCTAAAAAAAAAAAAAAAAAAATCATGAGATTTCTTCTAATAAACCAATATTTTGCTCAATTCAAAAACTTTATTGAGAGCAAATCTAATTAATTTGGAATAATGGTTGATTAGTGTTGTAGATTTAGAAATGTATACAACACTATAGCACAAATAAGACTACATGTAAAAAGAAATGTTGACTAAGAAAACGGCATTTAAGATGTTTTAAAAAGATTCTAAATTAATTATAAATAACAGGACAGATTTTGTCTTCTCGTGAAAATATGTAAAACAACAGTGTTAAATACATTTTATGCACATCTCAATTCATTTTATACATGGATTAATAATTGTGTCTCGGGCCGCACATAAGAGGTCGTCGGGCCACATGCGGCCCCCGGGCCGCAGGTTGAATATGGCTGTTCTAACATGTTCATATTCACAAAATGAGTATTGAAATAAAGAATCCCCACATTTTAATTTCTAATTTCAATTAAAAACATTCTACTTCTGACTTATTACAAAAATCTCAAAATAAAATGCATTTCATTTTAAAAGGTTTTTTTTTTCTTTCACTAAAACTGCAAGCGACTAATTTATCATCAGCGTCGAAGAAAAGATTTGACAATTTTCGACAAAGGCCTATACATTTCTCCCATGTTCTAGAAATTAAAAGGCTAATTTAACATTTTAATTAAATAGTTTTATTATAATTTACTGTTTATCTATTCTGGTATGTAAATTGAGGAAACTATGATATTTTAAAATTTTTTATATAAAAGAAAATATTGGAATACAATCACAAAAAAAAAAAAAAAAAAAAAAAAAAAACTTCATTCTGCATAGTCAAAACGTCTTCAAATGTATGATTTTAAAAAGAAATTGATTGACATTTATCTCGCAAAATATGCTAGAGCAGTTTAATTTCTTCCACTTTTATGTTTTTCATTAACCTGTTAACAAGGTTGACAAATATTTTATCGTTTTTTACATTATAATTCAAGATCTTTCAACAAAAATAACACTTGTTGAAAAATTACAAAAATGAACTACACCCAGAAAAAAGTTTTGTCGAATCAACAAAAATTTGGTTCACCCAACAAAACTTTTCGTTTAAATATGGGTCAATGGAAATTTTGTTTGAATCAACAAAAAAAAATGTTGATTTTTTTTTTTGCAATTCCAAAAAAAAATTTTGTATCGTCAGCAAAAAAATGTTTTGTTAATTCAAGTAAAATGGTTCAATTTTACTTCAATTAACAAAATTATTTTTGTTACATAGATATATGCTATGTATTATTTTAACAATCTATTTTCTTTTTTCAACAAAATATATTTTGTTACATTACGAACTTGTTTTGTTTATACTACAAAAACTTTTGTTAAATGAACCAATCTAAATAAGCAATTTTAACTATTTTTTAATTCATTTCAGCAGTGAATGACGCCTGTAATCCTTGAATAATAAATAACACGAGAATTTTTGTCCTGCTTTTTTCCAAGCGTAAACCGAGAGTGAAAAATACCCCGAGCCGGGACTCGATCCCAGGTCCTCAGAACAGCGCTCTGAGGCTCTACCACTGAGCTACTAGGAACGATATATGAATTCAGCATTTCTCACTCTTATAAATGTCGAACCGGCTGCAACCGCAGCACAAGATGGAAATGTCATCAGGAGCACGCAAATTTCTGCGGCAAACATGAGACGACAATACAAAGCCCAGCATACGGCAACACATAGTTAATTTTTAATTCATTTTCAGCAGTGAATTACGCCTGCAAAAAGCAGGATAATAATTCACTGGTTGTAATTCACTTTGTAATTCAAAGATTACAGACGTAATTCACTGATGAAAATGAGATAGAGCTATTTCAGAAATCGCAAAAAATGCAACATAGCAGCGCCACCTGTTGCGCGATTTACACCAAAAACTAATCAGCAACAATTTATATCAGGAAGTAACTGAATATAAAGTTTTATTAAATTCCGTTCATTAGTTCTTGAGATAGAGCTCCCACAAAATTTTTGTCACATACAGACAGATAGAGTCATTGACAGTCCTTTTCTAAAAACAGTCAAATCGTGTTCAGGACCTTCTAAAATCCGTCGGAAATCGGAAGTTGAAAAATTTCATGATTCCAATACTTTCTTCTTGTAAAAATAGAAGAAAGTAATAAATGGGAGAGGGGGATTTTTAAAACTACCTTCGTCCGTCCCAATAAAAAAAATAATTATCCAAAAATTATGTTAATCTTTTAATTTTATAGCTATATTAGTCAAATAAATCGAATTATGTGAGAGAGTTATGGATACTACACAACAATTTAAATTTTGCAAAAACAACAAAATTTTGCTGGAATTACAAATTTAAATTACAAAGTTATTGTAAAATTTAAAAAAAAAACAGCTTTTGTTAATTCAAGTAAAATTGATGAAATTTTGTTAAAATTTTGTAAGAGTGTTAACAATATTTTTTTGTCCAAAGCAACAAAAACATTTTTTTTACTTCAACTAAAAATTTTTCTAAAACAACCAAAATGTTCTCAACAAAACAAGTTTTGTAGTTTTAATCAATTCCCTTTTCTGGGTGTAACAACGCAATATTCTTGATCTTAACGTACTTACAATATAATACTGTGAAACCGTTTAACGAAAAACTACACAACTCGTTATTTCCTTGTTATGAGACAAGAAAGTTTTGGTTATCTCATACAAACAAGTGTTGCCTAGAGACTTTTTAATTTTTCTGCAAATTATGAATTTTCGACTATTGCATTGTTACACACTTTTATTTAACGCAGTTTGGTTTTTGTATGAAAATTTTATAAATGATTTTTCATCCATTTCTTGATATGATCTAATTATAAAAATTACGTACACAGGTATGTTTTCGATGACAATACTACATTTTAATGTTTTTAGAACTTAATTATAAATTAATAAAGCATTCTTTTCATTAGCCTGCCGCCGGTGATAAATCGCCAAATAATCTTTATAGTTACAATTGTTTACGAGTTACATAAACAGTTGAGTTAATTTTGTGCCACATCATACTCGCCAAAGTATGTCAACTGGTTGTGAAACTGCAACAACGAAATGTTTTGAACACTAAATAATAGAAAATATAAATAAAAAATATAGAATGCGATATATATATATTTAAAATACACTTATCATTTAATAGTTTAATATTAATTTAATTACGAACATACGTTGAGAAAACAATTTAGAAATCCTCAATAGATAGTTTAAATAGTGCTGTTTTCTTCTTTCCTGTTGCCAAATTAACGTATTGTAACGAAAAATTTTTTGGAACTGCATGAATTTCAATCATTAAATGAGGCATAATTTTTAAGATAAACATTAAATACTTATAAAAAAGGGTTTTTAGAAAGCTATTTTTGCTTTTATTATCATTTTAACACGTTGATTATGTTTCTTATCTTTGGAAAAAAAAAAAAACAGTAAGGATTGTGTTTCTGTAAGCTAACTTTTTTCTGAAAAGTGTCACTCAAAAGTTTCTCGAAACTTACAGTAATTATACTATGATTTTTAAAATATTAAAACAGCTTCATCTTTGGGTCATTAAACACAAACGTCTGTTTTAATGCGTGGCAGTAATTTTTGACATAATATATATATTTTAATGTTTTAAGGATTTTACATAAGACAACACATAAAAAATGTTTTTTTGATAAAAATTGTTGATTTGTGATTTTTTTTTTTAATGAACGAAGATATACTTGTAATCTCCGCTATGTGTAACAATACTAACTTTCTCTATAAGCATCTTGAAATAAATACGAGGGCATTTCGAAAAGTAAAGATACACCGTACGCCGGAGGAAAAGAAAAGTTTTGGCAAGCAAGTTGGCAACACAGGTGTTAACCTTGAACCGTTAGCTTTCTCCTCGCGGTTGTTCGGCATTTCAACGTTGATTCTGGTTGGAGTAGGTCGTATTTAAAATGGTTCCGCCGATTCAGAATCCCGCCAAATGCGAAGTGCGCTCCGTCATACATTTTCTTCATGCAAGAGGTCAGCGACCAGCGGATATTCACAAAGAAATTGTTTCTGTTTATGGGAACATTATGAATCGACAAAATGTAACGAAATGGTGTCGTAATTTCTCTGAAGGTAGGACCGATGTTCATGACGAACAAAGAACAGGTCGGCCATCTGTGATCTCTGATGCCCTTCTTCAGAGAACGGAGGAAGCAATTCGTGTGAATAGACGTCTCAAATTGAAAGAATTGCATCAGATCATACCGGAAGTGTCAATGACAATTCCACGACGATGATGAGATCAAAGATGAAGTTGAAATGTGGTTCCGACAACAGGTGGAAACCTTCTATGACTGTGGGATACAAAAGCTTGTGCCCCGACGTAACAAATGTTTGGATAACGGGGGTGATTATGTCGAAAAATAATAAGTAATCCAGTTAATAAGATGTAACTTACGTTTCCAAAATAAATGTTTTTTTTTTAAGGAATTCGAGCCATTGTATCTTTACTTTTCGAAATGCCCTCGTATATCATTCATTCAATAATGTATTTTTTTCTCTGTAAATACCTTTATATGTAAAATATATTTTGTTATAAAATAAATATATATAATTTTTTTTTTTCAAAAATATGTTTAAATTACTTTTACAAGGCTTTCTTGTATTCTTCGCTTGCAGAAAATTTCGTGCAATACATTTTTTTCTAATATAATAGCATTCGTCTCCAAATAAAAACTTTCAGATGAAGAAGGAATCCATTTTTAATTTTAAGTGTTAGCCGTCAATGTGCACACTGTGATTTGTCATTAATATTAAAATATTTTCACCGAAATAGAAAAGGTCATGAACCTTATGTATCTTATAAGATTTAAAAGATAAGTACAAATTATTTAATAAAAATAAGTTTTTTATTCATATACATAAAGCTTTTTTTGAGATATTTACTTCAAGTTTCATACCCTACCTTAAATAAGCATGGCATTATATGAAACAAAACATTGTATATTTGTAGCCTCTATATGTGTATTCTCCGTAACAATATTGTTATGGAAATTACTTCTAAATACTTATAAAGTTAATAAAACCCCAAATAATGAAAAGACTATACGAACATCTATATAAATTTACAAAGAATTGAAAGATAAACTATGGGTATAAACATAAAACTTTTTGGGTTTACATTTTTTATTACATTTTTTTTCGCTGAAAAAGTAACGTTTTGAATAGAATAATCCTTTTGCATGATGGATTTTTCATAACTTCAAATTATTTTAACAGAGGGAGGCTATGTAACTTAAAATTACACATAATCAATAAATATAAAATTTCATGAGTTGTCTGTAACATAGTAGTATCATCTTTATTATTGATTTTAAAAATTTTACATAAACAAAACACCGTAAAACCATGCGTAAGATCCATAACGTTATTGTCGAGTTTTAAGAACAATTAATGCTTTGTAAAAACCAAGATTTAAAAAGAAATATATCGTATTGTTACACTAGTAAGTGTGCTTCTTCTTGTCTTGAGAAAAGCTAAAGAAGTATAAAATTTATATAGTACTGGCACTGATATTTTATTTCTAGGATTTTTAGTTTCATAATTATTTTCACGAATCCCACTTGTAAAGAAGTGGGATCATCATTAACGAACGAAATTTTTAAAAAAGCGATGGGAACATATTTTTGCGAAAAAACTTTTTTCTAAATCTGTTGTTTGCACCCAATTCAAGTATTTGGCAAAAAAGAACACTAGAAGACTCAAATATCACTTTATGAATTAGTGGTAGTATAAGGTAGATTTTGTTCAGTTCATAAAAGGTATTATTAATTAACATTTTGATAATAGTATTAGTCCTTCAGTAATAAAGTCGTACATGCCTACACGATTATATATTCTGATTATTTTACGCTGAAAAATTGCTTGAAAAATTCTTAGTGGGTATCGCTGCTGCAAAATCATTAAGCAAAATTGGTCTATATAATAGAGTTACCACCATTTCAAGTAGTTATAGGTCGCTTTGGAATTGAAAAAACTTTCGGTTTAAACCTGGGAATAAACCAGATTTTTGGGGAATAAATTAGGCTTTACTGGAATAAACTAGGTTGTTTGAAAATAAATTTGAGGGGAAAAAAAATGTGACTTTTTGCAACGTTAATTAACGTTTTACTAAAGGATGAGTATTATGCTTTTCTTTCTAATATTGCAAAGAGCCGTCATTACGCATATTTAATTTTCAAAAAACAAATAATAATCAATTTTAAATATATATACCGTATATTCCGGCCTATAATGCGCACCAACGATTTGAAAGCATATTTTTATATTTTTAAGTATATTTGTCGTATTACGCGCACCCACTTTTTTTGCAAAGAAACTCTCATAATAGGTACTATGAAAATACAATAAAGGGCATAAAAGTATAGTAGCTAATACAAACAAAGAAAATAAGTAAATGCGAAATGAAGACATATGCAATTGCTGCCAAGCCTATCTGCCTCAATCACCACAAAGCGTTTGGAAAAGTATTCTCGTTCATTCAAATAATCACGTCTTCTCTTGTTCATTAACACAGGGTTGCCACATTCGAGCACTTTTTTATTCCACTTCAAAGGGTTCGTACTACTTTTTTCAAACTATAATCTTTGAAGTATACTTCTACAACAACTGCAAGAGATATCTAACTTAAAGAAAATTTTTCTAAAAATAGTTGTGCGACTAAAATATAAAAAAAGTCGTCAGTGGCAACCCTGTTAATATAAATATCCCGATTCTCATGCTTAATATTTAAGCTTTCATTTTTATATCATCTGTATAATGGGCACCTGTAAAAATGTATCGATTTTCATGTTTAAAAAAAGATCGTTATGCCGGAATATACGGTGTTATTTTTCTGTATCTAAATTGTCTACAAGAAGTGCAGAAAATCGGAAATAAAGGATTGACTTTGTATCGAATTATAAAGGAGAAGATTTGATAAGATCAACTTTAAAAACAAATATTTCAAAAAAATTTCCCAAATCAGAAATATTTTAATTGTTAATGATAAATAATAAATAAATCAAAGTAAGATGTAATGTCATTATGAAATGTTGTTTTAGACATCATACAAGTTATAACGCAGTGTTCATAGATTTGTAATAAATTGGTTCCTTCATATGTGGCATAATACATGACCTTGAATCATGTAGGTACTTACAGGCGACAGATGTATTAGTCAGTCACAAAATGAAACTTGCATGAGTTTTATATTAATTTCCTTGACCTTTGTACATCTAAACATTTGGTATTTTTATAAAGTGGGCTAAATATAAAATTTTGTAGTAACAGAACTGAACGTGACACTAAAAACGCCATAGACTGTTCATGTTTGGATTGCTCAAATGGCACTACACTTGGAAACTGTATGATTTATACCAGAGTTAACACTGGACTGTGAAATTCTTAACAGTTTTTCAGCGGCAACCTGAAAATGATCCAGATTTCATCAAACGTCCTCAGTTCAAGGAATTCTCTCAACTCTTTGCATAGGAATCATATACTGATATTTCATCCAACGTTTTTTTTTTCTATATTTAAGTGTAAAATTTCTAAATAGAAATTTGGTGTAGTACATCAATGTGCACTTTTATCTGAAATGGAATTCATTTTCATAAAACCTGTAAGAAACAGTAAAAACTTCTGAAATTAATCTTAGAAAAGGTGGTTAAAGAACATTGTAATGAAAAAAATCTTCCGTTTGTTGTGTAATTTAATAATAATCTTATTATATTGTTTTAGCAAGCCGTAATTTAATCAAATTATTGAATTATATATATATAACAGCGCTAAGTGTATAACACTTCCAGAGTGAACTCATCCGGATCCCGATAATCTTTCGTTAAAATCAGCCGTTTTATTTTAATTTTCAGAGATTTTTATAATGCAACGCTATATCATTCTTTTAAAAATTCAAACACGTCATTTTGACGGGTTATCTTCTAGTATTTAATAAACGTTTAACATCCAAGAAGTTAATGTGTTCAACGACATTCACATTAACAAAATCCGCTGTATTCAAAATTCCTCCCATGTGATTTATAATGTAGTGTCATTTCAAACTAGTAGATGAGATTCTGATAAGTCACGTATATAAACCAAATTATATCAAAATAATTCAATTTGACTGACGTTTCACGATTAAATATGCTTAGCATATTTCCCATGATGTCCAAAATAATAATTTCAACACAATATTTTCAACCATTTGGCACGAACGAAGAATTATTTTTCATTTACTGTGACTGGCGTACGTCGCATAAAAATCACTGGAGAAGATTCAAATTTCACTCGAGGTGAAAATTTAGAGACATTTTTTCTTCCGTAGTCTTTGATTAAGCTTTGCTAATAATCGAAAAAGATAAATAAAAGATTACTCGCCGATAAAAGTTTTCCGCATACACGGCGAAAAGTGAAAAAAATCACGTATTGGGAATGAAGTGACTGCTAGCATATATCTTAACACATGGGAGTTAACCTATATACGACATTTCCGCAGTCTTTTATATCTTTAAGATGAAACTTCAGCATAAATAATGGTTCCACCTCAGCGGAGTTGCATCTGATAATGAAGTAATCACAAACAAGATCGGAATCCATCATTTTATTATAGTTACAGTTTTTTTTTTTTTTTTTTTTTTTTTTTTTTTAATAAAAAAAGAGAACATTTCTGAAATTAATTAAAGGTGTTTATGTTTCGATTATGTTTTCAATTTCTTTCCATTTTTTCTATTTTTTTCTCAGTATGAAATAGTCATACTAAAGTGATATAGTAAACAACTATTAACGGTCCCACATCGTTTTTTTTCCAAAACATTCTTTATAGAAAAGTATTTGCCTTCTTAATAATTTATTTTATAGTTTTTTCCTTCATTTATACCTTCAATAATTTTTAGTTATTTATTTATTACAATACTATATTTTAATTTTAAAGAAATCTAAAACTAAAATTTTGTCTAATAATATTTCAGAATAAAAATTTAACAACTTGCGTTTTTAAAATTACCAATGGATCTGTAGCCCAGTCTTCCCGATTACAAAACATATTGCTCAGGGAAAACACACATCTAATTTCCTATCTATCTATATTATAAAGGACAAACGTGTTCGTGCGTAACGCTGACGTCATTTTGCGAATGGCAACACTTGACGATAAAATTTCGGTTTTGTTATTTTTGACACTGCAATATTTTAAATTTCTAAACACCGCACATTTTCAATTTTTAAACCGTTATATAGGGGTGGAAATCTACTTTCAAATGCAATTTGTCCGAAAATTGTATCTAACTTGACTGATTTATTATGGATTTTAAAATAATTGTCAAGCATCATTTTTTTTCCATTGCGTTGAATGTTGCCATTATAATTTTTTAAACAGTTACACATAGTAAAAATAATGAATTTTGAGAAAAAACGTAACAAGAATAGGGTGCCTTTATATGAGAGTAGCGATATACTGTATACAAATTTGATTCGTTCACACGAATTTGGACAAAAGGATGGATGTTTTGTAATAATTTAAGAAAATAAAAGAATTATTTAATTAGAACATAAACAAACATCGGATATTTTAACACATAATACAAAGAGAAAATATTTTTTAAGCTTATGCTTCTTTATTAATATAAAATGCATATATATGGATCTATGCTATATGGCGAACAATGCATATAATAAAAATAAAACAAAGAAAACACCACTGGATGCAGCGATCTCGCTATATTGAGAATTTAAAAAAAAAAAAAAAAAAAAAAAAAAAACATGAAATTTTTGTTAATGTCGCAATCACTATATCGGATGTGTGAACGCTTAGTACAAAAAAAAAAAAAAAAAATAGCTAGATGAATAACTATACCGCATATATGAGCGCTTCACGCACAAGAAAAGCAAACAAACAAAAAAAGAATCACTAAATGCAGCAACCTTGACAAATAAAAATATGAAAAATCTAATAGAATTAGCAGAAAATGGTTTTAGCCTATGTTCTGTAACCCGGGAAGCCCGGGTTCGATTCTCTAGTATACATAAAATCATATGATGTGAATATTTTTCGACGTCTTATATATCTTTCGGATTCCGTGTATGCATCACTTATGATATTTTACAGAGGTGAATGTGAGGTGTGGGAAGCTTAAATGATGTAATTATAACTAAGTAATGCATCTATAGACAGTATACATACTAAAATTAAAATATTTAGGGGGGGGGGCTAAATTATGAAATTTAAAGTAGTATAAAACATTTTGTTTTGCGCATAACCTTTTTGGTATAAATAAACACAAGGCTGCAGTTAATTCGGCTCAGTAGTTATTTCAAGAGCAAAAGAATTAAAGAATCGTTCTTTAACTATTTATATACGATATACACGAAACAGCAATATTTTCTGAGCATTAAAAAAAGCGCATAAACAATTTTCGTTATTATGTTAGTTATGACTAAAACGTGCTAGGTTTTCTTTGCACACAATGATTTAGAAAACTATACTTTGAAGTGACTTATCTGAAAATATATATTTCATTTAAGCCTTTCTAAGTCAAATTAATTCTCATGCTATAATGTTGAAACTATTGAATGTCATAAAAATTTAAGAATAAATTTATTTGAATGTAATTAAATGTTTTTCGCGACGTTTTATCCTGAAACAATCTTGGCATTTGAGTATTAAAATTAAATGGGATAAATACTTCCCCCGTACTTTTAAAAGAATTAAAACGTATAATATATATCTATTGAAGTTCACTTTATATTTACATAGATTATTTCTGTATTTTAAAACTGAAACTATATTGGTTTACTATTTCACCCATAAAATATTTTAATAGATTTTTTTTTTTGAAAAATATATGCAAATTTTTCAACTTTATTATTAAAATAGAAATTTTGAAAAAAAAAATCTATAAAAAATTAGGTTCAGAATGTGTTAGATTATCTGAAATATATTGATAAACCAGAACTTTTCTGTTAATTTTATGATTTAAAATTATGCCTTCTATTAGTTTTTTCGACAAAAGATTACTTATTGTTTTTATCTCTGAAACGCAAATTTTCAAAGATTTTGTATTCATCCTCAATAAAGCCATTTATTAAGATTTTGTTAATAGGCATGAAAATCTTATAAGAAATGCAGCAGCATCATTAATGTAAAAAGAAAAAGAAATAAAGTTATAATCATTTTTTAAGGTTATTATAGACTATAATTTTTAAGAGATCAATGTTATGTTATTGTGTTGTAAAAAAAAAAAAAAAAAAAAAAAAAAAAAAATACTATTATCTCTAAGAGATTGATGTTATGATATTGTGTACTGAAAAAAAAAAAACTATTATTATTACTAAGCGATCAATATTATGTTATTTTGTACTGAAATAAACTATTATTAATCCTATTATTTCATGTTTAAATCCATACTATTTGTTGAATGTTTTTTATTGTAAATATACTTTTATTTTTAGTCGCAAAAATAGAAAATTTTATTTATATTGCTTTTTATTTGTATCATAAACCGGATTGATAAACGCTGTAAATACCAACCTATACAAACCCATGCAAGATTAAATACCATTACTTCGAAGTTTCCTATAAATAACTATGCAAGCCACATTCAACTTACAGATATTATTTCTAAATCATATATATTTTTATGATCAAAATCTAACTTTCTGGTTTAAATTGTAGGGATTTTTAAATTTTAAAAAATCATTTTTTCCCATAGATGTTTATGGAACAGCCTTGTGATGTAAGTTTGAATATTAAAGTCTGGGCTACATATGAGAAAAATAAGGGTTGTTTTTTATAGGAGTTAAAATAAGCTGCAATTTAATAGAAAAAGAAGAATATATATTGACAATTAATGTCAGATGCTGCAAGAAAAGAATTTTTTTTGGAGATACTTTTAATTAAGAAAAGGGTATAGATTTTTTAAAAATATATGCAAGTGATTTGAAAAAGCGTGTACAGAATATATATTTGTACTATCCTGTAAAGAGAAAACGCCTGACTGACTGACTGACTCATCAATTTCAGCTTCATCAATTCATATTGCCCAGCAAAAACGACTAAAGTCAGGATCGCGAAATTTGGACAGTAGATTGCTGTTATGGCCTAGGCAAGCAATAAGAAAGGATTTTTGAAAATTCTCCCCTGAAGGACTTTAAATGGGGGGGGGGTCGACAGTTTTAGGTCACTTCGCCATCTCTCAGCAACAGTTTTAGGTAGAAGTGCGAAATTCAGAAAACAAATCTACTAAAAAATTGTTAAACACGTATTTCAGTTATTTTAGAATTTAATCCCCTAAGGTGGTTAAATGGGGGTGTTTTACGTAAAAAAAAGAATGAATCTTCCAACAATACAGTTTCAAAAAGAAGTCACAACAATAGTTACAGCCATGAAATTATACTAATTAAATTACAACAATGAAATACATAAAATACAGCTAAATCAATCAGCTAAAAAATAGTTAAACATGTATTTCAGCTATTTTAGCGGTTTCGTCGCCAACAACGGCAATGAACCCGATTACGGAAGATTAGACGAATAAGACAACTATTGTTTATTTTTGATTAAATATTTTGCGTAAGACATTTTTACAAGGAGGTTGACACATTGTCCATCCAAGCGAAGCCGAGACGGGCCGCGAGTATTTTATAAATTTGATAACTGAATTAAAAGCATGAATTAAAATAATAACTTTGCACTTAAATTAAAAAGTAGTTATTAAATTAAAAATAGTTTTGTTGGGCTTTGCCATTCATTTTCATATGCATTGTTTTTACTTACCCATCATACGTAGTATAGGGTAAGTCTTGTAATTGTTTTGAAAATCGAAAAAAATTTTTTGACGGATTTACACGTTTCAGACACTGGAGATTCCGAAAAACATATTTTTAGAAAAAAAATTTTGCCGTCCGTCTGTGTGTCTGTGTGTCTGTGTGTGTGTGTGTCTGTAAACGCTCTATCTCCCGAAAAAATTGAGATAGAGACTTGCAATTTGGTATGTACTTAGTATGTAATAATGGGAAGAAGCCTATTTCATTTCAATAACCTCGATTAACCGGAACAATTTTTTTCGGACTCTCGAAATATTCGTTTTGATGAAAGGTATATAAAAATTTTCGAAATTGTTTATTTTAAGAAATGAATATAAAAGACAATAAAAAAGCATAAATTTTGAATAAAGAATGAAGTCGATCGGATAATTAGCTGCCGAGATATTTGGAATCCTATTTTCCACACTCTTCGATTTTTCATGACCCTGTATTTCATCCAAATTTCACTTCAAATATATATTTTAATTGGAAATTTGACGCTTAATAAGATGCAATAAACCGCTAGTTAATAGGATTATTATTTTTGGAGTTATAAGGAAAAACCTCTTTCAAGCAATTCAGTAATCGAGCCTTTAAAGTTTGTGACGTCATCAAGCCACGATTTTATTAACACTTTCCAACCTAGTTGAAAAGTGTTTATGACTTCGGTTTGTCTGGCCGTATGGCCGTCTGCCGTCTGGCCGTCTGCCGTCTGTCCGTCTGTCCGTGCTCTAACTCCCGTAAATATGCTCAGATTGCTCTGTATTTTTTATATGTTATTGTCGTTATCTATAGCAAGTTCCCTATTTCAACTGAAGTGTGTAGCACGTATAGTTTTTTTACAGGGACACTCAAAAGAATTATGTTACATTACGGTCTATGGGGAAAAATCATTTGCGGTTTATTTTAATGATGTTACACAATTGCAAACACATTGTAATTGATATATATCATTAAAGTGTATCAGAAGAAGCTTAAAATGGAATAGGGTGTGCATAGCACTTATAGTTAATTTACAGGGACAGTCAAAAGAATTCCGTTACATTACGTCTATGGAGAAAAATCGTCTGCGGTTTACCTAAATAATGTTTCGCTGTTTTAAACGCATTGAAATTTATATATATCACTAAGGTGCATTACAAGAGGCTTACTACAGAATATTGTGTGTATAGCAGTCATCGTTCATTTACAGGGACACACAAAAGAATTCTCTACTGTCTGTTAACAATAATTCCTGGAAGTGCGTTTTAAATTACTGAACGCGATTTTAAAATTAACTCACTTTTTATTAATTACGTGGTGTGTATAAATTCTGTAGATCCTATACAGGAAAGCACAAAAGTTCGCGAACACATTTCCGTTTATTGACAGAAACTCCAGAAGGAGAATTTTAAACTGTGCTACGCGTTTCGTAACTGAATTAAAATTTAGCATCCTATGTAGTATATATACAAATCTATAGATCCTATACAGGGCTGAATAATAGTATTCGGATATTTTTCCGAATATTGTATATGTTGGAAATTCCTGAAATTATGTTTTTAAATATGTTATGCGTTTTCCAAATTGTTTACTTAGATGTTATCTTTTAGCTTATTAAACGGTAATGATTTGTAAAATTATTTTGGAAGCGTTGGAAAGTGTTACATAATCTATGCTTGACGCATGATTTTTCGTTCTTGTTTGAATTGCAATGCATTTTATAAGTAGTTTACACATTTTTATTTTAATATTTTACATTATGCATATCCATGATGGGTAAGTATTACGGTGGCCCCCAACGACTAGTTTATTATTGTAATAATTTTCAAAGAAATTATACACTAGCCTACATTTTAAAATTTTGTTTAAAATACACTCGCGAGTTATAGACATGTGATATCATGCACGTATGTTTGTTTTGAGCGTAACAGCCTTGTTGGAAGAGAGCGGTGTGTAATCCACAATTTAGTCCAAGAAAGAAACGCTCAAAGAATTTCCATTCATATTAATGTTTTGGAGTCAACCGTATTTTAATAGTAAGTATCATAAATTTATATTATACTCTGTCTTATTTATTTACGAGTGCAATTTACTTGGTGTATAAGCATGTAATAAAAATTTTAAAGGGAAACCATTGTATTTATTACCATAAATATAAGTTGACAGGGAGGAAAAATAAACAGACATTTCATTTTCTTTCTACTGGGATACTGTTAATAGAACTATTCTAGTACATAATAAAACAAAGCCCATGAATAACTTGATATTATATCAAATGTTTTGAAACAATAGTATGAAGAGTAAATGGATTGTTAAATCATGTCTTTACACTATAGGCTCATTATAATTGAAAATCTTGCCCTGTAACTTGATTTTTTATTATATGGAGAAGGAACTTTCTTCTGAGGTTCTAAGTTAGGAAAATACGATTGCAAATTAATAGAATAAAATTAAATGAAAACGCATTTTCATAAAAATCTTCCTTTCATTGCACACGCTGCTTAATTTTCATGACTTCCGTGTGAATCTGAAATTTTCTGATTTTAGATTTTATTTCATCATCAATAAATTTGGCAAATTTCTGTGAGTAATTTCTATATTTTTCTCGGTTATTTTTTCAATTACGAATCAATAAGCACGTTTTATGTACATTAGGATAAAGGTGTTAACATTTTGGGAAATCTTGAATTTTCATTGGCTTTTGTAGTTTAAAAAAAAATCTACTAGTTTTATGAGGGGGTGGGGGGGGGCGGTATTCATCCACAAAATAAAATAATTTTTGAGACTATAACATAACATATTCTAACATAGTCTTTAAACACAAAGTTCTCAAAAACAAAGCTAAACGGCAAAATTAAACATGAGGAAAAAAAATAATAAGTCGAAAAAAATTAATTTTTAGTTCTTTTTTTTTTTATTACTTACATTTTATAATGTCTTATTAAATGTTACCTACAATGTTTATTTACAAACAAAAAATTACAAAATTCAGGTTCGAAATTTTAAAAAGTTTTATCATTTTTATTTGTTTTACTATTCGTTTAGTTTATTTTAAGTTCAAATAATAAATGGTTTCTGTTTATATACAAGAAACCTCTTTTATTTTTAAAGAAATTTCAATTAAAATCGCTTATCCAGCAACAAGAACTAGGGTAAACCGAGGTAAGTTGGTGCCTCATTTTCAGTTATTATTGTCATGATCTTATTGTATGGTATGAATCTTTTTAAAAAATTTTGCAAGTATTTACACATGTGTACTGTGCATTAAATATATCCCTATTATGTAAGTGGTACATTTTCAGAAAGAAAAAAAATGGAATCTATCTAAAATTGTGCAAAATGATCAACTTCCAAAGTTTCAATATTTCAATTATCTACTTGCATTAATCCACAAAAAAAGCAAGATGATGTACGTATAAATAAAAATGTGTACTGGCATGTTGAAAGTACATTCTGATACGTATTGCATTTCTTCCTTTTGCATCTTTGAAAATACAACATTGTTGATAACTATTTCTTAAGAAATAATTTGAATTTTTTTTATTATTAGTATTATTCAGAAGTTATCTTATCTAAAACATCGTAATATCCATTCTAAAAGGCTTCCCCTTATTTTTGAGCTGTACTAAAATCTTCTAATTATAATTTATACTTTCACTGATGTATAAAACAACTTGTGTATTAAAACTTTTATTTCAACTAATCATGTTGTATTAATTTTTTATGGTTAATTTAGTTTTAAAGGGCATCTTTTAAATAGCATGAAACATTATGAATTTCAACATAGCCTTTAAAATTCTTCATGTAATTGCTATTTCAAACTGTCTCTTTAAAAAACATATGCTCTCAAAAAAAAAAAATTCACAGTGCTCTCAAATATTGTCTGATTAAAACAATTATCAATGTTCTGAATAGCACATTGTTAAAGGTACAAAATGGCATGCATTTCATTACCTCAAAATATACGATTGATGCTGTGAAAGTTGTAAAAAAGTGTGAGAGCAGTAATTTGGTGTTTCCTGGTTGTTGTTGTTTTTTTTTTTTTTTTTTTTCTCTCTTTTCTTTCTTTTTTTTTAATAGCTCTAATTTACTAAGTACTGACTGAAATTCTTTCTTTCCTTTATGAATTTGTCTCTGAAAAAGGTACGTTTTGCTTTATTTGCTTTATACATTACAGTCTTTTAGGTAGCTTTCAATACAAAAAAGTATAAAGCTACCTATTGCAGCCGTTCGGAGGAAAGTAATTCCAGAAAATTTCGATATATTTTCACCGATCATGACCCCCAGACCCCAAAACAACCCTCCGTTCAAATGTTGATTTATATATATAGATATATCCATATATATATATATATATATATATATATATATATATATATATATATATATATATATATATATATATATATATATATATATATAATATATATATATATATATATATATATATATATATATATATATATATATATATATATATATATATGACTGATACGGTCTGTCATACGATAACGCTCGTATTTATAAATCGATTTTGATGAAACTAATTGTGTGTATTAAGGTCACCAATGTCTCGACCGAGTTCGTTGGCCAGCTGGGTCCGCCATTTTGTATCAAGATGGCGGCCATTTAAAAATTTAAAACTAAAATAAATATACAAAAAAATTAAAAATTAAAAATTATTTTTTAATTGCGTGTTAGGCCTTGATACAAGGATTCCAGAGCATTTTTTGATTTATCTCTATCTTACAAAATGGCTGAGATAGAGCAGTTTGAAATTCTAAGGTGGCTGACATTTTGAAACAAAACAGCACATTAACGCGATTACTCGCAAATTATTTTCTTTCATTGTTGTAATAATTTTCCCAATCATACGCATAAAACTATATATTCATATCCGTTAGCGCCAAAATTGGCGACATTGGCGACAAAATTGGCAAAATTTGTGACATTTGGCGAAATATCGCGAAATTTGGCGACCAAAATAAGTCTTCATAAATGAAGCCAATTTGGCTATTGCTCAATAATTTGACGAATTTCTTATTCAAATTCAGTATTAACGAATCTTTTGTAAACGTTTCTTTGCATTTTAACTTGCTGTTTTCGTGTAACATTAGCTAAAATTTTAAAACGAAGATGTAGGAAAACTACCTTTTCCTCCCGGTACAGGCCGGAAGGACTTTTTAAAAACCTATAGGTTTATTTATTTATTTTTTAAGTTTACAAAAATTAAGCACCAAATTAAGCTAATTTAAATAGTATGCTAATAGCAAAACTTTCTAAAAAGTTGTGATTTTCCTGTGTATTAACAGATTAAATTTGAATCCTCCGATTTTGAGACAGATATATGAATTTTTTTTAAATCCTGGCCACGCATAAAACGAAATAAATAAATACGACTTTATATAAAGACTGCAAACTATGTAATCTTTCAAGGAAAAGTGTTTAATCCGAAACAATTTCAAGAGTTTTCTAACTGAATATCATATTAAACATGCAGTAAGCAATAAGATAATCCTTATATGAGACAATAAGTATATGTTTGGGATGTGATCATCTTTTAGGGAGTTAAAATATGAATATATTTTGTACATGAAAGGAAATACTATTCAAATAGGAAATGATTACACTACGTTAAAGAAAATTAAAAATCCAAACTATTATCAGGAAAGCAATAATAAAAAATACCGATACATTCTATTCTAAATGTTTGCATTAAGCTTAATTGTATTTATGGTTTAATCCGAAACAATTTCAAGAGATTTCTAACTGAATATCGTATTAAACATGCAGTAAGCAATAAGATAATCTTTATATGAGACAATAATTGTATGTGTGGAATGCGATCATCTTTTAGGGAGTTAAAATATGAATATATTTTATACATGAAAGGAAATACTATTCAAATAGGAAATAATTACACTACGTTAAAGAATGTTAAAAATCCAAACTATTATCAGGAAAGCAATAATAAAAGATACCGATACATTCTATTCTAAATGTTTACATTAAGCTTAATTGTATTTATGGTTTAATTCGTTTCATTTCTAATGCTTATTAAAATGCGATATCATATTTATTAGCCTGGCCTACTAATAATTGTAAGATGGTAATCGAGAATTGTAACACCCCCCCCCCCCGTCTCAAGTGGATCGTACCATTTATTATTACAAAATACAGTGTGGCCAAAAAATAATCTATCTTAAAGATTAATAGAAAATAAGTATAAAAGTAAAACTAGTTTAAAAAAATACTCTTTTAAATACTCTTTGATAAGCATTCAGTGTTTATCTTAAAAAATTACGCCTGATTTCATGACTGTAATTCATGTAGTTACGAAGCATTTCCGCTACAATAATTTGGCGTGAGCCCCGATTACTGAAAATTCACCGCTTTGAATTATGCTTTATTGAAAGCGTGAACGAGTGAATTTATTAGAAACAATATCATTTTTGCTTTGTTTCTCTTTTAAGATATGTGCAACAGGAAAGAAAAATAAAAGAGCATTATTTATAATACCTATTCAGGATTTCTAAATTGTTTTCTCAACGTATAATCATAATTTAATTAATATTAAACTATTAATTGATAAAAATGTATTTTGTTAAAAGTATATTACTCTTTATTTTTTATTTATATTTTCTACATTTTAGTGTTTAAAATATTTCGTTGTTGTAGTTTCACAGCCAGTTGGCTTATTTTGGTGGCAGTGGTTTAATGCATAATTAACTTTATTGTTGTTGTAACACGTAAACAGGGTAACCATAAAGATTATTTGGCGATTTATCACCTGTGGTCGGCCAACGGGAAGATACCTTAAAACTAATTTATTAATTTATAATTAAATTATAACAATATTAAAATGTTGTATTGCCAACGGAAACACACGTGTGTACATAATTTTTATAATGCTAGCATATGGGAAGCGAGTGAAAAATCGATTACAAAATTCCAAATTTTACATACAAAAACATGTGAAGTTAAGTAAAAGGATGTAAAAACAGGAAAATAGGCTGAAGGTAGCAAAATGCTTATTTTTTGTAGTAAGTGGCACACAAAATAGATTAAAGGGATGAGTGAGGGGTTGGCATCTCTAAAAACTCAACTCGATGAAGTATTTTCCTAAAAAACATTTATTTGAGTATTGCTACCCGAAGAGCACTGCTATTATTTTGCAGCATTTTGTGATATTTCCGTATCTTTAATTCGATATGGGCCAACCTAAGACCCCGCGAAGAAATCTGAAAATGTTAAATAAAGTGAACCATATTAGTGAATACTTGGAGACTAAGATAAGAAATCCTAGAGGAAAATTCGAAACGTAGCAAATTTTTGACAAATTCAAAATGATTCTTTTAGTAATAACAGAGCAAATACGAGAATAGGTCCATTGTTTTCAGCCTTTTACGGTATCGCTATATGGTGATTCCTGTCTTAACATCTTCATTTTTCTGTAGAATCTATCATTATAAAAAGCTGTTAATGATGTCTTATTAACTTTTAATGGTAGCATCAATACACCATGCAATAATCAAAAATACTTTCGCATAACTATTTCACGAAAATACAAATAGTTACATTATAATTATTATTTTATTTAATCGGCCAGTGTTAACATCAGGGATATTTGAATAGCTTAGCTGCAATCATCGTTCTAATTGACTAGTCTCTAATTCTAATCAATCTGTTAAGTAGAATCCCCAAATCATGGTCCAAATATTTCATTTTTTCTGTTAAACTGGATGCTAATTCATTAGATAAATAGGAGCAAGCTGTTAAATTTCGAAACAGACAGAAACTTTTATGAAACTCCTATACTACGTATTAAATTTATAATGCGCTGTTTAATAAAGTAATATATATATATATATATATATATATACGCATTCATACAGTATATATACAGTAGTTATATTTATGTAGTTCGTGCTCTATATATGTCTTCAGCTAACCGAGAAATCCAACTTTTTGCAAAGAGCCAGGATAATTGAAGAATCATCTGCCTTTTTCCAATCAGCCTGATATTTTTCAGGTTTATTGCAAAAAGCCGTATTTCGGTAGGCTAATTGGAAATTGACCATTTATTTCTCAACCAGCCTGTTTTTTTTTCCAGGTTTATTTCAATGAGCCTATGCAGTTTTAGGCTAATTATAAAAAGGACCAGCTGTTTGTCCACTCAAAATAATTTCATCCAGGCTTGTTCCCGTACGTCCAAGGCAAAAAATGCTTATGCATAATTTTAACATAAAAAATAAGAGCAGGAACTTAAAATGTTTATAAAAAAATACATAAAAAACTGTCTTATTAACAGATTTGATTAACGTACCTCAGTGTCTAAGGTTAGTGAATGCTTCATTTATATTTTAAGGGTATATTTTTACCAAATACCTCATGAAGAAGGAATGAGAAAGGGCAAGAGAAGGAATGATTCAACGTTAGTGGCCATTGATTAATTACGTCACACTGTAAGAGAGGGCTAACATATGAAAACAATTAATTAGGCGTTATTTGCAAGAAACATATTAAAGTTCATTATCCAAGTAGTTATAAATGCCTTGAATTTCAAAGCCTGAAGTCAAAACACGCAAGATCTTGGTGGTTATATAGTACTCATAAAAGGAGGTAATAGGTCGTAAATTAAAAAAAAAAATGTAAATTAATAGCTGCAGAAATTGTGAAGCCACAACAAAGGGGAGAGTGTAACAACCTGTGACACAGTGGGAGAAAGGTGTAAAACAACGCACGAAATTTGCGTGATGTAATTAATGTGGCATGATATGAATAACCCCTTGCACAGATGTCATTGGTTTAATAATTTATAAGTATATTAGCAAAATAAATAATTCAGATAAAATAATTTCTTTTTTTTTTTCAAAAAAAATTCTGTAGATTCATAAAAAAATATGAAAAGAAGACGAAGAAAAAAAAATAATGATAGTAATAAAAAAATAATGAATAATGTAAATGAAAAATGATAAATTAGTGAATATCAAATGAATGAATGCAAATAATAATGATTTTTCCAGCTAAAAAGAATAATTTGGTCAATATCCATAAATTTTAAGATGTACATGAGATTTCCATCGATGAATATGCAATTACATTGCAATTTTGTAAGTGTTTGACATTTTTTTTTAAAGAAAGTGCTTTTAATGAAATTATTTAACAATTATTTTACAAAAGAATACTATGAAAAGTTCTTATTCTTTTTAATGACTTTAGCTAAACGTCGCTTTTGTGAGTCTCTCAATTTTATATATTTCTAACAAATTTGTTAGAGAAATTTTAGATACTCTATCTTTTGTACGAAAATAAACTTATTTCTTATTAGTTTAATTATTCTCAAAATTATTGTAGCAATATTTTATAAAAATAAAATAATCGAAACTTTCAATGGAGAGATCAACAGCTTCAAAACTGATGTATGTAAGTAAAAGGCGTATATTTTTATTATCTTTCAAAATATCTCAATTATTACTGAATTTAAACCTGATTTATTACTCAATAGCCTCATTTTTTGAGTTATGTCACTTAAAAATCCAATATCTTAATCATCTTACAGAATATCTCACTCATAATTAATACAGCCTTTTTGGGGTCTTCTGAAAAATTTCCTGTGTCGCTAAATTTTTGAAATCTTAAGCATCATAGCAATATCATAATTTAAACTATCAGTATTAACATGACTCAGGGTTCAACAAATGCGGTTGCCAAGTCGCAACTGGCGACCAAAATATTTTAATTTGCGATAATGTTTTAGATACCTCTTTTCTTCTCTTACATTTTAGTGGAAATTTGGTAGAAAAAAATAAGTATTTATGACAGAAACCATGTCACATAAAGTGTTTGTAAAAGTCTTATCTAAGATAAAGTGCCATAAAGAAGGCACTTTAAGAATACTCTTCAGTGTTTTGGCTAAGTAATGTCTTTCAAAGTAGTTTTCATTTTTAAAAAATATTTTAGTTAAGAACAAAGTTCTTATGTTTTTCTTTTGATATGCATACGTAGTGCATATTTATAAATTCAAACTGCGTAATATGTATTTCGTTTTTTTTTTTTATTATTATTATTTATATAATTTTGATAAATTTTGTTGAAAAGTTTGGTTTATGTTTTAAGATTATTTTATTAAGTGAATTGAAGAGTAAAGGCAATTCTAGATATGTCATTACTATGATCATGACTATTATTTCTCAATCAGTTCATAAAAAAAAATGAAAATATATGAATAAATTAAAACAAGTTGGAAATTGTACGTTAAACGCGACAAATGAGGTGCGTTCGTACAATAACTAGTTTTACAATGTAAAAAAAAAATCATCGTTTTTATTTAAATTAAATGGATTATATCGTCTGCTATGAACGATATGAGCATGCCATTTTTATTATTATTATTATTATTATTACGTATGCCACGTTTACAGATGCGATTTTTTTTTCGACACCAGACAGCGCAGCGCTTCAAAATTCACCATATAGATCTTGCTTTGCGCATGATTATTTCCATGGTTTAATATTTCTATAACTCACGATGAACGAATATCTTGTGTTTATTTACTTTAATGGATATTGGGATAAATATTGGGCTGTTAACCTAATTCCCACTGACGTTATCTCAGAATCTATATATTTTTTAAAGTAACTCATCTCTCAAACAAACAATTTTTTTGAACGATCTTTCTAAAAATGTAAATTTTATGCAATTTTATTCGAAAAAATAATTTTGAATAAAAATGGCCGCCTGTCATATGAAAAAAGAAATGGTATTTGCTTTCCTCAGTCACATGATTTGCGTTTTTATTATTGTATAGATTACGTATGATAGGACTTAATAGCAAACGAAGAAAACTTTTATTAATATCTTTTTAAGTTTTGATTCGATTTTCATAAAATTTGAAATGACTCGACAAAATTCTGCAATGATTCTATATATTAAATTTCAAACCATTCGGTTGGATAGATTTTGCGCTGTTATATGCGGACGGACGGACAGACAGACGGACAAGACGATGACTATAGGTGCTACGTATTTATATAATTACGAACGCACCTAAAAAGAGAAAAAGCTGACAACGGTGTGTGTGGGTGTGTGATGGCGTGGGGAAGGGGGGGGGGGGATTTTTTTGCTGGCTACCAAAATGTTCACGATTTGTAGATCCCTGAACGTGAAAAATATCTAAATAGACTGAGAGGTTATAATTATTGCTCCACTTCAGTATAATTATTATTCCACTTCATGAATCTTTAAGTAGAATCATTAGATCATGTCCCAAATATTTCATTGTTTTCCCTTCAATTTGAATTCATATTCGATTATGGTGTATCCCGGCATGCTTATTCAGGCAAAACCATTGCTACCATCATAAAGCCTTCATTGTATAAACAGCGTTTCCTAAAACCTCACGAAAAACCGCCTGTGGGAAAATAGTTTCTTTTTAACACGAAGACCGTGATTTTTTGTAGGAAGGAACTGCGACAAAATTATTTCCTGTCGTTCTTTTTTAAGAGGCTTTAGAGTGCAGAACATTAAAAAACATTGAAAGTATTTATTGATAGACTGATTTTTCCTCATATTAAATCTTTTGACGTAACTGGAATTCATCCTTGTGCATTCTTTTACATAATAGCTTAATTGTATGAATTAAAAATCATATTTCCCGGAGAAATTATATTCAAATTAAGTTTTAAATGCAAGATTAATAGTTTTTCTCTGGTTTAGAAATAGAGGAAAGAAAGTAATGTTTAAGTTAAAACATAATACTTGTAACAAATATATAACAATAGCGTAGCAGGAAACAATAATTATTGTTATTATTCAGGAGCAGTTACTATTATCATTTTAGAAAGATTTAAATAATTCTTTTAAATTTACTTCCTATCAGCATAAAATTTGGTAGAATTTAGTTAAAACTAATATTTTAACATAGAAATTAATTTTGTTAAAATAAGCTTTTCATTAAAATTTGTATTCTGTAAAAGCACAAAATAAAATTTTGATATTGAATGTCTTCTCACTTAAACGCAATCAAAGCGACCGATTTAAAATCTCGCATAACCTGAGATCAACGCCTAAATAAGAGATATTTATAGTTCAATTAGTTATACCCACACACCCACCCACCCGCACACACACACACACACACACACACACACACACATATATATATATATATATATATATATATATATATACTGATCCTCTGACGAATCCGTAAGTTATATTCATATTATTTCATAGTCGATTTTCATGTTATTAGGTTTAATTTTGTAGTATAATTTCATTTGAATTTTATACTGTTTTTTTCTTTGTTTTGCATACATATGATTTCGTTTTAACTTTATATATGTATATATATAATAAAACTTTTGTAAATAACAACCACATATATATTATTGAAATTCAAAGATATTATAAATATATATACATGTATATATATATATATATATATATATATATATATATATATATATATATATATATATATATGTGTGTGTGTGTGTGTGTGTGTGTGTGTGTGTGTGTGTTGTGTGTGTGTATATATATGTACGTATGTATTGTGTGTGTTATTGTGTTGTTACAATAGACAACTTTTCTAATAGTTTTACAATTTATTAATGAGGTGTTTACAGTTTACTAATGAGTGAATTTATTAATGAGTACAATTTATTATTAGTGAGTGGTAATGGCTGCATTGAGCCATAGAAAGTTCGACCTCACAGAGTGATTTCCACAAACTCCCTCAGTGAGTTCGGCGCTCTGAGATATCTCAACTATCCGATCTGAACGAGGTATAAGCGTCCAGGTAAAAAAATGTCGTTTTGAAAAAAAAAAAGGGGGGGGGAATCGTTTTAAATTCAAAGTAATTTTATTTAGCGGCATTTATTGGGTTGTTCGGAAAGTTATTTCCGTTTGGGAAAACCAATTCGTACAGGAAAATTTTGCCCGTCAATTATTAGACATCAGATATTGGTCTAAATAACGTCTAGTAATTAAATGATAGAATTTTCCGGTACAAACAACTTTCCCAAACAACGCAATAGTTACAGCAGCATATTTGTCGTTGCAATTTTTGTAAAACTTTAAATTTAAAAAAATCATTTTTGAGCTAAATTCTACATACTATAAACCAGAAATGTCAAACACGTGGCTCACCGACAATTTATCTATGGTTCGCCAAGCCTTTGTCATATTCCCTATATTTGATTGAGTTCGTGTTTGATGCAGAAAAGGCATTTTGCACGAACATACATATTTCCATTGACCATGGCTACAGTGTTGCCAAGTTGGAGATATTTTTATTACAAAATATCTATCACTGTCTCAGAATGCTAGTCTTCGCTTTATTTACTGACAGAAGTTTCGTGATTAAATAAAAAACAGATTACTAGTAAAAAAGTTAGCTGTTTTAATAAAAAAATTCAAAATCTCTCAACACTGCCGTGGCGTTAAAGCTAGTAAACATCAGAAAGTATAGTATATGAAAATGGTGCAAATCATATTAAAATTTTATCTGCAAAAAAACGTGGATGCAAAATAACCAATCGGAAAACTACACAGAGCAGATCTTGATTATGAAAATTTAAACATTTAAAATTTTTTAATAGTATTTTGTATATATACATTGTTGTGTTTGATGTGGAAATTAATATTTTCTTTTGCAGTGATTTACAACTCAATACAAAATAATGTGCCGTATTTACTAGGTATTAAAAATACATAGAAAAATGTTAAATTACATCGCTAGTTAACTACAATTGAATGTTTAACAATATTAAAAAAATAAATTGCTTTTAATTAAAGTCTCAGAGCAACAACACTTTACGCTGGAGGTTCCAGGTTTGAGTCCTGGTCCAGGTCAATGTTTCACTCATGTTAGGTTATTGTATTTAATTGAGTCTGAAATAATATGTTCTTAAATTGCACTTTAAAAAGTAATCAGACGTATTGTTTAGGTGCTTTAATTCTCGTCTTGTTTTGGCGAAGAAAAACAAATCTCTAAAAATGTTACCCTGGCTCTTCACTTAAGGTATTACATAATCGAAAACAAGATTTTGGATTTGAGTTTTTTAATTATTTTCTTTATTTAGGTAAGTAAACATGTCATTATTAATGAGCCCACGCGATCGTTATCTACTTTTTTATTTCTTCTTTTCAGACTATTCGTACTCACGTACATTTTATGATTTTCAAAAATTATGTTACAGCTCTCTACCAGTGTGAATAAATCACAGATTGACAAAAGTCAATTTACAATATTTTTCTATTCAAATAAAAACTGCAATTTTAGTTTGACATTTAGAAATTCTGTTGGAGCTTGAAAGGAATTTAAGAACATATTAATTCAGACGCAATTAAATACAATAACCCAACATGAGTGAAATTTCAACCAGGGTAGCTCAGTGGTCAGAGCAACAACACTTTACGCTATGGAGGTTCCAGGTTTGAGTACTGGCCCAAGTCAATGTTTCACTCATGTTAGGTTATTGTATTTAATTGTGTCTGAATTAAGATGTTCTTAAAATGCACTTTAAAAAGTAATGAGACGTATTGTTTAGGTGCTTAAATTTAAAAAGAATGTTTTCACAAATATCTAGAAAACTCACAATATCTAGAAAAACTTCTAAAAGATAAATTATTAGATTTAAAACTGATATTTCATAAAAAAAATAATTAGAAAAATGGGTGTATTTATGAAGACTATTAAAGATAATGTATCTGATTAAAAAAAAAAAAAGAACTATTGCATTCAATCGCACGCAAGTCAAAATCATTCCCTGCGAAGTAAACGAAATGATGTCTAAAGCACTTAAAGAAATTTGAAAATATTAGAAGCAAAACTATGTAAGTGCTATTGAAAAGTTTCATGATATAGCCAGAAATTTCAATAATCAAATGCGAAATCTATAATTTTAATATTTGTTGTTTATAGCATTGAAATTTATAAAAATGAAGATACACAAAATTCCACTCAATTGACGGTTTTTATTCGCAGACATAATGTGTACTTAAAAATAAAGGAGGAGCTTCTCTGGAAACTATCCTGTGCTCGATATAACCCCCACAGCCGAAATTTTTGTCTCAATCACGGTTCGTACGCTTTTAACACAATTTTTAATAGAATATTTCGACTTATTTAAATGCAAAAAACTATTAAAAATCCTAAAATTAAACGAGGCGTCTACAATTTCTGCTATTTAAATATTAAATAGAAAATTTCTATATAAAAATTGTAGTAAAAGGGTACAAACCCTGTCAATTATGAAACTTTTGACTTAATGAAGTTTGTAGTTTAAAAAGTTATGTTTATATTGTAAATAGTAGTGCTCCTGCAACGATTGGTTTTATAAAGATAAACAATTTCTAAATTAACAGAAAAGTGAAATATCGGAGCAATACACTCAATAATACAGTTTTTTTTATGATTTTGATTGCGATTTAAAATTGTAATTGTCAGATATGTGTTTTTACCAATGTTCGGAAGCGCACTTCTGTACGACTATTTCCAATTTTACTGAACAATAAAAGTTCGTAAACATAAACTGCTAAACAGGTTTGAAACATTAAGGGACTTTTCAGTTGAAGACAACTTTACACCCAGCCTATAATATTCATATATTTTACATAAATATTCTTTTTAAATTTTTCCGGTGGGAATTTTTTCGGTAGGTAACTTTAAACTTTTGCATTTTTTTTTCTTAATGAAGTTGTATTTTGTATCTAGAAATTGTATACAACGGTTAATTTGGCCCTCCCAGCCTATAATATTGATATATTTTACATAAATATTCTTTTTAAATTTTTCCGGTGGGAATTTTTTCGGTAGGTAACTTTAAACTTTTGCATTTTTTTTCCTTAATGAAGTTGTATTTTGTATCTAGAAATTGTATACAACGGTTAATTTGGCCCTCCGGGGTTAACGGGTTTGACATACTTTCAGCATACAAATTTAGTAAAAACACCCAGCCTATAATATTGATATATTTTACATAAATATTCTTTTTAAATTTTTCCGGTGGGAATTTTTTCGGTAGGTAACTTTAAACTTTTGCATTTTTTTTTCTTAATGAAGTTGTATTTTGTATCTAGAAATTGTATACAACGGTTAATTTGGCCCTCCGGGGTTAACGGGTTTGACATACTTGCTAAACTATCAGAATTTTTTTTTTTTAAATCATTGTTTAGAAATTTTCAAACCTGTACCCTCTTTCCCGCTCTTAAAACCGTACGTAATAGCGAGCCACACGTGAGCGAGAAATTTTTATAATTCCATTATTTATCTGTATATACCTTAAAGAAGACAGAACAAATATATTTAGAACATAATAATATTCTTAAATTAAATACCTAAAACTATTTTTAAGAAACATAACAATAACAAAGCAGGAAGCTATAATTATTATCTTTATTCAAAAGCACTTACCATTATTATTTAAGGAAGATTTAAATATTATTTGTAACTTTGTTTCCTTTCAGCATACAAATTTAGTAATATTTAGTTCAAAATTATATTTTACCAGCGAAATTAATTTTGTTAAAAACAGGCTTTACTTTAAAATTTGTAAAGCTTGTGAAAAAGCAAATTCCAATCAAAGCGATCTATTTAAAACCATGCATAATGTACTCACTGAACTTAGAGGTGATTATAGTTTATTTATTTATGTGCATATACTTTAAAAGAAACGAAATGAATATTTTTATCAAATAATAATACATAAAATTCTTGGATTTCCTACTTAGTTTGTTCCTGAAATGTGTACAAAATGTAAAATGTATGAAAGTCGAAGACGGTCAGTAAATTTCCATTAGACGAAACTTTTGTTTCATTAGACATTATTTGTTTTGACCAAATAATTCTTATTATATTTTCATGTTAAAAGATTTAATAAAGATAACAAATTTAAAGATAATTTATAAAACCAATCTAATGTAGAAAGCACGGCGATAGATTATTGATCCGTGTAATTGAAATTTATTTAATCTATACTAATATTATAAAGAAGAATTATTTGTTTGTTTGTAAGTAGTAACCGCTGGAACTAACGAACGGATTTCAAAAATTCTTTGGTATAATAATGGCGACAGTCTCTGCTTAGAATTAGCTACCTTTCATACAAATTGACATTTACCAACTAAGTGAAAAAGTGTCTAGGCCGGGAGTCGAACCCAAGATCGTTGACTTAAATTACCAACGCTCTGACTAGTGAGATACCTGGTTAGACAACCAGCCGACACAATTCACCCAGACAACCTTATTGTCAATAGAATCTGGTCTGTCATGTAGACAGCTCAACAGAATACATCACAGGTAATGGAACTCCATTAAAGGATGGATACTTAGATACGTATAGTAATTTGAAATAACATTTATTTTGGAACTGTAGCTACTTAAGCTTAAGTGACTCGATGAAATTAGAAAATTCTAATGTGAGTTAGATTAACTTTATGTTTGTTTGTATGTTTGTCTGTATATTCTTCCTTAATGTATTGATGTTTTACCAATCATACTGATTAGTAAATTTATCATAGAAGATGACATTTTCCAACTGAGTGCAAGTGCCTTTTATTTCTGTATACATGCCTCCAAGAGGATTAAACAGAGAAATATTCTAAAATTACTTCAAATTTTTAACTATACCATGATTTTTAATTCAATAATAATAAGGAAATTTTATTTAATATAAGACAAGTACTATTGCGGTGCTTGGTACATTTAGACAAGCTCTTTCAAAATAAATTTGTCATTGAAATGGCTTTATATTCTCAAAAAATAATTTGTGCAAAGTGTGTCCACGGAACGCATTCTGTGTAGCCACAAAATTTAATTCAGTTTCTATCTTTCATAACTGTGTTAGAAATAATAGTTTATTAACTAATAATTAGGAACCCAAACTTCTCATCGTCATTGTTTTTTATGCACAAAACAGAATGCATGCAATCAAAATAATTGACATTACTTTAAACATTTTTATGACAAAAACCAAAATAAGTAATTAACTAATGAAATAATCAATAAATATTATGTTTTACAAATGCAGAACACACTAATCCGATTAAACAAACAAGAAAGGATCAACACATCAAGATTTGATCGGTCACCTTCCCTAAACATCCATACATTAAGGAAGAATATACAGACAAACATATAAACAAACAAAACGTTAATCTAACTCACATTAGAATTTTCTAATTTCATCGAGTCACTCAAGCTTAAGTAGCTTCAGTTCCAAAATAAAAGTTATTTCTAATTACTTTCGCTTTAGTAGATTATCTTTTGCTAATCCTCATTAGGAATTACTTCAAGTAAGCTTCAAATAATTCAGTTTTGTATCACACGCACATAAATTATTTGAGAAGAATTTCCTTTTTTCCAATTTGTAAATAAATTATAAATAACCCCCTTTTTTAAGCATTTCGATTCATTTATTAATCATTCATTTTCATATAATGCTCATTTTCATAAACTATTTAAGATAACTTTCCTGGGATGTCACCACGAGTATATTTGTGGTTTTTCAATCTAAACTTACCGGAAATTTCGAAAGAAGAATTTTTATTTTGTGTAATCACGAAATGTCTGTAATTAAATAAAGTAAATATTGCTATTAGTATTTTCTGGTATGAATTCGAACTTTCTAAATAAAATAAGATTCCGGTAATTTTAACCGGGCAGTGAACGTGTTAAGGTTTCAAAGAGATACATTTCTGATTTATGCAGGACATTATTACACCATTTATAAATAATGCGTCATGCATATTTAAAGTTTAATACAAATCTATAGGAAAGGCATTAAAAATTCTATACGATGATATTAAGCTTGAATTATTGATACCTTCCTGCTCCAAAATAAAAATTGGTAAACTGTTTTTTTTTTTTATCTTAGATTACTTCTTACTTTAAAAATAAATTCAGAAACAAGTATGCATCAAGTTTCAGATAAAATAATTGTATTTAAATCTTAAGTAAATTTTATTCACAATGTATCTAATAAATATTTAATCTGTATCGATGCATTTTAATAAATTCCTACAAAAATGTACTACATCAAATTCTGTACATAATTAGAAAATAAATTGTTTTGCAATTTTTTTATATTTTATAATTAGTTTATATATTTTAATAGTTCTATTTTCCTAACTACTGTAATTTGAATATAAATATATTTACATGTAAAATTTAACAAAATATGTTTTATGCTAGCCAAAATTTTAAATGACCTCATAAACTTCGATCTAAATATGCCATTGCACATTTATGAATGCTTTTTAAAATATACTATTAATGTAGAGGTTAGTAATTTTTCTATTTTATAATAATATTTATATTAAATATCCTTTTTTTTCACATTCATAATAATCTAAAACAGATTTTAAAAAATAAAACATACTATTTTTTTATTTAAATTGGTAATTAATTAATACATTACACTTTTTCTAACACATTCTTTTTATACGCAGAGTAACTAAAGGGATTATAAGGAATCATTTTTTAAATATTATGTGATAAATTATAGCTTAAAATGTCCTTTCCTGTTGCTGTGCTAATCGTAGGAGAACACACACATTTTCTTTCTTTATTTTTAGGGATCCATACTAAAAGAGTAAAAAAGGAACCATTATAAGATCACTCCCGTGTCTGTCTGTTCGTCTGTCAGAGCCCTTTTTCTCGTAAACTATGGCACGTGGAAAGTTCAAACTTGGGAAAGTTATAAAGCCTTTTTAGTCACATATTTTCAGATTATTAGCCATTCACAAATACGTTTAGGAAAAATTTAGGGGATAATTAAGTTACTTGTAAAAAATAAAGTTTTCTTTTTGTATATCATGTGGGGTATCATGTAAAAGATCTCGTAATATCGAACTAAAGAATATATTTGTTTTAATTTTAGGTAGTATATTTTCAGAGATATCGTCGAAAATGCACTGCAAAAATATGTCCCCCCACCCTTCTATTTCCGAATCTACTGAAACTAAAATTACGAAAACATTAGGGGTAGTAGGGATTTATTTAAACACGTGCTAGAGTTTCGTTCGGAAAGAGGTGTTCTGTTTTCGTTAGGAACAGAGTGTGCCCCCTGGCGTTGGAAAGTGGAACAAAAAGATTTTGCATTTAATATTGGTCCGATTCAAACAAAATCTTTTCTAACATTCTCCCCAGGTCTTCCAGGTACTAAATAAACTTCGGTATGTTTTTTTCAGCCCTTGGTTACCACCATTTTTGGATATTAATCCCCAGGAGTGGGATTTATTTTCTCGGGTTCTATGGGCCGGATTTCAATGGAAATAGGTTCACTCCCTGGCGGTGGAAAATGGAACTAAAAGATTTTGCAATTCGTACGCAGCACGCCTGCTATACGGTGCCGAGGGCAGCAGGAACACGTGTCGGAGGTTCCTTTAGAACAGAATGTGCCCCTGGCGGTGGAATTAAAAACTTTTCCGTTGTATGTGCCAAAAATGACTATTTTTATCAAAACCGCAAAAGAAAATTACTTATTTAATAATCCTAGACAACGAAATATTCCCATTTTCACTCATCCTCGAATATTATGAAAACTACTAGAGGTATCGATTCAACACTCACAGTATATGCATATTTTATTTTTCTCGTTCCGAAAATACAAATTTTGGGAAAATAGGACGGTAACTTTTTAAAATTTTGCCCCAAAACTGACCCATTTTGAATCTATTGACCCAGACATTTAAGGGGGTCGTATTGAATTCATTTCTCTTTCAAGGTCCGTCTCTCTATTTACTATCTGACAGACGAAAAGGGTTACAAGAAGTTTTATGCAGCGATTTTTACAGTGTTTTCGTGTTTCGTAGTATTTTTTGACGGTACTAGGCCACGCCGGGCAGATCAGATAGTGGATAATAAATTGTAATATTTTGTTTGCTTTAGTAAAATTTTCGCTTACAAGTATTAATTTAAAAAATTCGTCATTTATTCGTCTACATAATACCTTTTTGAAATCAAAATACAATGCAGAAAGAGAAAATTAAAATGTTAATTGCGTCGTAAAGTTTTAAAATGTTAGGTATCATCCAGTTTTAAATCTTTAAATTTGCAAATTACACATTGACATCTCGTCACTCTGATACATTATTACCATTCTGATAAATTATCGTTATTATTATTATTATTATTATTATTGTTGTTGTTGTTGTTGTTGTTACAACATTATACATATACATTCACATATGTAAACCTGTGTGAATAAAACTGCATGAGCAATTTTTAAAGATTAAAATCATTGAAAATTGAATTTTAAATAACTACTTCAGAAATCGAAATTCAATTCATTACTACAATAATTACTATCACAGTAGCAAATATATGAATTTAAAACTGATATTTTTTAATCTATGTCATTTCTCATCCTAAAAAAAAAATCAGCTTTTTAGATAAATGATGAATGTGAGAGGGACGGAAATTTCAATCTTTGGATTAAAAATAATAATAGAGAGAAAATGACAGAAACAAGTTGGAGTTCACACTTGAGTTAATCAAGCACTGATGCATGTAATTTTACAGAGAAAGCAACAATAAATGATTATCTTAGTTATACTAGCGCCATCTTATAGTAGAAATATGAAACTTTTAAGTTTGGTTTTCATTAACAAAGCTTGATTTAACGCGGTAAAAGGCCTAAAACATTAGCACGATACATTCGTACATGTACCCAGAAAAAGGAATTGATTAAAACAACAAAATATGTTTTGTTGAGTACATTTCGGTTGTTTTAGCAAAAATTTTTGTTGAAGTAAAAAAATTGGTTTTGTTGCTTGGACCAAAAAAATATTGTTAACACTCTGACAAAATTTTAACAAAATTTCATCAATTTTACTTGAATTAACAAAATCTGTTTTTTTAATTTTAGAATAATTTTGTAATTCCGGCAAAATTTTGTTGTTTTTGCAAAATTTAAATTGTTGTAAAGTGGCCATAACTCTCTCACGCAACTTGATTTATTTGACTTATATAGCTATATAATTAAAGGATTAGCATAATTTTTGGATAATTAAAACTTTATTTTCATTGGGCCCGACCAAGGTAGTTTTAAAAATTCCCCTGTCCCATTTATTACTTTGTTCTATCTTTACAAGAAGAAAGTACTGGAATCATGAAAATTTTCGACTTCCTGTTTCCGACGGATTTTAGAAGATCCTGAACACGATTTGACTGTTTGTAGAAAACGACTGTCAATGACTCTATCTGTCTGTAAGTAACAAAAATTTTGCGGGCGCTCTATCTCAAGAACTAATTCAAAGAATTTAATAAAACTTTATATTCAGTTACTTCCTGGTATAAATTGTTGCTGATTAGTTTTTAGTGTAAATCGCGCAACAGGTGGCGCTGCTATGTTGCATTTTTCGAGATTTCTGCAATAGCTCTATCTCATTTTCAGCAGTGAATTACGCCTATAATCTTTGAATAATAACCAATGAATTTTTATCCTGCTTTTTGCAGTCGTAATTCACTGCTGAAAATGAATTAAAAATTAACTATATGTTGCCGTATGCTGGGGTTTGTATTGTCGTCTCATATTTGCCACAGAAATTTGCGTGCTCCTGGTGAAATTTCCCTTTTGTGCTGCGGTTGCAGCCATTCCGACATATATAAGAGTGAGAAATGCCGATCTCAGATATTGTTCCTTGTGCTACGTGGTAGAGCCTCAGAGCGCTGTTTTGAGGACCCGAGATCGACTCCCGGCTTGCGCAATTTTCACTCTCTCGGTTTGCGCTTGAAAAACAGCAGGATAAAATTCACTTGTTGATATTCAAGGTTTACGGGCGTAATTCACTATTAAAAAATAGTTAAAATTGCATATTTAGATTGGTTCATTTAACAAAAGTTTTTGTAGTATAAACAAAACAAGTTTGTAATATAACATATTTTATTATTTAAACAAGCAAAATATATCTTGTTGAAAAAAGAAAATGGATAGTTAAAATAATACATAGCATATATCTATGTAACAAAAATAATTTTGTTAATTCAAGTAAAATTGAACCATTTTACTTGAATTAACAAAACATTTTTTTGCTGACGATACAAATTTTTTTTTTGGAATTGCAAAAAAAATCATTAATATATTTTTTTTTGTTGATTCAAACAAAATTTCCATTGACCCACATTTAAACGAAAAGTGTTTTTGGGTCAACCAAATTTTTGTTGATTCAACAAAACTTTTTTCTGTGTGTGTGTTCTAAACGTGAGGTTGAGGCATCTTGAGACATATTTTGATTAATATTTTTTGTACGTTTTAATTTTAGCTAAATTGTTACACAATGACTGTTACGTATTTCTTAATCTTTTGGTTTGTTAAAAAAATAAGTAACTTAAATATGTGCTTTAGAAAAATATTAATTAAAATAGATATATGTACACGTGGCACACTGGCGAAATTTCGCAAAAGGCTGGCCAAAACCCAAAAATAAAAATTGCACAATTTTGATTAATTGCAGATTAATATGCTTAGGATTAGATCATCATTATGGATAAATGCATAACAGTTTGTTTTAGGTATTAAGCTGTTGATGTTGAATATTTTGAAAAAACCTTTTTTACAGTTTTAAATTAATACGCCATTTCTCCAGGACACCGCTCGTAAATACCAATGGCATTTTAAAACAAGCAATTACTTAAAATAGATGAGGAATGTGTCAGGTACAACCTACCTTTAACTCCATAATTTAACTCTATTCATCAAAATTTTACTACTATGCCACTACCTATAATCAGAATAATTTTTTTCCTGGATTTGGCTATTTCGCTATGATTGTATAAGATAAAGCAATAAACCTTGAAGGTACTCGCTTTCTGCATCAAATTTTGAAATCATCTCATTTATTAATATATAAAACACATTGTGAATAAGCTGTGGTGTTTTCCAATAATGGAGTGTTGACTATGACAGTGTGCATTTCATCTTTGTGATTCACGAATTACTGAAACAGTTCAACGCCGTAAGTTGCAGTACATTTGAATTTCTTAAGTATCAGTCATAAAAAATAGTAATTAAATTAAATTAAATTAAAAAATATCATGCGTAATAAAATGGCCATTTTAAAAACTTATGCTATTGTGGTCACATCATATTAAAATTTCATAACAATTGTAGTCATATTTTGTAAGTAATACATACAAGCTATTTTAAATGTAATGCATGTTTCAGCTTATCTTACCACGGTTCATTCGAGCACATTCATATCTATATGGTATATAAGTAAGTACTCAGATAGAATTTAACAAATAAATAGATATAAGAATTTCTTTAGACTCACAAGGGAATAAAAATATAAGTGTTAATTTTTTTTAAATTAAACAGTAAATGTAAATAAGATAACCACTTCTAAAATTCAACCTTCCTTAATTTCAAAGTCTTTAATTAAAGATTAAAATTGGTGATTTGGCTAGAATACAATCCCACTTTCCCATTCGGAAAATGCATATAAAACTTCACTTCTATATTTCAAAACTAATTAGACTCCATGAGACGATAGTAATCTCCATTCGAGAAATCAAAGTCAACACTCCAGCACCGGAAAACAACACAGCTTGACTAGAATGATATCGAATAGAAATTCAACTCAATCACGCTCAAAAACACTACAACCCATTTAAAAGAAACAGATTAGTTTGTGTCACAGATCTAAGTACTAATCTAAACACTCGCCTATCTAGATGTTAGCAATGAAGGGGCACATTCTAAGATGACTTTTATAGTCAGAGTAATGAACGTCTCAGTCACAATCCAACAAATATCTGAGTAAAATAGTCATTTAGTAATACAAACAAATGATATCACAAGACAATATTCATAACTTAGTGTTAAAATTTTATGTCCTTTTCTTTGTGCTCACATTCGCAATGGACTTTTACAGTCAGAGTAAGGAACATCCCAGTCACAAGCTAAAAAATTGCGGAGTATAACAGTCATTCAATAATACAAACAATTGATATCACAAGACAATAGTTATAACTTAAACTTTTGTATCACTTTCGTTGGACTCGTTTTCGCTGAGCACTTTTATAGCTAGAGTAACGAACGTCACAGTCCCCATTTAACATGTTGTTGAGAAAAACACTCATTCAGCGATACATACAAATGATATCACAAGACAATGTTTATAAAATAGTATTAAAATTTTTGTGTCACTTTCATTGGACTCGCATTCGCAGAGGACATTTATAGTCAGAGTAACGAGCGTTTCAGTCACAATCTATCAAATTGTTGAGTAAAACAATACAATAATTCAGTAATGCAAACAATTTAATAGAATTAAGTTGGGGATCTTGCCTGCTATCCTTCATTATTTCAAACTTTTATAGTTGCATTTATTCGAGTAATTTCAAGTTCTTTGTACATCCTCAAGTTCAGCTTTAAATGTTTTATCCCTTTCTCAGCAACCCCTCACATCACATTAAAAATAAATTCAATTCACCAAGGTATTCAGAATACTGTTTTACAGTTTAAAACATGTTTTAATGCAGAAATATATGCCAGGAACAGAAAATGTAGAATCGGATGTAAATTTGATCAGGAATTTATTAACGCTATATTTAAGATAACATGAATGTTATAATGATATTTTTCAACGTAACTTTGTAAATTTTAGGAATTAAAAATATTTGTTTCACTTTAAATAAGCAGTCCTTTTATTTTCCATTGTTTAGAATGAGGATATTTTCTAAAATCTAGAGAAAGTAAATGTGTCTTTTTCAATATAATTGGTGTCTAGTATGAATTATGCTTAGTAATTATTTAGAAATTTGTATGTTTGCGAAGCAATTTTTTTCTTTATATCAAACTTTAGTATGAAAGATATTTTTGGTGCTGTTTACATGCTATTAACTTTTTTCTATTATTATTTGCTATGCGACTATGAGAAGTATACTATAAGTTTGCGATTAAAGAAAAATACTTCATAAATATTTGAGGTTGATTATAAAAGATATTAAAAAGTTTAATCAATGCAAATAGAATGTTTTTCCTTCTTTTGTAACAAATAAAATCAATAATTGATTAATTCTAAACTAATAGCCTTTGTTGATAATGATTTTTATTAACGAAGTAAATATACACAATATAAAAAGAAAGAAAGAGAAACAGCTTGCAATTTTTTAATATAGTTTAAAGCGTAGCAGTTTAAATTAAATTACAATTTCATAATGTATATTGTGCTCCTCTCTGTGGATTTTTGTAATATTAAATCTACAGATCAATGTCCTAGTAATACAATTTTCAAAGTAATTCTTTCGTGGGAAAAACCAAGTTTTCAATTTCCAGCTGAAGTCGAAATGCACCGTATTCTTTTATTTTAATTTATAAAAAATTGAAATTAATATCACTGCAAGAGTAGTAAAAAATTTATTTCATTTATATATATTTTTTTTTCATATTTATTTTCCTTTATTGCCTTTATTTCAAACAGCCTTAATATATATATATATATATATATATATATATATATATATATATATATATATATATATATATATATATATATATATATATATTGCAAATCGATGTGTTAAATCGTATAAATAATTATTTAAGAACAATTAATCAAAATAAAGAGCAGAATACGTTATATTTCTTGGGAAATTCATGACAGGTTCATGAAAATGACAACACATTTAGGAATTAACAGATGTGATTTATTTCAAGGATGTGACTTTTTGGATGTGACTTTTTTTTTTTAAATAAATGAGTTATACTGCAATATAAATAAATAAATAAATAAAATGTTCAACATTATTAAAGGCTTTTTTGTAATTGAGACAACGTTTTTTTTATTATTATAAGAAGTACATATAGAATTTAAAAAAAAACTGTTGATTGAAAATTAGCTATAATTCTAACTGAAAATGTATCTTATACTTATGGTCTTAAAAAAGGTGTATTTACATTCAACAATAGGTAAGAAATATATTGTACATTAAAGGATATGAATTTTTTTTATTTTAATAAATATTTTCTTGTTATACTAATTTATATTATTGTAAATTATGCATAATATTTCAACTTTAATTTGATAATTATGAAACTATTTATTAATTTCAAATAAATAATTAACTTCTTAAAAATTACAAAAAATTAAATTCAGTTTATTAAAACATAAAGGAAAAACAAGTTGTAAAGTAAATATTTTAATCGGCAGCAAAATTTATGTTTCGATAGTTTTAATGATAATTATCATACAACTTTTTTAATAAGGTAAATAAATACTGATTCCAATAGAGATTAAATTACCATATTTTAAAACTGTATTTATGGTGCGTATTGCAGATGTATTTGTATTTATTTATTAATATGCTGCATCTCTATATTGTAATATTTTCATTTAAATTAAATAAAAGAAAACTATAGCTTAGTTGAACTATCATAAATAAATGTATAAGTAAATAAATTATTTATAGCAAAAATTAATTATCCAAAAGTGTAAAAAAAATTATTAAAAAAATTAACTTTTCTAACAGTAAAAAATTTTTATTCTCTCAAATAATATGACTAATTTTCTTCTTCCTTTTCTTCTTTAGGAGTATCCACTAAATACTGGATTTCCTTTAATGAAAACACCTTATTCAGGAATATTCGTCTCCATTCTTTTCTGTCAAAAATATTCTCCTGAGATGTAACAATTGAACGTTTCATCTTTGGTGTTCTTCCAGGCCTTCCTTTCTTTTATACACGTTGGTCTGGCTGTAGGATTCTAGTCCATAAGTCACAAAAGATGGGACACAGTGTACCATCGCTTCAAATTGTGCTTATTTTACATTGTTTTAATTTCATATTAGTACTCATAAATGACAGCATAATTATATATATTTTCAGCCTTAAATCTTATGGTCAAAACATAATTTTTTTATTTTAGAAGAATCTGGTTGTTTTTATTTATAACAGTAATTTTTTTCTTCTTTAGAAGTTTAGATTTTGGACAAGTAAAGATTAGAAGTATAGCAGAAAACACAATTGAAGTTCAAAGAAAAAGCACTCATTTATTGGTAAATTTATGCAAAATTTCGGTTTTATATCAAATCAAATATTTTGCAACGTTTTCTTATTCTATGCCTACATGGGGTACATTGGACCACCTCAAAAAGGGGCACAATGGGGCACTCTTTTATTCTAATTTAATTGTGAAATTTTCATTAGGAAAACATAAGCGGTTACAACTGTATTACCCCTTTTCGCTTAATATTAAAAGTGTAGTTCAGAAAAACTTCTCGTGTATTTGGCAGTGAAATATTTAAAAAAATAATAATAACTGTTGTTCAGCGTAATTTTAATAACTTGAAGAATATGACTACTAATTCATATTAAATGGAGAAAAATTATTTAGAAAATTATTTCCTTCTTTCTATATTTCTTCTTTTGTAAGAACTTAATAATTATACATTTAAACCAAAAATAGCTAAGTCTAACAGTGTATTTGTTTTATAGTAACTAATAGAGATTCACTGCCCGGGCAATATAGCGGGAGTCATCGCATCTTATCTAAGCAATAGAAGTATATTTATAAACTGGGGCTCTGGGTCCACAGAACACCAATTGCAGAAAGCTTGTCCTCAGGGCTCCTGCCTTGGCCCAATCCTTTGGCTAATAATTGCAAATATATTTTTAGTAGAGTTATAAAAATTGGGATTCGTCCTGTATGCCTTCGCCGATGACTTCAGCTTTGTACTCTCGGGCCGCAGGCGTTTGGACCTGGAAAACTCGGCAGCTCGAGCTCTCCCGGTCTTTTCTGTAACTGAAGTCCGCAGGATCTTGCAAAGAAAATTATTCTTAAAATGACCTTATTGAAATATTGTTTAACTCTTGCTAAATAATTTCATTTAAAATTAAATATATACGTAAAATTTTGATATATATATTTATGCATATAGTGTCATTTGCACAAAAATTCTTTTAAGTATTTTTACGCGTGTAAAGCCAATCAATTGTTTTGTACTGTGTATTCAAAAGTAGAGCTAAACATTTCCAATAAAGCTCTTTGACATTTAAATCTTTACCAGCTAGGAAGACCGAGCTACGCTCTGTTAAAATTAGCTTTGTGCTCGACTAAGCCTTGTGTTGAATATAACAATAAATTCAGTGCAGACTGCTCTGAACTATCAGAATCGTGCTTTCTGTTGTATTGTAAATTATTGGTTGAATCATCTATCTAGGCTATTGGGAATTTCTTGAAAATTCCTACAGTCCTGAAAACTAATTTAAACCATTTTTTCACCAAAAGTTGTCAAAATTTAGACAATATCGCTAAAATAGGCGACATTATTTCATTTGGCCCCAAGCATATGTTTTGGTATTGGTAATCTTGAAAGTCAATTTTTCCGCCAAATTTCGCCAATGTTGCCAACTTTGTGACTTCCTGTACTGTCAACTGTTCAACAACTTAATAACTGTTTCAACCTTCATTCACACTGTGATGTAGTGACCCGTAGTGACCTCAAAATGACCCACTAATAAAATTTTCTCGAATATGTGACTTAGCACAATTGGTCTCGTAATCCAATACGGTAGGATACAAAATTTAATCAAAATCGTTAGAGCAGTTTTTAGATAAAATTAGCCTGACCCGTAGTGAGCCAAAAATAACCCACTAATCGAAATTTAAACATGCGGCTTAACCAAATGGTCTCCTCGCAATCCAAAATGGTAAGTTGAAAAATTTCGTAAAAATCGCCTTTCTTTACATAAAATTAGCTTGACCCTGTCCAAAAATGACGCAAAATGATGAATAAGGAGTTCGTGCAACACGAAGTTAATTTCGATGGGTTTAAATTTTTTACGTGCACGATTCGCGAGTCCTCGATACTTAAATTTATTATCGCCCTGGCCTTCTTATCCTTTTTTTTGCCATTCTGGTGTTATGGGGGTTGGCGGTTCTTCTGTTATTAATTCAGATAAGTCTTATTTAATTAATAACATTTGCACTTTGAAGTTCCATATCGAATAGTTATTTGTATTTAATTTTTCAATAAGTTGTGTTTCTTTAATTGATGCCATTTCTTCGATTATTTTTTCTTTATTGTTTTGTTTATTAACTTTATAAGTTTTTATTTATTCAGTAAACTTGAGCATAGCTTGGGTCATTTCTATCAAGCTCATACTCTTTCTCTCGGCAATCCCGTTCTGACTCCGGCAGTGTGGAACTGTGAATTGATGTCTAATACCTCTTTTTCTAAGAAAGGCCTCCGTATTTTTACCTATATATTCGCCCCACGTTGGGCACCATATTAGAAATATTAACCTCATCCGAAAAATTAAATGCAAAAAATGTAGTTTCATTTCCTCCTGCAATGTGGAAAATAAAAGAGAACTTGATAATCCAAAGAAAGAAAAAGTGCCGAGTCATCCACTTAACCTTCATCGCGTAGTGAATAACAACTTACTAAGATTAATAGCCATTCCACGTCAAATAAATGATCAAAAACTATTCTGCATTAATGAACTGTTATTGCGTGAAATATGTTGAAGATATAGGGACAATAATTATATCAGGAAATAAAGAACATTAATAGATTGATTGCATTCTTACGGAGAAACTTTGTGCAACATAAGTAATTTCCACTGACGTAAGAATGACGTAAATGAAAAACTCTGAACTATAAACTTATAACTTTAATTCTTCAGTCCTGAAACAAAATGTAATCACGAACACACGTGATTACATTTTGTAATGCCTGTGTACTCAGATAAAATTAAATATATAACGCTTAATAAGATAAGTTTAAATATAAATGCTTATATGTAATTGTTTTGCTGTGTACAAGTCATCAGATAATCAAGAAATATAATCGTCTCTATAAGAAAGATCTCAAATTTATTTAGTGTCCAATTACTAATAAAATTATTTAGTTTTTCAGTTATGGCGACAGTATCAACAACTGAGAAATTAGTACCTTAATGGATTACCATTATAATCACTTTGGATAATACTAGCAGACGAAAGCACCTTCAGAAAAAGTAAGATAATTTTATCTTATCCTTTTTTCAACGAACTGAAATTAGTGATGAGTACAACAGGTATTTTAATTAACTTTCGAGGCATCGCGTTGCGCGAACTCCTCCTTCAAATGACCCACTAATTGAATTTTCTCGGACATGTGACCTAGCCCAATGGTCTTCTCGTGCCCGAAAACGGTAGAATAAAAAAATATTCAAAATTGTTTCAGCCATTTTTTACATAAAATTAGCTCGACCCTTATCTATAGTGATCCAAAATGACGCATTAATCGGATTTCCTCGATCATGTGACCTAGATCAATGGTTTTCTCGTGCCCGAAAATGATATGATACAAAATTTAGTCAAAATCATTTCAACCATTTTTTAGATAGTATTAGATTAACCCGTTGTGACCCACCCACTAATCGAATTTTCTCGAACATGTGACTTCGCCAATGGGTCTTTATCATCGGGTCAGTCAAAATCGTTAGAGCAGTTTTTAGATGAAATTAGCTTGACCCGTAGTGACACAAAAATAACCCACTAATCGAAATTTAAACACGGGACTTAACCAAATGGTCTTCTCATGTTCCAAAATGGTAAGACACAAGATTTCGTGAAAATCAATTCAGCCGTTTTTTACATAAAATTAGCTTGATCCTTTCCCATACTGACCCAAAATGACACACTAATCAAATTTTCTCGAAACGTGACCTTGCAAAATGGTCTTCTCGTTCTCAAAAACGGTAGGAAAAAAAAATCTGGTCAAAATCCTTTCTGCCGTTTTGTACATAAAATTAGTTTGATCCGCGATGACAAAAAATGACCCACCTATCGAATTTTCTTGAACATGTGACCTAGCCCAAAGATCTTCTCGTGCTCAAAAACGGTATCTAATTTTTAAAATTTAGTTAAAATATTTAGTCAAAATCGCTTGAGCCGTTTTTTAGATATAATTAGACATTGACCCAAAATGTCTAATTATATGACGTTGACTCAAAATGACACACAAATCAAATTTTCTCAAATATGTGACCTAGCTCAATGGTCTTCCTGTGCCTGAAAAAGGTAAGATACAAAATTTCGTCAAAATCGTTAGGGCTGATTTTAAGATAAAATTTAAATGCACACACACACACAATTTTTGCTTGTATTATAATATATGATTAATATTATCATTTACCTTTCATTATGTATAATTCACTATGCCTCACTGTATTTCACCATGAGCTACAGTGCACAGGGTTGCAATTTTGACAGGTCAAATCTATTTTTAACCAGGACAGTGCTCAAAAATGGTTTTAACCGTCTAAAACTGGTTAAAATTGGTTTAAACATTCAAAAGTGGTCGTAGTAAGTGGTCCACTAGTAGCAGCGGAAGTCACATCATCAGAAGGGGCGTGGCTGGAAGTGACGTCACGAGTAGATTTGAGTTGTTTTTTCCTGAACGTTTTGGTTTCGATTTTTGAGAAGTTTTTTAAAAATGGTAACACCGAGTTATTTTTTAAAAAATGGCAACACGTTAAAGCTGGACATTTTTTTTGCCGACCACATGGTCCATTCTAGTTGGAACTTGTCCGCTCTCGCGAACGCTGACACACGTGGCTCAAGACGTCACGCTTTCATGTCAAAACACAAGCCTAGGCAAAAAATACATAAAATATTTGACTGAAACCAATTGTAAAGCTGAGTTGTTTTCATGATTAAGAAGTCATTTAACTGCAAGAAAAATTGAAAGTCGAGTTGTTTAAACAATGATTTACTCTAACCGGTAATGAAAAAGTTTCTCATGCAACAAATGACATCAGTTGTATTTGCAAGTTGCTCAGATCATCTCAAGAGAAATTTTTACTATTCATAAAATCATACATCGAGTGTCTGTTGTCTATAAATTAAAAGATTTAGCAGGAGAAATCACAAAAAGAATATTTTACAAACAAGAACTGCAAAAGTTTCTGATTCAGGTTTTTAGCCTGTGGAGAAAGTTCTGAATAACAGAAAATGTAATAGAAAATTGCAGCATTTTGTGAAATTTCAAGGATATCCAGAAAAAATCAATGCATGGGTATTATAATGATATTGGAATGATGTAAATAGAGCAGTCATCACTCTTACAGTTCATTTCATGAGAAGATGTTGTTCTATATTACGTTGATCAGTGATAGATCTATGAGTTTTCTTCCAATTAATAAAATATCGCAATTTACAACTCAGTTGCCCACCTCCATAAATTTAAACAATGAATGGGAAATAGCTTTGGTTGATTTTATTTAGCCGCATCGGGTGGTATAACGTTAGAAATGATAATAATTTGTTTAGTTTTGACTTGGGGAATAGAAAATTAGAAGATAGGAGAGTTCCTTCTGGATGTTACGAAAACATACCGGATCTCATTAAAAGCAAGAATACCATCGCATAAAAATAGGATTGAATTTCAAACATTACAATCAAGACAGATAAAAAATCGAATGTAGTTCTTTATGAAGGTCTAGCAGAACTATTAGGATTTGATCCAGGGGAATATGCCGATTTTCAACAAAGTACTTTTGTGGCCTTCCCAAAGGTCTCTTTTTCTGTCATGTATGTGTACTGTGATCTCATTGAACCTGAAATCGTAGATTATGTAAACGCCCCTCTATTAACAATTGCGTCTTTAATAATTATCGTTATCCGAAACTATTGTACGTACCAATTATTCGTCAACATTTCCAAACGGTACAAATTTATATTAGACTTAATTCTAAGATTTAGTGCCTTTTGAAAGAGGTAATGTTTTTGTAACATTGCATTTTCGTTTACGGCAAATCATATAAATGAGCCTTTCGTTTAAATAAATCTCATTTTTTATTTTGATTGAGAAAAGGGAGAATCAATAAAATGTTGGTACGTTATATGTGTTGTACAGAAAATTTCGAAGATTATTATGCAGAGAAAACAGAAAAGGATTTGTCTTACTAGCGAAGAATAGTTTTGCAGAAAGGATACGGTATGGGCGGATTTTTTGCTAAACTTTTTCGCAGTGCGATGCCATTTTTGATAAGAGGTGCCAAAACAATTGGAAAAGAAGCATTACGAACAGGCACTATGGTTGGGAACGATGTGTTATCAGCCGAAAATTTTAAATCGTCTCTCAAAATACAATCAAAAGAAGCCAGAAAGAAAATAGCTAGAAAAGCAGTTTAAAAAGCTGATGAAATGATTGGCTATGGAAAGCTTAAAAGAAAGCGCAAACCTGCGAAGGACATCATTTCATCGAAAGCACGAAAGGTGCAAAGACGTGGCATTTTTGATTGATAACATCCACATTATACTATGGTGTTTCTTTTAAAGGACTCTCCAGAATGTTCTAAATCAGAATTAGAATTATTTTATCTCCTTCCCAATGAAACAGTTATTGAAAGAGACCAATGGGTTGAATTTCACCCACTTGCCAGTGCTTCTGAGGACATGTGGAATTTAATGTTTCTGGAAGCGGAGAAGATTACCTGGATTTAGTGCAAATTCAGTTATATATCAAAGTAAAAATTTAAAAAAAAATGGAAAACCCATCGCGGAACGTGGGACCTGCCAATAAGGTAAAGTGGGACCTGCCAATCTTTTTCTAAACTCCATGTTTTCTCAAGTTGATATTAGTCTGAATGAATGACTCGTTTCTTCGAGTAATTATATCTATCCTTATAGAGCCGTAATAGAGAAGTTACTGAATCACGGCTATTATGCAAAAACCTTTCAACTTTCCTCAGAATTATTTTTCAACGATGGGGCTGGTCGATTGCACATGGAGATGTTTCCCCAAGAAAGACTCCTCCTTAACATGGCAAATGTAAAAATTAAGTTTATCAGTAGTAAAACAGAGTTTTATTTTTTAGGGGCTGAAGGGGACTTTAAAGTTTTCCTGGAACCCGCTTCCTTATTTGTTCGAAAAGTACGAGTATGCCCTGGCGTTGTCTTAGGACATGCTAAAAGCTTAGAAAAAACAACAGCCATATACCCTATTAACAGATACTTGGAAAAATATATTCCATTCCTACTGGTAATATGAGTTTTGTTTAAGATAATATTTTTACAGGCCAGATGCCCAATCGCATCGTGATCGCCTGTGTGGATAATGACGCATTTAACGGCAACTATAAAATATGTCCCTTTGAGTTCAAGCATTGCAGTATTAATTTCATAGGCGTCTATGTAGATGATCTGCCCGTTCCTCACAATCCACTAGGACCTGACTTGGAAAATAATTTATATATCCGAGCTTATCAAAACTTATTTACAAATGCAGAAAACAAAGGTCTTCATCGTTCAAGATCAGAATTTTCATAGAGGTATTCTTTATTTAGTTTTGTTTTGTCACCTGATTTATGCAATATCTTACATCAAAATCTCATTCGTCATAGCAATCTAAGAATAGAAATTAAGTTCGGAACTGCTTTGGCACAATCAGTCCCTTTGTTAGTGTATGTTGAATTTGAAAATTTAATCAAAATCAACAAATCTCGAAATATTCTGTTTGATTTTGGAAACTAAAATGAAATTCGGCTCAAATTTATATCATTTTATCTCGTGTTCCTGTTTCTCCGAGATATTTTGCAGGTGTTTTTCCTTCCGACAAAATATTTGATATTCGAAATTTTCCTTGTGCATTAATGATCAGTGCTGATAAATATTATGAAAAAGGACCCCATTGGCTAGCAGTTTACGTTCAAGACAAAAAACTCGAATGTTTCTATTCTTACGGACGTCCGAAACCTATGGAGAAGACATAACAAGATTTGTGAAGAAGTATCTTCAAATTCTTTGCAACAAGACAATGTTTCAAAGTTTAACGTCCAATGTATATAGACAATATTGTATTTTCTTTATTGCAAAACGATGTCAAGGACCTTGTATGAATTCTATTACAAATGTATTATCTAAACAGAAGAAGAATTTTCGAATGTATCAATTTGTCAAAAAAAACTTACGTTGTAAACATGATTTTAAAAAAATAAAGAATTGATTTCTCTTATTTTGTGCATTTTCATTGCTTGTTTTCTTAATCCGATCACGTATAGTGGATTACATGAAAATGATTGATTTGTTTTTAAAAAAGAAAGTACATGTATTAGATTTTTTTCCAGCAAAATCGTGAGTACAAGTAAAAGTAATCGGGTTATTTATATTACCAATTTTGTATACTACTAGAATTAATTGATTGACATTCTCAAGAAACTATAAAAATCCAAGATTTCATTCATTCATTTCATTTAAAGAATGGAATTACTCAAGTTAGAGTATATCCTTCGACAGTCCTGATTAGTGGGCAGACAGGCTCAGGTAAAAGTATATTTGTTAAAAAATTAATTCAACACAGTGTAAACACATTGATAATTCGTCTTACTACCGAGGTGCAATAATTCAAAACAGAGTTTTAAAATATTAAAACTGTAATATGTTAAAATACATGAGCTTTCGGCTAAACATTAGCCTTCCTCAGATGAAAACCAAGCAGTCGAGGAGACGCAGCTCCGAATGGCGCGCTTTGGGCAGGCTGGAAATGGGCGAAACCAAACAGCTATGAAATGAAGGGAGTGAAGGAAGTCGGAATGATACCATTACAAGCTGGGGGGGGGGGTCAGATGAAACCGAAAACCCCAGTGACTTGTATTTTAACATCTTACATTTTTAATATTTTAAAACTCTGTTTTGAATAATTGCACCTCGGTAGTAAGACAAATTATCAATGTGTTTACATTGTGTTGTATAAAATGATATAGGTGAATTTGACGTTCGTATTATATGGATTTTTCTATATATTTTTATTTTTAAAAAATTAATTGATTATAAATATTTTCCTCCTATGCCAACGAGTATTGCATATTGTTATAGAAGCTATCAACACCTTTTAAATTCATTGTAAGGCGTACAATTTGAAGAAGGTTTACCCTCTAACCTTAATTCCCTGCATGATGCTTTAATTATTATCGATGATTTAATCTCAGAGTTAGCAACTGAGGAACAAATGAGCGAACTTTTCACGAAAGGCAGTCATCACCAAAATCTATCAGTCATCTTTATAACCCAAAATTTGTTTCATCGCGGCAACGAAATGCGACATATTAATTTAAATTCATGTTCACATACAAAAATCCTCGAGATATAAGCCATTTAGCCAGACTACTGTTTCCTTGTAAAACCAAGGCTTTTCAAGAAATTTTTAACTATGCTACTACATTTCCTTTCAGTTACTCATTCATTGATCTAATACCAGATCCTTTCTAAAGCTTGAGCTTGCGCACAAGAATATATCCTGATTATAAACATCACGTTTAAAACTCGGACTTCGATAAGTCATTTGTACAGAGAGTGACATCATGTAAACATGTCTGCCGTTGTTGTGGAATTCAAGAGGTTTCAGATAAATTTGAGCGATTTTATTATCAAAGAACTTGCCTTTTATGCGGTGGATCATGGATAATATGCCTGATAGAACTTTCTCCCTCCGCATCCTTGGGAGCAGTTATCCTTTAAACAAAGAAAGAATTTTGCCTTGTTGACTCGTCACCGTCTTGGTTTGCAATGTACTACACTCGTGACATCACTTCCTGTCTCTCCCCCTTTTGATGACATCACTTCCACCGCTGATAGTCGCCTACTTACTACACCGTATCTTAACAAATGCAATGCATGTTCATTAGAAAAAAAGGATTGAATTGCTGGAAAAGGTCTTATAATGAAAAAATGACAAAGTGGGATAGTAGACGGGTAAAAATACTATTTAAAACATCGTATTACTAAAATAGCAAAAATATACTTTTTATAACACTTCTGCGGTCTTTCCAAAGGGAGTTCAAATTTCATCAAATTTCTCGTATCTCCTGAAAACGAATCAAATACCCTTATTTCGGAATTAAAAAGTTAAAAATTTTTTCTCGTGTAACAATATGGAACTTATATAATAAATTTTATTTTTCTAATTTGTATAGTTTCCATCTAATCTTGCTAAAATATATTCGAAAAAAGTGTCTTTCGTAAGGGAAATCTGTAGAAAAGGACTTATTACCTTTTTGTTAATGAAAACTAGAATTTCTGCGGGAGTGGCAAAGGAAGAGGCCTTCAGGTGTACTATACTTCGGGAAAGGTTAAGAAGATACTGTGTACAAGGCTGGGATAGCCTGTTAACACCCTTGGCTTAATTTGGTTGCCATATCGGGCGACATAGCACTCATTTCGGCGGCATAAAATTATTTTAGGTCTGCGTTTCCAGAAACCTTATTTCAGGGATGTTTTATTGTGTGTGTGTTTTTTTTAATTGAATTTAATTAGTTATTTAATTTACAATCTATCACAAATGCACATTACTTAAATTAGGATCTTAATGTATATATCAAAAGCACCAAAAGTGCAGGGTATTTTTCTTGTATTTATCAACTAATGATGTCACTGTTTTAATAGGTCTGTAAGAATAGCAACTCTCCGATGATCGTTTAGAGGCTTTTAGACGTAAAATAATTTAATTGTTCAAAATTATTTAATAACTTTCCATCAATTATTTTTTTATTTTTTAATATTCAATCATATAATTGCGATAGCTGCAACATTAATTAATCTCTTCAAGAAGAAAGTTCTTTGTGTAGGGTGCGTATGGTCTTCTACTATTTCCAATCTTCTACATATCGTAATCGCAGAAATTCTCCGAGGTAAACACAGACCGCTTAAAGGCTTTCCGACATAGATAGCAGAATTTCAGCGATTTCGTATTATTTAATCGCAGAATTTACGCAATTAAATGTAGCAAAATTACTATTTGAAAATTAGTGGTCCTCAACAATAAAAAGTAAGGATGCTCGTCCTGGTGGAATTAATTGTTTTTTTTTTATATAAAATCATTCTCTCTATGACAATACGGTTGCTCAAACTCTGGTGCTTTATTCTGTATCTCAAAAACTACGTGGAAGAACAAGCCGAAATTCTGCATACATATACTATAATTCTATAGCATTCAAATTCTTTTAAAATATTTATAGGTTACATTTTTTTTTTCAATATTAATTTCAAATTTCATGTTCCACGAATAAAGATTACGAAAATATCCGAAAATCAAATAATTATGTCTGGAGGAAAGAACGGTATAAAAAAATGTTTTACAAAAATATAAATATATAAAACTTTTAATTTAGCATAATCAAACTTTAATTGCTCAATAGGCGTATAGCCAACATAGTGAAAAAGTATTAAAGCCGGGACTCGAGCCCGGGTCATCAGTATAGCGCATTGACGTTCTACTAACTGAACAACTTGGGAAAAATATTGTTCCCAAGTGGTTCAGTAATTTTCTATGGCGAAATTTTCTATGGAAAAATTTCCAAAGTATTAAATATGAATTTTAATTTAGCATTAGGAAACAAAACTGTACATCTATAGTTCATAAATTTCATCGAATAACTTTACATTTGGTATGTAAAAGCTAAAGTTTGCCGTAAGGCTTTAGAAGGTTGAGACAAATTTGGGTATTCCTATTAAAGTGTGTTTCTATTTTCATATGGGGGTACTTAAGCTTATTTTATTCATAAAAAATTGAAAAAAAAATCCTAGCAATAAAGTACTTTTTTTCTTCTTTTATTTTTGGTTCGATTTAGAATTAAATATATAATATAGAATGTACTTTTTTCTTTTGCGCGAAATGTATGTGCACTTTATTGTACCTTACGTCATTTATTATGGCTAAAAATTAAATAAGCAAACAGCTAATTATATTTTATTTTTCAATTTTTAGAATGGGCGGTAAATTAATATTATTCCCCGTACCTAAAGTCATATTGAAATATTTATTGACTAGCTTTTATTTAGAGTTCGAATTTATGTTTACTGATGCTATGTTTCTAATAAAATGAAATTCATTACAAAACTTTTTATTTGTTTATTTTTATTCATTAAAATATTATCATGGATCAAAAATTGTATAGACAAAAAAATAATAATAATAAAATAAAAATAAGATGCTTTACGTTAACATCATAAAAATGAGAATACTTTCAGAATATAAGAGAATTATTAATGAAGTAACAGAAGGTATTTCACGTAACTAATGAGCTTGTTCCAGTTTCAATTGTTTAATGCAGAAGAAAGACTTGTTCCTACTCTACTCTCATAGTTATATCATGACCTTTTCACCTGCAAAAAGAAAATGAAATTTTCTAAACACATGTTGATATTTGAACATTTGTATGATGTGTTTAAATTGACAACGCAAAAGCTAGTCAGTGAATTTCAACTTTAGTTTCTTCATATTGATTGAAAACCAAACGTGATAAGTAATCACCGAGCTAAAATTCTTACATCACTCTCAATAGGTGACCAATAGTAGCGAATATATAATATTGATAAATGGAAAAATATCCTAAAGGTTTCCTTTCTTTATTTTTAAAAATAATTCTATGTATAAGAATACGTTTCAATTATACCAATTTACATGATATCATAAAGCATTTTATTTTTTATTAAGTGGAATATTTTATGATACGTTATAAATTTATTATTATAACGAATTTTTAGAAAAAAGGGTTATTTTTTTTTTCAACTCATTGATACATTTTATTCACATATTATCGCCCATCGAATCATTTCTCTTTTATTTATGGAATATGAACATCTTAATAAAATAGTACAATTTTATAAGCTTTTTTAATTGGAATATGTTAAAAATTCTGAAAGCATATATTTATAATATTTCAGTTAACCAATTTTAAATTAAATGAATATTTCTTAAAATTTAAAATTCTAAAAAAAAGGGTGTTTTGTTTCATAATTGGTATTTAATTTAAATTACTACAAAATAATAATAATAAATAAACATAAAATTTTCCATTACCTTTTCCGAATAATTTTCTTAAAATATATGAAATGAATCCCACAAATTTCAAACAATTTTTTGTTCGTTAAATGAACCCAAGAAACTTTAAGTAAATCTGATGTGGTCAGTTCAAATAGGTAATAAAATTTTTCCTATCATTTATGTCTTGAAAGACTGATATATTCCATTTTAAACAATATTTCATCATTCAATAACAAACATGTATTTTATTTTTTTAAATAAGTCTGACTAAAATAAAAATTATTTGTAGTAAAAAGTGCTTTAAATATTTATTTATAGCTTTTTCATGTATTTGCTGATAATAAAATAATCACTAATGTTTGCTGAACATAAGCTAGGTAATTTTAAATAAATCTGATGTCCTCAATTCAAATAATTAATATAATTTTTCCTATCATTTATAAATTTCAAAGACGGACATATTCCAATTTGAAATAATATTTCATTATTAAATATCAAACATATATATTTTTAAAAAATTAAGTCAGATTAAAATAAAAATTATGTGGTTAAAAATTTCTTAAAATATTAATTTGTAGCTTTCTCATGTATTTTCTGCTAATAAATAATCACTAATTTTTGCTTAACATAAGCTAATATTTCTGCATTCCATATTTCTCCATTTTTTTCTCGTTTTTTAATTAATGCTACATTCGAGTGAAATCATTTACTTTGTCACTTATGCTCATTTACGGCAGGAGTTACGGCATTTGTGGTGAGAGCAAGAAATGCTTAAAACCTGCATTGAAATTTTCATCAGAAAAAAATAGCAGAAAAAAAAATAAAATCTTACGGTTAGATAAGAATGTGATCCAATTTGGGAATTTAAGTCAAAATTACATTAAAAGCGTTTAGTTTCATTTCGAAGTCAAAATGTGTCTATTAATAAAAATGCTTTTGGTGCTATGTCATACGAAAGCAATTATTTTAATATTAAAACAATAATAAGAAAAAATTGAATGAATGCTATTTCACATAATTGTTAAGTAATAATATTTTAACTTAACGACTTTACATTTCCGCATTCAATTTGTAAATTAAAGAGAAATATTCTGCTAAATGTTATGCTGCAGCAAACAATATGCAATAATTTTCTGTAATTTGCTTTGTTTGTATAAAAATAATTCATTGTTTATCTATTTTAGAAAGATATTTTCAGAGTTGCATTTAATTCCAATGAACAAATAATAGACGGTCTTTAACTGCACGCAAGCACAAAAATATAGAGGAGATAAAGCGTTCAAAAAACATATATTTAGCCTGAGGTTGAGAAAAACAGAAAAGAGTAATTTCCTCAAATAAACGTATTCGGAAGTGTTTAACAAGTAAAAATGTCATTTTCCCGGAACGGATTCGAAAAATAAACTTTCGGATTATTTCCTGATGGATCGCATTTCATGATTAGCCACGAAACTAGTTCGTTGTTCAATTATTGGCCATAGCCACGACCCAAAACAAAAGTGCTTGAGAATAGCCAGTCCACCACACGGACCTACAAAAATAAAAAAGTGTGTGACAAACTATCATACAGTAAGAATCGAAACCATCTATTGTTCAGGCCTTATGTAAGATGTCCACCAATCAGTGAAAGTACATTGGGTCACGTGCATTCAAGTCATATATAATAAACAAACAGAGCACGGCTGACTTCCTGCAACTAGACACTAAGACAGATCAACCGATCCAAATATTCAGACATCATCATGGAGTTCAGATCGTGCAGGCTTAACTTTTCTCTTGCGGTTCTTTGCGGTAAGTTGTGTTTATTGAATAGTTTCGCATCATTGAATTGAAGTCAGTGAGTTAGTTCAGCTGTCTCTTCTAACTCATCTCCGAGAATTTTTAATCGTTTTCGATATATTTGAAGTAATACTGATTAATTATATATTTTAATTAAAATAATTTTGTGCAATGATATGTTAAAAGCATTGTTTTGATTTACATTGTTTTTCATTTTAATCTCTACTACTAATGCGGATATAAAAATAAATATGTAGCTACATTTTCATATTGACAACATCCATGTATGAAATTTTGTATGTTTATTCAAAGCATTTATTAAATTTAATTTAAATGGGATATTTGTTAAAATAAATGCGATATATTAAGAATTTTAAGTTATTTATTTTAACTTTCTCTACTAATACATTTACAAGAATTTATATCTCTTTTCGCCTAATATTTGAAATGATGTCGCTAAATGATGTGATTTTATTAAAAGAATTAATAAATGTATTGAGAGAGATGTATTTAAAACACTACAATCTACATTCTTTTACTTATTTCTTCTATAAATCAATATATAAATGTAACTGATATATACTTAATATTTAATAGCAGTATTTCGGGAATTATTAAAAGTGTTTAATAAATTTCATTTAAATAGCTTATTTTTCTAACATTATCATAATTTGTTTAAATTTTAAGCTATTCTCAAAGCACTATGAAAATATTGCCGATATTGTGTTATATTCCCATATATGAAATGATGTTGCTTAATTATATGTCGTTATTAAGTACAATTAATTATACATTGATAGATTAGTGACATTGTTTTGTTGTACGTATTTTTTCTTTAATTTCTTCGGTTAATTGATATAAAATATGATTGCAATGTAATTAGATTTTTATAGTAATAATATGTAAATTATAAAAGTTGTGTAATAAATTAAACTTTAATGACAAATCTTGTTAAAATTGTTATAAGTTATTAAAATTTTCAGTTATTAATGAAACGAAGTCAATAAGTTAATTACAATTTTTGACTAACTCATTTACAAGAATATTTGAAATGATATTGCTTAATTACGGAGAGTGTGCCAGCAATTGACCAGAGAGAAACAAAATTGTGGTAAAGAAAAATGAAGGTACGGATATGTTCATTTTGGTAAATATACCAACCAAAATTAACATATCCTTGCGTACCAAATTAAATAAATATATCCTTGCATAATTTTTTTGTTTTATACAGTTTTTTGTATCACTGGTCAATTACTGGAACTTGGTTAACCACTTGTACACTCACCTTATATGTTTTTATATGTAAAATTAATTATGTATTAACCCTTTATGTCGCAAATTATGAATAAGTGAATATTTTATTGTAAATAATTTAAAAAGCATTTTCATAAAACGTAATTAATAATGAACTAATGAAATATTAGTGTTCATTATTAATAAATAAAAAAGCATATTTATAAATCATACTCATAAGGCATATTCATGCAGTATATTGATAAATCATATTCATAAATCCCTTATTCATAATTACCGTATACGTTTTTCTAAGTAAAATTAATTGTGTATTAACCCTTTATGCCTTAAATAGTGATCTTATATGTTTTTTATAATTAATTACCCTGTATGTTTTTGAAGTAAAACTAAGTATGCATTAACCATTTTGTCTCAAATTATGAATGACTGAATATTCCATCTTCCTCAGAATTTTTTTTAAACATATGATAGAAGGAAGATTTGTGCGATCATTAAACACATTTTAGAAAGATTTCCTCTATTACAATTAATAAACTAAATTGGTATTTACAGGGGATTTTATGGAATATTTCAAACTCAAATCATTTCTTCAAAATATGTTTTGTAAAATTTTAGAGAATTAGAAAATGATGAAATAAAATGGACTTACATATAAATATAGAAGTTTTTCAGAACTGAAACTTTTCACTCCATGCAACATCAAAAAAGATGAGTAGTTATAATTGAAGAAGAAATTATCCATTTAAAATTATTTTTGTTTCGCACAATTAATAACACTTTTGTAACACGATAAAATAAAAAAAATCTATAACTCAATCTACAACTATGGTACAATAATTACCAATAATTAATTAAAACATCAAATTTTTAACTTGATGATAAATTTTGTGCTATTTTCTATAAATTAAAAGCAAAATTTATCAAATAATAACCATCACAGATAATATATATTAATTAGAGTACCAGTGAAATAAATAATATTTATATTTTTTATTTATAAATACCTTATATGCAATTTTTAATTACAATTATTTGAATAAATTTTAATTGATAATTTGAATAAAGCACATTATAAATTTTAAAGTAAATATGTTCATTTTAGAGATGCTTGGTATAAATAAAGAACTTTAAATTAAAGTTTAATTTTTAATCTACATTCGAAGCATTTGTAATAAATATTTTTTAATGTTTAACTTCATATTTTGGGGTAATTATTTGTTTAATTGTAAAATTAACAGAAATTAATTTTCTTTTAAAAATATTATTATTATTTTTTGTAATGCTACTATAAAACTATTATTATTTGATAAAATCTGTTTATTTTAATATTATGAACTTCTGAATACTTTTGAAGATGAACTTTGATACCTATCATACTAAATTTCATTATTTTACTCATAGTCATTATTTATGTAAGTATAAATTTTTGTTCTTGCCTTTTAATGTTTCTATATATTATTTTCAGAGACTTTGATAAAAACCTTTTTGATGGTTTTCAAAACGCATTAAAAAATATTATGCATTAAAAAATTCGCTATTATACAAAATGGATCCTATAATTTTATACATTTCTTTACCACTATTTCCAAAAAATTATCTCCGTGGTTAATTTCTATTGCACATTTTAAAGAAATTTACGACGAAGATTTTTTATTAAAAATAGTGGTAGCAAAATATATAAAATATGTAGGACTCTTAGAACCCCTGCTTTGTATAATACACCAGGTGCACGGTACCAACCCTAAACAAAAAAATTTCATTTAAAGTGAACCCGTAAAACGACTGTACAGTTCTCGCCAACTCGCATACCGGCTTGAAACCACAAAACAGACTTTTATAGACCCACAAACCCCACCCAAACCCGAAGCACTAAAAGTATTAGATTAATGCCAATGAAGTAGATCCCCATCATGTTTAAATAAAGTCACAGGAGAATAACCTACAATCTATTTACTAGTATAAATTGTATTTGTTATTTAAAAAAAATAATAACAAATTTTGTTTTAAAATAAACTCAATACCGGATGGAACAAAAGAATGGGCGCACTTTAAAAAATCATAAAGAATAAAAAAAAAAAATCGCATTGTAAGACTTTTCATAGAGTCGAATTTTTTTCGGCACAGAAAAAAAATCGTTAGAATTTTCACCGATTCATCACGTTGTACAGTTTAGTTTGACAGAAATATGTAAATTATATTTATATCCCTTTAAAAGAAGTTCTGCATAATCAAATAGAGAAGTTTATGAACAACTTTTTTAATAATCGTACGTACAAATTGAATTAACATTTTTTGTTGAATTCTTATGTTTCACTGAATGACTGCGATCTTGAAAATGGTAAAATGACACGTCTGATAATGTTGTTTTATATTAACTACTATCTGACATCCTCCCCGCCCCACCGTCGTTGCCCTGGCCCGGGATAATAACCTTAAATATTCCTAAAATGAGTATTGAATTCAGACAATTTTTACCGGGAGGGATTTAGTGCTGGGGGGCATCACTGACTTCGGCAGTCTACACCCTCCAAATTGTATGATATTATAGTTTTAAATGAAAATCTATCCAAACGAACCTAGAGTTTGTGTGCCAACTGGCTTTGGTAACAGAGCCCAACCCGGCCTCTCTACACACGCCCTAGTCTGTTTTTGCAAATGAACCCCAAATTTGTATCATTTTACATTTTCTAATCAAAATCTTTCCAAACGAAGCAAGGATCCCCGTTATAGTGATTTCAGATTTAATTTACGACATTTAGATGTATTACAGTTTTAAAGCTGAGCAAAAGATCATCAGGAAAACCTAAATAATTAAAAACAGCGCTTTTAGTGTTATTGGTCTTCATGTAACTTACATTGTGATTGTTCTCTTTTTAAATAAAGAATATTGTAATAAAAAACGCATTGAAATTCACCAATTAGTGATGCGGTTATTCCATTAAGACATTTCCAACACGGTGAAAAAAAAACATTCCCCCTCGCAATCCCTCTCTCCTATTTAAAATGGGAAATGATAACTCCGGAGGATTCCCCATACATGCACAGAAGCGATCGGCCGGCACAATAGCAAGCTCGTTGATAAGTGTTCGAAGAGGGGGTTTTCAACAGCTAGAAAACTTTTTTAAGTACCTTAAATAAATGTGTGCGTGTTTTTTTTTTACATAATTTGCTTTCTTCTTTATTATAATTTTTTTTCATTTTTTTTTTTTTTTTCAGGACACGGGTTAGGCAATTTTAAAACAGCAGGAAAACAGAATACATTAAAAAAATTATGGAATCGATTTGAGATTTTTTTTTTCAAATACTAAACATTACTATTTTCTTAAAACAAAAGATACTATTATAACCAATAAGGTATCATGAGTTATATATATATATATATATATATATATATTTTTTTTTTTTTTTTTTTTTTTTTATCCGGGACATATGAATAGCAGTTTTAAACTCCAATGAAAAAGAAAAGCATCAAAACTAATACGAGATCAACGTTCAGAAAAACATTTTTTGAAATCGTAAATGTTAATACTTTTTTTTTTTAAAACAAGAAATATCATTATAACCAGAAAAGTACAGTGAAGAGGTTCGTATATTTATTTTACTTTAAATCTGAACTCCAAATTTCTCTATCACGTCAGGATGTTAAGTTACTGTCATCATGCTGTTTCAAAAGTGAAAACTGCTTGCCATCATTACTTTGATATGGATGTTGAAGATCAGGTTAAATGGTAGGAACCACGTATAAATGCTGTACTATGTGCAATAGAGGGCTAACACAATGGTTAAGAGGTAAAACAAAAACACCATCTTTTTCTCTGCCCATGATATAGCGTGAACCGGAAAAACACCTCTCAGACTGTTACTTCTGCATATCCGGATTTTCAAAGAAAAATAAATTTAAAATAACATATCCAGATTCTGAATATGCTCTGAAAAAAATAATATTTCTCTAATTTCAGTTGTGTCTCATAACGTCAAATTTAAACATTTTCTATAACGTGATATCCTGACGTGATAGAGAAATTTGGAGTTCAGATTTGGAATCAGCACATTCAAATTAGTATAGAACACCTATATTTTCCTCAGTAGGCAAAAATGTTGTTGGCCAGTGTATTAATATTGAAATTTCTTGGTTTATACAATTTAGTGAAGCTATTAAAATATGCAATATATATATATATACATAATATATTATATAGAGGGTAGCTGTGCCAGTAATGGACACTCTTCCAGTAATGGGCCACCTTCAAAGTTACTAGTTTATAAATAAATAACTATTAAAAATTTAGCTCTTTTACATTTTTTTCATAATTCCCCTTTGCATGTTTTATAATCTGGGTTATTGTTGACACTCTTAATCAAACCAATCAGGAAGCAGAAAATAATGTTTCACAGTTCCACTGTTTTTCTGTGAAAATCTTAATGAACATGCTCTGGCTTCACTTAATTAATTTCTATCTTTTTTATTTTCTTGAAAATTGCATGTTTTTGGTTTGATAATAATAGAAAACTTTGAATTTTATATACTAATGACAATTTACAAAATGTCTTTTATTTTTCAGATTTTAGGACCATGGTCCATTATTGGACAGTTTAATTAATCAATTTCCAGTAACAGACACCCCACGTAGACATTACTAAAAAAAAATTTCAGTGATGAATCATAGTCCATAAAAACTTTTGATTTAACTTAAAATCTAAGTAATCAAATTTAATTTTTAAATTGCACTTACCACAATGTAATAACACACATATATATAGCCTTTTCTATTAATTTCATGTAATTAATAAATTTTTTAAGATTGTAATCAAATTAATTTTGTAAACTGTGCCTTGCATATTTTATAATGTGACAATTAACACCTAATCAGGAAGCAGAGAATAATGTTTAAGGGCATAGAAAAATGAGGGGCTCGTGGGGCTCAAGATCTCATCCATTTAAATAAAGACAATTTTTTAAGTCACGCAAGTTGTTAATCTATCTATTATGTTCTGCCTTAAATGTTTGATTATTCATCTCTGACAAAACAACTCTGTATATAAAAAAACTATAATATTAATTAAATTTATAAAACAGGGGACTCAAATGTGAATTCTGCAAATTTATTTTGAAATAATTTGATAAAATTAATAATAATTTTTAAGGTATTTAAAGCCTTCAACCCATACTTTCATTTATTTGATATCTTTTATACAAATTACTAAAAGTAATATATCAAGAATTTTTAGGATGTTAAGAATAATAGGAAATACGATTCCATGCACTAGTACTTTAAGACATTTCTTTTAACCAACCCTTCTAAACCACCCAATGTCTCAATAATTTGATAAATGTAATTCTTTGAAATTTAGTATTTTAAACTTTCTATCTGAAATAATTAATATATTGATCTTGTGATAATGACAATGATGAATTTAAACAGTGAATTATTCTCATAAATATTTTATTAATTATTGATATCCTAATTGTTACATTTATTTGAAAATGACAATATTCTATTTCGTTTTCATTTATTTCATTAGCATGCTTTCATTAAATTCTGGTTTTACATACAATCATTATAACAATTATCTATTACTTTTTGTGGGGTGTCCATTACTGGAAAAGAAGGTGCTCGTTACTGAAACAGAGGGTGTCCATTACTAGAATTTAGGGTGCTCTGATTTAATTCTGTTATTTACAATTAAATTTTGATTCAGACTGGGAAATGTGACTATGAGCATGATAAAATATTGTTTATAGATTAATTATAATATTAGAAAAGGGGGAAATATAATAGTTTTAACTATTAATTAAAAAATAATTGTTAAAGAAATTCTTTAAGGGTGTCCATTACTGGCTCATCTACCCTGTATAATAGCTTTACTAAATTAGCAGATTTTTCTTTAGCGAACATTTACAATTAATTGGAGATATATATATACATAGATTCTTTATAGATTTCTATATATTAGATTCTTTTTTTCTTTATTATAGATGGCGCTGTTATAAAAATGCATTATTATATCGCAGTCAATATTCGAATTACATTTACTATCGTTTAATTTAATCCTTTTGTGCTGTAAGATGTTAATATTTTAATTTCAAAAATCCATTTCCTTAATATTATTATTATTTAGATTGAAAATTGTTTTGAATATTATAAAAAAATATTAATAGTTTTATATGAATTATATTTAAATTTGTAAAAATAGTTTATTATTTTTAACTGTCAATGTAACTGTTACCTATACAACGTGTATTTCTTAGGGATAACTTACGGATTACGTAGCTTCTGAAAGCTAAATTGTAGATGTTGGGGGTATGTTTTTACTGTATTTTCTCCTTTTGTCTAAAAATTCCTTTTTAAATATGTTTTTGTATTTTAATAATTTTTATTATTAATTCATTTTGAAACAATTATGTTCTGGTACTCAATATTTGTCCATTTTTACTCAATTCTCTTTAAATTTCATTTGGTAATTGATTGGGCAATTCGGGTTAATATATTAAGCTCATAGCTATTAACTCAAGCAGAAATTAATTACACTTTACTTATATTAGTGGAATATTGCCTTTGAAAAAGTGTTCCACTATATAAGTTTCCAATTGCTCTTGTAATAATTTTCACTTTCAGCATATTGGGTTTTTTCTCTAAAATATCTTTAAGTATTTTCCCACTTATTTTAATTTTGAGAATCTTAAATTTTTGGATATATTTATGTATTATATTGTAATTATCGGTTTATCTATTGTCGATTAATTATGTGGTTTAATGGTTATTATTTACAAAAGTTTTATTATATATATGAATCCAATTAATAGTAAATGTTCGCTAAAGATATTTTACAAATATATCTGAAAAATTCTTAGAAGTATAATAATGTGGCTTCTAGAGATAAAAGCATCATCGATGATTATCTGAATGATCATCCAAAGGATTAGTTATGCAGAAAGATTTGATTTCTAATTGCCATACTATTTGGTCATATAATTTTTGCTTCTCCCCGTATTGTTAAAATATATTCTTAACAAAACGAAAATATTTCGCGTAGTTAATACATGAAGAATACGAGATAATTTAGAATATTACAACAGCCTTTCCCTGCTAATCCCTGTCTATTTTAAAGTAAAATCAAAATAGGGTATGTTACATAAAAAGAAACACTTTTCTTTCCTACTGTTTTATTCTTGTTCCCGCAACTTACATCAGCCAAGAACACAAAAGATGTGTTGTAAGCGTCTATATCTATTACATCATTAGTCGTGCGGTGTATCAGCCTTTTCATTTGAAGAATAATCATCACAAATACAGGCTCGCTTCGAGGCGTTTGGTTAGCTTATTTGTATGACAAAAATTAAAAATAAATGCAAGTGTACACTAAAAACAACATTATCGTTTTTCTACACCGAACTCTGTATGAAAGCCGATATTATTCCATTTCTGGATTAATCCCTTTACTCTTTGAATTAATAAATTATTCGGAATATCGATTGCCTAATTAGCTAAATATCCATTATTATCCATATATTTTTTAATAATTCGAATAATTGATCATCTTTTCTATTTATGAAAGGCTAGTATTTTATAATTTTTTTTTTCTCTTTATACAGAAATAAATAATTACGAAAAGTATAAATGATAACTTGTAGTTCAAAATTATATTTATGAAAATCAAAATTTGATAATGTTTCTGATTTCATTAGAGAGCACAGCTGTAGCAAAGGGGATACGCCTAGGTGTCTCAGCACCTGGCACCAATCTGGAAAGGCTCTTGGTGCATCAATGTGGATGTACCATACATCGAAATGGCTAAAAACATAAAATAGTACACAATGGCTGCAGAATAGAGATTCTAATAGAGATCTGTTCTCAAACTCAAATTGGGTACTTTATGAGACATTCGCGAAGTCTTTTTTTTTTTTTCATAAACGCCGGAAATTTACAGGCGTTCTCTTTGAGGTACAAATAAATTGAGAAGCGTTTCCAAATTTTATATAAAGACAAAAGAGCTTTCAGAAAATGGCATTAAAATTGTAATTTTGAACAGATTTTCTACACAGAAGTCTAGTCACACACACTAGATAGAAAGGTCACTCATCGTAGAAAAAATCATAAAAATTCATATATATTTACAAAAATAAATAAATAAAAATATTTGATTACAAATCTCTTTATTAGTCATATCTGCACTTGCATTTTCTTTCTTTTTTTGCTTATTCTTACAGATATAACTCCAAACATGTATCAGAAAGTTTCTCGAAGAAAAATATCTTTTTGGAATATTGGAATATTTGGACTGAGATATACGTCACTTGACGTTGAGTTCTTACAAGACATTTTTTAAGCGAAAAATCTAATTTTTTTTTTTATATTTAAATAATTACTACATATTTTTTTTTCATAATAACAAATCATCGTGAGAAGGTTTGGCTCCAGAAAGCATAACAACTATGATTTGATCTCTAATTTCAGTCAATGAAGCAGTGAGGATAATTTTCAATTTTGTTCACTATCAAATTAAGTCATCCATAAAATTGACCACCGGAAAAAATCCTTACCAGATCATTTTTACTTAAATGACCACAATTCCAGAGTGGACGTATGGGTGATTAAGCTGTTTTACAATGTTACTTATTCAAACACTGAAGTAAAATGGAGCATGAAATTCGCACCTCCACTTACGATAAACATGCATGACATAACACATCTTCTGGTGAAGATTGCCTTTTGCCGTTGACAGATTTTATCGTGATGATTGAATTAATGATCATGCTTCAGTACACATGTATTCTAACTCTTTTTTTTTTTATTCTTTCAGCCATTTCCCTCTTTTTCAACACAATAGATGCAGAAACAGTGCCGCAAGAGAATCATGTAAGTATTTCATGTAAAAAATCATGGCTTGGTGAGTATTAAGTTTTTTTTGCAATGATATTTAGTAAAAAATGAAAACAGTTTGAACAAATAATTTTGCATTGTTCTAAAACTTATTTTATGAGAATTATCAAGGCCGGCTTTTAGGGATGAGACTGGCTCAGTCCGAGTCCGAGCCTGTGAGTCTGACCCCAATCCCTGGCCCGACACGGGCTTGGGCTAGATTTTTATACCAGCCTTCGGGATAGGGCTCAAAGTCACAATTTTGTTTATTCATAAATTGGAAAAGGAAAAAAAAACTTGTTGCTATTTGAGTAACAAAATATAATCTAAGTTTCTTAAAGTGTTTTACAATCCTTTAAAAATCAGTTTGAATGAGAATTGAATTGTTATTGGTGCGATATAAGGAGAAATATTCAATCTGATTTTGAACCCGTTGCACGGTCACTGTTAGTAACACAGAAAATTCGTCCTCCTCTATTCTCGCTTTCTGTTTGAAGTCCTTTACCACACTGTTAAAAATTTTCAGCAAACTGTCCAGTCATTTGACCGTTTTCATAGAAAATGGTTACACAACCGTAATTTAACCCTATTCTGACCATAATGTGGGCAAAAATATGGTCATAATAAATTACGGTTGTGTAACCATTTTCTATGAAAACGGTCAAATGACTGGACAGTTTGCTGCTGATTTTAATAGTGCAGAATTACTGGAAAACAGAACTCATGTCTTTCTGACATAGTTGTACAGTGATATTTTAAAAGAATAAGAAATGTGCCTTTTGTAGATTTCTGCCAGTGTTTGGGTATGTATAACAAATTTGCTATTTTAAATGTATTTTGAAGGGACATGAAAATCACGAAACGTTGCCATGAGGAAATATTTAGAATTAATACTTATTTCTATGTAATAAGAGATTTTTAAATAAGAAAATTAATCTTGAAACAATTTAAAATGTTATTATCAGTTTTCTACTGCGTACTTTCGGTGTCAAGTTAGGGCAGGCTCTGGCTCTGATCACACAAAATACTTCGGGCACAGGCGGGTTCGGATATCAAATCGTCGGGTTCGGGGTCCAAAAAGAAAGTCCGAACTTATCTCTAATATTCCACTTAAATTATCGTACTTAAATAAAATAGTAACTATGGCTTGCTATTAATCTATAATTAATAATTCTGCATTTGCGAACATTTATAAGAAGAGGCACATTATTTACACAAAACATCAAAATTGAAACATATGATAATATAGTTTATTCATGTATGATTCTTCTATTTTATATGAATTACTAACTAGAAAAAAATGGATACTAAAATTTTAAAAAGTTAAAACGAGATAATTAGTTGAAACTACTTATCAAGAGCAAAATTCTGTATAATATAATCTTCTAGCAGAACTACCTGTCTTTGCTCGGGTTTCTTGAGATAATATTAATAGGGAAATTTAAATAGATGATTATTCATTTCCCCATAGGATAACCTGAGATTATACGATTTGGGAAGTGACAACTTATTTTACTGAAACGTTCCCTCAATGAGTACAAAGTAGAGGACGCAACAGGGTAAAGTAAAAAGAAAAATGAAAACATAGTTTCTTTTTTCACTGTAACAATACTTAAATTGCATATATACAATACTTGGAAACATTTTTAAGCAAACAATACATTTTACGTTATTACATTTTATTTTGATGCTAATGGATTACAACATTGTCTTTTTTTTTCATTTGGATCATAAATATACAGATTTTTTGGCGTAACTACTCTAAAGCAAGCAAGGTAGAATTGCCTGTGAGAAAAACATGGTATTGTGTTTCCATAGCCATATTCAGTGACTGTCTTGTGCTTTAGTAATTGTCAGAGCGAATGTGATCCTTACTAGGAACTGTAATCATTTGAAAACTAAAGGTATATCAGCATCAATGCGTATCATATGCGTAATATAAACACATCTCTATTGTTTGCGTTCCTTGTTAAAATACTTGCTTGGTTCACATTTGACATAGTTTCTTTACATATAGCGTGGCTCCATTGCACAGTTTTGGTATACCAATGTTACGCAGTGGAATATATGAGTATCCAATCTTCAAACTTAACTTATGTTGTGGTATTCCATGTGTCTCCAAGAATTTAGGAACTTAGCACAGTACAGTATAGCCTGTTCCGGATCCATGACTGCGCAGTCATTGAGTACGTCGTAACATTATCCGTGAACTTTTGCCGAATTTTAGAGGTGATTTGTTTTACTTTTTGGAAGCCGGGATGGCTTTTCTGCATACTCAGTGGTGGTTTCCAAAAATTTTACGACATTTTTACATGATTTTGCGTGCACCTGACGAATTTCACCCGATGTCTAACCAGCTGACAAGTGATTTTCACCAATATCCAATTAACTATCTTATATCTAATTCTCAATAACGCTACTTACAGTTTTATTTATTTATTTTGCATTTTTACACGTACAGATGACGAACATTCTCCGATGTCCAACCAGCTGACTGGCAATTTTTTTCAGTTTACCTCATTAACAATTACATATCCAAATCTCAATGACGCTACTTATAATTTATTTTCATATTTATACGTGCAGCTGACCACTTACCTCCTATGATCCATTCATCTGACCGGGGTTATATATATATATATATCTTACTTATAATAAAATCCAAAGGCGAGAAAGTGTCTGTAACGGTACCGGGCTGTACCACTCTGGTCTGCGAGTCGATCGTAGTTAAACGCCATGTTAGGCTTAATGAAAAACATATACTAACATATGACAACTAAATGTTAATTTCTTCTACGTGAAATCATGCCTGTTCTTCATATTTTCACATATAACATGTACAGGCCCTTATTACCGAATAGGCACGAGAAGCACGTGCTTCCCCTAGAAAATTTTAAAGGGGCCCAAAACTGAGAGAACAGGGGGCCCTTTTTATTGAATTAATTCCATTCCAAAAATTTATCTAATTTATTTTCAAATTGATATTTTAAAGTGTTTCATAAAAATACCTTTCATAACAAATTAATTTTTCATATAATAGCCAGCTTTCAACCACATGATTACAATTCTCCAATTTGTCCAACCAATCAAAGTCGCAAGCAGTATTATTGTCCATCCAATCAATATCGAGAAAATCCAGTGGGCAAGCAAAATGCCCACCAGGTTGTTAAGTTGGTTGCTAGGGTATGACGTCAGTTGAAACTGATTTATTGGCTTCTCGGGAAAAGTAAAAATGTCACTTAAATTGTTCCTACGATCCTACGAATTTTCTTGCATGTATTACGAAACAGCTTATCAATTTTGTTGGAGTGAATTGACCTTGCGATTTGCGAGTAGAGTTTCATAAAGCGGCAATGAAATCTCTCAACTTTTAGACGTGTAAAATATTATTTGTGTTCGACGCCGCTCGCCTTGCCGCTCGCTCACGTGCTGAGTTTAACATATACGGTGCATGCATATTTTATTTATTGCTTTATAGTTAAAATTTTGCAGATTCTTCTTATATTTAATTTAATTATTTATTCAGCATGGCTAAAACTGAGCCTCAAGTACCGTCAGAAAGCAATAAACGAAAAAGAAACTTAGCTAATAACTATAAGAAGTTATTTAGAATGTTTCTGTATCAGATTGTGGATATTTATTGTATCTTATTTCTATCCCAGATATGTTCTAAATTTTTCTATAAATTAGTTATAAAAAAATTCTGCAATTATTGAATTCCACCACTTAATATTTTTAAGTTCATTTAAAAATTTGAAAAAAAGATGAAATGCACTGAAAGAAACCTGCAAAAATGTGTCTTAAATCTCATTTTGTCTTAAATGTTTACAATAATAATTAGATCCATGCTGTTGTATTAGCTTTGAGCAGCAGATTCAAGAATTAAAGAAGTAAATATTTAAAGATTACAATGTATCAAAAAATACTTTATCATTAATCAGTGAAAATTTAAGTTTATTTTTTCCTTTAATATTTCTTATTGTTTCATAATATTTTATTTAATTTCTTAAAATTATTTAAGAAAACTAATGACTTAGTTTTTAACTGTTTAGTTTTGATCTAATGGCATGAATAATTCTTGCTAGAACTTATTTTTTCAAAACAGCTCATTGCAGATGATTCAAAAAGATTTTGCTTAAATGTATAAGAAAAAACTTTATCATTTATTTCATTAATGTAGGAGGAATGATTTATTTTTTTGATTTAAAAAAAATGTCAGTGACCATCCTCATATTCAAAGTGAAAATGTTTATAATTATTGTTTAAGTTTTCCAAATATTCTACTTATTTTTAAGTGCGAATTTTCTATTTTAATGAATAATTTTATGAACATAGCTAATAACTATGAAAAGTTATTTTGAATATTTCTGTATCAGATAGTGGATATTTATTGTATCCTATTTCTATCTCAGAGATGTATTAAATTTCTCTATAAATTAGTTATAAAAAGTTTCTGCAATTATTGAATTCCACCATTTAATTTTTTAAAGTTCATTTAAAAATTTGAAAAAATGTGAAATGCACTGAAAGAAACCTGCAGAAATTTGTCTTAAATCTCATTTTTTCTTAAATGTTTACTACAATAAATAGATCCATGCTGTTGTATGAATTTGTTTGTCTCTTCACAAAAATCTATTTTATTAAAAAAATGTGTTTCTGTGGTTAATATGAGAGGGGAAAAAAAAAAACAAATAACGAAGACTAGAATTAATTGTGCCTGTTGTTAAGTTTCCAATATAATGTATGTTTAATGTACAAAATTAGCTTTATAATATGTTTCTGTTCTGAAAAAATAGCGAAATGAATTATATCCCTCCCCTTCTACTGTTCCTTGTACAAGTAAAAAAAAAAAAAATGTGATAGTCATCTGGTAAAATTTCTAGTTGCTGGTGAAATACATATGTGCCACCCCCTTTCCTTACACATACAAAATATTTAATCATACATAAAAAAAAAACATTGATTATAGAAGAATAATTACTATTATAGTAATGATATATCATGAATTGCTTTAACACTTCCACTCGGTAAGTGAATTAATTTAAAAAAGTAATATAAACACATTTCGCCAGTTGATATATTTTAGCCAAGTGATTGCATTTGTCGAATCCTTGTTCTACAAAAATATCCTACTTGTTTCTGTTTTGATGTTTCCTATGATGTGCATGTGTTAAAATGCTAATTGGTTGCCTAATTTTGACTAAAAATAATGTGATCAGAATCTTGATAATTATTTAAATTCATTTTGTGCAAATAATTAAAAAAAAAAAAAAAGTCGGGAATACAAGTAAAAAGTAAATTATTATTTTAGATTATTTTACGTATTGGATTTGAATATTATTGATTTTGGCTGGTATGCACAACGTAAAATATAAATAATTTAAACTATTACCAAAATTGAAAGAAGCATTTTAAAATATTGATATTTTATGTTGTGCATGCATGCTGAATTCAACCTTTTTATCCAACTTACATTATTCTGCTAATACTATGCAAAGTCATTTGTCATATTTTTCTTGATCCATTTTTTGTATATAGGAGAACGTAAAAAAAGCTGTTTAATGAAATGGTACTTTTCGGTTAGCCAAGCGCCAGTGAAATACACACACACACACACATATATATATATATATATATATTTTTTTTTTCACTGGTGCCTGGCTAGCCGAAAAATACCAGTGAAATATATGTGAACTGAGCCACTATTTGTAGCATTTGTGAGTTTGTGGGTATGTCGAATTTAGAAAACTCTTCTAGAATGAAATGGGGGGGGGGGGGGCCCTGAAATGACACTGTGCTTCCCATAGCTTCAGAGGTTAATCGGGCCCTGAACATGTATATCTTATCCAATTACAATGTATTAAATTCCAAATTAAAAATAAACTGTTATAGACATCAGATTACAAAATATAAACAAACAAGCACTGTTGCCATTCGGAATTTCCGAATCGTGAAACAAATGAATGACTCTTTGAACGCTTCAGTAAAAAAATGTAGGTTAATTATCTGATTCTGTTCTTAAAATATTTGTAAAAGCATATTAAAGTCTTTAAATATTTTAATTTTGTTTAAAACCTTCAAAAACTATTTTTGCAGCCATCTTTCGTCAATTAATATAAACAATCGAATTTTGTTAAAAATACAAGTTAATATTTGCATTAATTAGCATATTAAAATTTAATGTGATTTTTTCAGAAATTACATTTCACTTTGCTAAATTATTATTATTATTATTTGGAAAAAAATGTGGAGAGTCATTCACTTTTGAGAATCATTCATCAAAATTATTTGTACTGTACAGATTGCCAATTAGCAACGTGTGTTTTACTGTTTTAACATCTTTGTTGATCTTTTAAATGCTGTTTTAAACACGCGGTTGTGGATCATTCGGGACTACAGCCGTGCAGCTATAGGTCTCACCCCCCCCCCCCTTCAAAGTTCAAACATGCGGTGGATTTGAATTTGTTCAATCAAATCAGTTTTTATTGTTTTTTATATAGTTTAAAGATCGTTTTAGCGATGCCTGATGAAACGCCGATTGAACGTAGACGGCGATAGTCAAGGTGGTTTGCTTGGCAATCACAAGCAACATTGGACCGCATAAGGGAAAATGGCGCCATCTACTGTTAGATAATGTAAATAAAGTTTGAAATTTTGTTTCCATCGTAAATAAAATTATTTTTTTCTTATGAAACGTAATTAAAATATAAGGAATAAATAGTACCGAGTAATTTCCATTTAATTTTGCTTATATAATCAAGAAATGAGCTATGTGGTGAGTCAAGCTCTTTAGAAACTCATTGATAACACTTTTTTTACAGAAAATTTCACTCATGGATTTTTTATTTACTTATTTTTTAATGTTTAATTTGAATATTTTGTCCATTCGTTGAACTATTTCAAAAATTGAATATTGAGTCAATATCCTGTCATTTTTGACGGGGGGTATATACTAGTATATATATATATTACAATATCAGTAGTTGCTGAAAACGTTTTAGCTGAGCTACTATCAGTTTATTTATTGTTTATTTCATCTGTTTTATATACTGCTATAGCAACGCCACCACCCCTACTGGCGCACCAGCTGACTGACAGTTTCTTTATCTTTACCATCTTTATATAATTCATCATATATAGAAAATTTATCGACTCTATTATTGGTACTAAACGTATGACGCTGCCTCTCGAACTATAGGTGTTTTAATGCCAAATATATTTAAATGAAGGTACCGCGCCATATTAATTCACTTATAGTAAAATTGTTACATTATATATACAAAAAACGCGTATTATCTGCTCAGCATGGCGTAAATTTTGATAACTTTAATTAATTATTCTGGATGAAATAAATTTAAATGAGTTGACAGTTTATTTAAAAATACAATTAATCATACAACTAATCATGCAATAAATCATTGCGCTAACGATGATCACTCACCTCTCGGAAAGCAATCTAAATCAGATACAGAAGGAAAAAGGAAAAACAAAATTGAAAGTGTTTATTAAGACGTTACACTTGAAAGCTGTCACAAAATGCTCAAAAAAGCTCCCAGAAAATTAAAACCGTTATGAGGGTTTAACCTCAATATAGAGATGAGTTCCAATTCAGTGGATTTTACAAGTGTCACGGATACATTTAATACAGTAAAAAATAGGTATATTATATTTTAAAACACATATTTTTAATCACATATGGACCTGATATTTTCAATAACTGGATTCTTGTTGAATTTTGGCAAAATATTTGCGTGACTTATTAATAAAAAAGCGTTAATTTCAAAATATATTATGTATTTAATGCATTACCAATTATAATAACAGTTGGTTCAAAAACTGTGGTGATTTAAATATAAAATTACAAAAGTTTTCCTTGCCAAATAATACTCTTATTTATAATTTTATTCCAAAGAAGAAAGCCTCCATAAGTGCTTTCACAAATTACTTTTTTAAAGGAGATTATTCTCTTGTGGATATTAAAAAAAAAAGTAATGTGTGAAAACTGTTTATTACATTTAAAGTTAATGATAATGTGATTAGTTAGTGATTCATCACTTTTTTGTGACATACAGTGTCGAATTCTCCCGAAATCTTGGCCAAAACTTGAATTGTTAAGCTTTTCTGAGTTTTGTTCACGAACTAGCTAATAATCAGAATAGAGAATTGCGTGGCTAAGATGCTTTACACTCACGCAGAAAAAAAAAAATAATCGGTTAAAAAAAGGAAAAAAGTCGCCAAATTTAGGGGATTTTTTCCTTTAATGGCAACCTAGCCATTGTATTAAGTTATTCGTTTGGCGCGGTCTTGAAAATCGCGCCAACCAAAAAGTCGCCAAACTTATGTTTATATGTTTGCGTGAGTGTAAAGCATCAATTCCGATTGCGTTACTAAAAGCTGTAGGCTCTGTGTTTTAAGAAAAATAGAGTTCACGGATACCATATCCCCTGTAAAACAATACAGAAAAATTATGCGCCAAACATAGATTACGAAATACTTTCTAACACGCTGAGAATCGTGTAACAAAACTTTCCCATTTAGTAAGGTTCAAAATGATATTTAAATAAACAATTTGAAAAGTCAGTTTCAACAAATACTATTTATAGTCAGACAAGTATTTAAATTATTTTGTGAAACCCTGTATATGATCTATAGATCTGTGTATTTACTACATAGCATGCTGAAATTTAGTTCAATTAGGAAATGCATAACAAGGTCGAAAATTCTCCATCAGCAATTTCCGTCAATAAACGGAAATGAATTATTTTGTGCAACCCTTCAAAGTATATTATGTACTTAATCCTTTACCAATTATAATAACAGTTGGTTCCAGAACTGTGGGGATTTAAATATGAAATTACAAAAGTTTTCCTTGCCAAATAATACTCTTATTTATAATAATACTCTTAATAATAATAATACTCTTATTTGTCTGATGTCCATAGAACTTATACATTACAAGTAATCTGCAAAAAGTTAGTTAAATATGAAAACGCATACCACAACTGAAAACGCACTTCCAGCAAATATCGCTTTAAGACAGTATTGTAATCGAATTCTTTTGTGTGCCCTTGTAAATGAACGATAAATGCTAGGTACACAGTGCTGTAGTTGAGTGGGAACGCGTGGGAACGCCGTTCCCAGAAATATTTGGTTTGTTACTGTAAAAAAAAAAAAAAAAAAATCGCGTTTTTCCAGACTGTGAAAACTATACCCAGTTCAATGTCTGAATGCGAAAGAGTAAAGCTGTGTGAATAAGCTGTATGAAGATACAAGCTGTATGAATAACATCATGACCGACGCGAAAAATTCAGTCCTTATTGAAAGAGCCAGTTTACTTATATTCATAAGCCGCATAGGACCTCTCTTGAATTTTGTCTTGAACCATATGTGAAATCTTGGTTGCGATCAGAAAGAAGATTAGCAGACGAGACAGCTTGTCGTAAATCAGAGAGCACAGAACACACTTCTCATTATCGTTCTTTATGGAAACGTCTAGGATAGATGTGCCAATAACGTATGGAGTTATTTCTGTTAAAAAAAGCTTTATTGATTTTTTTTTCGATTTTTTTTAAGGGTATGTTTTAAGAAAGTTGTCGTTGGGAGAAATAAACTTAGTAAAATGAACTTCCGTAATTCAGCATATTTTTGTAATAATCTTTGTGAGCTTATCTTTAAAGAGAATGAAGTTTAATTTATCATCAGGCAGATTAATTATAAAGTTTAGATCCATTAACCATTTTTGACTAGATATTGGCTATGTAATTGAAATTTTTATTTTCATCCAGTTTTTGTTAAATAAGCATAAGTAACATTATCATTAATACATTTTATATAAAAACTAACTAATTTTTACATTTGAAAAATTTGCAGCACTTACCAAAGTGCAGAATGTTATTTAATGTAGATTTGATTTAAAGAGCAAATTAATCCAATATTGTTTTCGAGTCAGCTTACGTATAATAAATCGATGTAATTTTAAATAAATCAAAAACTTAATAAAAATCCAGAATGTTACATAATGCAGATTTAAACTGCAAACTAATCAAATATAATTTTAGAGTTAGTTTACGTTTAATAATCAAAATAATTTTGAATAAATCAAATCCCAAAAGCCTTTTTACTTCCTTGAGTCTCTGTTCGACAATAAAAGCCAAACTGCTATTCGATTTCAAAATTTTTATTAAATTTTTGGGTTTTAAGCTCCAAAGAACCGGATAAATGTTCTGTTAATAAATTAAAAATAAGAAAGAATTTTTATGCTATATTTAAATGTTTAACATTGTTTTAATGTATTTTTAAAAGAGAACAATGGTATATTTATAAATGCAACATAAATAATAATTGTTTCTTTTTAATCTTATTAATCAGGATCATGAACTGACAAAGAACGACAATTTAGAACAGAAAAGTGACAATTTGACTAGAAGACAAGATAACGGTTTTGATTTCATGAAATATTTTATGGGAAACAGTCCACAAGCACAAGAACAACAAAATCAGGTACAACCACGTCAGTATCAGCAGCCTCTCACAATCCAACAACAACATCAACTTCAGCAACAACAGCTAGCACAGCAACAACAGCAACAACAGCAACAACAACAACAACGACAACAGCAACTTCAGCAATTGCAGCAACAGCAATTACTTCAGCAGTTGCAACAACTCCAGGCTGCAAGATCGAATGAGGTGCTTCAAGATAACACTGCTCATCAACAACAACAACATCAGCAAACCGTCAATAGAGAAGGAGGGTATGGAACGATTGGCATTGGAGGTTACAACCAACAGCCAAAACAAATAGGAATTAGCATCGGAGGTGGTCCTAAACCCGGAAATGTTGTATCTGTTGGGAATATCTTGACTCTCTTACCCCGTATTATTAATGTTCTTAGCGCTGGTGGCAAAGTCATGTTTGGTGTTGAATTAGGTAACAATTTCTATTTTGGACCTGTTGGAGCTAAACCGCTGTATAAAGGGTAAACTATCATCTGACAATGTATTTTAAAGATCAGCTGATGTCCGTTTTAAGCTGATTATCAAGGATTTGCTGAAATTCAGCAGTCTGCAAGCCATTTGATGTGATGATGTCGTGTAAAAATTGTTTACTAATGTATGCCTGTATAATATTTAATAATACAAAGTACAAAAAAAAAGTTTTTTGAAAAGGAAACAACATTAGAATAAGATATATAATTAAAAATTTAAATTCCAATCAAAAATAACTCAATTGCGTTTTCATGTTATGAAAATTAAAATGAAGAAACTTCTCTAATACATGCCTGCCAACATCGCACTAAAAGTCCGTACAATGTAGGTTAATTTAACCAAGGTTAAACATGTTTCAAACCAGATTTTTTTTTTTTTAAGAAATGTGAATAAAGTAGGTTCCACATAAGGACATGAAACTAATTATATATTATTTTTTTCAAATGTATTTTCTGGTTAGAAACTTCTTTAACGTGGATCAAATTTACTGACATTGTACGAAAATTTAGTTAAAAGTTTGCATATTATGTCCTATTAAATATATTGACTTTTTTTCAGATATAAGTTTAAGAACCAGCATTTAAATAAATAATTACATGAACTATTTCTTAGTCTAGTACTGAATTTGCATCATATTTGTTATGAAATGTCATTTAGTTATTTATTGCAATTGTTTCATTTTAAATGATAGTAAACAAATCTGATCTCAAACGTAATTTCAATGAAAAGTACTTATTATTTGTTTTCAATATTTATATCGATATTTCGAATGCACAGTATCGATTAATAATGAAGAAATAATGTACATCTGTATATATGTGTTAGTATTTCTGATATTCAGTTAAATAGATATATAGATATATGTAACTTTTTTCTAGAATGTTTCATGTTTACTGTTTGTTTTATGCAGGGCTCCCAAATAGTCCGCGTTTTGTATACCAGTATATTCTAAGAAATATTTTCGTGGTAGGTTTATATAACCTTTTCAATAGAAATAACCTTCAGGGTAGGTTTCTACGAAATTTGTAAGAAACCTCTAAAAAGAAATTTTTCCTTTGAAAATACTGGTATTCAAAAAGCGGATCATTTGAGAGCCCTGTTTATGGCATGTCCTTTTAACGAGCTGTGTAAATCTAAACGAGTTCATTGGGCATAATTATTAGTAAACAACTGTTATTGTATTTTCTTTTTCATTTTCACACAGATGAAAAAGCCTGTATAGCACTATTTATGACAATGTATATACGATTTCATTTGCATTACTGTAAATTATATAAACTTTTATAAATAATATCGAATAAAAATACTTTAAAAAAATTCTATTTTATTTAAATTCGTGGTGTACTTGACCTTTAATTACTTTCTCAACAAACAAATCATAGTCTTCTTTCATGCCTGAGAATATTGTTAACCTAGCAGAAACCCCACTTATATATTGAACGGATGACCTAGACATCTCATACCTAAAATAGTTTATTCCATTTGAACCAATTATTGTTGTTTATGTGAAATCATATCTTATTAAGGGTCAAACAATTGAAAATAAAATTTTTAAGGAGATTTTTTAAATTTTCACAAAATTTTCCAAAAAAGCATAAAGATGTTTTGTGAAAAGACTTTTTAGGGTTTCGTTCATCTCACAAAACCCTATTAGACCGGGAGGCGGCAGCACAAACAATCACCTCATCGAGTTCACGGCTGAAATTCTAGAATTAGTTAAAACTCGATTCGTATATTAAAACACAATCGGTCTGCCAAGTCATATCTTGGTGGAAAACACGTGAAAACCCGATTTTAGCGGTTGACTCGTAGGTTTACCATTGTGTTTTCCTGCACCCAAAAGTATGAAAACATGGAGAACTGGGTGCAGGAAAACACAATGATAAACCTACGAGTCAACCGCTAAAATCGGGTTTTCACGTGTTTTCCACCAATATATGACTTGGCAGACCGATTGCGTTTTAATATGCGAATCGAGTTTTAACTAATTCTGGAATTTCAGCCGTGAACTCGATGAAGTGATTATTTGTGCTGCCGCCTCCCGGTCTATATTATCCCCGCTCCGTTGTCTGTCCGTCACAGAGCCATTCCCAAAAACTTTAGAACTTACAAAGTTGAAACTTAGTGTATAAATCTGAAAAGCAGCTGTAAAGAGCTCAAAATATTAAAATTTGAAAAATTCGTATTATTTTAATAAATAGAGATAAAAAAAACAAAATTCTAACAGCCTTTTCCTATTAAATTGAAACATTTTTCGTTATAGCAGATGCCAAAGATTTAAAATCAACAATGAAATTCTTTCTACAATAATTAATTATCTATCAGACGATTTTCACGTGAAAAATGAAAATGAAATAAAAAGTTTCACCAATTGAAAAAAAGATAAATATGAAATTAAATTGATTGACATCATAGTCGTAATAAAATGGAAAATGTCTAAGATTTCTCAATAATACAAGGAGTATGTGTAAGTGGACAAAGCAGATTAACATCACGTCATTAGAGAATTAAAAAGAAAATCTGACGTCATATAGGAAGTTTAACTAATTTTTCAAATGTTTGAGAATAACACAAAGCTAGTATCAACATAAATAATAGAGAATAGTAAATATATGAGTTTGAGAAACATATTGAATCGTGATAAAAATTCGATTACGGAAATATTCGCATATTTTAACATTTTGAAGGTGTACAATTTGTTTAATTTTGAAAGTATTTTTTTAAATATTGCATTTAGTCCGTATGACGGATATTATTATGACAAAATATAATAGCGGGCTTGGACCGCTATCCGGCTGGTTTAGATATTCGAAAAAAGGAAAAAATAGACCGGTAAATTTTTACTTTATAAAAAACATTACTTTTTTTTGCTGTTGTTGCTAAATGAAATTTGTTTGAATTTATTAAATAAAGGATAAAGTGTTTTGAAAGGAATATTAAACGAAACCCTTTGACTTAACTTACCCACTTTTTTTTAATTTCTTTGACAAATAAATCGATTGTTGATAGTTAAAAATTGTTGATAGTTACGGTGCGAATAAAATTATAAACTGATGTCATAAAAGGCTTCAAAATGGTATAGTTACAATGTACTCTGAATGTTCCGTTGGGTTTAATTTCGATAGTCCGAGTATAGCATACTCAAGAATCTACTAAATAATTTCATTTTTGGCATGTTCTTTGAGTAAGTACAATCTGAATGTGCAACATCCTCAAATAGACTCCACTTTTTCCTATAAAGTAATAAATGCTTTAAAATGGAGTTACAGTTTGCTGTGGATAAAAATAAAACGCAGCATAACAGCGTCCCCTGCTGGAGTTCAAATTCAAAATTGGACCAATATATATTCTCAATGAATCTCCTAAGATATAAAAATTGTTCATTTCTACGCACTACTATCTGAGATACATCTATGAGTAATTCCCTCTGTTGAGTGGTCAAAACCAAAATTAAATCAGCATGGCGTTTCATTACTCAGTTTCAAAGCAATTCCATCCCATATATACCCAGCTGTAGGTACTACGCAAATCAGAGAAACATAGCATTGTCGCGCCACCTGTTGGCCGATAAATACCAAAATCTAATCATAACCTATTTATATCAAGGTCTGCAAAATTTATGAAGTTTAATGAATTTCTTTACATTTCCTGTTGAATTTAATTGACTATAAATTTGTGAAATACTTTGAAACGCTAGACGGAAAGAAATTTTTCAAAAATAGTCTAAATCAGGAAGTCGAAAATTTTCACGAATCCAACAAGTTCTTATAAATGAAGAAGAAAGAAATAACGTAGCATAAGCAGTGATAAAAAAATGTATCGGTTATCTTATACCTGATGCTTTTTCTAAAGTTAAAATTATTAAAGTTTCTCTTTTGTAACTTTGTGAGGTTTTCTAACTCACATACTCTTAGAAAATTTATTTAAAGTGTGAAATAATAACGACAATTTTGTTAGATGTAAGTACTATATGTTCACGAGTTTTTTGTTTAAAAATCTCTAAACGTTATGGCGTTAATCAATATAGTTTTGTAATTGTTATTAATTTTATGGGTCGAAATTATTAATGACATTGAAATTCGTTGTAAAGATAATATTTGCTAATATTATGAAGTTTTGTGACGTATTACGGCTAACTCCATATTTTCCATTACTCCCTACATTCTATGTAGCCAAATCACCCCATCAAAATAGACAATAAATCCTAACCAGAAGTTAGGAGTTAAGGAGGTCAAACTATGACGAGTAAAAATATCTTTTTGTACTTCAACAAAAAATAAAATAAAATAAAATAAATATCATAGCGAACAATTATAGTGTCAGGAGCAATTAATTAGCAGTTACTTTAATTAGTTGAAACAGAACTTGCGTACGCAAAAAAGAGTTTAAGGAAATTTACACAGAAATGTCTAATTCTTTAGTCTAAAAAATTCGATTAAAGAATGTTGGGGAGAGTGAATAAAATATTTCTGTCCGTTTCAAATGAATACGTTATAGAGTGGGAGGGGAGTCCGACAACAAAGAGGAAAAAGAATTTTTAATGTAATTACGAAATATATGTCTTTAAATAAACCCAAAATTACTATTTAAAGATTTCGGTATGAATTCCGAATCTCTGAATAAAAAAGGAGGCCAATACGTGACACTTTACGTATTTCCAGGGTTGCCAATTTGAGCTTTTTTTTTATATTCAGAAATTCAGAATTCCTGTCGGAATTCCAAAAGCAGAATTTTTACTTTATGTAATCACGGAATGTCTTCTCGGAATATCTGTCATTAAATAAAGAAAGAAATACTATTCGAAATTTCCTGTATGAATTCGAAATTTCTGAATTTAAAAAAGGCTGGCAAAAAACTGGCAACCCTATTCTGCAGTAGTGAAGGAAGAAAACTCTCGGACATGAAAAACATTAGAATAAATAAAGATAATAAAATTTTCTAGATAAATGAAATAAGATGGATTTGATACCAGAAAGTGAAAATGTAGAAAAATTGATTAATGAATTGTTTGAAATCACACATATACACTAACTCCATCTACATGTCCAAATTGAATGGACACATGAATTAGAAATAATTTTGAAATTAATTAATTTTATGACTTTGTTTTTGAGATTGATTATTCTAGAATTTTTGCTTAGATTGTAAAGTATACTTTAAGAACTTTAGGATCGGGAGAATAAGAGAATAATTACAAACGTATAGTTAAAAAACTATTTTGAAGGCGTTTAGTATTACCTAGCCGATCACATCCAGTGTCCATTAATGTTTAATCTCACAGATACAAGCACTATGCCTATATGCAAAATAGATGGCAAAATCATTATGAACTAGTATGCTGCGGTCGACACAAAACTTTCTGCTGTATCATTCTACTATATTAATTTTAATAGTACATTTATACACTAGTAATTATGAATTGGAAGTACAGTGCATTTCTTTGAATTTAACATAGAAAGAATTACAAAGGTCAGTTAAATAAATAAATAAATAAATAAAAACAAAAAAATCCCCGCCGGCTCCGCCTACAAACACATGTGGATTTCAAAGTGGGCGGTCCCAACTGCCGCATCATGGCAAAAAGGTAATTTATTCTGCAATTCTCAATAAACAGGCGCCCCATGGTCTGCGTCTTCGAAATCTACCTGCGCCTGTAGGCCAAGCCGTCACGGATTTTTTTTTTCTTACGAAGATACTTTTATTTTCGAAACTGATGCCGGAAGTAAAAGTATCTTCGTAAAACAAATCAGCAAATATAATCAAAAAAGTAATCAACGGCGGATGTAGAGATCGATCTCAGCTATCCAATGCAATATATATATATTGAAATGAAAATGAGATATTAGAAAATATACCCTTTCGGATTAACATTAACGAGCGGGTGTTTTCGCGTGAGGGGATAGGATCCTTAAGTTAGATCTTCTTTGGCATCTAAATTTAAAAATAAATAAATAAATAAAACGATTTCTCATCCGAAGTCGATTTTTGAATTCGGCTTTGTTTCATATCTGATAATTTTCATCTATCCTTTTTGTAACTTTAACATTTTTGTAACGATTTTATGCATTTCTATTGTCTATTCAAAGAAAAATTCTTCTAAAGTTATAGAATTTCGTTAAAAACGCTTAAAAAATAAAGTGAGGACGTCAAATAAAATGATGACATCAAATAAAGTGACGACGTCAAAAGGTCCATTCTCGACTGAAAACAACAACCATTTTCCCAAAGGTTAAAAAAAAAAAAAAAAAAAAAAAAAAACATACAGTATAACTGTCTCCCTATCAAACAGAAAGTGTGATACAGTTATTATGTTCATTGCAAAAATCATAGGGCTAATATTCCGTAATCGAGTTTACAGCTAAGGCGTTCAAAAATGAACGATTTTTGCATCAATGTTGTTGCAATGGAGTCAGAATTAAAACAATGATTACAGCGATGGAGTTAATTATACGGGAACCACATGCTCTGTAAAATAAATCAATTTACCGTGGATTCCGTAATGAAAGTTTTACCAATGATATAAGACCTGTTCCGCGTAATCACTACGCGGGACGACAAAAGTCCGGAATTTTCATGATGCACATGCTTTTAAATTACTTTATGTACCAGGCTATTCGCTACTCTCCATCGAGTGGAACTTAATACAGTCAAACTTTTGAAGACTGAACCTGTCTATAACGGAAATTGTTTAGTCTTTTCGAAACAATATGTTAAAAATCTACCTGCCATGACGGAAGACTGTATAAAATGGAAATTTCTGCGGTTACTTGCGATTCTTTTTTCTCGCGTTTTAGTGTACTTTATTCAATAAGCCCTGTGAAAACGGAACCTGTTTATAACTAAACTATGTTTTAAAAGTAAAAATTTTATTGTCTCAGCTATTAGAATACTGTACAATTATATTTGCTAATTGGAATTTTGTTTCAGTCCCTAGCGATTACGATTTCAAAGGTTTTACTGTAAAATTCCGTTTTAAACAGGTTTTTGTGTTAGGTGGTATAATTGTCTGGTATTGCTATCCTAAAAACAATGACATTTTTATCTTCAATGCGTGATTTCGTTATAGACAGGTTCCGTTTTAATAGGATTTATTACAATTTTATGTGCCGATTTAGATGCCGTTGTCCCGTTTTTTGTCTTTCTGTCCCGGTTTTTATGACACTGGACATGCCAACACTAGATATAACCCTCCTGAATCTAATTTTTTAAGCTTCTTTTCACATATTTGTTTTATTGAAAATAAATGACATGTGTAATCCGTTTACTGTACAAATGACATGTCATTGTTGTAGGAATTCAATGAAACCTGCAATTTATTCATTCAGAAGGTGGAAATAAAGATACACTGTTTCTTATTTTCACGCATGATCTTCATAAGTGTGATGTATTTCATCGTATACATTATTTATTACAAAATCAGAGAGATGAACTTCCTTGTGACTTGTGACCAATTCAAGAACCATGTCGTAATACATAAGCATAATGCAATCTGAGTCTCGAGAAAATGAAAGTATTGTCTGCAACTGACAAATATGCACCGGTCCAGATAGCTAAAGAGCTCTTTTTTGTTTTACCCTTCTAAATCTTTCTTTTTATTTTATTTTTATTTTTATTTATTTATTTATTTATTTATTTTATTTTTTTCGGGGGGGGGGGGGGGTAGGTAAGCTTCACAGCAATTTGGATGCCATTACTAAAGAGAAAATATAAATTGAAATAAGTTAAAAATATACGAATTTTGTTTGGTTAGGTTATTATTAATTGAAAAAAACTGCTGAATGTTTGGATCACCAAAATGCAGTTAATCGTAGATTTTTACATATTTGGAATAAAAACATGCATATATATCTATATTTAAATGGGAATACGTAATTTTAATTTCAAATGAACAAATGTTTTTTATTAAATTTAAAGCGATAATTTAAAATCAAATTAAATGTATATTAAAAAAGACATCAATTCAGGTAATGAAACAGATTTTTTGTGGAATCTGTAGTAATTTGAGCCAGTTGATTCTGCTACAATTCCACAAATATTTCATTAATTCACTTTTTTTTTTTTTTTTTTTTGTCATCTATACTAATATTATAAAGAAGTAAAGTTTGTTTGTTTGTTTGTTTGTACGGGGTAATCTCAGGAACTACCGAACCGATTTCAAAAGTGATGGTGACAACCCCTGCTCCAACCTAGGCTATATTTTATTGTGGTGCCACTAACCCCAGAGGGCTGCAGGAGCGAAAAATGTTCTAAAATTGCGAATTTTTTTATACTGTAAGAGCTAGAAATTTAAATTTTGACATTGTAGTTACTTATAAGATGTAAATGCTCTCTAAGAACAAAATAAAAAAATAGTAAAAGCGAAAAGAGTTCTAAAAACATTCTAAATTACAATTTCTATGGAATCTCTGTAACTACAGCACCGATTTCAAAAGTGATGGCGGTAAATTGATGGTGACAATCCCTGCTCCAACATAGGCTATATTTTATGTCGGTGCCACTAATCCCAGGGGGATGCTGTCACTAATCCCAGGGGGGTGCAAGAGCGAAAAACCTTCTAAAATTGCAATTTTTTTTTATACTGAAGGAGCGAGAAATTTGAAATTTGGCATTGTAGTTATTTATAAGATATAAATGCTATCTAAGAACAAATTAAAAAAAAAAATCGAAATTTAAAAGGGTGAAATAAGCGAAAAGCGTTCTAAAAACATTCTAAATTACAATTTCTATGGAATCTCTGGAACTACAGAACTAATTTCAAAAGTAATGGTGGCAAATTGATGTGACAATTCCTACCCCAACATGGGCTATATTTTATGTCGGTGCACTAACCCCAATGGGGTTCAAGAGCGAAAAATGTTCGAAAATTGCGACTTTTTTATACTGAAAGAGCTAGAAATTTGAAATTTGGCATTGTAGTTACTTATAAGATGTAAATGCTCTCTAAGAATAAATTTTTAAAAAATCGAAATTTAAAAGGGTGAAATGAGCGAAAAGCGTTCTATAATCATTCTAAATTACAATTTCTATGGAATCTCTGGAACTGCAGAACCGATTTCAAAAGTGATGGTGACAATCCCTGCTCCAACAGCCTCTTTTATAAAAAAGCTATGTGTTTCTCACGACTGAGTTTTTCGCTAATTGTTGCCACAGATTAATCTCGGAAAATGAAACATTTGAAATTACTGAAAAAAATAATAGCTCGAAAAGTATTTGTCAGAAAATTGTTATACAAACTGCGTTTGGAAGGTAAAAAAATGTATTTTTATTGATATAAATTTCAAATGTAATGATTATGCCGTTTTTCAAATATTGACTTTCAAAAATTACCAAATTTCAATATGGAGTACCAGAGCGAAACCTTCATGCGTAAAAAGATAATGATAAGGGCGACGTTTCCTGACGTGCATATTGGCTATAGCACGAGTCACAAATTATAGTAGCCTTATTATTCTGTTAAAGTATAAAAGTGAATTATGAAATGTCAATATTTTGTTTGATTAAAAGTTTGTTAAGAGAAATTGACCAGCGTAGAGGGCGTAGCTTGCTAGTACATTATATTACTTTTTTTTTTCAAGTTATTCAAACAGGTAAGTGTTCATATTTCAATTTCATTTTTGTTCCCCATTTGTGTATTATGATTCTGTTATGTCTTTTTACGGTTATATACAAGTTAAGGGGCCCGATTTTCGTCCTCCAGTCACTTTTAGGTCCATGGAAGTTGTAATTTTCAGTAAAAACCTGAAAACCTACCAAATTTGGATTTTACATTGACTAACTAGCCACGCACACAGAAATATAGACAAATTTCGTACAAAAAAAATTAACAATGCGAAAAATTGTTTTCAAAAGTATCTTATATATGGCAAAAAAAAAAAAAAAAAAAAGAGGTCCCAATTTCGTTCCCTTCAAAAAATTTAAAAAGCTGAGGCTTAACTTATAACTAAATCAAAATTTATTTAAAAATGAGTAAATAATTTAATTTACCTTAAATTAAGACACAAAGAAACTTACTATTAATCAGTGGAAGAATAACATAAAGAAACAATAGCCATCCAAACATGAGGAACACATAAATTTTGTATTGTTTTTGGCTCCTGATAATGTTTCGTGTGGCCAAGTGCAGCATTGAAGACACTGAATCCATTGTTCTCCATATTTATCATCAGAAAAAACACTTCAAGCAGATAAGGCCATCGTAATCGCTTGTATTATCATCACAAGGAATGTCAACAAATGAGTCACTTTCGTCATCAGAATCGCTGGGTTGGTCACGTTTGAATTTTTTGCATGGTGGATTCATCCCTTTTTCCCTGGAGAGTGGTGAATGCCAAAAGATCTTTCGGTTTGTTTTTATGCGGACATCCAGTAATCAATGTTGCTAAATCTCTTCGGGCAGAAGTTGCTGGTGTGATCGCTTGCACTGATGGCAGCAACAGTTTGTTGAACCTGGGCGCTTGACGATGGTTGATCAACTATCATGAAATTTTCGCCAGATGGATAGGGATGAGGTTTCGCCAAAAAATCTTCAGGTACAAAAATGTTGGAGTTAAATAATATGATGCCAGTCTTTTTTAAACCATTGACAGCAGTTTTAACAACAGCAGAACGCTCGCAGGCTTGATTGCAAGGACAAAGTTGTGCGATTTGTAGGTTCCCACCTTTTCTACCAGGAGGGTTTGACAGCCAATTTTCTATTACTTCAGCATAAAACGTTTTTTAAAAGAAAACATAAATGCAACATCGAGAGGCTAGAGTTTTTCTTTTGAATGGGGAGGCAAACACACGATTATAACACCATTCTCCCGTGCAACGCCAATGACATTCAAGTTATGAGAATGTGAGTAATGCCCGTCCAATATTAACACAATGGGATCGTCTTTTAATGGCTTTACAATGGACAAAAAATGGCAAAACCATATCTCGAAAAGCTCTGCTGTAATCCATCCTGGCTCATGCACAGCTCTGATTGATTCTGGAGGCACACTATCCATTAGCTCTTTCTTCATGAACTTCCTCGGAAATATCATGAGAGGGGGCACAAACATCCCTGCAACTGACATGCACATCACTACAGTGACTAAGAAACCCCTCTCCGCAGACGATATTTTATGGACTTTTTTTTTCTTTCTTTTCATGGCTACGATTTTTTGGGTTTTGTATTTGACAATAGTGAGGCCAGTTTCGTGTACATTGTACACTATCGTCGGGTCGAATTTTATTTTCGCTAACTCTGCTTTCAGTATAGAGAGAAATAATTGAAGACTTTCTTCTGGGAACACCTGAATGCGAGCGAGCGATAATGATTGAGGTTTTCTAACACAGAGTTCGGTGTGTAGCTTCAAAAAGCAGGACAACCACTTGGTCCCTGCCATTTTGTGTCTGAGATCAGAATGGGTGTGATAAATTACTGCGAAAGGCTAGCTGGAATGCCATTCATCTCAAATCTTTCAGAGTTAGTCCAAAGAAACTTCGCTCTATTTCTTTACAGTATAAAACAAACTCACTCTCCAGTTCAAGTTAGAAAACTGTTTCCCGGACGATTCTTATTTCAATAGAGTCTTCTGCACTTTTATCTGCACCTGTTTATATATAATCTTTCATCGTCGATCTTGGGACACTGTATTGTTTACTAGTAGTTTTATAGCCCATCTCCTTACTGCGTACAGCTTCAACAGCCAACTTCATCTGGGCTTTATTTCACTTTTTCCTCGGCCCCATCTGCAACGATCAAGAGAGACAATATTTTTTTTCTTTTAATAAAAATAAAAGTGTTTTATAAAGTATTTTAAAAGTTTCTTAGTTTTTTTTTTTTAAGTAAAAAGATTATTTTCATTTTGAATTTTATTTTAAACTTTTTTATTTTATTTTATTGTTTATTATACTTATTATTATATTTCTATAAAAAAAATTTTTCCTTTTGAAATAATTGTCATGAAAAAGCATTTCTAATTTCGTCCACGGGACGAAAATACGAAATGGCCGAAATTGAAACCACGCTTCCAATATGGCGGAGTTTCAGTTCTTGTAATAAACGTCCTAAAACGCACTATATGCTACTGTTAGAATCTTACCTACGCAGAATACATGCAATGAATAGGAAATAATACTTACAGTACAGTAAATAACGTTCTACAAATGACATAATGAATCTCAGGTCTTCTAAAAATAGGAAATCCGGCGTCTATAATATATGTATGCGTCTTGGCGAACGAAACTTTTACTACTGGCGTCTTTTACCTTCCGTTCCTTGTGTTTTGCGTGATAAATGACGCCACTTTTGGAGAAGCGGAGAAGTGAAGGGGGACGAAATTAGGAAAGAGGACGAATTTAGGGCATTTAACTATATATATATATATATATATATATACATGCTTATTGTATATATAAAGTTAAATGAAATCACGTGTGAAAATCAATGGATGAGATAGTATAAAAATCAAAACAAAGATGCTACAGAAATTAAACACAATAAAATGAAAATGCGAACATGAAAAAATATGAATATTTTATGGATTCGTCAGTGGAGCTTCATAAGAATAATTCACAGTAAAGATATGTTGTTTCGTGAAATATTGTCAGTATTAAGCCTAAAAATTGACAATATTAAGTTCCTTATAACATATTTAAAAAAACAAGAACTATAACAATAACAAAAAATCCAAAAAATAAATTATTATCCATCTATAATAGCTAAAATCTAGAAAATAGTAAACAGAACTCACGAGTAAAAAAAAAGGGGGGGGTGTAGTAATGATTAAATTAAATGCAGAAATGAGACCTTTATGCAAGTTCACACTCTCTGGTAAAGAATATGCTGAATTATGGGGAGAAAAAAATAATTGAAAGAGAATGGAGTTGGTGCTGTCATCTATCTTTAAAAAGAGGAGCAATATACCATTTACTTGCAAATTGAATATATAAAGAAGATAATATTGAATAAAAATATAGATATAAAAATTATAAAAAGATATCAATATGCAAATGATAAATTAATATTAAAAAAAGTAATCATTTAAGAGGGTAAAAATATAGATACAGATGTCACAAATGCACCGGGGACACACAAATGCACCGTTTTTATGCCTGGGAAACGCAGTGATTTTGGCGAGATTTTGCTTCGTATGGCAACCCAGTATAGCAGATTACATGGGTTCTATATTAAATTCAACATTGTGTGTTTTATAATAAAATACACTGTTTCATAATTAAAACAAAACTAACATGCTGGTTTCATAAACAAGGCCTAAAAGGTAACCGAAAACGGGGCTTTCTCGCCAAAATGGCGTAAAACAAAAATCGCGCCAACGCCGGTGCGTTTGAGACATCTGTTCCAAACTATATAGCCATGTATGAGAAGTCACTATGTATAATATAGAATGATAATTGATTATATATATATATATATATATATATACACTGTGTCCGAAAAGTCTGGAAACGGTCGAATAACTCGAGAAATATAGATCGGATTGCAAAACGTTAAATATGTGTTCAATATTTTTGAAAAATCTATTTAGGGAAATCAAAGTTGCCCCCCTAACCCCCCGGGAGGAGAAAGGAGGGAAACTTTGAAACCTTATGATAACCCCCTTTTTTATTGCAGATTCGGATTCTACGGGAAAAAATACGAAACTTTTGTATTTAACATTTTCTTCTATGAAACTTTTGTATTTAACATTTTCTTCGGAAGATCGTAGATGGCGCTGTAATCGAATGATCGCAGTGAGAATCGTTTCCATTGAAAAGTTTGGAAATTATACAATAACTCGAGACAAAATGCATTGAAAAACGGAAAATACATGCTCAATATTTTTGAAAAATCTATTTAGGTATATCAAAGTTGCCTCCCCAACTCTACCCTCTGGCGGGGAAAGGATGGGCAACTTTGAAATCTTAAGTGATAACCCCCTTTTTTATTGCAGATTTGGATTCTTCGGGAAAAAATGTGCAACTTTTGTGTTTAACATTTTCTTCGGAAAATTGTAGATGAGTTGATTATCTAAGACAACTAGATTATCTGTAATCGAGTAAAACGTAGTGAGAATTGTTTCCATTGAAAAGTCTGGAAACGGTTTAATAACTCGAGAAATATACATCGGATTGAAAACGGAAAATACGTGTTCAATATTTTAGAAAAATCTATTTAGGGATATCAAACTTGCCATTTTTCTGAAATATTGAACATGTATTTTTCCGTTTTTTAATCCGGTGTATATTTTTCGAGTTATTCGACAGTTTCCAGACTTTTCAATGGAAACGATTCTCACTGCATTTTATTCGATTACAGCGCCATTTACGATTTTCCGAAGAAAATGTTAAATACAAAAGCTACGTATTTTTTCCCGTAGAATCCGAATCTGCAATAACAAAATGGGGCCATATTTTCCGTTTTTCAATCCGATGTACATTTCTCGAATTATTCGACCGTTTCAAGACTTGTCGGATACCCTGCATGTATATATATATATTAATTATGAAATATGGAATACATAAAAAAATATATTCTTATCCATACTTGAAACTTTCTCATAGATATAAATCAGTTACTTTCAATATAAAACATTCTATATAAGGATAAAAAATATACATTTTAATGATACGTATGCTTTAATATGCAACAGTCTTTACTATAACGAGAGCTATATTGCAGATTTATCTGAGCGACATTCTAATATAGCAATGAAAAAATGTAATATTCTAATGATTCGTATTTCTATACTATTATATAAGGAGAGAACGCCTGACTGACTCATCAACGCCCAGCTCAAACGACTAAAGTCAGGATCACGAAATTTGATAGTAGATTGCTGTTATGACAAAGGCAAGAAATAAAAAAGGATTTTTGAAAATCCCCCCCCCCCCCCAAAGGGTGTTAAAGAGGAGTTCGAAGTGTTAGGTCATTTTGCCATATCTCAGCAGCAGTTTTAGGTAGGAGCGCGAAATTTTGGATAACAAATCTACTAAAAAAAATGGTTAAACATGTATTTCAGCGATTTTAGAAATCCACACCCTAAGGGGTTAAATGAGGGGTCAAAAGTTTTTTGCCATATCTCAGCACCAGTTTTAGGTAAAAAAAAGAAAAATGAATCGTGCATCAATACAGTTACAAAAATAAAGTTGCAACTATAGCTACATCAATGAAATACATAAAATACAGCTAAACCAATGTGCTAAAAAATAGTTAAACACGTGTTTCAGCTATTTGTCGCCAACACCGGCAATGAACCCGATTATGGAAGATTACGCGAATAAGACAACTATTGCTGATTTTTGATTTGATATTTTGCGTAAGACATTTTTCCAAAGAGGTCGACATATTGTTCATCCGAGGGAAGCCGGGTCCGGCAGCTAGTTTTAATATAAAATAGCATTCTTTTGAATGCTAAGAACCCTCTCGTATATATAACTCATTATTTCAATAGAATTTTCTATATAACGATAGAAATAAACTAATATTTTAATGATAAGTACCACGTTCATAAACAATAGTATTCTCGTCAGTTTCAATAACCCACTCATGGATATAATGCAGTAGGTTTCATTCTAAAACTTTTTATACAAAGATAGACAAGATTAATATTTCAATGATTCGCAAATTTTAATATATAAAAATGTTCTTCTCCGTAATAAGAATCCGCTCGTAGATTTAACCGAGTAAGTTTCAGTTTAAAACTTTCTATATAGTGATATAAAAGACTAAGAGAATCGTATATTTCATATCCAACAGTATTCTTCTGAGTACTAAGAACCCTCTAGTAGATTTAACTTTAAGGCTTTCAATTTATAACTTTCTACTTAACGATGGAAAAACTAATATTCTAATGATTCCTATACTTTAATGTACAATAGATTTTTTTTTTCTCTGTACTAAAAACTCACCAATAGATTTAACACAGAAACTTTCTTTCAAATTTTTTTTGTACAAAAAGGAAATATTCTAATATTTCAACTATCGTATATTTTAATATGTAAAATAGTATTTTACTCCGTACAAAGTAACCCTGTGATGCATTTAACTCAATAACTTTTATAGCGATAAATAATATTAATAATATTTTTATGACTCGTCTATTTAACTTTTTATTCTCCGTACTAAGAACCCTCTTGTAGATTCAACTCACAAGGGGACCGCCAAACATGATGCGCACAGATTTTGATGATTTTAATGTATGTTGTAGGGGTAACCCCTAACTATTCAGTTCAAAGGTTTCCTTCAAATGGGCTTTAGTTTTCGAAAAATTCCGGGTTAAAGTTCATGATGCATTTCAAATATCCATTAGTTCGCGATCTTTAGCAAGGTCTCCGTGGCGCAGAGCTAACGCTCGCCGATTTGAGAACCGGAGATGAGCGCTTTGTCTTCTCATGTGGCTTTTACCTTTATTTTATATATTTGTCGCGTTATAAGTTTTATGCAGAACTATGAATTCTGCATCTTTGAACTTTTTGATATTTTCCTAATAAATTCCATTTACATTTTCGAATTTATTGTGAAAATTTATAGTTTTTGCGCAATTTTTATTCTAATATTTCTGTTGACGAAAATCCAAACTAATTTATGTCTTGATATCTCGTCTTTTTAAAATGATTATTGTTTACATTTATGTATATTTAATTATTTATTTATCGTATTTATGAAATAATGCATTTTTTTTATTTGCATTTTCTATTTAAAAAATTTAAATGATTAAGAAAAAAATTAACACAATAACATGTCCTTTTAATATTTGATTTGTTCTAAATATATTGAAATATGTTAACTGCTGAAATACTAAAATATTTATCATCGCCGACATCGACATTTTTAGATTATTAAATATGGAACTAATTGTGTGATACATATCATAAAAATATTCTAAACAAATTCCGCATTAAAAATCGCCTTTAAATATATTCTTTACGTAAATTGTTTTAGCAATATTGGAAGAATGTATAAATTAGCATATTATATATTCTTTAAATACTTAATTTGTGATAAATATATTAAAAAACGCATTAAATTTGAAAAAGAAATTATTTCAAACTTGGTAATTGTCTGCAAAGGAAGCTAAAAGAAATGGATAAAAAGAAAATTTTATTTATTCTGTTATTACCATAAAAGTCATTGCAGACGATTTTTTTTTCGGATATTTTTAATATGTATTGTAATTTACAAACGATTTTTCATTTCTAGTTCAATTTTTCTGCATGGTATCGACTTGTTAGAATGAAACAAAAATTAATTGTAATATATCATTTTTTATTTGTGCAAATCATAAATGAGTTTGAACTTTACAGTTAAATGTATTTAAATAACATAAATATATATATATATATATATATAACTGGCTAAAACTTGGATATAAGCGTTATTGCTTTAATATTTTACTATTCCTTTCAAGATATGCTGTTGGAATTACCTAATCATGCATACCTTTAGAAGATTTGAGATAAAAACATTTTATAAAATTTTTAAATTTTCATAAAGTTAAAAAAAAGTATTAATTTAGAACGGTTATTAAAATATAAAGAGTAAATAATAATTAAAAAAATAAACAAAATATAGACATAAACTAGTTTGGAATTTCGTTAATAGAAATATTAATTTCAAAACTGCACAAAAAAAAATGTAAATTTTTACGAAAAATTCGAAAATGTAAATGGAATTTATTAGGAAAATATCAAAAAGTTCAAAGAAGCAGAATTCATAATTCTGCATAAAACTTGTAACGCGACAAATATATAAAATTTATTAAAAAATGTAAAAAGTCGCATGAGAGGATAGAACTCTCACCTCTGGCACTCAAATCGCGAGCGCTAGCTCTGAGCCACGGAGACCTTGTTCAAGATCGCAAACTAATGGATATTTGAAACGTGTGCTGAACTTTAACCCGAAATTTCTCGAAAACTAAAGCCCATTTGAAGGAAACCTTTGACCTGAATAGTTAGGGGTATATGATCCCTACAACATACTTTAAAATCATCAAAATCTGTGCGCATCATGTTTGGCGGTCTCCTTGTCAGTTTATTTAGTGAACTTTAATAAATATTTAGTATGCGATAAACTTTATATTTCTGTTCATTATCAAATAATTTATTGTGTGATTTCAAGAAATTGGAGACTTGCGTAATTTTGATACTAAAGTTTTAATTTTCATGAAAACAGGATACATTTAGAACTAATTCATTAGTGTTTCAAGAAATCTATGAACGATCATATGATCATAAACTACAGACCGACCCGGCATTGCCCGGGCTCGGAATAAATACATACCTAAAATTAATTTAACATTTCTTGAATTTAATTTAAATATACACTTCTTCCCACAAACTCAATCAACATAGCTAATAACATTCTAGAACCGGCCAACACAGTAACTAAAGTAATTCACTGAATAGCCTATGCAGCCAAGACGGATAAAAGGTGCTAGTAAGATAGATTTTCGCCATGAAGCGATCAGGCGAATATCACCCCGTGGCCAGGTACAAAACCCGTTAAGCTAGGCATAATGTCCGTAGGGGCCTGGCCAGCGGTATAATAATAATAATATATATGGCTATGTTGGTCGGTTTTCCCCCACGAATCTCGAATCAAAAGATACACAAACATCTGTCTTTTATTAGTATATATATGTAATGATTTTTTTTTAAATAACAATAAAAGGGTACAACTGAGTTGCGAAGCTACGTCAACCGCCAACAATGCCACGTCAGACACGTCAACCGCCGTTCCCAAGATCTAGAGAACTTTTAACGTGCACGACCAAAGGAGTCATGTGTTGTCACATGCTACTAAGACAATACATTGATTTATAATAAATCTTTTAGGATTCACTTACTGTTACAAAGGACAGTCGCTTCAAGGTATTACTTTTTAAAGAGTTGTTTCTCTCTGCTCTAAAAATATGTTACTAACGCTGTCATGGCTGCAGCTGTTATTAAATCTATTGTGTCCTTTTCATTTTCTCGACTTACCCTGCAAACACTATCGCATATAAAATCAGGAAAACTGGTAGTTTTATAGAGAAGTATATGATAAACACGCTGAAGCAGACATTGTTTAAATCAAAGAATTATTTTAAGCGGTATTTATGGTTGAAATCGATCAATATAGTTCAGTTACAAAAGTTTTATAGGATTAAAACCATGCATAGCAATTTAACCATATTTTGCAGGCATATATTTGATTAAATTGTGTTGTGCAGTATCTAATATTTTTTTTTATTATGACTAACTTTTTATTAAAAAAAAATTTTTTTTTTAGTTCAGAATTTCATTATAGAGCTTTAATTTATATTTTGAATAAAACATTTTTTTACTTACTGTTGACAAATTTAAAAAAGCCTAATAGTTAATAACATTGAAATATATATCTACACGTGAAAATTGACGAAGAAAAAATACTTTAAAATAATTAAATTATTATGTGCGAAAAGCTTTTCATGATGAAAATTACGTCATCTTTTAAACACTGTGCGCATGTTCATGCGTTAAAGTATTTTTTTAATGTGGAGCCCGGATAATAATAGTACATAAAGGAAATTTAAATGGCTATTGAGTTTTTAGAATTGTAGCCATTTTCTTCTCTTTAAAACAGAACAAATTATCACGTTTTCAGGGACCTCGGGGTCTGGGCGGGGGTTAGCGATCATAGCTGGTAGGGGGCAGAGTCCTTTAGCATTAAAAAATTTTTCATTATAGCAAATGAATTCATTAAAAAAAATAATAATAAGGTAAAAGAAATACTACTAACATTATTATGAAACGGCACTTATTTACATCATTCCAAAGCCAAGTGCGAAGTGTTATGTTAACAATTTATAATATTGGGGGAGGGGGGGGGGGATGACGTCATAAAAGTATGTTCCCGAGCTTAATTTTTTTTATGCAGGAAAGTCCAGGAAGTAGTCGGAAATAAAATTGACCATATACGTTTGAAGCAAGATCACCATCGAGACGATTTCATTCTCCCTTTCCCTCGTGAGAACGTCACTCCGTTTCATAAAAAAAAATTCGATCGCGTAATTTTCTTTAATAATATAATTAAATCAAAAAACTATTTCATATTTTTTATTTTTATAAAATAATTCCTGAATGCTTCCTCCATATGGGGATATAAAATATAAAATTAAATGGATTACATTAAATATCAGATGATAAAAGCAAATTTCCAATTTTCGGCGGAACGGAAGCTTTGAGAAAAATTCAAAAATCGCTGTACGAATTCAGAATAAACTTCATTGAAAAGGAAACAAAATTTACTGTGGTGCTAAAAGACTAAATTTGGATTTTTTCTGAACTTGAAATTTTTCTTAAAGAATTAAAAGGGGAATTTGTTAAATATTAGCAGACTTCCGGAAATTAACTTAAAAAAAATTGCAATTAAAATAATAAATAAAATGAATTAAAAACCTGCTTCTATAAATTTGAAACTTTTATCTATACCAGTTAAATAAAGTTGTTAAAACTTCAGATCTTCTCCGTTCAATAAAAAGTGACAAAAAATCTAATTCAAAAATCCAAAATATGATGTTCAAGTGCACTCTGACTTGTTTTCATCCATCCGGAACCAAATTTGCAGACTTATAAATTTTCTTAGCCATCCCGCACAGACACATGCAGATACACAAACATATTTCTCTTATTAGCACAGATAAAAGTTTCAAATTTATATAAGCAGGTCTTTAATTCATTTTATTTATTATTTTAACTGTAATTTTTTAAGTTAATTTCGGAAAGTCTGCTACTATTTAACAAATTCTCTTTTTAATTCTTTCAAAAATTCTAAAAAAGAAAAAGAAACAGTTCGAATTAAATAAAAATTTGTAATTTCATAGATTTTATCAATGCATTGCATTGTTTTCATACAGAGAACCGGGAATCATTCCAGGTTCTCTAGTTTCAGATTCAGAGACACTTTGGCGCCATCTATTGCTTTTGAATTAAACTCAGACTAGCAAAACCTCTTTTATTAAAGAAGATCCCTTCATGTATTAATTCTTTTTTTTTTTTCTTTTTTTTTTTCTTAAAATTTAAAATTATAAAATATAATATAATTTTGTCTTAAGCAAATCAAATCACAAAATAAAATTTTATTTAATAAAAGCATAAATGTCATCCTGTGTAACATTAAAGTTATACCTAAAAAGGTCAATAAATGCACTGATGATAAAGTGAGAAAAATAAAACATCTATTCATTGTTTAATAAATGGGTAAAAAGAAATGCATGAGATATATTTATTTAAAAAAATTTAGAATGGCTACAAAATAATAATAATAATAATAATAATAAATGCATGCTCATACGTACATTTTTGATTTCTCAATTTTATTTTTATTTTTTCAAGTTTTTGTCAGATTTTGTAACTTACAAAATGCGGTTAGTTTCAATTCTTGATTTACCAAATCTAAAATTAAATGAAAAAAAAAAAAAAAAAAAGAAAGAAAGAAAGAAAAAAAGAAAGAAAGAAAACATATAATGACGAAGTTTTTTAAATAATAGTCGATAAGCTGTAATTATCTTAAATAATTTATGAATAAATTTTAAAAGTATGATAAAAAATTACAAAAGTTGATTTATTTATTCATTGTTTGTATGTGTTAGATGAATAAAATAGAGTCTAGTTACTAGTAAATAAGTAAGAAGTTTATGGGAAAATAGTGTGATGTCAAACCAACAATTTTAATATAAGTATATATTACACGGACACACTTGGCTAATATTTGAAAAAAAAAATGGTGATTGCTCTCTAAATATAAGATATGATTTTTTTTCTTTTAGGTAGATTTCGTAAGGAATACTACCTATTACATTCTCCCCTATGTTGGAATTTCTGAAAAATTTGTGCAGATCTACACCGATCATGACTACTAGAACCCAAAACCACACCCAGTTCAAAACTTTATCTATATATTTATCTATATCACTTAATTATGGACACGTCGACTTCCATAATTATGCACAAATCTTTTCCAAACTGATACTAAAAATCTAGGGACATAAAATCTCGGTCAAGTTCGTTAATGGGTAAAATCGGACGGGGGGAGGAATTAGGGTGTGTGAAAACAGGAAAAAACTAATAACTTCTTAATTATGATACAAAATCACCCTCTCGTGGAGATCCAGCCTTTAAGCATAGGAACTTTTCTCCACGAGGGTAAATGTTTATTGAAAATTCATATTATAGAGTACAGATGTTGAATATTACCTTAGATATTAAAATAAAATTAGTACAAAGTTACTTTTTACAATACTGGTTGAGATCACAACATTCTTAATACTTAAAATATATATATGTATATAAGTAAAAGTATAAAAGAGAGTAAATAATACTATGTGATACAGCAATAATACTACCATAATACTGAATAATACTGAACTGAAGTAGGTAATAATATTGGATAGAAGTAAGTACTAAAGGAACAATAATGAATGAATAATAAAACTAGAGTAAACAAGCATAAAATATCAGCAAATTAAAATGTACAAGAAATTTCAAATCAGCTGGGACCATCCTTAATACTTAAAAGACATTCAATATTAATACGTGAACAGAATTAAAACAAATTGGAGAAGATGCTAACTTAATATAAGAATTTAATATAAGAAAATTACCTATGCTGTTGAAGGGCCCAGCTGGAAAGGTATATAATTACAGAATAACAAAAGGAAGTATTTAAATGCAAACAAAATAGTTGCAATACAAAAAAAAAAAAAATACAGAAGACTAAACTTATATAATAAAAAATTATCAAATTGTATAAGACCTTTTACACCTGTTACTGATTTTAAATTTCAATTTAGTCCTACTAAATCTTTCTGAATTCCTTATTCTTACAAATTTTATAGTCGGTTTAAGTTACAACCGACTTTAGTAAATTTTAGTAACTTTGTTTTTGAAGAATTACTCCTCACGTTGAAGATTTCATATTGAAATATTTCACAATTATTGCTGGATGCCGCATGACAAGTTGAAATTGGTCTAAAGTCTTTTTCATGTGAATGGGAACTGTTGTATCTTACACAATTTATACATTTATGGCAATCGGAATTGTGTTGAAGTTGACATTGTCTGGAGTCATGGGAAGATGCACAGCATACACGTCTTATAGGATTACTTTCAGAGCATTTATTTGCTACATGATCGTAGCGCTGGCATCGGAAGCACCTCTGTAAGCTAATATATTTCTTTACAATGCTAAATTTTAAATCATAATTAATTCTGCCTAATTTAAGTAAAATATTTGCTGAAGAAATGTCTGTTTCAATTATCTGGTTGTAATATTCTCCCTTGTTGATTCTCTAGCTAAATTAAGTTCTACATTATCTTTTAAGTACTTTTTAAGGATGGATTTAAGAACTGCTTCTGTTATCGAATGTGGAATTTTAAAGATTATTAATTTCCTTTGTTGAATTTTTAGTACGAATTTTCCATTTATCTCTGAGTTAAGTAATTTTGTTCTAAGGTTATTAAAATCTTCAATGGGGTTTAATTGAAGTTGTAGTTTTCCATTCCTCAGTTTCCTGCCAGTGCAATACTTTAGTTCTTCCAATTCCAATGATTTCAATTTATTTGTTGCTTCTTCCATTGGGAGAATTGTTTCTTTTTCTTTTAGAAAGAAATTACATTAAATTTTTGGGGGATTTTTATTATCATTTTGTCTTAGATCCTTTATTTCTTGCTTCAAGTTATCTAATTTTTCACTCATTTTGTCAAATTTATTCTAGATTCCATCTTCTGCTGACTGTTGAGTTAACAAAGTATTAATAGCTATTTGTTTTGATGAATTTTCTTCTTCCAATTTCCTTGACTTCTGTTCCATAAATTCAATTATTTTTTTCTTTTTCTTTCAGCGATTCAGTCAGTTCCATTACTACTATTAATTTTTCATCTCTTAAGTCAGCCAATTTTCTTCAAACTTTTCGTCCAGTGCACTTTGTGTACAACGCAACTCAAACTCAAAATTTTTTATACAGTCCGCTTTTTGCTTCCTTAGACGCTCACAATAGTGCGCTAATTCATCATGACTGGTTTTTTCTAAGTCTATTGCATCATCTTCTTTTATTTGTTCCGCTGTTTCACTCATTACTAATTCTAATTTTTCATTTTCTCGTTTTAATTGTGTTATTTGAAGTTGGAGTTCATCTATTAATTCACTTTGTTTCTTTAAATCATTTTTTTATCTTGAACTATTATTAATTCATATTTTAGTTCCTTTATAGCTTGGTCTTTTTCTGCTATTACTTTCTTCATCTTTTGAACAACTATTGCCCTTTCTTCTAATTGAACAATACATTTATCTCTGTCATCTTCCATTATTTCTGCCAACGATTCATTATATTTGTTCGATTTATCTAATTCCAAAATACGTTCCTTTAATCGTTTACAATATTTTAGTAAATAAACTTTATCAATATTGGTGCCATCTAGGTATAGTGAAACCACTTCGTCAGGGTCTAATGATGCCACATCAACCACTTCAAATTCTTCTGGAAATATGTCCTCTTCTGTAACCATGTGCGTACTGGTTGGGGCTCCAATTACATTATCTTTTGAGTTTGTCATAACATCATTTAATTTTTCAGATGAGTTTTTGATTGTTATTATTAACAGATTTTGTTTTTCTTCTGTGTTATTTATCATTGGAATTTTCATGTTGGAGTTAATTTCCAGACCCAATTTTTGCGTCAAAACTGTAACTTCATCAATAGAGACCGTTGATGATAAAAGTTTATATTTTGAAAATTTTGACTGGATTTTCCGTTCGTATCGAGTTGATCATTCACATCCATTCTTACATTTATTGATTTATTTCCGTTAGCTAGAAGGTCGAATTCTAAATTGTCTCTCAGTTTTTCTTCAAGTAATTTTATGATTTGGTATTTTTCTGCAACTTTATTGTTGCCTTTTGTTCGTTGTCTGAGGTGTTGAGTTAATTGTTGCTGTAAATGGATGACATTTGTTTTCTCCTTTGTAGATTCGAAATCCTGTAATTTTTGTGATCCATTGATCACCTTTGTCATTTTTTCAATGGCTTCCTCCCTGTTGTGCTCGTTTAATAAGTATCTTGAAAACATATTGAATTTTTTCCCATTACTCATTAATATTCTTAGTAACAGTAGTAAATATTCGCCTGATTGTTGAGGATGTTTTTTATTGTGTTTCTTGACGTGTTCTGCATATTTAATAATGATACATATCGAATCTGTTTAAAGTTATTATTACTTTCAGGAAAAGGACCAAAACCTTATGTATGACATATTTTTGATATCATTAAAAATGGCCTCAAGAGAGGGGAGGGGGGGATAGAGGTTTAAGGAGATAAAAATTCATAACTTCGTCAATTCACAAGATATCAAATCCGCTTAAATTTATTATGAATCTTCTTAATATTATCTAAAACTTTTATATTGACATGTTTTTATAGGACTAACACTTACAGCAACAATAAATTAAAAACAAAACCAATCCATGCCAGCTCCGTCTACAGGCACAGGTTTATTTCGAAGTGGGCGGTCCTAACTGCCGCTTAATGGCAAAAAGGTCCTTCTGCAATTCCCGCCCCACTGTCTGTGTCTTCGAAACCTACCTGTGCCTCTAGGCCGAGCAGTAAGGGATTTTTAAATATTATTGTCATTTACCATATTTTTTTACTTACAGAAAAATATGAAATAATACAAATTTTAATACACTCGGACACCGTTAACACTCTCACGGTTAATACGCGATCCCGCTTAATAGGCGGATGAAGTAGAGAAAGATAGACGAATTTTTGTTATTTATACGACTTTCTTTGTGGAGTGTATGTTATTAATTTTTGTTTTTTTTTCCTCTCGTACACTGTAGTAAATAAAGCCAACCTAGTACTGTGTGCTTTTAAACGTGTTTGAAGAGAAATGGAAATGTTTTTTCATTTTCAATTCTATTTCTTCGATACTTTTTTCTACTACCTGCTTTCTCTTGATTTATTCATGTCCAATGAGTTGCTTGCAACACGAGTATTATGAGGTCAAGTCGTCTCTGATTTTGTGTGGAGTTTTAGTAAATTTTCTCTTAATATGAAAAATAGTCATAAAATCAAAAGGAAGGCGTTATTCATTACAACGAGTAATAAATATGATTTTAATAACTGAGTTGTTTAGCAAAGATTTAATATTTTTAATTGTGTAAAAGAAAAAAAAATCCAACAGAAAAATATTTTTTTTGTTTTATTTTTGGTTGTTATATTTGAATCCATATTTTTTTTTCCTTTATTTTTTTAGTTGGTCTAAAAAAAAACATAATGAATTAAACTTGTATAAAGTTAAATTTTAATCTAAATATTCGTAAAAGACACAATTTTCGACCCAAAACATATAAGTGCAAGCTCTAAATTTCATTTAGATGATTAGATGTGCAAATAACCTCAGTTCTTGCAACATATACAAATCACGTTTAATACGCGATCCCGCTTAATACGCTATCCCGCTTAATACGCGACATTTGTCCAGTCCTTTGAAAAGCGTCTTAACAGAGTTCGACTGTATTTTAGTACCCTTACAAGGTCTATTAATTTTATAGAAATGGATGTAATAGTTTTTGCAAAAATTAGCTTATTTTTATTTTAAAAAATTCTCAACTGATATAAATATTTATAAGCTGATATTTGAAAGATATATTGTTAGCTAACAGAAAGAACTGAGGGAAAATCTGCAGAGCTGGTTTAAAGGCATATAGCTCATGCTTATCCAGCTATATCATTCTTTTCCCCTTTTTAGCACTTTCCAACCTAGTTGAAAAGTGCTTATGACTTCGGTTTGTCTGGCCGTCTGCCGTCTGGCCGTCTGGCCGTCTGCCGTCTGGCCGTCTGGCCGTCTGCCGTCTGGCCGTCTGGCCGTCTGCCGTCTGCCGTCTGCCGTCTGTCCGTGCTCTAACTCCCGTAAATATGCTCGGATTGCTCTGCAATTTTTATATGTTATTATCGTTATCTATAGCATGTTCCCTATTTCAACGGAAGTGTGTAGCACTTATAGTTTTTTTACAGGGACACTCAAAAGAATTCCGTTACATTGCGGTCTATGGGGAAAAATCATTTGCTGTTTATTTAAATAATGTTTCACTATTTTAAACGCATTGAAATTTATATATATCACTAAGGTGCATTAGAAGAAGCTTAATATGGAACAGGGTGTGCATAGCACTTATATTTACTTTACAGGGACAGTAAAAATAATTCCGTTACATTACGTCTATGGAGAAAAATCGTCTGCGGTTTATTTAAATAATGTTTCACTATTTTAAACGCATTGAAATTTATATAGATCACTAAGGTGCATTACAAGAGACTTACTACGGAATATTGTGTGTATAGCAGTCATCGTTCATTTACAGGGACACGCAAAAGAATTATCTACTGTCTGTTAACAATAATTCCTGGAAGTGCGTTTTAAGTTACTGAACGCGATTTTAATGTTAACTTGCTTTTTGTCTATTACGTGGTGTGTATAAATTCTGTAGATCCTATACAGGGCAGCACAAAAGTTCGCGAACACATTTCTGTTTATTGACAAACTCCAGACGGAGAATTTTAAAATGTGCTACACGTTTCCTAACTGAACTAAAATTTAGCATCCTATGTAGTATATATACAATTCTATATATCCTATACAGGGCTGAATAAAAGTATTCGGATATTTTTCCGAATATTGTATATGTTGGAAATTCCTGAAATTATGTTTTTAAATATGTTATGCGTTTTCCAAATTGTTTACTTAGAAGTTATCTTTTAGCTTATTAAACGGTATGATTTGTAAAATTATTTTGGAAGCGTTGGAAAGTGCTACATAATCTATGCTTGACGCATGATTTTTCGTTCTTTTTTAAAGATTTAAGCATATTTTATTTTTGAATTTTCAAATAAATAATAGTGCTGGAAACATTTTGTAGTGACCAAAAACTATAAAATCGTAATCTTTTTGCTTTTAAGATACACTCAAGCAGTTTTAGAAATCTTAAATCATTTATATAGGAAGGTTTCAAAACTCTAATTTTTTCAAGATATTTGTTATATTGCTCTTGATTGCACAGAGTTTTTAGAAAATGTTCAGCTTTGGGAAAGTGCTTTAATGAAACAAATAAAAAATCATTAAATCCGATTTTCGTTATTTATTTATTTCACTTTCTTCAAATGTTTCAGGCCTTTTTGGATATCTAATGTTGAAAACTGTTAGTGTTGAACAGAAAATTACTCTTTGCCGGATTCTGTTTTATAACTTGGTAAATACAGATATATCAACTGTAAACTGTCAACGTTTCATTAGAAAAATCAATTTATTTTTATTAACTTATTTACACATTGTCCAATGTATTTTTTTTAACTAATAAAAAATTCATGTGCTCTACCCTCTCCGTCTAAAGAAATTTTAGGTTTTAAGCCCTTATTAAAAATAATCGTTTGCTAGATTGGTAGTTTGCTAGTTTTAAAATTTCAAACTAGACAAATGACAAAATTTAATCAATAATATCTGTAATGGTTATATTTTTTTCTGGTATCAGATAGACTTGTTTTTTTTCATAAACTAATTAATGAAAGAGTAAATAATTCAAGAGTAAACCACCAAGCTATAATAGATTATGATAAATGACGTTTTAATATTAACAAGTTGGAAATTGTACGTTAAACGTGACATAGGGGGTACGTTCGTTTTATAACGAAATTCACAATTTAAAAAAAAATCATCCTTATTATTTCAGTGAAATGAATTATATCGTCTGCTATGAGCGAAATGAGCATGACTTTTTTTTTATTATTACGTATGCCACGTTTACAGATGCGATTTTTTTTCTACACCCGACAGCACTGTAAAATTCACCATGGAGATCTTGCTTTGCGAATGATTACGTCCATGGTTTAATATTTTCATGACTTATAACGAACGAATCTCCTGTGTTTGTTTATTTACTCTAATGGATTGAGATATTCGGCCGTTAACGTAATTCCCACTGGAGTTATCTCAGAATCTATACATTTTTTAATGCAACTCATCTCTCAAACAATTTTTTCAACGATCTTTCTAAAAATGCAACTTTTATGCAACTTTATTCGAAAAAATAATTTTGAATAAAAATGGCCGCCAGACATATGAAAAAAGAAGTGGTTTGCCCGTATGTGTTTTCCTCAGTCATATGACTGGCGATTTTATTATATAGATTACGTACGATAGGATTTAATAGAATAAAGAAAACTTTTATCTTTTTAAGTTTTCATTCGATTTTCATAAAATTTGAAATGACTCGACAAAATTCTACAACGATAACATATATTAAAATCCAAACCATTCGGTTGGGTAGTTTTTGCGCTGTTACATGCGGACAGGCTGACGGACGGAAGGACGGACCAGACGACGACTATAGGTGCCACGTATTTATATAATTACGAACGCACCTAAAAATGATGCAGAAGAAACTATAACATATGAACTCTGGCTTATTTCCACAATGCCCAATGTACTTTAAAAATACTTATAAAAAAATATGCGTTCTGTCTTCTTGTCTGCCTAAAAAAAAAATTTAAGTTTTTGGCCGTCATTAAATATAACCGTTTGCTAGATTGGAGTCTTGATTTCGCATTGGACAAATGCCAAAATTAAGCAATAATATCTTTAATGATTATATTTTTTTTCTGGTACGAGATAAACTTATATTTTTTGTTCATAAACTAATTAATGAAAGAGTAAACCACAGAAATTACAATAGAGTGTGATAAATCACTGTTTTAATATTAAATATGATGCAAAAGAATATACAACCTATAAACTCTCAACTATTTTCACATTGTCCAATGTACTTTAAAAATACTTATAAAAAAATCATGTGCTCTGTTTCTTTGTCGGTCTAAAGAAGTCTTAAGTTTCAAGCTGTCATTAATAACAATCGTTTGCTAAATTGGCGTCTTAAGATTTCAAGCTGTACAAATGGCAAAATGAAACAATTATATCTTTAATGAATGTAAATTTTTCTCTCGTATCAGAGAAACTTATACTTTTTGATAAGATATTGTTTAAAATTTTCTAGGCAGACAAATAAATTTAACTGTTAATACAAGTAATAAAAAAGTCCTTCCGGCCTGTACCGGGAGGAAAAGGTAGCTTTCCTATATCTTCGTTTTAAAATTTTAGCTAATGTTACACGAAAACAGCAAGTTAAAATGCAAAGAAACGTTTACAAAAGATTCGTTAATACTGAATTTGAATAAGAATTTCGCCAAATTATTGAGCAATAGCCAAATTGGCTTCATTTATAAAGACTTATTTTGGTCGCCAAATTTGGCGAAATTTCGCCAAATGTCACAAATTTTGCTAATTTTGTCGCCAATTTTGCCAATTTTGTGGCCAATGTCGCCAATTTTGGCGCTAACGTATACGAATATATAGTTTTATGCGTATGATTGGGAAAATTATTACAACAATGAAAGAAAATAATTTGCGAGTAATCGCGTTAATGTGCTGTTTTGTTTCAAAATGTCAGCCACCCTAGAATTTGAAACTGCTCTATCTCAGCCATTTTTTAAGATAGAGGTAAACCAAAAAATGCTCTGGAATCCTTGTATCAAGGCTTAACACGTAATTAAAAAATAAATTTGAATTTTTAATTTTTTTGTATATCTATTTTAGTTTTAAATTTTTAAATGGCCGCCATCTTGAAACAAAATGGCGGACCCAGCTGGCCAACGAACTCGGTCGAGACATTGGTGACCTTGATACACACAATTTGTTTCATCAAAATCGATTTATAAATACGAGCGTTATCGTATGACATAGGTCAGATATATATATATATATATATATATATATATATATATATATATATATGGATATATATATATGTATAAATCAACATTTGAACGGAGGGTGGTTTTGGGGTCTGGTGGTCATGATCGGTGAAAATATATCGAAATTTTCCGGAACTGCTTTCCTTCGAACGGCTGCAATAGGTAGCTTTATACATTTTTGTATTGAAAGCTACCTAATATGTAAAACAGATTTCAAAGGATTATTTATGACCTTACTGCACTACTCATATATTTTATTTATGAAGGGTTTTTTCTGTACACATACATAACGCACAACGATGAATGAGTTATCATAGGAAAGGTTTTTGAACAGACTTTGACATACACTGGGTTTCAAAATGATATGAACACCCAGTTTTTCAAGCATAAAAAAGAAGAATGTTACAAAACAAACTGAAGTCAAATCAATGTTAAAAATAGAACAAATTGTTCTGTTTTATAACAAAATATAATTGAAACAGCGATTTATACATAAAATAAACTGTTTTTTTCCATGTGTGGACCAAGCTTTTTAATATACTTTGATCGATTGCATTCCAGTGGAAGATGATAGCAGCTTTTAATTTTGAAATTGTGGCATATTGTTTTTCATTTGCGTAAACATTTCTAACCAGTAGGCTAAATACATTTTACAATGCATTTAAATCAGGAAAAACAGATGGCCATGGAATTAGATGTACACCATTATTAAGAAACCATTCCCAAGTGCTGTTTGCCGTGTGGATGGATGCATTGTATTGTTGGAACATCGAGAAAGGTCCGCCAATTTCTTCAGCAAATGGCAGCAAGTTTTCTTCAAGTAGATCTTGGTAGGTTAATGCACTCATTCTGCTAGAGGGAAACGCAACGTTGATCTTACCATGAAATCCAAACGTAGCCCAAAGCATGAGTGAACCTCCACCCTGCTGCCGTTTTGAAAACGCTTCTGGTTTCTTGCGCAGAACGAACCAATAATAAGAAAAAACGTCTGAGCCGTCCAAATTGAACTCTTTTTTATCCGAAAAGGTCTGAGAGAGGCGAGTAGAGGTGGTAGGACGTACTTTTCGTCGCTCCATTTGTCACCGTTTTTTCTTGCGGAATCCATTGGCCTAAGAGGCTGAAAGTTGTAGAGACAGATTCGCCTTAGTGAGCCCTGCAAGATGAAACAATTTTAATCACTGTCTAACATTGCAGTGATTAGCTATTGACTTATTAGTGTATCACGGGAGCCACGTGCTTCTGTATTAACGATACTGCAACGCCCGCCCAGCGGAAGGAAGGAAGTGCCAAGGTCACGGAAGAAGCAGGATGTGATTCACCCGTCCTCCCGTGTTTTTGTTTATTTTCATCGCGTTGGCTGCTCTCAAGTGATCTGCCGGTATACCGGTTTTTATTTGTTTTGTTTTGTGGTGTGTTTGTCTGATTGAGACAGATTTTTTTTTTTTTTCAAAGTTTGTGAACTTTTTCGGTCACAATGACCAAAGTGCTCTTGGACTATCCAATGGACCCAAAATTTAAGCCTTCTCTTGACTTAAGAGACCGTCTTATCAGAAAAGAAGTAGATGTCGCCATCCTTGACGAGAGAAAACTCATCGACCTGTCTGAGCTGTACAACGGGGCGTTATATAAGGCCGGCATGGATCTAGACAGAGCAAGGCGTGCCAAATTAGCTGCCCCACCTGAGATGATTTTAAATGCCGAAGCGAAAGTTACGAGTGCTGCATCTCGTATCCAGAATCTACAAGCGGAAATGGATGAGCTTAGGGTAAGAAATCCCTAATTTCTCTGTTTTCAAGCCCAAGACTGTGTCCCTCCCCCCCCCCCACCCCCTTCAGTGGAAAATTCTAATAGTGAGGAAATGCTAGTTGATAAGATTTCTGAGCAAAACCTAAAACGTGGTAGAGACGTTGATGAAGAAGGATACCAACTAGTTAGATATAAAAATAATAAATCCGAAAAAATTCAGGAAAACTCAACTCCGGCTGGAAACAGCACCGATGCGGTTGCCGGGACCAGCGCAGCCCCCATTAAAAAAATGAAAAAATACCCCCATTCTTTTTTGAAGCTATCGAAAATTGGGCTTCTTTGCTCGTGACTCTCAGGTGCTCCATACCGACCATTAGAGCCGAGATGAAAAACAAATTTATTAAAATTAATGTTGATAGTGAGATCGATTACAGAACATTACAGCAAAAACTTCAGCAGGAGGGCATTTACTACAGGAGCTTTCTGCTCGAAAAAGAGAAACATCAAAAATTTGTTATCAGGGGACTCCCCTCAAACACCACTGCTCAACAAATTAAGGACTGGTTAGACCTTGATGAGCTTCAAATTCTTTCAGTTCAACAACTGTTCAGGGGCAACGCTAGGAACAAGATTCCGTTGCCCCTTTTCATGGTTCAATTGCCTAGGCTAGCGGATCCTGCAAAAATTTTTCAGGTTACGGAAATCCTTGGGATGAGGGTACAATTCAAAAAGTATCGGGGTCGCAAGGGACCCCAACAGTGTCACCGTTGCCAGGTGTTTTTTCACTCGGCAGCAGCATGCCACCTTAAAATGCAGTGCGTGAAGTGCTCCTCGGAACACCTCGCCCCCGACTGCCCTAAAACTTTCGATGACCCCTGCAAATGTGCTAACTGTTTTGGCGAGCACCCCGCAAGCTATCGATTATGTCCCAAATTTCCAAGGGTCCAAAACCAAAAAAAACGTCAAGTCTCTTGTCATCAGGCAAAATCCCCGTCAAGGCCCTCCTACAAGGAAAGTTAGCGATACGCTTTCGTTCGCGAAAGCTACTACAGGCATTGTCGCAGAAACCCCCACGACCACTACACCTGGTCCATCCAAAATTTCATCGCCCCCCAAAATTGGTGCTATCTCGGACGCCGATTTTGTCAAGGAACGCTTTAAATATGAAAAAGAGTTTGGAAAAAAAAATTATTATACAAACTTACGAAAAATGCTTACCGCAACTCCGTGAGGCACCCACGGAAGTTGACCGAATATTTATTTTCTATAAAAATTTACCTGAAGTTTCTCGTTAATTTTTCTTCTCTCTAAATTGTCCGTTTTCCGATCTACCCCCCACCCCCCCATTTGGCAAATTCCCAGCCTCAACGAATTTGAACTTTCTCTCTGTTGGCATATGGAACGCCAACGGGCTTAAACGCCAGGCCTCCGAGTTTAAGGATTTTATTGTTAGTAATAATTTAGATATCATGTTGGTCTCTGAAACCAAATTCCAGGGTAATGCCGTCCGGGTCGCCAACTATGTGCTTTTCAATGTAGACAGACCACCTACAGTTGGCGCCCGTCCTAGTGGTGGCACTGCTGTGTATGTTAAAAATGGTCTTAATGCAACCCTCGCTAAAGTCCCTCAATTTCATTGCATTGAGGCCACTCCTATTGTTTTAGAATTCCCTACCATCCCCCACCTTCTCATTGCAGCCATCTACAATCCCCCTTCGAGGGATATGCGTCTGCTTGCACAAGAACTCTCTATATTAACCCGTACTTTTCCAAATTTCATTATTGCGGGTGGTTTTAATGCTCATCATTTTTCCTGGGGTTCTCATAGCTCCAACAACAATGGCTATAAATTGCGCAGGTGGACAGATCAAAATCATGCGCAAATTTTAGCGCCCCTTGAGTCCACCCGCCATAATCATCACTCCATCATTGATTTCGCCATCACCCGCAATTTTCACCCGCAGTATGGCCTACTCTAACACAGACAAGGCTGAGCTCATTGCAGACAGTCTTAGAAGCCAATTTACACTCAATAGCGATGTCGTTAACCGTTAAACGGTCGACATCGTCAACACAAAGGTTGAACGTTTCATTAACTCACCTCACACAAATACACTCAAACCTGCTCTACCCTCTGAGGTAATTACCTATCTCGGGAACCTCAAAAAGAACAAAACGCCTGGCCTTGATAATATATCTACCAATATGCTCCTCCATCTTCCTCTTAACTTCATCTTCTTTATTACTATCCTAATTAATTGCATGCTTAATCTTCGTATGTTCCCGGACGCATGGAAGAAGGCGTTGGTTGTCCCGATCCCAAAAGCGGGACAGGACAGGCATGCTCCTTCTAACTTCCGACCTATCTCTCTTTTATCTTGTCTTTCTAAATCTATGAATACATCCTTGCAAACCGTCTGAAAGAGTTCATTTCCTCCAATTCGATTATGATACCCGAGCAGTTTGGGTTTCGGCCCAAACACTCGACTCAACACCAGCTTTGCAGAGTAACTGAACTAATTCATGAGGGTTTATACCGCAGCCATAAAACCGACGTTGTATTCATAGACATTGCTAAAGCCTTCGATCGGGTCTGGCATTATGGACTTATTTATAAGTTAATTCTGCTCAAGGTTCCGCCTCAACTAATCCTAATATTCCTTAAATACCTTAAAGATAGATCTTTCTCTGTTAAAGTTAACAATACAATCTCCACCTCTCGATTTATTGAGGCAGGCGTACCTCAAGGGGGTATTCTAAGTCCTTGGCTGTTCAACCTCTACATTAATGATATTCCTCGTTGTATTCCCGACGTCAAATTAGCACTTTATGCTGACGATACTGCCATCATGACAAGCAACATGTTACTCGACACTGTGCTAACTAAACTCCAAGCTTATATTTTGGCCCTTCAAATTTGGCTAAGACATTGGCGCATCAAAGTCAATGCTTCAAAAAGTGCCGCCATGATCTTTTCAAACAAAGCTATCACCCCAATTGCTAAAATCTCTCTAAATGGTGAATTCATACCCTGGGTCGCCAGTTATAAATATCTAGGCATTTATCTAGATTCAAAATTAACCTGGGCTAGGCAGATTCAAGACGTAATTGCCAAATCTACCAAAGCTCAAGGATCCCTTAAATCTTTACTGGCTTATCACAGCCGTCTGTCACTCTAGAATAAATTGCTACTGTATAAATCCTTCATCAGATCAACCATGACCCACGGGTCAATTATCTGGGGGTCAGTCTGTGAAACTCGGATGCAGAAAATTCAAATTTTTCAAAACTCTTTGTTACGTAGGATTTGCAAGGCGACAACGTTTGTCCGGAATGACGTCATCCATGCTGATCTCAATATTAGGCCTATGTCGCAAGTTATTAAAAAACTTGCACAAAATTTCCACAGAGATCGACTTTTAATACCCACCGAAGCGTTGCGGTCCATTCAACCTTACATTGTAAATACAAGTAGAGGGAAGAAGAGACCGCTTGCCATCTTGTGTAGAGATGACGGCTTTGCTCCGCCTTCCAAAAGAAGGCGAAGGGAATCACCCTAAACAATTCGTTGTGCTATTCCAAATTCATAAAACTTTGGTACCTGCATTGTTATTCCCATTTGACATTCCTACACTAAATTTTTCCTATTGACGTCTTCCCGCCTTGCTTTTGGCATCGGGTTCTGCTAACTTTCCTTCCTACCTCTTTTGCAATTTTAAGGGAAAAAAATTATACTTATATTATTTTTTGCATCTTAATTGTGTTTATACTTAATTATCTTTGCATCTTCAAAATTTAATTATTTGAATCTTTTATAAACTAATTGTTTGCATCTTATCTAAATTAAATTGTTTGCATTAGTTTTTTAGATTAAAAAAATATTAATTATGATTTAGAAAAATTGTCTGGCTCTGATGGGGCCTTTCCCCCCCCCCCTTCCCCCCTATGCTCACCATTCCGACTCCAATCAAAGTATCAAAGCGCACATCCAGATTGCTCCTACATCTGCATCACTCCACCGCAGCCTGCTGCGAGAGAACTTTTATATTTTTGAATCTTCTGATGCCATCTCCATAGACTGTTCTCATCTAGATGTGAAGTAAACGTGGGCATTACGCCCCACGTAGGCATTCTTCAGTAATCGTCTTTGATCTTTGATCATCCGAAAATATTACTCTTTCATATTCTAACTTCCAGGACATGTGATCTTTTGCCCAATCCAGGCAATTCTGTTGATGCATTTTATTCATACGTGGTTGGGGCTTTCTTTTCTTGTACCCCATAATCTTAGAGCTCTTGACTACTCTGAACAAGTTACTTTTTGACACTGCTATCAGTGGATCGCTTGAAAGTTCGCCTAAAGTTGTTTTACCATTGCTCCTTCTTTTTATAACCCTTTTGGAAAGCTTTGTCGGACGTCCCGGAGACTTCTTTGCTCCATAATCCTCTTTTAATCAAAGAAAATTTAATATTACACCTGGAGACCTTTTCAATTTTTTTATGATAGCTCTGGCCGAAAATCCTTGAGCCTTAAAAGCCACAATTTTCCTTTTTCAAAACCACTTAAAGCGCTTTTACGACCCATATTTCTAGAACTCGCTTTGCAATCAGATTTGGAAATTTCCTAGTCTGCGAAATATCCTTATATGCTAAACTAATTTGCATATTTCGGTTTCTTCTTCTCGGAGTGGCATTCAATATTCCTGTACAGTTTCCGTGCTCGTTTAATGTTAATTTCGATCAATGTTGTTATCATTTTGCAAAGCATTTTTTTTTAGATAATTTATATTTTCAATGAATTTAAAGTTTGATATTTCTTTTACAGCTATGTATTATGTAAAATTACTATATTTGTCTCAAGAATGGAGTTTTCTGATAATTATTTATGAATTTTTGCCAGGATATCACAAAATTACTAGGTGTTCATATCAGTATGAAACCCAGTGCTACATAGCACACATACATTTAGTTAAAATATGTTGTTTGATTAAAAATTGAATTCAACTGAAATGAATGAAAAAATTATGTCAGCAAATAGTCTAAAAGAGTGAAGTTCGCGTGAAAAAGTCGAATCGGTTCACTGGTGTTTACTTATTTCACGCGAGTTGGCGAAATTTAGTGAGATTGGTTTGGTACAACAGAGTATTTTATAAGAACTTTTTATACACACATACTTTCTGTAATGATAATAAATACAATTCAAATAAAAGGCATTAAAGCTTTTGTGCAAATTGCATAATGGGACACTACGCTACGATCGGTAGAAAATGGCAGTAAAACACACGAAATAAAAATAACTCGGATCGGCAAAATGAAAATGCCGAGGAACGCCGATCGGGAAATAAAGGCAATGATAATTCCTCACAATGCCCCACATCGGTGGGTGAAAAATTGCAAACGGTGTAAAAGATGTAAAGAAAATTTAAATAAAACCTTTTACAACAAGATGGGATAGCAAAATTTTAATAGCCAAAATAAATAAAGTCCTAAAAATTTAAAAGATGGCCAAAGCGGAAAGAGAGAAAAAATAATATACATTTTTGCCTTGTACATTCTATAAGTATATATGATACAAAAAAAATTACTTTTCTAAAAATGTACCACACATAATGCTAGTAAAATAATAATAAGAAAAAATATTTGTCAACTTTTTCACTCAATTAAGGCAATTTGAACACAATAAGTACAAATTGGATAAAAATGATCTCCAAGAAAAAAAAAATATATTTACGTTTGAAATAAATCAACATAACTTTTTGTTGATTGAAAGGAGATCATAAAAATATATATTTGACACATGTATACTATTTCAAATACCAAATGGAAAATGTTGCAAAAATAATAAAGTTAACTAGTCTATATAGCTAAAACAAATTACGTAAAAATTCCATGTACTAACATAGTATGATAAAAAGAGGCAATAGTAATGTGTAGTGCACACAGTTCACACTAAAAAATACTCATAATAATATTAATATTAATAACAAGGAGTAATATCAATACCAACAATAATTGTCTGAGTGCAACGAAGACTCATACACAGCGCAGTATTACTTTGCCCCATATATAGCTACGATGGATATTAAAACTTTTCGTCAAGCATAACTCAAAAAATATTTAACGGATTTCGTTCAAATTTTTACAGCAGGTACCTATAAAGATGACAACGACGTCTATTTATTACCAAGAATAAATGTCAAACCGTTTGGAAATTATATTAAAAAAACAGATAAAAAAGCACAATTAAAGTACATACGTCACGAAAATTTTGTGAGTACGTCATTTTCACCGGCGGGAGATTTTCGTAGACAATCGGAAATGAAAAGTTCATGGAGTACATGGAGCAAAAAAATATGCACGCACTAATATTCAGTACAATAAAATATATTTCAATTTAGTAGAAATCGAAAATTAATCTGGATTATTTTCTGTTTGAAAGAAAAACCCCGCAATAACTTGGTAGACTTGGTATTAGAGATTTGGCGCAAATCTCAGCAATAGCAGCTTTTTTTATTTCGCGTGTGTAAAAAAAAAAAAAAAAAAAAAAAAAAAAAAAAAATTCTTTGGTGTTTAAAAAAAAGGTTTCGATTTATGGCATTATTTCTTTTTTTTTTTCTCTTTTTAGCATTTTAAATTGGATTAATGAAAGGCATGTATTTTAAATTAAATGAGTGAAAGGTTTATATTTAAATGAAATTAATTCATTATGAAAATGTTATAGGAACAATATTTGGCGATTTATCAACTGCGCCAGGATAACATAAAAGTATCAATATATCAAACGGTATGTAGAATGTGAAATGAAAAAAAATATATTATAATCACCCATCGTACAAGAAAAAAAAACGGTACTTCTCTATTATCCCGTCGACCACTTTTCATAACAAAAAACTATCTCCAAACTGTAAGATTAAATGCCAAAAATGCAGCCCCATTTACTTGATGTCAGAAGCATTATACGTGTTTTCTATGGCATCAAGTGGTTTTTAATTCGACATTTGCGTGTATTTTTCTTTATGTTTTACTGATTTATTAGTCATTTCATTAATTAAAATAACAATTGTGTCCTTAATTTCTTATATTTCATTTATTTATTTATTTTGATATTCCATTGTCAACGTTCTCCCGTTTATTTGGCGTTACAGTTTGGCGATAGTTTTTTGTTATGAAAAGTGGTCGACGGGATAATAGAGAAGTACCAAAAAAACTAATATTCTTCATTCAGAGGGAAAAATCCATCTCCTGTGCCGTAAGATTTGGCGAGTTCTGTTTTGATGATAAGTTTTTCGATGTGATTGTTGGGATCTGGAGGATTTGACTTACTTTTTCTAAATCTTATTTTTTTACAGATGTAGTATTATGTAAATATATTTTTTTGCAGATATTTTTCTATTTTGTGTATATATATATATATATACAGCTCGGTTGAGATCGGTTACTCGGAAATATTAAAAAATAAAAAAAGATTTACATATATCAAGCGTATAATGTAATGTTTTGCATTTTTATACGGACCACTTCTCCATTTTTAGATTTTAAATGCTATTTATTATTGACTAGCCGATTATTAATTGTTTACAATTTACCCCCTTGACAATAACAATTATTTATCACAAAAATGCCTCTTAGGTTTGTTAAATAAGTTTGTTTATGTATTTTCATTACTTATTAAACTATCGAATATGGCGATAAAATTTTATTTTAGCATCGTGCTTAATTTTTTAAGATGGTGCAAAAACATGCTTTAATAAACGTATGTTTGTAAATATTTGAAAAACATGTTTTACCGCTCTCTTGAAAAATTTTGTAAGATGCTAAAACTACCTTTTGGCACCATTTTAAATTGTTTTCGCCAACCGACATTGGATACGAAACTTTTCCCCATTAAGATACACAGGCAAGGTTGGTCTCAAACAAGAGTAAAGCTAGCAACAATATTGTTTTAACTGTATAAGAATTACAATAATGATATTAAATGCTCCGATTGGCCTTGGGCCCAATTACGAAAGTTTCTCCTAAAAAAACTGTAGAAGTCTTTTACATTTGTTTCAAATGAAGCTCGGTCTACAAGGTATTAGTTAATAATAATTCAGGTTTAAGAAGTTGAGATTTACTGTCAAATGATATAAACAACTATGAACACAAAACTGATGAATTATTATTCAGGTTTATGTATGTATTTTTAAAAAAATTGCATCTGATTACACTTATTAGATAAATTACTTCTGTGTGCATTTAATAACTGATAAACGGCTTCTGAATATTAAATGAATTGTTTAAATATTGGGAAGAGGTGGCGAGAGGTAGAAAGACGAGTAAACAAACGGGTAGACAGACTGGTAGTGAGATGGGTAGAGAGACGAGTAGCGACATAGGTAGGCTGACGGGTAGCGAAACGAATAGACAAACGGCTAGATATAAAGGTAAAAAGAGGGTTAACAGAGGGGTAGCGAGATGGGTCAGGAGACGGGTAGAGACACCGGTAGATAGGAATGTAGCGAGAAAGGTTGCGAGACGCGCAGCGTGGTAGATAAAGAGACGAGTATAGAGATGAGTACAGAGACGAGTTGACTGACGGGTAATGAGACTGGTAGCGAGACGTGTAAAGAGTCGGGTACAATAACAGACGGATAGTGAGACGGGTATACAGACGAGTAGAGAGACAGTAGTTGTGTACGGAGATGGGTAAGAAGATGGGTAGAGAGGCGTATAGCCAGACGGGTAGAGAGACAGATAGACAAGTTGTGAGACCGATAGACAAATGGGTAGCGAAGTGGATAGAGACACGGCTAGACATACAAGTAGTTAGACGGGTAGACAGACGGTTAGAGAAATAGATTGGCGGGTAGCGAGACCGGTAGAGAAATATACAGACAGGTAGAGAGACGTGTAGAGAGATAGACAATCGGTTAGAGAGATGGGTAGAAGAACGGATAGGGAAACAGACAGATTGTGGAGAGACAGACAGACAGGCGAAAGAAAAGTCTGCGGATTGGCGCAGTAAAGGCGCAGGGGGCAGAGCCTCCTAAAGAGTAATCAAGAAGTATCTGTTAAGCTTAACTTTGAAATATATATAATTTTTCAATATTGCCGATATGGAGATTTAATGTGAAAGTTATTTTACAGAAGTCATCGAAAGATTTTTTGTATACTTTAATAGTAATTTAGACTATAGTTTTGCAATCTGGTTTGTAGCAAAGCATGCTATCAATGTGGTTTGAAGTGTAATAGTTTCTATAAACAGTTATACAAATAATAGATATATAATCAAGGAAGAAAATTTTTAAATTCACACACAAAAAAAGGTGCAACAATGAAATTAAATTTGCGTTAAGCCACGCTTGATAGAATAATCTATTGGCTGCAAATCCAATTACGTAACTTTAAAAAGCTTGGTGTTTTAAAAGATCCGGCGTTTTAAAAGATCTGGCGTTTTTTTGTTTCCCCCAAGTTTTGCGCAATACGCGCTTAAGAAATTGAGATTCTTTGCCACATGTAAAAAAAAATAAAAAAATATGACAACACATCTGATGAACGGTACTTCTTTTCTATTTTTTTAAGTGTATATGAATTTATATATGATATTTTGTAATTCTATCATTTAATTTGCTCTTTTTCTTTATATTGTAATTGTTAACCCTATGTTCTCAGAAATATCACTCAGACTAATCCCTTTGAGGGAAGTCCTAGTAATCATATCAACAGTGATATTAAAAGTAAATAGCTATCACAATATAATTTAAAATGAGCAATATCACTAGCATATCATTAATAAGGAGCAATATCACTAGCAATACCGCGGCTTTTGTTGAAAAGGGGTTTTCTAATATATGTTGCCGTTATACAGAGTTAGCATAAATTAATGACCGGAATTTAAAAAATATATATATTTTCAAAACTATTACACATATTATAATAAATGATATATGCAAATAAAGAAAAACATTGCATTTTTTCAAATAACAAACATATTACGTCTGAATCACAATTATTAAAAAGTTAAAACATTGAATTTATTTCAGACATTTAAAAAAGACTAAAAAAATACACAAATGTATCACACACTAAAAACAATTTTTGTTATGCTCCATAGTGTTTTATTGATTTAACTGTATATTTTGACATTGAGCATGTCAAACAAAAACTTTGGTTATCGATCAACATAGTAATGATGAGGGGCTCGTTTGGAGCCTGAAACATTTACAAAAAAAAAATTTTATTGTGTGATATATTTGTGTATTTTTTTAGTATTTTTTAAATGTTTGAAATAATTAAATGTTTTAACTTCATTCCAAAAGTTTTTTTGCTGGTCGCTTAGCGCTGGATTGGACGTGCGGGTAACGATGATTTATCCTTATTCACACGGCCACCAAGATCACTGGATCTTAAGCCCTATGATGTCTTTCTGTAGGATTGCATCAAAGATCTTGTCTATGAACCACCAATGCCGAAAACATTCAAAGAACTTAAAGAACGCAGCAGTGCTGCATTAAGAACTATTGACAGTGTAAAACTGCAAAATGTGTATAACGAACTTGATTACAAATTAAATGTTTGTCGTATTACGAAAGGTTCACACATCGAACATTTGTAGCTGAAAAAACTTGGAATGTTTTTCTTTATTTTATAACTTATTATAACATATGTAGTAGTTTTGAAAATATAAATTTTTAAAATCCGGCTATTCATTTATGCTATCCCTGTATGTTTCAATTATTATATTGTTTTCTATTCTCAGTGACTATGTGAATATTGTGCCACTGGTTTTAAAAAATATGTCTATGAATAAATCATAATGCATAGCTGATAAACTTCTTAAAAATAAAAAGAACGAATGCAGTTATAATTTCACGCGCATAATAAAAAATTCCAAGTATTATCCCTGGTTATTTGAGGATTATTGATCGTAAATTTCGAGATAGTGTTTATTTTTAGTACAATTTTATAGGATTAAACTTTTAACCAAACTGGTGGTATATGAAGTGAACGTGAATTGATAAAATGGTTCTTTATTGTTTTTTGTTTTTATTTTGTTTTTTTTTCTAACTCAAAACTTAAAAGTAAAAAAATATCCCATTCATTTTATTCTTGATTATGATTACAAATATATGTGGGAAAAAAAGCATGTGAAATATTGTTTCATAAGCTCTTCTCGCAAAATGTTATTTGATGATTAATTTAATCTTTAATGAGTTCCAAAAATGAGATATAGTCAGCGTTACTGTTATTTTTAGATTACCATTATGGCAAGTTATATTATTCTTCGAATTTACATATTTACAAAAATGTTTAATGAAATGTTATTATGCACTCTAAAAACGAAATTTTCAAAACTGAGCAAAAAATACTCAAATCTGAGTATGTCGCACAGTCAAAATGGCTCCGAATCAAAATTACTCAAGTTTGAAACATGACATACTCATTTCTAAAAACATGCACACACTCAAGAATAAAACATCATGTGCTCGTATTTGAGTATGTCCATGTTTCGAAAATGAGTATGAACTGACCTCTATGTGCTCAGGTTTGAGCATGTCCATGTTTCAATATTCTGAGTACATTCAGATATTCTGAATATTCAGAATCGAAAGCATTGGGTTCGTCATATTTGAAACAAAAAGTTTCATAACAAAATGAAAACATCGATTTACTCAGATTTGAAAGTGTCATTTTTCTCAGTGTGAAAGATAAATTTGCTATAAATTATGTAATCCTCTTAAAATTAAGCTTTAATGTGGAAATTCATATCATATTGAAATAATCAGTCAACTTCATTATGGATTTATTTGTTTACTTTCTACTTTGAAAACAAAAGAGCAAGATTATAATCTTCACAAAAAGTATGTTTAAACGCAATTCTTAACTATTAAAACAAGGTCTTTTACCCTGTTGTTACGCAGCGATTTTTCTTTAACCACGCAAACAGTTATTAAAATTTTCGGTATATCTATTTCGTTTTTCGTGATTTTTTGACGAAAATTCGCCGTAACACATCGCAAGTCTTGTGTGACAGTTGTGGTCTCACGGGAGCGGCGTCAATCATGTTCCACCCCTGTTCGGTGATAATTCATTGTTGCTTTCTTTGTTTTCTTTCGGAAATCGTCTTTTTGTTCATTGTTTGCGGAAGTAGACTAATGATGGCTGCTTAATGCGTAAACGCGTCCACAACGCAATCTTTAGACTTATAATGAAAATGTTCTCAACGCTTTCTCAGAAACAAAGAAATTACCTGCCTATATTTTCTTTTACTATCTGACACTAAAACGTGAAAGAAATCTTTTGACTTGAGTAACTATTTTGCGTGGATAGAATAGTTATAACGAATTTGAACAAGGAATTTTGAATAGTAAAATGATGGTGAATTGAATCTCTCTATTCTAAAAAACAAAATTACTAACGGTGTCATTGCTGCTGCCGCTTTTTAATCGAGTGTGTCTTTTTCGCTTTCTCAGCTTGTACTGCATAAACTATGTATGACATGTAAAAAAAATGAAAACTTGAGTTTTATAGAGAAATGTATGATAAATATGCTGAAGGAAAATGGTTTTTAAATCGGATAATCATTTAAGCGCTATTGGATGTTAAAATCGATCAAGATAGTCCAGTTACATACAACAATTTAACCATCTTTTGCAGAAACATACTTTACTAGCCTATCGTGTGGTATTTAATATATTTTTTTTATTATTTGACTGAATTTCATTTTTTTTTTTTTGGCGGCGGGAGGGGGGGGGGGGTTGAATTTATTTTACTAAATTCCATTGTCCGATTAGGAATTTAATTTACATTTTGAAACAGCCGTTGTCTATCTACTGTTGTCAGATTTTAAAATGCCCGAATAATAACATTTCCAAACATTACATTTTCAACTAAAAGATATATTTACGTGTAAATATTGAAACTGAAAGAAAATAAATAATTAGTATAAATATAATATTATTACGTGATAAAAGCATTTGCTGGATAATTTTACACCATACTTAAAGCGAATTATGCATTTTTAAGCATTGAAGTATTTTTAAATGATACATGTAGCACGATTTCATAATGATACATGAATAACAGTACATAAATGAAATTTTTGCCGTCATAGTTAAAAACAATGTTTTTTTTTTGTTTTTTTTTTAAATCTAATTTTGATTTTTAAGATTATTTGTAACATTTATTTTACTTTCAACTTAATTTTTTTTTCTCATATTTTTAAAAGCAACTGAGCAAGATGAAAAGTACTTTGATATGAATACTCTAGCATTTAATATATGGATTTTATATGTGAAAGTAACACAATATTCAGCGAAACACGTACATTTGTACTTATAAATCATGAACTGTAAAGGTGAAAATGTTCTCATATTTAAAATGAAAATTCCAATTTTATTCAGAAAACTTAAGTATTTTATTATTCTCAGACGAAAAAGGTGCAATTTCCACAAATTTTTACAGTCATAGTTCCTTTTCAGAACTTTTTTATTTTTTTTCTTTCTTTTTTTGTAAGAACGGAAGCGGACAATTGTATTTTATTAAATTTAAAAAATCTTGTAATTCTTATTTTCCTCACTGAGTCAATTTCTTAAAATAATATTTATCTTCAAATGACTATATTTTTCGAACGAATGAATCAAATATAACCAAAAACTATACAGCTAATTGCGGGTACCTCAACAACATACCCACCAAAAATCAACCTAATCAGATATTTTTTATGTCAGCTATCGCGGAACAGACAGACAAATAGACGGAAGCCAAAAACTTTTCTGGTCTCCACAGTGAGCATTAACTGATGTTTCGGCAACAACTAATGGTTTTGGGATCCACTTCGCAATTGTTTTCAGTTATTGATCATCTAAATACCTGTTTAGAGCACTAGAATATTTGCACAATCAAATGTTCAGTTTAAATTTTAAAACCATAGTTTCTCTTTTAATTAAAATAATATGCTACTTTTAGAGCACGTTGGAACAAAGATTTACTTGAATTATGACACAACGTTTATAAATTTACAAAAAGAGAGAGAGACAGAGAGAGAGAATAATGAAAAAATATGATGAAGAGTAACAGCAATCTTTATGAAAAAATACGGTACTTTTATGTTAGCCGGGCACCAGTGATCTGCAACCATTTTTTTTCCGTTTCAACCGTTTTTTCTCGGCAATCTTTTACCATTATCTAATAACAAATAACCAGTATTTCAACACTGCAATATAATGTCCTTAAAATTTTCATTAAAAATAGCGAAAATGTAATTATGATAAAATACGTCAACACAAACACATCAATACAAATAACAAAATCTCAAGAATTGAATTAAAATCAAAATTAAAATTATTGAATTCAAATCATTTGAATTGAAAGGGTTGTAATTCAAATGATGCCAAAAGAAACAAGATTTGGCGACACTGGATTATTTTTTAACACAATTATTTCAAATTGGTAAAGTAATCATACAAGTTGTAAATTTCCAACTGGACGAAAAATGTCCGTGCCAGGATTCGAACCTGGGATCGCTTGGCTGAAGCCGCCACGCTCTACCACTGAGCTATCCCGGTCGAATCTGGAGGGCATAGTTCATCCAGTTAACCTTATTGATCAAAGCATCTGGTCTGATATTTTAATCAGCTCAACAGAAAAGATCGCAGGTAATGGAACTCCAGTAAACGCTGGATACATGAATACACTGGATTATTTTTTAACACAATTATTTCAAATTGGTAAAGTAATCATACAAGTTGTAAATTTCCAACTGGACGAAAAATGTCCGGGCCAGGATTCGAACCTGGGATCGCTTGGCTGATCTTTTCTGTTGAGCTGATTAAAATATCAGACCAGATGCTTTGATCAGTAAGGTTAACTGGATGAACTATGCCCTCTAGATTCGACCGGGATAGCTCAGTGGTAGAGCGTGGCGGCTTCAGCCAAGCGATCCCAGGTTCGAATCCTGGCCCGGACATTTTTCGTCCAGTTGGAAATTTACAACTTGTAAGATTTGGCGAGTTATCAATGGTATCCAGCTAGCAAAAAATACCGATAATACTTATAACTAGTACTGTTGTCGTAAACAAGCCAGAGGTTATACGTTAGAGATTATACACTTTAGCTTTACTTCAGAAACACAGCGTATACGGAGCCTCTTAAAAAAATCCAGAGGGTATACGGCGTCCACTACAGCCCTGTTTATAATATAACCTAGTGCATCTTTTATGATAGTTGTGCATCTTTCTAGTTTTCTTGTCTTGTTGTCTATACAACATATATTACAACAAGCAGTCAATATATTTTGAGTCAGTATTCAGTGGATGTACCAGCTAAAATTATACAGAATAACAAATACAAAATTTTTAGAGCACAATAAACATTTCATTATTCTCAAAACTGATCGAATTAGGGTTAGACTGAAGCATGGATGTAATAAGCCTCCTGTGTTCACCTGCTAACAGATTTTATGAGTGTAATTATGTGAAATATTGAAATAGCCTCTCTTGTATATTTTTCGCTTAAAAGATCTCAAATTCTATTATACAATTAGAGGATACATGTAGATTACAAAGTGACCAAAATTAAACTGACAGTACTCAGAGTATTATGTAGACGAATCTGATTGTGAGTATCGAGCGAAATTTTGTAGTATGATTGAACAAGACTGGGAACGGAGTCCGCGGAAAAAAATTGTTCCAAAAGTCAGCGGTAGGGGAATATTTGGCACTGATTTTTTTGCGGACTCCCCCATCTCCCGTCTTGTTTAATCATCGTACAAAAGGCTCCATTCTCTCAATTAGAGTGCACTACAGAACACGCTGAGTACAGTCAGTTTAACTATGGCCACCTTGTATCATATATTTATATTTTTTAAACAATTAATAAGGATTGGTATTTTGAAACTTTTGATCATATATTAAACATATATCATAACTGCCATCTTTTCTTTTTTATCCGAGTCCAATTAATCATTAAAAATAAAATTTCGAGTATTATTTGAACTGGAGATTTATTTAATAAAATGTTTGTTGTTTCTATTAGGTACTTATTTGATTTCATATTTTATGTAAAATTTCCGGTTCAAAATATGTTTATTTAACTTGAAAAATAGCGAAAGGTTATGCTCAATTATTTTAGATTACAGAAATATTACCTCTTTCACCTAAATATGTCCCAAGCATATAGTTTTCACAAATAATCCTTTACAGGATCAAACAATAGATACATGATAATACTGAATATTTTTTTAAGTTAAAACTTGATAGTAATCAGTTCTAAACGAACCGTAAATTCGTGCTTTAAAGAAAAAAAAAGGCATTAGTCCATAAATTAAAATCAATTACGATGGGACATGTTACGGAAATTTCTGTTTACCGTATCTCATATTCTCGTTCCCAGCAGCTTCCTGAAACAGTCCATCACTTCCTTTGCGTTTTATGAGCCACAAAGGCTCAAAAGGGATAATATACCAATCTATGTATTCTACAAATAAGTAGTTTAGACATGTTCGCACGCAATCTTGAGCAACACCCGTGTCATAATTTTTTATTTTCATCCCAACTATGCAAATAAAAGGAAATATTAAATCTTTAAAAAATAATAATGGATTCTCAACCTTGGAGACATTCCGTATTAACTTCTTATGTACTTGTTAATAAGGCAGAACGTGTGAAAATTATTCATGTTTGTCATTTAAATCGTATAATTTATTTGTATTTGATTCTTTTTTCAATGGGGTGGAACTATTTTGAAACATTTAATTATAGAAAAATCGTAGATTTTAAGTTTTAGCTCAGAAAAAAAGTTTTTTAATATGGTTAAAGAGAATATGGATATTATTTTTGCCATTCATTTTCAGTTAAAAAAATATATTTTTTAAATATTGCATGAAAACGATTTCTTGATAGTGTTCTGAAATTTAATCGAACGAAAAAAATACGTATTTGATTTTGCATAAAAGTACAGACCTGTCGAAATTAAACCTCCCCAACTGAAAGGACTGCATACGTTCGTTAAAGGGGTCATAATGCCATGAAGTTTGGCATTTTAAAATCATACAATAAAATTTTATTTTTTAAAAAAGCAATGTAAAACCGGATACCTTATTATTAATTGCTTCTTGAAGAGAGAATTGCTAATAAAATTTAATAAAACTGAAGCTTTACGTAAACACGCTGCACTTATACTTGTACAATAATGTAATTATAAATATATGATTTGTGTATCACATTTAAAAAATAATAAATGCTTTCCCAGAAAAAGTAAAATCATTCAATCTTACCCCTCCAGTGAAGTAAGAGTCCATAGACTTACAAGAAATGAAATGACTTTCTTTTCAAAAGGAAAAAAAATATATTTTACAACTCTAAGGAACTTAACTAACACATTTCCATTTTAAACTCAGCGATTTTATTGTTAAAGACAAAATGATAATGATCTTCATTATAATTTTAGAAATTTTAGAAAAGAAGTTTACCTCGTTATCAGCTTTAGATGAATCATAATCACTCTTGTTGTTGTTTTGATTGTCTTTGGTTCAAGTATTTTTTTACCGATTCTTCAATCATTGTTTTACAATATCCACTTTATTCCGGACGTAGGATATCCGATTTTACCCCCAAGAGAATGAACATCTCAAAGCAATTATACACTTGTAAATGCTAGCAATAGTTTAATTGTGTGAAATAATTTTTTTAACTATGCTATATATTGATATTTTTTATTTAATGATAGTATAAAGAAGTTTCAGTGAATTTAAAGGAATTTATATTCAAGTCTAACAAACTTTAAAACAACAAAAGTAATAAAATAAACTTTCCAAAACAGAAACTATGCACACGCCAGTATGGAGACGCAAAGTAATGACCACTTCTTTTTTTTTTTCTTTTGTAGAGCTGAGTATTTGAACCATTACCCGCTAGAGGGCCCTGTTTCTAACGGAAGTACTATCCGGTCGTCTGCTAGATTAGCAAATATCATCCACTTCGTCATCATCTATACAATTTGGAGAGTGCCGCCTGAAGTGAAGTTTTCGTCTACCCGAAATTCTGTCTAAAGAACGTTTACAATGTTTTCTAACAGAGGACAGTTAATCCACCTGAATCATAGGGCGATCATAATTGGGATCTCTGCGATTAGAAGGTTTGCGGTGGTCTCAATTAAAACCGCAATTATATGTTTTACTGTTGGAAAGAATAGGCGTGGAGTTTGGCATGTTGAGAAAATATCTGTAATCACTATAATGAGGCTATAAGCGTTGAGCTAGATATAATGACTTTATATTAAGACTAGGGGGCCTACCCCCGCTCAGACTTCGAGGCCTCTAAAAACATGACAGCGTGCTTTATTTTAAAAATATTGGTAAATCTGTAATTGGGTTGCCATGCTTTTAACGTTTTAATTGGGCATTTTTTGATTATCATGGCCTCATACACAGCTGTTGCGACAACTGACGACTGTTTTCGGTATTGATAAGTAAAATCAATTACAACTTGAAAACCAGCTTGTATAAAATGGTTAGGTTTAAATTGTGGCTACCTCTCGGACTTTTATAACAACGATCTGTATTCTATTCTTCCTTTGCGTTTAAGGATGAGAAAAAATCCATCTGCTTGTGAATAACATTAAGAACCACGGTATTGAAAAGTACTATGTTATAGACATTTTCAGTAACAGGTTTTAATTTTCTCTCTATTTTAGTGCACCATCATGCATATTTTCATGTTATTTTAAATATGTAAATTATTTATTTTAATTAATATGTATATACGAATTTTCTAATAATTATTTATCATACAAAATTAATTAAATATTTTGTGCATGCATGCCTGCATTTATTCGGCATCAACTGATGAGATATTTAAACAAATTTGCAATCCGCGATAATTTTACATCATGTTATGTCACTTGAATATTGCCCATAAGAAAATCCGGTAATTTTTCAGTATAGGATTCTTTGCTTTTAGGTTTGGCGTAATTCGAGCTTCAAAAAGGGATAGATTCGTTAATATACGTACATTTGTTGCCAAAAGTTATGAAAACAAACCCAATGAACTTTTGTTGCTTTTCTATTATAGGTGTTTTGACGCTTTTTTAAAAAGCTTGGCGGAAAAAATGAAACAGGATATTTTATTCTCCTTCCGTTCAGTTGGGCAATTAATATTTTATATATTCGTTCTAAATATCCGAATTAGTGATTTTATAAATTCGTTTAATTAAATTTTACAAAAAAATAACAAAATGATATCAATAAATAATAATTACTATTAATTCCTTCCCCCCCCTTTCTTTTGCGTTTACATAAATGACGTCATTTGGACATTTGGACGAATTTATTCAAAATATTTTCAGTTTATAAATTAAATTAAATTCTGACAGACGATTGAATCCTGACGATAGAAATGTGATTTTTTTTTTTCAAATTTTCCCGAAAAAACATAATTTAATTACAATCTTGTCTTCATTATCGATTGAAATAAAATATAAATTCAATTTCAATTTGAAAATGACGAAAAAAAAGAAATCAATAATCCCTATCGGGATCCTTTTCAATTTTTTTCCCTTTTTTGTCACAAAAAAACTGAGTAATTAGTTGCCATCATTACAGAAATGTCATTAAAATTAGAAAAAAATTAATATCTCGAAAACTAATTCCATTTTCAAAATTCTATTACCAGTTTTGACATCCGCGGATTTTTATGAACAATTGGTATTAATTTGACCATCAAGCGTTTAATATTTTATTAAAAATAGCCCTAGAACATAATCAGTCGTTTAATCAGTCGTTTCATAAAATCGTTTCATAAATTCGTTTCATAAAATCGTTTCACAAATTCGTTTCATTAGGATTTTATATATATAGGGTAGATTTATTTCAAACAATCATAAATCACTGACTATAAACAATATTTAACAGCAGCTGACCAATGTGTAAGCATACGAAACCCATATCAGGAAGGAAAGGGTGGTAACGGAACCGAAGAAAAGGATATAGCAAAATCCAGTGGACTAGTCCACCATAAAAGACGAAGAGTAGTTAAAACTGAACTGGAGCAAAAAAAAAAAAAAAAAAGAAGAAGAAGAAGATAATATTAGAGGAATGGGAAAGAGATGGTGCTGAAAGGACAATTTATGAATCATGAACAGGCAACGAAAAAAATATGAGACCTTGATTGATTCATTTAAAAAAATTATAAGGGGAGGTTTAAGGGGTAATGGATTAAAAGCACTATGTGATTCATATATGACAAGGAAAGTTTTAAGGAGTTATGTATAAAAGGCACTATTAGATTCATACAGTAATAAACTACAGTAGAAGGGTTAATTCCTGAGTAATAGACATTGTTTGATTCACAAAAGAAATTTTGACAAGGAGAAGTTTCAGAAAAGTAACGGATGATGCAACAAAATCTATGATTACTTGGATTTTATTTATAGCAGTTTCCTCAGCTATACACATAGCCCTCATCAGGGATAGAAATAGTTGTATTTTTAAGCCTTATGAAGGCTATGTGTATAGCTGAAAATGTTTGGTATAATTGACATTGAATAATGTTAATGTAGTTTAACATCTCTCTTAAAATTTTATCATATTTTAAGTAATAAAGCATATTAAGTGTACTTTTAATTTTTTACCTTTTTAACCCTGCTGCTGTGTTCATTTCGAATATACACAGACACACACTGTGTTCGGGTCAAAACGGACCCAATGTTTCTTATTTCAATTACCAACAATACTTTCATTTTCAATTTTTGCTTAAAATTAATGGAACAATTTCTTTTGGTCTCTAACAAAGTATTTGACATAATAAACAACATTTTTTAAGCATATTTATCCCAATTTCATTCAAGAAGGTATAAAAAATAAATGTAAAAATATCATGTACTTCTATTTCTTACACAAAAAAAAATTATGTTAAAATTATATTAGACAAATTCTGTTACAGTTATCAGATATCTTCAATATTAAAAAATAATAGTAGTAATTGAAATACAGTAAAAATGATATTATTTTCTATGTTTATGTCATTATATATGGACAAAGTTACCTACTAATGACTGTATTTACAATATAGTAAAAGGTTCCTCACTGAGCAACTGTGGAAGTACATTTTGTACATAATTGATTCAAGTGCGACTTACATATGTATTTTCCACACTTCATGCATACGTTTTGAAATTTATTGTCTGATATACAGAGATAGCAGTGACCTCTTTTCTGCTTGTGCTCGACGAGCTCTGTGTTTTGGCAGTAGAATTTCCAAAGTCATTAGACTGCCCTTGCGCACTTTTCACTAATTTAGCTGCACTAATATTTGTTTCCAATTAGGATTTGCTGCCAGGAATAGTATGTACGCATTCACCGCTGAAATAGCAAAAATATATGAAAATACAACTATTGGCCACCTGTTAAATTTTCTTCTGCAAATATAGCATGAAATAATTTTAGCTAAGGTGTCTACTGTACCTTTCGTAGAATTATAATCAAGAATTGCTTGAGGTTTTTTAGATTCTGAAGTGTCAACTTTTTTGCAGAGTGTAGTGTGCTTTGAATAATAACACATTTATTTATTTTGGGTACACTGTAAAAAAAAATTCGGAAAAGTTTCCGGTAGGAATAGGATTTCCAGTTGCCCGTATAGTACAGGAAACTTTTCCGAAACAACACGGAAAAAAAAACGGAAAAAAACGAAAGTTTTTTCTTTCCGTCAGGAAACTTTTCCCGTTTGATTCAGAAACTAATCTTTAGACACAGAATAAATTCCTGAGTCTTACGGAAATCTTTCCATTCACATAAAGAAATGTTTTGGAAGGATGGAAGAATAGATAGAAAGTATTCCGTTTAAAAAAGGAAAACTTTCCATTCACATAAAGAAACGTTTTGGAAGAATGGAAGAATAGATAGAAAGTATTCCGTTTTAAAAAGGAAAACTTTCCATTCACATAAAGAAACGTTTTTGAAGAATGGGAGAATAGATAGAAAGTATTCCGTTTTAGAAAGGAAACTTTTCCGAATCAGTCAGTAAACTAATCTTGAAAAAATTAAAAATTCCTGTGTAGAATAGAAACTTTTTCTTTGCTTTACGGAATTTTTTTTTCATTGTGATCGGAAAATTTTCAGTATTGTAAAGAAACTTTTGTTTTGAAGAGTAGGAACATTAACGGATGAAAATATTGCTTTTGGACACTGTTTTGATTTCCTTTTATCTCAATTAAATATTATTAAGAACTTTTTTGAATACATACACACATTTTAAGTATTTGTTATCGTAAAATGCATTACATGTAATGCATTTTATGATAACAAAATGCATTTTATGATACGAAATGTGTGTATGTATTCAAAAAAGTTCTTAGTAATATTTAATTGAGATAAAAGGAAATCAAAACAGTGTCCAAAAGCAATATTTTCATCTGTTATTGGTCCTACTCTTTATAACAAAAGTTTCTTTACAATACAGAATCAGCTTGAAATGTTATTTATTTGTTACAAGTATACTGATGCGCTCATGGGTATAATATAACTAAATATTCAGATGATGCTAAACCAGTGTTGAATTCAGAGCCTTTTCTGCGGCTCCGGCGGGGAGGGGGGAGGAATTATATATTTCCTTTTTGGAAATTGCACTTTTTAAAAGCATAATATCTCAAATCTTCTGGGGGGGGGGGGGGGAATTTCAATGTTCCAGGGGGGGGTCCCAGCGGGCCACCCCCTGAATTCAATACTGTGCCAAACAACTGTTCAATATTACTAAAAAAAAGGGACAAGCCTGTATCCTCAAAAAGCTCAAATTTATTCCACTGGGTGTAGCACAAGTATGAAACATGTTCTATGCATATGAGGTGTATGCAACTACTTTGAAGTTTATTGTTGCTGGAAAGAATTTCTATAGCTATATTTCTAAAACAAAGGACATACAAAACCTATCTTTTTAAATCATAATATTGCCCCACCCCTCCTTAAAAAACAGAAATAGCCATATTTGACTGAAAATTATCTTCTTCCAATAATAGGTTTTAAAAAAATAAGCTTAGGGGGTCGTCATCATTCTTAAATTGTACCAAACTCCAACTTTTCAATACATACACCTAATTTTGACGTTATACATTTTTTTTTCTGTAAATTTCTCCCAAGGATACGAAACAAGAAATCACTTGGTCAAGTGGTTTAAGAAATATGAAGGTTTAAAATTTGGAAGTCTTAATGTGAAATTAATTTGCAATTGATGAAAAACAAATTGCAATGCGGGTAGCCTTTTAAAGCATAATTCAAAAACTACTTGACATAATAATTTTGGATTCGCTTATTTGAAGATTTTCAAAATCTATTTGTTAAAATTGTATAGATGATGTTTAGTTCTCTCTTATTTAAAAAAAAAAAAAATGTATTTTTAAATTCATTTCAAAAAAGAAAAAAAAATAACCTATGAATTTTTAATAGAGGTGGATTTCTGGAGGCTTCAAATATGCAAATCCAAAATCACAGATAGTTGGTAAGTAGTTTTTGAGTTATGCTTAAAACATAGAATTATATGAGACTTATTTCTCAATTTATCAATGTATTTATCAATGCTGTAACTATTTGAGTTTTCACGATAGTTCACTGGTCTTTTTATATGAGTTGCCCTATAGTATTGCTATCAAATTATAACAAAAATGTTTGCTGTAGTTTGCGCATGTGCAGTTAAAATTAATTTCATAAAAATACCTATATCTCATCAAATATTCAATATATTAATATTTTAATCACAGTATACTATTTCTACGATTCTTTGTCAAGTTTTTGGAAAGTGGTGTTAAATTTGGCTGAAAACTCTGCATGTTATAAAAAAAACTTTTGAATTTTTCACAGAAACGTTAATATATTCACGAATATACATGCTATACTTACAAAAAATGCACACAAATGTTGAACAGAACCTACATAGTCATTTACTACAGTGACAGACCATTTTTAGCATTTTTCGTTACTTGGGTGATCGAAAATATTATTTTATTATTAAAGTTATTATCCCATAGTTGTCCTCGCGATAAAATATTCACTGAAAAACATCAAGTCAAACATGTTCTTTACATCCTCAAAGCTTAAGGGCATTCCGGGCATTTACTCACGAGTTTCAGTAAGATAATTGACGAAACGTCTGAAATCGGTCACTGCCCCTTAATTTCTGGACACCAGTGTAATATTAATAAAGTAAATCTAAAAACTTTTGAAGCCATGTAACTTATAAGAATATATATACAGAATTCAGCTAATCCTAATAAATAGCTTGATGATAAACAAATTTATGAAGCCATGCAATTTGAAAATGTACAAGACTTTGAACTTGAAGCTCAACTGAAAATTATATAACAAAAAGCCTTGCTAAATGAAAATCCTTTTTAAAAACAGGGTTCGTGATTTTACTTATTTATTTAATCAAAAAATCATATATGTTTTTAATTATTTAAATCAGCTATTTTTTTTAAATTCAAAATACAATTTTAAAATTATACATTTTACAGTAAAATAAACTTTACTAAATAATTAAAATTAACAATTGGAAGTGTCCATTTAAATATATTTGAAATTAAAAAAAATATATAGAAACTCATTCACTTGGTTAAATTAAAATATTTTAATCATATAAATAGTTAAAAATATACAGTTTAAAAAAATGGAGCTACAGAAAAAGATTTAATTTAGAAATGTGAATTATCTTTTACTTTTGAAAACATGAAATAAATAAAACAAATTGTCTTGTGTCATCACTTATTTACAAAAACTGCAATTTAACAGATATCCTATTCTGTATAAAATACATATACCACCTTGAATTACCCCTTTGATAAAATAAAAAGCATATGCACTCTGCATTACTAAAAGCTAAAGCTTTTTGTTCTGACCAAATTTCTTTATTCATTTAATGAATTTAGAGCATATATTAAACACACTTAAGATGGTTATGATTATATTTTACAAATTTCAATGGATATGAAAAAAATATTCTTTGTTATTAAAATGTTTGAAAAGAAACACCAATTTTCCAGCTTTATGAGTTCCTAAGCGATTACAGAGTTTACAGTGAATTAAAGTTTGATTTATTTGAATTTAAAATAAAAATAATTAAATCAGGCCTTTTTTTAAGATTTTAAAACTTTAGTTGTTTATGAGTTTACATTTGCAAGTAATTGAAATTGTATGAAAAAAATATATATAACATTTCAAAGTATATTACTTACCATGCAATCTTTATTTTCCGAATCTTTCCATAAATAAATTACGTTGGAATATTGAACCATTTGTTATTTACATGTGCACAATGAAGTCATGAGATATCTACATAAATATCAATAAATATACTGTTGACTGACCTATATTCATTTTACTATATTTATGAAGTCTAGTTGCCTATAAAAATTTATGTATATTTAAAGTCAAAATTTTATCATCATTAATGACAAAGAAAGAAATGTTTGTGAGTCTTTTATTCTTCAATGGCAGATCACTTAATAGAAGAATATTAAAAATTACAAATAATTCAGGAAAAATATATAAAAAATAAGTGTATATTTAATAAAAAATCTGACTTCGCAAATGTGGTATGTGCTGTTTTTTTTTAACTTAAACTTAGTAAAATAAATCAATCGCATTTAATCTGCACAAACATTAAATTGCACATACTAACAAAATACTATTTAAAAAAATATATATAAGTTACTCGATTTTTTTTTTCTGGCTAACTACAAAAGACAGAAAAAATAAAACAAACATTTATACTGAAAAATAACATTTATTTGCAACAAAACTATAAATCAAAATGTTATAATGAATAAAAATTACAGCAATACTGATATTACTTCCATTGACAGTTCTTGCCTTCGAATAGCTGCACTTAGTAAAAAAGTAGGCCTAGATTCTTTAATTTCTTCCAGGCCTTAATTGATTACACAATATGATGCTACCAAAACAAAATTGTCCTAGGACATTTCTCCGAAAAAACTGTCAAACCATCAATATTATTCGAGAACAGCATGATTTCCTTTCTTACATCATCATTCGCTATTAAGCAAGGATGATATGCTCTAGCTGGAATGCGACACTGATCACTGCAGTATTATCCTGCAATAATAACAATAATAATATTAATATATTTTTATTTTACTAATTTCTAGTGATCATGTGTATTTAATGGGACAAAAACAGCACAACAGCAATGAATGATTAAGAGGACTCTTCGTCTTCAGCGATAAGTATTTTTAAGAGCATAAAATTTGAAAATTTTCCTTTCAGTAAAAATTTCAAATTTCATAAGTTTTTAAAATACTTAAAAATTAAGGAAAATTATTAAAATGTACAATTTAAAAATGTTAATTTAAAGATGCACATTGGACATCTGCTTCCTGCTGGTGAAAGCTATATTTTGATAATTGTATAAGGGAATTTACTACCTCTTTAAAATTTACATAGGTTACCATGGGATTTCACGATCAGCATTAAATGAAAAAAAAAATGGTGCCACAGTAATATAATAGAACTAGTGGGTAAGTGTGATCGAACATCGCTCAAAGGGTTTCGTTTAATATTCCTTTCAAAACACTTTGTCCTTTCTTTAATAAATCCAAATAAATTTCATTTAGCATCAACAACAAAAAAAACTCATGTTTTTTATAAAGTAAAAATTTACCGGTTCTGCATGAAAACCCATTTCTTTAAATTAGGGGGTGGAGAATAGCCCCGTTCCCTCTCTTTATACTTCACCAATTAAACTTCAAAACTGATCAGGGAAGCACCTTATCACACTGAACCTATATACAAAATTTGAAGCAAATCGGATAATTCTGTATGAAAAACCCATTTATCTAAATTAAGGAGGGGAGATTAGCCTCCCGATCCCCCCTTTATACTTTACCATTGAACTCCCAAAACTAATCAAGGAAGCGCCTTATAACAATGAACCTATATACAAAATGTGAAGCAAATTGGATAATTCTGCATGAAAAATATATTTATCTAAATTAAGGGAGGGATTGGACCTTGTTCCCCCTTTCTATACTTAACCAATGAACCCCCAAAACTAAACAGAGAAGCAACTTGTCACATTGAACCTATTTACAAAATTTGAAGCAAATCGGATAATTCTGCATGAAATACCCATTTATCTAATTTAAGGAGGGGGATTTGCCTCCCTTCCCTACCCTTTATACTTAACCAATGAACCCCGAAAACTGATCAGGGAAGCGCCTTATCAGAATGAACCTATATACAAAATTTGACACAAATCGGATAATTCTGCATTAAAAACCCATTTATCTAAATTAAGGGGGGATTGGACACAGTTCCCCCTTTATGCTTAATCAATGAACCCCCAAAACTGATAAGGAGAAGCGTCGTATCACAATTAACCAATATAAAAAAATTGAAGCAAATCGGATAATTCTGAATAAAAAAAAAACATTTATTTAAATTAAGAGGGGGGATTGGCCCCCTGGTTTCCCCTTTATACTTAACCAATGAACCCCAAAACTAATCAGGGAAGCGACTTATCACAATGAGCCTATGTACAAAATATGAAGCAAATTGGATAATTCTGCATTAAAAACCCATTTATCTAAATTAAGGGGGCGATTGGACACCGTTCTGTTATTTATACTTAATCAAGGACCCCCAAAACTGATATAAGGAAGCGTCTTATCACAATTAACCTATATACAAAATTGGAAGCAAATCGGATAATTCTGCATAAAAACCCATTTATCTAAATTAAGGGGGGGAAATTAGCCACCGTTCCCCTCTTTACACTTAGCAAATGAACCCCCAAAACTAATGAGGGAAGCGCCTTATCAAAATGAAGCTTTATACAAAACTTAAAGCAAATTGGGTAATTTTGCATTAAAAACCCATTTATCTAAATTAGGGGTGATTAGCCCCTGTTCCTCCTTTATACTTAACCAATGAACCCCCAAAACTGATCAGGGAAGCGCCTTATCAGAATGAACCTATATACAAAATTTGAAACAAATCGGATAATTCTGCATAAAAAAACCCATTTATCTAAATTAAAGGGGTGATTGGACACCGTTTCCTCCTTTATACTTAATCAATCAACCTCCGAAATTGATATGGGGAAACGTCTTATCACAATTAACCTATATACAAAATTTGAAACAAATCACATAATTGTGCATAAAAACACATTTATCTAAATTAAGGGGGGGGGATTAGCCACCGTTCTCCTGTTTATACTTAACTAATGAACCCCAAAACTGATCAGGGAAGCGCCTTATCAGAATGAACATATATACAAAATTTGAAAAAAATCGGATAATTCTGCATGAAAAACCCATTAGCCCCCAGTTCCCCTGTATCTTTAACCAAAGAACCCCCAAAACTAATCAGGGAAGCGACTTATTAGAAGGAACCTATATACAAAATTTTTAGCAAATACAATAATTCTGCATAAAAACCCCATTTATCTAAATTATGGGGGGGGGGATTAGCCCCCGTTCCCCTCTTTATGCTGAACGAAATAACTCCCAAAACTAATGAGGGACGCACCTTATCACAATGAAGCTATATACAAAATTTGAAGAAAATTGTGTAATTCTGCATGAAAAACCCATTTACCTAAATTAGAGGGGATTAGTCCCTGTTCCCTCCTTTATGCTTAAACAATGAACCCCTAAAACTGAGCAGGGTACCGCCTTATCAGAATGAACCTATATGCAAAATTTGAAAAAAATCAGATATTTCCGCATGGAAAACCCATTTATCTAAATTAAGGTGATATCAGCTCCCCGTTCCCCCCTTTGTACTTACCAATGAACCCCCAAAACTAATCAGGGAAGCGGCTTTTAACAATGAACCTATATACAAAATTTGAAGCAAATTGGATAATTCTGCATTAAAAACCTATTTATCTAAATTAAGAGGGGATTGGACACCGTTCCCCCCTTTATACTTAATCAATGAACAACCAAAATTGATAAGGGGAAGCGCCTTATCACAATTAACCTATATACAAAATTTGAAGCAAATCGGATAATTCTGCATAAAAAACCCAATTATTTAAATTAAGGAGGAGGGTATTAACCACCGTTTCCCTCTTTAAACTTAACTAATGAACCTCCAAAACTAATGAGCGAAGCGCCTTTTCACAATGAAGCTTTATGCAAAATTTGAAGCAAATTGGGTAATTTTGCATGAAAAACCCCTTTATCTAAATTAGGGGGAATTAGCCCCCCGTTCCCCTTTATACTTAACCAATAAACCCTGAAAATTGATCAGGGAAGCGCCTTATCAGAATGAACCTATATACAAAATTTGACACAAATCGGATAATTCTGCATTAAAAACCCATTTATCTAAATTAAGGGGGGATTGGACACAGTTCCCCCTTTATGCTTAATCAATGAACCCCCAAAACTGATAAGGAGAAGCGTCGTATCACAATTAACCAGTATAAAAAAAATTGAAGCAAATCGGATAATTCTGAATAAAAAAAAACATTTATTTAAATTAAGAGGGGGGGATTGGCCCCCTGGTTTCCCCTTTATACTTAACCAATGAACCCCAAAACTAATCAGGGAAGCCACTTATCACAATGAGCCTATGTACAAAATATGAAGCAAATTGGATAATTCTGCATTAAAAACGCATTTATCTAAATTAAGGGGGCGATTGGACACCGTTCTGTTATTTATACTTAATCAAGGACCCCCAAAACTGATATAAGGAAGCGTCTTATCACAATTAACCTATATACAAAATTGGAAGCAAATCGGATAATTCTGCATAAAAACCCATTTATCTAAATTAAGGGGGGGGAATTAGCCACCGTTCCCCTCTTTACACTTAGCAAATGAACCCCCAAAACTAATGAGGGAAGCGCCTTATCAAAATGAAGCTTTATACAAAACTTAAAGCAAATTGGGTAATTTTGCATTAAAAACCCATTTATCTAATAGGGGTGATTAGCCCCTGTTCCCCCTTTATACTTAACCAATGAACCCCCAAAACTGATCAGGGAAGCGCCTTATCAGAATGAACCTATATACAAAATTTGAAACAAATCGGATAATTCTGCATAAAAAAACCCATTTATCTAAATTAGGGGTGATTAGCCCCTGTTCCCCCTTTATACTTAACCAATGAACCCCCAAAACTGATCAGGGAAGCGCCTTATCAGAATGAACCTATATACAAAATTTGAAACAAATCGGATAATTCTGCATAAAAAAACCCATTTATCTAAATTAAAGGGGTGATTGGACACCGTTTCCTCCTTTATACTTAATCAATCAACCTCCGAAATTGATATGGGGAAACGTCTTATCACAATTAACCTATATACAAAATTTGAAACAAATCAGATAATTGTGCATAAAAACACATTTATCTAAATTAAGGGGGGGGGGGAGGATTAGCCACCGTTCTCCTGTTTATACTTAACTAATGAACCCCAAAACTGATCAGGGAAGCGCCTTATCAGAATGAACATATATACAAAATTTGAAAAAAAGCGGATAATTCTGCATGAAAAACCCATTAGCCCCCAGTTCCCCCTGTATCTTTAACCAAAGAACCCCCAAAACTAATCAGGGAAGCGACTTATTAGAAGGAACCTATATACAAAATTTTTAGCAAATACAATAATTCTGCATAAAAACCCCATTTATCTAAATTATGGGGGGGGGGGGATTAGCCCCCGTTCCCCTCTTTATGCTGAACGAAATAACTCCCAAAATTAATGAGGGACGCACCTTATCACAATGAAGCTATATACAAAATTTGAAGAAAATTGTGTAATTCTGCATGAAAAATCCATTTACCTAAATTAGAGAGGATTAGTCCCTGTTCCCTCCTTTATGCTTAACCAATGAACCCCTAAAACTGAGCAGGGTACCGTCTTATCAGAATGAACCTATATGCAAAATTTGAAACAAATCAGATATTTCCGCATGGAAAACCCATTTATCTAAATTAAGGGGATATCAGCTCCCCGTTCCCCCCTTTGTACTTACCAATGAACCCCCAAAACTAATCAGGGAAGCGGCTTTTAACAATGAACCTATATACAAAATTTGAAGCAAATTGGATAATTCTGCATTAAAAACCTATTTATCTAAATTAAGGGGGGATTGGACACCGTTCCCCCCTTTATACTTAATCAATGAACAACCAAAATTGATAAGGGGAAGCGCCTTATCACAATTAACCTATATACAAAATTTGAAGCAAATCGGATAATTCTGCATAAAAAACCCAATTATTTAAATTAAGGAGGAGGGTATTAACCACCGTTTCCCTCTTTAAACTTAACTAATGAACCTCCAAAACTAATGAGGGAAGCGCCTTTTCACAATGAAGCTTTGTGCAAAATTTGAAGCAAATTGGGTAATTTTGCATGAAAAACCCCTTTATCTAAATTAGGGGGAATTAGCCCCCCGTTCCTCTTTATACTTAACCAATAAACCCTCAAAACTATCAGGGAAGCGCCTTATCAGAATAAACCTATATACAAAATTTCAAACAAATCGGATAATTCTGCATAAAAAAACCGTTTATCTAAATTAAGGGGGCTATCAGCCCCCGTTCCCTCCTCCTTTATATTTAACCAATGAACCTCCATAACTAATCAAGGAACCGCCTTATCAGAATCAACCTATATACAAAATTTCAAAAATTGAAATCGGATAACTCTGTATGAAAAACCTATTTATCTAAATTAAGGGGGTGGCGAATTAGCCCCCCTTTCTGGCTTTGACAGACTGGGAGCTAAAAAAGGTTTCTATTACAATGATATTTCGTGTTCTGTAGACTCCAAAAGTAGCAGAATTTTCAATTTTTGCCTTACCTCGGGTTCTGCAAACCCCAAAAAGCTGAGTGAAAAGACTGTATACTAAATGAAAATATCAACGAGAGTTTTTAATTAAAAACAGTTTTCATCTATGCGGTATATAGTCCCAAAATAAAAATAATAATTCAGTTTATAAATTTAAAATCACATATAATTAATTTAATTTCACTTTGAATTGTCCAAAAAACAAGCTAGAGACTGAGTCAAGTCGGCCAGTTTTTTAGCGACACCGAATCTCACCCCCCGCCCCCCCCCCCAAAAAAAAAAAAAAAAAAAAAAAAAAAAAAAAAAAAAAAAAAAAAAACGTGCCTGACTTATACTCAGACTCCACAGCCCTGGAAGAATGATTGGATGAGGACGTATCACAAAAATTCTAAGCTTTGAGATTACTTAAGAGTAGTGCTTGGAAGGGCACGCAAAAATGCTGTGCCTAGGACTCTGAAGTTTAAAGTTGGGTTCTAGTGACATTTATGATTTATATGTTGACATCATGACTCTTTTGAACATTTTTTTTTCTTGAAATTTGAACAGTATTAACACGTGCATTTAAATACATGACAAGATTTAGTTAAATGAAAGCAGAAATATGAAATAAAATCAAGTAAGAATTTTTTTTTGCTAAAACACCACTTTTTTTTTTTTTTTTTTTTTTTTTTTTTTTTTAATGAATGAATGAAGAATTGAAGCTTTATATTTTTGAAGTAAAAAAAAATTCAAGCCTTTTGAGGGTTTATTCTCCCTGAAGCCCATTCAATATAATTTTTCAAGACATGAGCACGAAATAAAAATCAGAACAAAAAATTGTCTTCCTTTCCACATGTGACATGATGTTCAGCAGTGGAGATCTCCCCCATCCATCTCTACTGACAAAAATTCCCTGTTTGCTTTTTTTCTTTTTCTGTTTATTTTAAATTATTAGAAAAGATTAAATGTCATTTTTTATTTTCAAAATAATGTAAGAAAAATAAAATTTAGCCAATTAAACTTGAATATCCAGGGCGAGGCAGTTGATCTCTGCTGCCCAAGATGTAAGCTTCTGCATGCAAGCTTTTACAGCATGAATATAGATAATATCAACCTCAAGATATTCAGCATATTCAACTTTACGTTTGTTACAACTAAAATTTTGTCTGATATGCAAAGAATACTGAAATTTATTTTACCATATACCAATACAAATTTCATTATATCGTCCTAACATAAAGTTCTCAATTTATTAATTAACATTATAGAATTTAAAGGATTCCCCTTTTCAATTGAATTTTAATACACTACAAATAATTAGGAATGTAAAGAATATTCGACCACTATTCGGTATTCGGCTTAATGGGCCCTTTTGCCGAATATTGAACAGATATTCTGCCGAATACCTGTAGCCGAATATATTTAGATATATTGTCGAATACTTGCTTATTTGGCCGAATATTCTAAGATATTTGGTTAAATAAGTTCCAGAAAAAAAAAATGTGATTTTAAATATTTTTAACAAACAATATTAAAGAATGATATCTAAATAGATTAATTATTATAAGAAAAATAAATCCTAATACTTACTCAATTTTAAAGCTTCATGACAACTTATAAATAACTGTATATAATGAAATTAAAAAATATTTTTCTTGCTGCATATTTAGGCATCATATGAATTTAAGTATTGCAACATTAATTTATTTTACATTAAAATGCAAAATATATACTGCATTTAAAGTTTAAATCTCTCTCTCTCTCTCTCTCTCTCTCTCTCTCTCTCATCAGTGAATTAAAAAAAATTCACTTTATATCTATTTTTTTAATCTGATTTATAATGATGATAAGTTTCTTAAACAATAAAATTCATAAATATTAAAAACAAATATTTTACTGTCTTGTAAAAATGCTTAATCTTTCACAAATTAAATCATTTTTCTAGCTTTTAGTTTTACTTTTAAATAATAAATATATGACTATATAATTACTTTACTAATTAAAAATTAAACATTAGATGTTGATTAAACGAACTAATGAGTTTGATACATTGAAAAGAAAAAAACTATTACCTATACTGAAAAAACATTTAATGAGTTACTTCAAAATAACATACAGGGGTAACAAAATTATTTATCACTGTAAAGCCTGAAATTGTGATGCAAAAATAACTTTTCAGCATTTTCAGGAAGAAGTCTGTTTCGTTTGGTTTCATATATATTACCAGCTTCAGAAAACAAACGTTCACTATATACCGTGCTTACATACATTCAGCTGTCATGATTTTTGAACACTCAAACAAAAAATTTATTTCAATTAGTCCTTAATTTAATTTTTGATTTTAAAATTGGAAAAAAAAAATAAACAAATAAAATAATTTTTTTTAAAGTCAGTATTCGGCCGCCGAACATTCGGTATTCGGCTAAAACTTGGCCGAATATTCGGTATTCGGCTATTCGGCCAAATCACTATTCGTTACATCCCTACAAATAATAAAATCTAAAATTGATTCTATAATAATGCAGTACCTGAAAAAAGACAATATGATTCTGATATAGCATCGAACATAGAAAAATATCGTCAATTTATTTTAAGATCATAGGTATGTTATTGATGTCTTCAGTGTTGAATTCAGACATTTTTCTCCGGGAGGGATTTCTGTGGTTCCGGGGGGGGATATTATAGAGTTCCGGGGGGGGATTGCACTTTTTGATTATTAAAAGCATAAAATGTGAAATCTTCCGGTGGGACATTTCAATGCTCCGGGGGGGACTGTCCCCCCACCCCCTGAATTCAACACTGGATGTCTTACAGAATTAAAGAAATAAACAAGGAATTTAATTTAGAATAAGTTAAAAACTATTTTAAAAAAACAGCCTACAAAAACTAAGTTTCATTAAGATAATATCCAAGTTAGAAATTTCTGGCACATCAAAATATTTTTTACTTCGGGGATATTTTTCTCATAAAAAATAAACTGAGCGAGAAATAAGATAACATGCATTTTATTTCAGGCTACGCAGCTCCTTAAACATGTTATTCGATTTGATAATCATGCACTATAAATATATGTACATATCAAATCCAAAATATTAAAAATCACATAAATTTTAGTACTTACCATTGCGAAGTTGTTGTTGTTGTTGGTTTGGCCCATGGGCCCGGTGAGCAGCTTTTTATTCCTATACAGCTGTCTTACTCCGCAAAAACCAGACTCCTACCAGAGGTAAAACTATTGCGAAGTTAGAAGTACGTAGAGCAGTTGTCCAATATTTAAAAACATGGCGCCCATCTTCATCCAAAAACTCGATTCTGTTCTGTTATCAATCACGTGACGCAACGCCTTTCATACGTCAGCAGAGAACGAGACTGCGCAGTAAGTCCGGAGAAAGCTGTTTTCCATCCGTTCGGAAACTAATCCGATATAAATAGATTATTTTTATGACTGTAGAAAACCTTTCTGTTGTGATTCGGAATAATTATTTTATCGGTTGTTTTCCGTATCGTAAAGGAAATTTATCTTTTACGAAACGGAAAAGGGTTGGAAATTTTTTACAGTGTATGTATGACACAATCATAGTATCATTCGTGAACAAATGTAGATGAATAGACTTCCTTGTTTTTAGTTTGGAGCAATTCAGGGGGAATGGAAGGTTTGTTTCTTCTCATTGTTTCAATTATAGTTATATTCATTTTCAGTAACATCTGCCCAAGTGTACATGAAGAAAAGAAGTTGTCACATATTATATTATGTCCCTTGAGACCATAAGACAAATCAAGAACAACACTAAGACCCTGATATTTCTCACTTGGCTGGTTTCTTGACCTTGTAAGGTATACGAGATGTAATTTTCCAACTGGACGAAAAATGTCCGTGCCAGGATTCTAACCTGGGATATCCTGGCTGAAGCCGCCACGCTCTACCAGCTGAGCTATCCCGGTCAAATCTGGAACCCCAATGTGGACATTTTTTGTCCAGTTGGAAAATTGCAACTCGTATGATTTCTTTACCAATTTGAAATAATTGTGTTAAAATTAATCTTGTAAGGTATAGTTGAATATTACACACGTAAATTGTTTCATTGCCGCAGAGAACCCAAAATTTTATGGCATATTTTGCTGTTTATTTAGTCATATATTATCGGAATGGACAGTTTCCTCTGAACGAAACTAACTGTTCATCAACGGTCACATATGCAATGGTATTAAAATGTTTTGGCAATACATCCACCCCTATATCGCATAAGTCGCTAATGGCTGCAAATGTATCCTTTTGGCTCCTTCAGGAACGTGTTTCTCGATCATCAAATCTCAGAACTTTTGATATATAAAAGAATCTTTGCAAACTCATCGTGGCCCTGAAAATAGCTTTCCCTTTCTCTGCATCCCACAAACTTTCTGTACATTCATTGCAAGATTTGAATATGCCATCAAGCAAAAGTAAATCTATAAAAGTACTGAATCCACTACTGTCAATTTCTTTCCACTTATCTCCAAACACGCTTTTTCCTTCTGTATTTGAATTCAAGATGACAATTTTCTGGATGTCTTTTGTAAAAAAGAATCTAAAAGCGGACAGTTCATCATGAATTCTTGAAGTACGGTATCTAGTAGGTCCGGATGAAAGATTCCAAATATCCTTCTAAGGACGTTTACCTGCTCGCAAAGAAGGTTCACTTCTATACTAAATCGATTTATCTTTGGACAAATAGATGTTATCCGTAAATTCAATTTGTGTTGATCGTCGTTTAAAGATAATTCAGAAGCTTATAAAAATTATAATTATAATAATATTAATTATTAAATATATTTTCTATTTATAAATATATATATTCTTCATATTACAAAAGAGGAAATTGTGCTTTTTTTTCTTTTTAAGTCTATGCACTTTAGCATAAGGGTCCAAAAGGGCCCGAATTCAGTGTATGTAAACTTTTTTTGACAAACAGGCTTATGGTGCAATCAAAATTAAAAACGAATATATTTCACAGAATAGCAAACTGAACACATTCGTGCAGCCACAACATAATAGCCATGTTAATTTTAATTTTATTACAAAATTAATAAGATTTGGATCTAAATGGACCAGAACACAGCAGCAAGTTAACTCTGCTTATGCTGAGACTTTACTCTGCCCATTTACAAAGTCACTTTCATTTGTAAGTAGGTATAATTACCATGTTATTCCGATAGAAAGTAATCAAGCGGTAATTCCTCTTTTCCTATAGAAGCATCAGATTTTTTAGATAATGGTATCAGATTTTTAATTTAAGCTGATTTTCAGGGTCACGATATCACGAAAGATTGTTATGAGGAAGGAATTCTACTCATTCTACTCATTTATTTGTGAAAAAATACAAACAACAACAGTTTATGCAAAAAACAATGATTAATATATTTTGCACATTCGTTATAGCATAAGTCTGCGTAATTTACAAACATTCAGTGTAAAAGTGTTGACACCACAAAATCTGAGATATCAAGATACTGATTTGAATGACTTATTATGAGTTTATGCATTATCAAAAAAAATTTCATTTATCAAAAAAAAAAAAAATCACGTTGTAAATTTAGCATAGAATAAATAACACGCAGGCACATATACACAAATCAAATGACATTTTAATTCGTTATTTTATTTGGGTTCAAATCAAGCTGAAAAAATATTCCTTTAATATTTAAAAAAGTATTTTAAAAATATGACCTTATTAGTAAACTTATACGTATTTTAATTTTTTAATGAAATTTAAATAATATTTTACAGCATAGTGACTTAAAAATAAATCTTTTTTTTTCTTTTTTATGCTTTAAGTCGAAAATTTGTAATATAAATAAAATTAGGTTTACGGTGGTCCGTAGTTAAAAATTTTATTTCTTTTAATTTTTTATTTATACGTTCTATAATGAATTATTTTCTTTGTTTTTAATATGTTACCCTTTATTTTACAAATATTTTACATATAGAATTTTTTTTTAATTTTAAATTTTATTTTCATCAAATTCGAAATTTTCAAATTTAAACATAGAGGAGAAGGTCCAAATACCGGCTAGTAGGTGTTCTGAAAACTGAGCTCAGTGCAGCTTAACGACGATAGACAGAGTTTGTATCTTTAATTGAGAGAAGAATGTCACGAGAAGTACTTCGTTGAAGTCTGTAATTTACAAACAGTCAGAGTAAAAGTGTTGACAAGACGAAATCTGAGATATAAAAACTTTTTTAGGCATGTGTTTCTCATTTTTCAGCGAAATACTGGCCGTATATTGACGATTAAAATTGTTTTCTTTAGCTCCCAAATGCCGCAAGCACGTTATTGGCCTTTTACTAAATGAGTGAATAATAGCGCTTTTAATTTAAACATAGAAGTGGTTCAAATACCGACCACCCTGAGTGGACTACATACCGGCTATTCGGTACTTGGACCTCTCTACGTTTGCTCCGTTAATAAATTTATTTATGGGATCACGAATACTGTATGGCTTTGTTGCATCATTTGACTGTTACAATGTGACTATTGATACAATGTTTGTTAAAATCGTGTGCAATAAATAGAAAGAGAATGAAGAACAATGACGGAGAAAAATCTAAAAAAATACAGGCGAGAGGGGCAGAAATTGTATTTTTAAAAGGTAATAAAGGAAGATATTTGACGGAGGAAGATAATGCAATTTGTGTCTTCTTACGAGGATGCTTTCTGTGCGGACAAGAGGGAAGAACTCTGGGTTCGATGCTTAGATTGCGATATGTGGGCCCATACTCACTGCACCGACGCGACGGACGTAGAGAGTGGTTACTATGTCTGTGAGTTTTGTAGATAAAGTAATCTAAATATCAAGCAGCAAGCATTTTTGATTAACAGTTATAAAACAAAACTAGGAACAGAATAAAAAGAAGATTGTCCGAGAAATCGGTATTTTTTTTTTTTTTTTTTTTTTGGACAAAAATGCTTATTTATTAAAAATTCCATGATCTTTCTGTGCATATTAAATGCTATTAACCGATAAAATTTATTAAAACAATATTATTCTCTCTTAATTAGCAAAATTATTCCTATTTGTATGATTCTTTTGGAAAAAACTGAAGTAGCCAGTATTTGGACCCCATTTTCAGAACTCAAAATTTGCAGACTTTCGGAATTTTTCTTTTTATAAACAGAAAATGCATTTTAAACTGAATTTTTTTTTCTAAGAGGATGTGAAACATATTAAAGTACACTACCATGACTTTTTCCTAAACTATTTTTTTAAATTGTAGGATCTAGATTGAAAATAAAAGTGGTAGCTGGTATTTGGGCTTTTTCCTCTTATTTATATTTTGATGTAACTTATGAACTGGCTGCTCACTTTGCAGAATTCTTTAACTTTAAAGCACTTTAAAGTTCGACACTTAATAGTTTTGTCTTCACGTTTTAAGAAAGTATTTTTTATAAAAATTTTAACAGTTTTAAATAGAAAGATAAATTACACTGCAAAAAAAGGGTTGATTTTACAGTATAATACCGTGCATGCGCGGCAGCGTATTACTGCTTATTTTACTGTTTATTACTGTAAAATCAACAATTTTTTTTTGCAGTGTATAACTAATTTTGTCAGCGTTAATATTTAAACTTTTTGTACTCGAAAAGCAAAAAACCTGAAGAAAATGTACTTGAACTACAATACAGTAACTCCGTTCAAAATGTCATATCTTTACCTTAGAAAGGATCACATTAGTTCAACATTGACAAATCATTTAAAATTTTCTTCATTTGACATGCGATAACATCTTAGAAAAACTGAAAGTGCACCATAATTCGGTGAATGATACCATACTCATTCTCAGCTACATTTTGAATTATTGAGCACAGAGCTTAGTATTTTTTAGACAAATTATGGTAATTTCTAGTGCTTGTCATGATATCATCGTATTTCTCAAAAAAGAAAGTAAGTCATTTGAGAAACAATATCTTCATTTTTGTTATGAGCAAAAATCAGTATTCAATTGTTAGTGAGACACCTTGTATTTTTAACAGAATAAATGGGTTGCCATATTGTTGACCTATGTGATAATAGTTTGCTGTAGTGTATTCCATCACTTACAATTTTTCTCATGTTTATAAAATATCCCGTATAAAAAATATAATACTCGCAATCATAATTGCCAAACTTTCCGGCATTTGAGCACCACTATTTGCGAATAAAAATATTATCTTTATTTATTGACAGAAATTTGCGATTAAATAAGGCGTAAATTCAATTTTTCGATTTTATTTCCAATATTTGAAAATAGCGGTGTTCAAAAATCGGAATATTTGACATCTATGCATAACCAATGACAAAATACAATGTTCCTCCATAAAAATTGCAATTGAGTCCCGTTCACATTATATTACTGGACACTGTACAAAAGAGGTTACACAAAAAAGATGAAAAGAAACCAGGAAAATGTCAATTTACAGTATTTATTCTTTTCCAATTTATTTGGGTGAAATAGTGCCAGTCGGAAGAAATTACCCTCTAAAATATGCTTCAATTATTCCAGTGAACAAAAGTAAAGTGGAAATTTTCAATCACAATTGCTTAACGATTCGAATACGAGATTCATTTCTTACTCCAGTTCTTCCTTTGTTCTCGCTGAACAAAGAAGGGAGTTGTTTGCGTTTAGTGAAATCCTTTGTTTTACAATGCAATGTTTTGTTTCTATTCTTATAAAGCAACAGTTTTCGGCCATATCGATTGATTCAAGGATAACAAAAAGAAAATCAGTAATTAATTTAAAGTATAACGTTTTCATATTTTTATTCATTCTTGCTTAGTTTTTGTAAAGATGTATTTTAATCGACAAATTTACTATTTACCCATTCGCGTTTTACTTTCCTTCTCTTTCGCCTTACATAAAATAAATAAAAATCTGACAAATATATAGATATTTGCGGTCTCTCAATTAAATATTCTGTTTAAAATAAAAACATTAAAATTTCGAAGGAAAGAAACGGGGAAATAAGTTTTATGAGAGAAGAGGTGAGCTTAAAGCTTCTCATAATTCTAATAAATATATATAACAAGTTTAGATTAAGTCTGAGAAATTCTCTGTTTCGGCAGAATGCCAGCTTTCTTGATACAGATTGCCAGGCTGACTGTAGGCGCCGTGATCTTTTTTATTTTGCTTTTTCTAGTTTGAATCCTGTCTTAAAAGGCATAGCATATCATATTGATAAAAAAAATTACTCTGAGTTTTCTCATGGAATAATCATGACGTAGTTCTTGATAATAAAAAATGTGTTTCGTTTGATTGTGACTCCAAATGAAGAATTTTAACAAGTTTAGATTAATGCAATAGTAATAAGATTTTGAATGACAATGTTTTATTTTAAGTAATTTGATCCTGAAGTTTTATTGAAGAAAATAGTATGATTCCTTCAGAAAATATTATTCAAACTTGAATTATCATTCCCTTGTTATAGTGCAGGAAGATAAAGCTTTAAAATAATAGTAATTTGAAGCAACGTCTAATAAAGAAAGTGTTGTTTATAAACTGTTAAAGAAACACTTCTTTCAGAATGGCCTTGGAAGCATTTTCAGTCAAAAATGATTAAGGAGATCAGTATGTTCTGAAAGTACACTTTTAAAAAACTATTTATAAAAAAAAAGTATAAATAAAGTGATGTCAGTCCCAATTTTATTATTATCTTCTTAGCAAAATAAAATACATAATTTATTTATTTATAATGCTAACACATGGGCTGATAAGTTCCCGGTCTAATAAAGAAAACACAACTTTTTAACATAACTTTTAGCTTTATAACTTTAATAAATAACATAACTTTAATAATAAATAATAATAATAATAAAAATAATAATTTAATAATAATAATTTAATAAATAAATAAAAATAATAATTTTATAATATTAAATAACATAATTTTATAACGAAAAAGCTCCAAACAGTGCTCAAAATCATCGATTCGTTGTTGTTTTTGGTCAAAAGTCAACGTGCGCGGCACCCACTTTGACAACAGCTTTTTCATAGACAAATGTTCGTCAAAAGCTTCAGAGTCTGAGCTATCTCCTGCAACTTCACTTTGCGGTTCCACAAAACTATTTTGTGGACTTTTTTTATGTTTTCCGGAGTATTCACCTCTTTTGCGTGGTGCATCACTGGTGTCCGTACGACCACGTTTAAATTCAGCAAATCAGTCAATACTAGTTGATTTACCTGGTGCAGTGTCCGGATAACGCTTATCAAGCCAAGCTTTTGTTTGGACGGTGTTTTTTCCCATCAAATAACAATTCTTGAAATTCTTGTTTAACCATTTTTTTGTTTATCAACAAAGTCGTTCAACTAAAATCACTCTAACGTTTTATCCACACGGCGAATCGTCATAACATTTTTTCTACTACCTTTTAAAGGTTAGTATTTACTAAAAAAAGCATCGGTTCGGCGATTGCAACGCCATCTGTGTGCTAGACCGGGAAATTTTCAGCCCATGTGTTATAACGTTACCACAAATTTTGTTATCATTAAAAGTTTCATTCTTAAATAAATTAAACTTTAATGCATATTATTAACAGTAGGTAGAGAGAAAAATCGGCGGTGATGACTGTGCAGTATTAATAGTCAGTGCAAATATGTAATATCAAAATGCTAATCAATTAAACTGAGTTAAATGCAGTAAAAAACTATAAAAGTCTAGTAAATTTTTAATTTATTTTACGAAAGTCACTTTTGAAACTACAACGTGGGAAAATTTAAATGTTCAGTGTCTTAAAATATTCATAGTTTTCATTGCCCCACTTTTAAGAAAGTACCGAACAATTTAAAACACCGAATCAGTGGCTCTCTCTGCTTCTTAAAAAGCGCCTTCGACAACTTTACCTGTAGCTTACAATTTTTTTTTTCTCTTCCGCTAAAATGTATATAAATATTCTTTATTATATATTTTTACAGTATAAAATAACTTGTTTTAATTATTCGCGCTCCCTTACATAGTTTTCATATTCTTTAATACACTTATCTCTTTTACAGTATCTACAAACATTGAAATCTAAAAATTTTTGCTTATACAGAGTAGCCAAGGTAAAAGACGCCCGGTATGCAGAAGTGCAAATACTTACTAATTTTTATTTAATAGTGATAACTACAGAATATTATGAATAACAACACCTCCTGTGAACTATTGAATGTTCAGTATGTTGTTATTCATAATATTCTGTATTTACTACTTTTAAATAAAAATTAGTAAGTATTTGTACTTCTATATACCGGGCCTCTTTTATCTTGGACACTTTGTATAGCAAAAGAAAGAAAATACTTTTGAGTCACTAGCAGTAACAGCCGCGATTATTAATCAATGGGGAGACCAATGAGACAACTTTTGAAATCAGGAGGTGGTTAAGGGAGAACATTTTTTCCCGAAGCATCGAAATGCCCCCTTCCCAAGAAATTTGGGATTTTATGCTTATTAATGGTCTAGAAGCGCAATCTCCCCCCCCCTCCCCCACTCCTGCAAAAATCCCTCCAGGAGAAATATGTCTCAATTTCCCACTGAATGAGACAGAGGAATTATTGAATACAAAACGTGCTGTTGCATAAGATTTTGAGATTTACAGATTACCAAAACTCATCAAAAAGAATTCAGCTAATTTCATTTTCATCTACCATAAACTACCAGAAATGTTCACAAAACGAACATTTGTTATTTTTTTATTTATTCAGAAAGGGCAATTTAAAACCAATTTGCTATGGTTGCTTTCCTGCAATTATCCTCTATTCCCATATAATAGCCCAGACTTCACGTTCGAACTGCTGTTGATTACGCTTTTATTCTCAAAATAACAGTAATCGGATGTAGGTTTTGGATAAATCTTTTTCGTCTTACAAAATACAATAAATTAATTAAGAATGATTGAAGAAATTGTCGTGGTCTTCTAACACTGTCATTGTACTACATAATAACAGAGAATCGGGAGGCTTATATCAGTGATCTGCTACGTTTAAATTGTATTGTAGGTTAAGAAAGTTAATTTGAATGACAGTCTTAATCTACAACAATTTCTTTCACTTTTTTCATTTAAGTAGCATTATCTATAATGATAAAGGGAAGAGTTTGTCTGTCTGTAAATCTGATGCTGTGACTGGAACTCTTAGCATAACAACATTTGGTACAAAAGTGGGCCAGATAATATTGATAAGACTTATATCGTATAGACTTTATAATATTGATAAGACCTATGATATTGATATAGTACAGACTTTATAGTATTGATAAGACTTATAATAATGATATAGTATGGACTTTATAGTATTGATAATACTCATGATATTGATATAGTACAGACATTATAGTATTGACAAGACTTATAATATTGATATAGTATAGACTTTATAGTATTGATAAGACTTATAATATTGGTAGAGTATAGACTTTATAATTTTGATAAGATAAGGCAATTGTTTGTGATCCAAATAAAATTCTGATGAAACTCACATAATTTTAGGTTTATCTGGAGTCTGTACTGAATTGACTGTGTTTTTGATACAAATACATTTTAAGGGTTAGTTGTAGTCAGAGGTGTGAAAAAACAGCCATTATTTTTTTTTAACTGTTGTATAATGTTTTTTTATTTTACATACAGGGTGGTCATAAAATCTTTCCCTGATTACAATAATTTTTGTAGAAAAACTAATATAATTAGGCATATGCTTGTTTCAATATATTTCTGAAGACATTTATGAAGTTTTAACACAAGTACTTACGTCAGTAAATTTCGATGTGAGCACCCTTGGTAGCTCAAAGAATGTCAAGGTGGTATTCCATTTCTCGACACGTATTTCCCAACATTTGGGCTGTCACACTAGACACAGCATCTGTGATCCTGACCTTCAGCGTATCAATATATTTTACTGGTGTTGCAAACACTCTGTCCTTTATGTTCCCCCAAAAGAAAAAATCTAGAGGAGTAATATCGGATGAGCGAGGAGGATTATACAGCGTAAGTGAAGTAATACAGCATAAGTGACGCCATCGGATTGACTAAAAAAAAAACTTAAGACCATGAATTTTCATAATAGGAATTCTACAGTATTACATTCAATGGTTATTCCGTAATTTTTTTTTTTGAAATCAGAGAAAGACTTTATGATCATCCTATATAATACCAAGTTTTTACGCTGTATTTTCAGTAAACTTCACGAACATTTCAAATCAAAATATTAAATCTGGACCAAGTTATCTCTTTAATTGTTGAACGTTTTCTTACAAATAGTGTCTTACGCTAACCATCAGTTTTTCTTAGTGGTTTATCTAAAATTAATACAACAAAAAATATATATATATTAGTTTAATACTTTATCTAGTGACTAATGGAAGCTTCTTTGTTTTTCAAATTTAGAAAATGGTGGCCTCTGAAAGTTTACTTATGAATTTTAAGGGGAAAAAAGCACTTTTTTTATTGTTTATAAGAAGAAAGGTATTCATAAAAAAAATCCTTCGTTAAATACTGTTTTTTTATTCCTAGAATATGCTGTATAAATTTCATTGAAATACGTCGAGTGGTTTTTAAAATATAGTGGTCACTGTCCTTGAAAACGTAGTTTTGAGAAAAATGTGTTTAAAGTTTAATACTATTATGATTGAGGTCTTACTACCCTATATTCATGTTTATAGTAAAATAGATTCTAGTACAATACATAGCAATACGTTTCGATATATTCGCACGTAATAATTTAATTACTTTAAAGAATGGCATTATTATTATTTGGGCTTTTTAACCCCTAATCATCGTGTCCGATAATATTAGACTACTTTTTTTTTCAGATTTATTGATTGCCACCAATTTTAGCTGTAGAGATATTCGACTTATTTAATGGCAAGTAAAATAATGCGATAATAAAGCCAATTACACAATTTAAAAAAAAACTGGTGGGAATTAACAATTTGAATTTAAAAAAAGTCCTTCTGGCCTGTACCGGGAGGAAAAGGTAGCTTTCATAGTCCATGTTTCTAAACATTCAACTCATTTTACTCAAAAACCCGAAGCTAAAACGTTTGGAACCTGATTATAGAAGATTCAACCCCGGTTTTCGTTAATACTGCATTTGAATGTGAATTTCAGCATGAGAGTTACATCATAACAAAAATCAGATTGTTTCAAAATGACAGTCACCCTAAAATTTCAAACTGCCATATCTCAGCCATTTTTTTAAGATAAAGCAAAACAAAAAATGCTCCGGAATCCTTGTATCACGATCTAATACCGAGCGGAAACAACTTTTACAATTTATTTTTTATACATCTTTTTGAATTAAAAAAAAATAATTAACTGCCGGCCACTTTGAAACAAGATGGCGCATGAAGCTGGCCAACGAACTAACGAACTCGGTTGAGACCATGGTATGTTCTGTACACATGATCAGTCACATTCATATCGGTTCATAAATACGAGAGTTACAGCATAACAAATATCAGACTATTTCAAAATCTCAGCCACCCTAGATTTTCAAACTGCCATATCTGAGCCATTTTTTAATAGATAGCCAAAACAAAAAATGTTCCAGAATCCTTGTATCGCGTTCTCACACTTAAGGGAAACAATAATTTTTTTTGTACATCTTTTTGATTTTTAAAAAAATTAAAAATTTTTAACTGGTTACCATTTTAAACGAAATGGCGGATAAAGCTGTCCAACGAACTCAGCCGAGACCTTGGTACGTACTATTCACATACTCAGTCACATCCAAATCGGTTCATAAATAAGAGAGTTACAGCATGGCAAATGTCATATATATATATATATATATATATATATATCAACATTTGAACGGAGGGTGGTTTTGGGATCTAGTGGTCCTGATCGGTGAAAATATAACAAAATTTTTTGCAATTACACTCCTCCGAACGGCTGCAATAGGTAGCTTTTTGTTTTGAAAGCTACCTAAAAGTAGCCTACACTGTCCATGAATGTGTCGGGTGCGACGATTAAGGGATTAAATTATGACGTAATTTTACCCCATTTAATGCTTTTCGCACGCAATAATTTAATTACTTTAAAGTTTTCTTTCTCTTTCAATATTCAAGTGTAAATATATTTGTTAATTGAAAAGAAGTATTATTATTTGTGCTTTTGTTTAAATTTGGCAACAATAGGTATAAATAAATAACTTTTTCGAAATATGAAATAAATCTCTATTCAAATAGTGAAATTTTGAATAAAAAATTTTAAAAATGTTAAAAAATTAGGTAAATTAAAAAAATTGTTTGGACATTGCGCACCGCAATCTTAGTCACTTATGTGTCTACAAAAGATGGTTAAATTGCTATGCTTAACTTTTTATCCTATAATTTTTTTACAGAAGTATTTTGACCGACTTCAACACAAAATATCACTTTAAATAATTCTTCTATTTAAATCCTGTCTGCTTCAGCAATTTTATCATACATTTCCCTACAAATATACCAGTTTTCGTGTTTTTATATGCAATATTTTTTTAATATAAGCCGAGAAAGAGCCTCATTCATAATAAATTCATTTAGAGCAGCGAAACGTTATTTTTTGTTGTTTTGTTTTGCTTTTTAGAATAAAGAGACAATTTGTAATTTAACAGACAAGAGAATTATTAATGTTTCCCAGTCTTTGAATGTGAAACTTTTTATTACAATGATTACAAGATTTGAGACAATTATTACAAGATTGGGATTTGTTTTTGCTTTTGAAATAACTGAAGACAGCCCAAAGGAGACTGTAGAAATCAATTTCGAATAAGAAATTCGGTTGTATTATGAACAGGATACACAGGCATCATAGTGTTTATAACTCATGCAACATTTTCAAGAAAATACTATACCATACCTATCATACCTATTTTGGCTTGCGTAGTTGTTGCAGCATAAGCTTAACATATTAAGATTACTCTATGTTCTAATATTTCCAACATCACTTGACATCTCTTTCACTGCATACAAAACAATAAATCAATCTAGCACTATTTTCGTAGATGCTTTTTTTTTTAAGTATCGATATTTTTAAAATTATAATTTCTAAAGAAAACTACACACACACCCAAGAAAATGCGAAGGAATGTCTTGCGGTCTTGATAAAATGAAAGAAAGAAAGGGGATATAAGGACGTTTCAAATACCGCTTTTATGTAAGATTAAAAACTAAGCCATGGAAAGGAAGGATTATAGAAAAACATCTTTATTTGTTTATTTCTTTAAATCCGGACTCTAAGCCATATTAAACAGCGTTTTTATGTCTGATTTTACACTGTTAAAATTAAAATGTGAAGCTCATAGCTCGAAAATTGCAGTGGCTATTGCAATGTTAGCGAAATTTCTCCTGGATAAAGGGAAGTGATCATTTGCATAACTGTAGTGAGTTCATGACTTTTGGAATTACTATACTAGTTCTGTAGTATAAGGATATATAAGGACGTAGTCTGTAGTATAAGGACGTTTCAAATACCGTAACTAAGTAAGATTCAAAACTGAGCCATAGAAAGGAAGGATCATAGAAGAATCTCTTTATTTGTTTCTTTCTTTAAATTCGGATTCTAAGCCACATTAAACAGCGTTTTTATGTCTCATTTTACACTGTTAAAATGAAACTGTGAAGCTCATAGCTTGAAAATTGCAGGGACTATTGCAATGTTAACGGAATTTTTCCTGGATAAAGGGAAGTGATCAGTTGCATAATTGTAGTTTGTTCATGACTTTTGGAATTAGTATACTAGTTCCGTAGAAACTTTGGTTTCAGTATTGTTATTTTGTCGGAAGAAAAAACCCTTCTAAAGGAAATGACACTCAAAAGGTAAGACTGAATATTTTACGTTAACTTTATGATATTACGTTAATTTTTGCATTAAGGCAATAAGAGCAATTAACAGTAGTAATTATTTTAATTAAATTTGTGTTTTATGATTTTTATTATTTTCACAGGTATTACGAGTAACGGTTAATATGAGGATTTTTATAATTTTCTTGCTTTATGTATTAAACGAGCTCGACTATATATATGTTTGAAAACTTAATAAAATACTTTCCAACATTTTTTTTAAATGGTAAAGAAAATCTATTTTGATTTAACTTTACAAAAAGGATAGAAATAATAAAAGATTTCTTTAAAGTAAGAAGATATCAATAAAAACACAGTCGTGTGATATAGTTATGTAGCTTACCATGTTTGGAATACGTCCGTAATGCAATATATCTAAAATAACATTTCAAGTTTACTTAAAAAAAACTGTTTTTTTTATTATTATTAAAGAATTTTATTATTTTCATATCTGACGAAACAGTCTTACTTTCCTTTTAAACTCATTTACATGAAACGTCACGCAATCTAAGATAAAGAAACGTAAATGTTACAGTGTTTACAATTTTCAGGGAAAAAAACAACTTTTTATGAAAATACATTTTAACACTGGCTTTAGCGAAAATTGTGACACGCCTGTTTTTCTCCAAGAAAGTCATTTTCTTTCTTTTAATATTTCAGCATAGCAGTATGAAAATAATTCGAGCTCTTATGGATTGAAAGCACAAAACAAAACAAAAAATCCAACAAGATGTGTAACAGATTTTTATTTTAATTAATTACACTTGCAGTAAAACCTATAAGAACGGATCTGTCTATAACGGAATCCCGTGTTAAATGAAAAGATCATATTACTGTGACAAAAGGAACACTATATATTTACACCTTCTAAAACAGAAACTTATATAAGAAGTAAGATTTTCTGCTTTCTGAAAATTCTATTTTCACAGGTTTTACTGCATAATAAAAAGTTATTTCAATATAGTTACCTGCCTTGTTTGCAATTTTGAATAAATATATTAAAATATTTGATAATATATCTTAAATGCTAAACTTCAGAGAAAATATTTCAGGGAATGTCTTCTTACTTAATTTAATTATAATTGTCAAGTATATGATTAAATAACGGCGTATAATCTAAATTTTTATCAAGTGGTCTGTTTCAATAAAATTAGCTAAATAAAATATAATACAATAAGTACTTCGATTTTTTTTTATTAGCATTTTTACCTCTAATGTTCATCATATTAAGTAAACAAATTAATAAACAAAATAACCAGATAAGCAGTCGTGATAAATTATTCTTTCAAATTATCACTAATTTTCCATTTTATGTTCATCATATATTAGTAAACAAACTAAAAAAAACTAACCAAGCAGTGATAATGATTTAAGGTTTATCCAAAAATCTTATAAATCTAATTTTTAGTGAGGAAATAAAATACAAAATTGTTGCTAAAAACTAAATACAATTAAAGATGAAGACATTTTCCCTAACATTACATAAGATATTTTCAGTGTATGATATAAAACTGCAAGAATTGGATTCTATCAATCTGTCAATTAATACACACGATGAATAAATAGATCATGTCTTACACCTTACAGTGAAATGGGAACTGTTACGAACATTCTAGCCAGCACTAACGTTTGAACCTGAAACTTCTTGATTTGTGTCTAGCGCGCTAAAGTGAAGGAATTCCTTTCTTTCATGAAAACAATCTATAAATAATTTTTAAACGTCTATAAATAGGCAGGGAGTGACGTAATAGGCAGAGAGAGAACGTATTAAACAATAACAGAGGTGCTATGATCTACAAGACATGCGTGTCAAAAACTTTTCAATTTTTACTTTATAAAACCTTTTTTTACGGCCACTAGATATTATATAATTTCTATCAATTTTAAACATAATATGACCTTTACGAAAGAAATTTCACTTTTACAGTTGTATCATCGGAAAAACAAGGGAAAGTTACGTAAAAACACGCTATACCATCACAAACATAAGCTTCTTAAAGAGTAACAAAATATGTAATCGCTCCTAACAAAAGATTTTTGCAAAATTTATTGCAAAATACACAGCAAAAACATCTTTTGCTGCTATTACTATCATAGTCTGACAAGCTTTAATCTTGAAAAATATTACAAAACCAACACCTTGCAACTGAGGAAAAATCGCCTCAAATTTCTTTTCTTAAGGTTAACAATATACTAGGGCGTGTGTATCAAAGTGACCAGATCATTTCTTAACCCTGAGTGACTTCTGTCCTCTGTATGTCACGTCATCTGGGGCAGTGGACTATCTCAGTATTTAAGATTGTGAACCAGGCGGAACGGCCGCACTTTCGCTTGTCTCGTTCCTAAAGCTTAAGTTCACAGGAGAAAATTTCGTGTTGGTGTGAAATTGTTGACATTAGTTGAGAGATAGAAGGAAAACAAAAGTTTTAAATAACTTTAAAATATGACATCTGTAACATCTATTCTTCTATTAGGTATGTTTATTTGTATAATTTTGCTAAATAGCTTTCGGAAGGATTTATTTCTTAACTAGCTTATATAAATGTTTAACTTATAAAACTTATGACTAAATTGTAAAAACTGCAAGATTGGAAACATAACAAAAATTTAAATGTTATTCTTATATATTAATCTCTGCAAGTTTTGTGAAGCGACATTGTTTCTGAATTAATAGCTAATTTGTCGGTAAATTATTTTATTAGTTCTCTGGAAAAGTCTGCATTCACAAGACAGTGCTAGAGCAAAATTGTGAACATTAATTAAGAACTGGAAAGAAAAAAAGTTTACAACGGCTTTAAGATATGACAAGTAATTTTCTAATGTGCTATGTTTATTTATGAAATTTACTAAGTAGTTTTTGAGATGATTTATTTGGTTAAATAAACTTTGCGATAAACATTTTAAAAAATTTAACTTGCAATAGTTTTGACTAAAATTGTAGACATAGATTATGAGTTTGAAAACATAATTTTTTTAATCATACAATATTTTTGTTTTAGAATTTGTTTAACATATATTATTTCACAATTAATAACTAATTCGCCGATAAATTAATGTATATTATTTTATGAGTTCTCTGAGAAAATTTCTATTGACAATAAAAAAATCACATGATGTTATGTAATCATGATATCAGTTGAGAGTTTGAAGAGAAACAGAAGTTTTAAATAAGTTTAATAGATGACATCTATAACATACATTCTTTTAACTAGTGTGTTTATTTATATAATTTACCAAATAGTTTTTGAGATTATGTGTTATGTGTATTTTGTTAAATAGCTTATGATAATCATTATTTATATGTTAAACCTGTATAATTTCAGTTTGTGTAAAGTATGTGACTTATTGAAAGGGAAAAATATATAATTTTGTCTCATAATGTCATTTTCTGCAAATTTGGTGAGGATGTATTAGGCCATTTCTTAATTAATTATTAATTTATCGATAATTGATGATATATTGCTTTATGATTTCTGTGAGAAAATATAAGAATCTGTATAATTTCAGTTTGTGTAAAGTGTGTGACTTATTGAAAGGGAAAAATATATAATTTTGTCTCATAATATCATTTTCTGCAAATTTGGTGAGGATGTATTAGGCCATTTCTTAATTAACTATTAATTTATCGATAATTGATGATATATTGCTTTATGATTTCTCTGAGAAAACCTAACAAGAGAAAATCACGTGTTTGTTTGGACATTAGTTGAGAGCTAGAAGAAAAATAAGTCGTAAATAACATTTAGAAATTACATCTATAGCATATATTCTTCTAATAGATATGTTTATTTATATGGTTTTTTTTTTTTTAGTAGTAGTATTTTTAGCTTGATTTATTTGATTAAATAGCTTCATATAATATTTTTTTAATGTTAAATTTGAGACATTTCTTCCTATTGTTGTAATCATACATTGCATGTTGCAAACATAGATTGAAAACGTATAGATTATTTTTTTTTAATTTCATACAATTTTATTACTTTTGAGTTTGGTGAAACTTTATTATTTCTTACTTCTTAATTAATTCAGCGATAAATAAAGATATATTATAAAGCGTTATCCAAACTTTTTGTCTGAAAGTCGTTGCAACCCCATGTTCCGAATAGAAAATTTCGCTTTATTTATTCACAAAGTTACTGTCATCAAATAAAGCAAATTATTCTATTCTATATAGTGGTTGCTCAGTGGCCCGTGGACCACAGGCTGAGCACCTCTAAATATACTACTCTATGAATTTTTAACATGAGACTTTGTTTATAACATAAAATCACACACAGGTGTGAAATTTTGAACATTACTTGAAAGCTTGAAAGAAAACAAAAAAAAAACTTAAATAATTTTAAATAATGATATCTATAACATCTATTTTTCTTATAGGCAATGTTATATACTTATAACTTACTATGTAAGTTTTCAGACGGTTTATTTGATTTTAAAAATAGTGTATTTGTAAAATTTTGTTTGCATAACTGGAAACGCAAATAAACAATAATAGGAAGAAATTTCTTATAAAAATATTTTTTGAAAAATTAAGACATTACTTTTGTAATTCTCGGAGAATATCTATGTTCACAAACAAAAGTATATTATTTAAGAAATCGTAAACATTATTTCACAGCTTTCAGGAAGACAAAATTGAAATAATTTTAAGACATGAATCGTTTTAATTCATAAAATTAGCTATTTCGGAGATTTATTTATTTAAGAAACTTACGATGATCATTTCTTAAATGTTAAAAATCTAACTTTTTGCATAAATTATAAATTTTGTTGATAATATAGAAAATAAAATTTTTCTTTACTTATTATTTTCTTTGAACTCGGTGTAATTATAAGCAGAAATTCCTTCTTTGATAAATTAAAATATACCACTTAATGAACAGTATTATTCTATTAGTACTCTCTAATTATTTATATAACTTGTAGGATTAAAGCCAAAATAATCAGAATTTGCATACGTAAGATAATTTTAAAAAGTATTTTTATTATAAAAAGATGCGTAATGAGTAAACAGTTTCCCTATTTTTTTTATCAAATTCATTTTATGTTATTTGTTTGGTAAAACTTGCATTTTTTAAACTATATTAATTTATTTTCTGTTAAAATAGTTAAATTGAAGCTTCAAAATTTAAAGCTTTTTGTAAATCGTAAAATCTCAATTTGTGTTTTAAATATTTAAGCTATATGATATGTCTCAAAGTGAAATTTGATGGATTCAGTTATAATTTACTTGCCTCCTTATTAAAAAAAATATAAGTTTTCAATACATTGTTGAAATAAGTATTTGAATTAATTAATATGACATTCCTTTTTTTCTTGTTACCATACTCTATGTTTTATACATTTCTATTTTATAAATAAATAAACACGTTAACTCTTTCTAAATAATAGTTTCATGGAACCAATACTCAAATTTCTTCCATTCAATGGTTTTAATGTTTATAAAACGTAATTCGTATCACCTAGTTGATCAAATAATTTAGAAAAAATAATTACGTCAAATTTTGACGAAATTAGCATTTATTCAAGAATTATTTTTTAAGCACATTGTTATCATTTAGATAAAACTGGATTTTGTAACAAATTTTAGTAATTTCTGAAAATACAAAGTGAACTTTTGCAATTTCAGTTGTAAAATTTTGGGTAAAATACAAGATATTTACACACAAAACTTCATAATGAATAATATAACTTGGAGTTACTTGGACCAAGTGGAGGGTAGCAAATTAAATAAATAAATAAATAAATAAAAATGTTTTAGATCAATGCTGGATGTACTGTGTTACGAGTTAGTTCTGTTATCTGCAGAATATTGCTGACTCGCGTCAACACCCTCAACACAATAGATCGAGGACTGATTTAAACCCCCTTTTTTTTTCTTCAGATGAGATTCCAAGTAGTATCCTAGGGGCCAAATCAGCCCATTTTATAGTATACTAGCAAGCTACGCCCGCTACGCTGGTCAATTTCTTATAACGAACTTTTAATCCAACAAAATATTGACATTTCATAATTCACTTTTATATTTTAACAGAATAATTAGGCTACTATAATTTGTGACTCGTGCTATAGCCAATATACACGCCAGGACACGTCGCCTTATCATTATCTTTTTACGCATGAAGGTTTCGCTATGGTACTCCATTGTGAAATTTGGTAATTTTTCAAATTCAATATTTGAAAAATGGCATAATCATTAGATTTGAAATTTACATCAAGAAAAATACAATTTTTTACCTTTCAAACGCAGTTTGCCTAACAATTTTCAGACAAATACTTTTCGAGCTACTATTTTTTTTCAGTAACTTCAAATGTTTCTTTTTCCGAGATTAATCTGTGGCAACAATTAGCTAAAAACCCAGTCGTCAGAAACGCATAGTTTTTTTATTAAAGAGGCTGCTGGAGCAGGGATTGTCACCACCAATTTGCCATCTTCACTTTTGAAATCGGTTCGGTAGTTCTAGAGATTCCATAGAAATTGTAATTTAGAATGCTTTTAAAACGCTTTTTGCTCATTTCACCCTTTTAAATTTCGAATTTTTTTTATTTTGTTTTTAGAGAGCATTTACATCTTATAAGTAACTACAATGCCAAATTTCAAATTTCTAGCTCCTTCAGTATAAACAAAATCCCAATTTTAGAACGTTTTTCGCTCCTGCATCCCCCTGGGGATAGTGACACCGGCATAAAATATATCCTATGTTGGAGCAGGGGTTGTCACCATCTATTTGCCACCATCACTTTTGAAATCGGTTCGGTAGTTCCAGAGATTCCATAGAAATTGTAATTTAGAATATTTTTAGAACGCTTTTCGCTCATTTCACCCTTTTAAATTTCGAATATTTTTTATTTTGTTCATAGAGAGCATTTACATGTTATAAGTAACTACAACGCCAAATTTCAAATTTCTAGCTCCTTCAGTATAAAAAAGATCTTAATTTTAGAAAGTTTTTCGCTCCTGCAACCCCTTGGGGTTAGAGACACCGACATAAAATATAGCCTATGTTGGAGTAGGGGTTGTCACCATCAATTTGCCACCATCAGTTTTGAAATCGGTTCGTTAGTTCTAGAGATTGCATAGAAATTGTAATTTAGAATGTTTTTAGAACGCTTTTCGCTCATTTCACCCTTTTAAATTTCGATTTTTTTTGTTTTTTTCTTAGAGAGCATTTACATCTTATAAGTTACTACAACGCCAAATTTCAAATCGGTTCGGTAGTTCTAGAGATTCCATAGAAATTGTAATTTAGAATGTTTTTAGAACGCTTTTCGCTCATTTCATCCTTTTAAATTTCGAATTTTTTTATATTTTGTTCTTAGAGAGCATTTACATCTTATAAGTAACTACAACGCCAAATTTCAAATCGGTTCGGTAGTTCTAGAGATTCCATAGAAATTGTAATTTAGAATGTTTTTAGAACGCTTTTCGCTCATTTCATCCTTTTAAATTTCGAATTATTTTTTATTTTGTTCTTAGAGAGCATTTACATCTTATAAGTAACTACAACGCCAAATTTCAAATCGGTTCGGTACTTCTAGAGATTCCATAGAAATTGTAATTTAGAATGTTTTTAGAACGCTTTTCGCTCAATTTACCCTTTTAAATTTCGATTTTTTTTTAATTTTGTTCTTAGAGAACATTTACATCTTATAAGTAACTACAACGCCAAATTTCAAATCGGTTCGGTAGTTCTAGAGATTCCATGGAAATTGTAATTTAGAATGTTTTTAGAACGCTTTTCACTCATTTCACCCTTTTAAATTTCGAATTTTTTTATATTTTGTTCTTAGAAAGCATTTACATCTTATAAGTAACTACAACGCCAAATTTCAAATTTCTAGCTGCTTCAGTATAGAAAAGATCGCAATTTTAGAACGTTTTTCGCTCCTGCACCCCCCTGGGGTAGTGGCATCGACATAAAATATAGCCTATGTTGGAGCAGGGGTTGTGACCATCAATTTGCCTCCGTCACTTTTGAAATCGGTTCGGTAGTTCCAGAGATTACCCCCTACAAACAAACAAACAAAAAAACCAAAAAAACAATCTTTACTCCTTTATAATATTAGTATAGATGTTCAAAATATCGAATAGTTCTTTAGCGTTCAACAACAAACTTCTGCAATATTTCATAAAAGCATGCATCTTGTTCATCTAATCTCATTTTAAAAAGGAATTTTAATTATAAATAATATATAAATCTGTAAATATTTTTATAGAGAACTAAGAATAAAATGAGGCTTTTAAAATGATGCTATTATAAATGTTGTGAACGTAAAAGATAAGTAACTGTAATGCCAATACATACTTTTTATAATTTTTTGTGAACTACAAATAATTTCTAAAATCAAGATAAGGTACAGTAACAAAATAGAAATATTTTTTATTCGTTTAACTTTAAATTCTTAATGCCGAAATTGTTACAGTAAGCAATCATCATTTTATTGATGGTATTGATGTCAGAAACAGCCATAATGGGAGACTCAATTCAAAGATTAAGACTAAAGATTTTTAAAGATTAAAGGATGAAGACTCAATTTAAATTTTTTATGAATTAGTTCTATTTTTTGTGTATCGTTCTTTTTTCCATAACTTTTCAAATAATACTGCTGGTTTAAAACATTGAAAAGTTTTGAATTATATATCAAATTTGCGTTCACATGCTTTATTAAATTTGGAATTAAAGTGAATTTTAAGAACATACTTGCATGCTAAAATTGTACCTTTTCAAGCAGTGCAGAACTTTTGCATCTAACTGTGTTGTCTGTGTGTACGTGCAATTGCGTTTGCAACATTTTTCTTATCTTCTTGGTGTTACCTCTAAGATCTCTTCTTTGTATGCACGACTGCTTTCTTTTCCCCTTAGACACTACTACTCGGTATTCGGTACTTAGCACTTGGCCAATTAGTAAATGGCCGAATACTCGCATACTCAGAAACTCAGTACTCGATACACCACTAACTATAATATAGCCTAAATATAGCTATCACACAAATTGTTAAAAACATGGCAGCTCTACCTGTTGCACAATATACACCAAAATAAACATTAATTTATATGAGGGTCGAACTAAATATAAATTCCGTGATTTAGTTTTTGAGTTAGAACAGAATGCAAAATTTATACAAAGACAGCCAAACAAAGAGTTATCGGTCCAGAATAATCAAATAGTTATTCAGCGCATCCTAAAAGATGTAAATTCTTTATAACAGAAAGTGGAACTTTTACAGATATGAAAGGAAATGAAAAGCATTTATAATATTTTGAAAAATCTTGTAATTTTAGTTCATCACGCTATTAATTGATAGTGTTAAAATTCCTAAATATGAATTGAAATTTACTAGCTACATTAAATACCTATTACAAAATATGTTTTTTTTTTTTTTTTTTGTCTTGTAAAATTTAACAGTTGCATGTCAAACATCATTGGTAAACGAATTTAATAAAAGCATTTTGGGAGCATATAACTTCCTTGATTTTCTAAAGATAATGCTTGCACACGAACTGCTATAAATATCAAACAACATGTTTTCCCTTTGTTAAGGATAAAATATTCTATAATGAATTCAAATAAATACAATAACATTACAATTGTTAAAGATAACAAGTTTAATAAAATTAATGGTCTATTTGTTGTCCAAGGATTTAAATAAAAATTCACACGATTTGTAGTTGAAGAATGTATTTATTGGGAAATTATGTGCTACTGTCCACTTTATTCACATTATTGAATGTGAAGCAAGTAGATTCTGCTTCATAGTTGCATGTTAAACTATCAAGTTACCCTTCTGATTACTATATTAATAGTGCATCACCTTAATCCTATGTATTTTTGTGCCCCAGAGTATCTTAAGATGCACAAATTATTAATCATATGTCCAATTTTTATACGAACAACCTTTCTATGTATTACATAAGTTTTTAAATGGAGAACTCTTATATTTGCACGTTTTACAGTACCCATGGTCTAAGTAACCTCTTTATAGTAATATACGTATGCATTTATATTTATAGTAGGAGACCAGCCCAGCATAACCTGGGCCCGCTCTGATCTCAGTCTGCCGAGAAAAACTAAACCCAGGGCAGTCCAGCCCGATTCTGCCGAGAAAATTAATCCCGGTCCCGACCACAGTCTAATTAGAGAAAATCGTCTCCAACAGTCCCGCGGGTTTCGAGCCAATCCGGTCCCGTGTAGACAATTTACCAAACACAAAAAACGTGAAAAGAAAAAGAACTAGCTTTAAAGTTTATATTGTTTCCCATAAATCCTTAAAACAGCAATTGTAAAACTAAATAATTTCTCTAAAGAGCAAATATTTCATTAAAAAACACAATCGTTAAAAACATGAAATTAAACATCAAAACAGTAAATCTCAAAAACATATATTAATTACAAGACAATCCGAGTATATTAACCTGAACTACAGACAGCTCCAAATAGAGATACTTATATTATAAACACCTTACAATTTAATAAAAGCATTTTGGGAGCATATAACTTCCTTGATTTTCTAAAGATAATGCTTGCACACGAACTGCTATAAATATCAAACAACATGCTTATATATATATATATATATATATATATATATATAATATATATATAACATTAAGCCTAAAATTGACAAGATTATGCTCCTTATAACATATCAAAAGGAAACCCAAGATATATTAAAACAAAAAGAAATCCAAAAAATGAGTAATTATCCATAAGCAATAGTTAAGAAACCAAAAAATAGTACACCCATCTCACCAACATTTAAAAAAAAAAAGTGCAAGAATGATTCACCTAGATTTTAAAAAAATGTATTTCCTCACACTCTGTAAAGAGATTTGCTGATTTATCACATAGTAAAATAAGAACAAATAGTAGAGCTGCCATCTGTCCCCAGAGAGAGGAACAATATACTAAAGTTTAAGTAATATTATTTAAGATATAAGATTAAAGGGAGATAATAATGTAGTAAACAGTATAATTAATATAATAAACAATATTGAAAGAAAAATGTAAGTAATAATTAAAAATGGAATAGATAAAAAAGATAATATTAAATAATAATATAGATAAAAAATAAATTAAATAAATTAAAAATAAGAGACGATTATGTAATTAAAATTAATAGTAGGTAAGTAATGAATTAAGGGGGGGACGGGTAAAAATATAGCCATGCATGACGAATCACTATGTATAATATAGAATTATAAACACTTGTAATAAATGCATAAAAACCACTTGTTTTTAAAATACTTTTTTAACTTTTTTTTAGCAGTCCCATCTCATTCCTCCGTAATGGCATTTGTAATTTTATAATTTTGGGGGGAAATTTTATTTTATTTTATTCTTTAAAAAATTGATAATGCTTGTATAATTTTTTCGGCAATCCACACCCATCATCCATAGTATTGTTTTCCAATTTTATACTTTTTATACATTATTTACTGCCCAAAACTGGCAAAATGAGATGAATATTTAATGGTGGATCCATGAATGTATGTCGGATGAAGATATAAAAGAAAGGGGATAATTATAAGACAATGCTGTATGTTTTAATTTTAATAAATTTGGCCTTATAAAATGGGATGAAAATAAACGTTTAATATATATATATATATATATATATATATATATCTTTAATTTCAATACATTTTTAGTGTGCTATTGCAGCTTTTGTCACCCATGCTTCTGTAATGCTTACTGTTAAATCCTACATCTATAATCGCAATTGAGACCGCTGCTTTACAATGTCATGTGTTTATTTTTTTTCTGCATCGTAGCTTCTTGTTATCTGAACTTTACTTTTTTGGATTTATTTCAGTTTGAGAATCTCACTTTATTGGATATATTTCTTTGTATTGTATTATAATTTATCTTTTTATATTGTCGATTATTTATAAACAAAAGTTTTATTATATTAAACTTCTATAGTGAATTGCTGCAAATGCGCATTTATAATTGGATATTTTTCTTTTTGTTGTCATTTAAGCATTATGCATAATTTATACGATTTTATCATCTACATCTTGTCCATTATTGGCAAATTAATATAAGTTAAGCAAATTTTTAAATTACATAATTTCATTTCTGCATTTGAGCATTTAGTTGTGTATTTATATCTTTCATATATTTAATTTCAATACATTACTATTGCAGCTTTTGTAATGCTTACTGTTAAATCCTATATCTATTATCGCAATTTTGATCACTGCTTTACAATGTCGTGTCTTTTTTTTTTTTTTTTTTTTTTTTTTTTTTTTTTTTTTTTTTTTTTATTCCTGCATCGTAGTTTCTTATTAGTGAACTTTATTGTTTTTCGTTTTTTTTTCAATTTCAGAATCTCACTTTATTGGATTTATTTCTTTGTATTGTATTATAATTTATCTGTTTTTATATTGTCGATTATTTATTAAAAAAAATTATTTTATACATATATGACATTCGTTGCTAAATTTGTTCATACGTCATTTGTAAATATCAGTGAAAAAACTGATTTTATTGAACTCAAAACAAATTTATAGCATTTTGTTCAAAGCCATTGTTATTTAACTGTAAAATATATTTTGGCGGTTTCCTTATTCTTTTTCCTTTTGATTTATATAAAATAATTTTTTATACAAGTACACGTATTTTGAGAGTAAAAAGCTAATATTATGAGGAAATAGATTTGAAAATGCGATCTTTTTGTCAAAATGGCAGTGAAAATTTATAAAAGAACTAAAGTATATTTTTAGACTTATGCCAAAGGTTTTTCACAATAAACGAATTTTAAGTCGTGCAAGCATTAGTTTAGCTAAATCTTCTTCTTTTTCTAAAGTTTTATAAAACAGTGCATTTCCAACCACAAAAGAACATTTCGAGAAGATATATGTCACACGGAATATACACTGTTAAAAAATTGCAGCAAACTGCCCAGTCATTCGACCGTTTTTATAGAAAGCGGTTACATAACTGTAATTTATCTCGATTCTAACCAATGAGAACGCTTCAAATTGTGGTCAAATAAAAGTTATCTATAAAAACGGTCGAATAGTTGGGTAGTTTGCTGCAAATTTTTAACAGTGTACCCACGCGAATACATTATATTTATCTTATTGTCACAAAACAGAGGAAGTTCTTAAGATTAAAAAAATTAGAAAGTTCCAAATTAATTGTTAACAGTTTCTTTTCTACCCGTAAAAACTAATGAAAAAATCCTTTTTTGTAACTATAAAAAAGAAATACATTCTGCAAAAGTTATTTAACTATGCTCTTAAGATTTACAAAAAAAAAAAAAAAAAATTAGAATGTTCCAAATTAATTGTTAGCAGTTTCTTTTCTGTGCGTAAAAAATAATGAAAGCAACCTTTTTTGTAACTATAAAAAAAGAAATGCATTCCGAAAATCTTATTTAATGATAAATAGATTAAAACTTACGCATCAGTTTTGAAGTACGTTTAATAAGAATTATTAATACATAACAATTTGGACGTGGTGTAATGACTTTTATTCCAGATTGAAGGCAAGCTATTTTCTTATGAAGCAATTACTTACACTGTTAATATTCTGCACCAAACTGGCCAGTCATTCAACAGTTTTTGTAAATAACAGTTACTTGACCATATTATGAAGCGTTCTCATTCACTGTCAAAAATTTGTAGCAAACTGTCCAGTAATTCGACCGTTTTTTAGGGTTTCGTTCATCTCACGAAACCCTATTAACCCCGCTCCGTTGTCTGTCCGTCACAGAGCCATTCTCAAAAAGTATGTAACTTACAGAGTTCAAACTTAGTGTATAAATCTGAATAGTAGCTGTGAAGAGCTCAAAATTTGAAAATTTCGTATTATTTTAATAAATAGAGATAAAAAACCAAAATTCTAACAGCCTTTTCCTATTAAATTGAAACATTTTTCGTTATAGCAAATGCCAAAAAGTAAAAATTCACGATGAAATTCTTTCTACAATAATTAATTTTCTATCAGACGATTTCCACGTGAAAAAAGAAAATGAAATAAAAAGTTTTAGCAATTGAAAAAAAGATTAAAATGAAATAAAATTGATTGACGTCATAGTGGTAATAAAACGAAAAGATTTCTCAATAATACAAGGGGTATGAGTATGAGTATGTGTATGTTACACAAAACATATTAATATCACGTCATTAGAGAACTGAAAAGAAAATCTGACGTCATATCGGAAGTTTAATGGATTTTTCAAATGTTTCAGAATAATACAAAGCGAGTATCAATAGGAGTAATAGAGAATAGTAAATATATGATATAAATGCCGGACGATTACACCATGAAACATCACTACATTAAAGACGTGAGTATAAAACATCAGAAATTTACTGAATGGTGTGTACAAAACGTTTGTGTACACCATTAAGTAAATTTGTGATGTTTTATACTCACGTCTTTAATGTAGTAAATATCTGAGTTTGAGGTACGTATTGAATCATGATAAAAACCCGATTACGGAAATCTCATATTTTAACATTTTGAAGGTGTACAACATGTTAATTTTGAAATTATTTTTTTTAAATATCGCATTTAGTCCACATGACAGATATTATTATGACAGAATACAATAGCGGGCTTCGCCAGCTATCGGGCTGGTTTAGATATTCGAAAAAACGAGAAAAATAGACCGGTAAATTTTTACTTTATAAAAAACATGACTCTTTTTTTTGGTTGCTAAATGAAATTTATTTTGATTTATTAAAAAAAGGATAAAGTGTTTTGAAAGGATTATTAAACGAAACCCTTTGAGCGATCTTCGATCACACTTACCCACTTGTAAAAGATAACCGTTACTTTACCATATTATTAAGGGTAAGGGATCTGTTTAGGAAGAAATTGGGACCTGTAGAGGACTCTTAACAATTTTTATCATTTCAAAACAACTTCACAAAATTTTTCAATTCAGAACCGGAGCCTTCACAAAACTGTTCACCTTAAAACAGAACCCTTCACAAAATTTTCTTAAAATTAGATCGTTCAAGATTTTTCTCTCTCCAAACTGAAACTTTCACAAATTTAATCATTTGAAAGTAAAATCTGACTATCACTTTTACAGATGTAAAGAAAACATGTGTATTTTACAAACAAATATCTTCTTAAAAATGTATAAACAAGAACCAAAATATAACAATGATTTTAAATTCACAAATTTATGACTAAATTTTTCACAAATGTAAAAAGCTGTGCATAATTTCACAAAAAACAGGACCCTGAGATAAAAGTCTGGACAAACCCCTGAGGGTATATGACCATATCATTGACCATACTACAAAAGAATAAGAGTAAAGTTAAATTACGGTTATGTAACCGTTTTTAATAAAAATTGTCGAACGACTGGACAGTTTGTTGCAAATTTTCAACAATGTTGGCCAGGATCGACTAAAACTGCGGTTTAGTAACCGTTATCTATAAAAACGGTCGAATGACTGGACAGCTTGCAGCAGATTTTTAACAGTGTAATGCATATTAATTAATCATACCATATTGAAACCTATTTTCAAAAATTATTCACATTTCTAAATCTTAATGTATAATAAAATATCGTTACAAAAGTCCTTTGTTTTATTAATTTATTTGAAGGTATGGTTAATTATTTACACAAAGCTTAACTTTATTTATTCGTGGGAATTTTATTATTTTAACACGTTATTTAAATTATACAACATTTTTATTATTTCCAATTATTAAATTTGTAATTTTAAATAGAAAAAAGCTGATTATGTGTCAAAAACAAATCAAACGAAAATTTGTAAATGTAAATAATCATTACGAACTATTACACCTTTTGAATTTTGAGTTAAATTTGATTAATTGTATTTTAAAAACGAAATGTAAATTTTCACAATATTTTTTATTAAAAAGATGGGGGTTTTTGTCTGCTACTGTTTTGTAACTGTTTTTTTTATGCCTTTCAGTGACCTTATTAAAGAGTTGTAGTTCTGAAATGTCTGCACTGGAAAAGTTTTTAACTTCTGGCTTTAGCAAAGACCAAACATCAGATGTCGATGAGGTATAAACTTTTTTACTATTAATTTTTTTATTAAGATTTTTTTATTATTAGTTTAGTAATAAACTTTTAGTTATAAGTCATTTCCAGAGGATTCATCTTAAGAGAAAATAAATAAGGAGAAGAATTTTCTTTGATAATCTGTCCAGCCTTTACAATACTTCATTAAAAAAAAAAAGTTACTTGAAGGAATAAGAAAAACTTGCTTTATTATATTATAAAAAAATTATATTACATGAAAATAACTTTTATACAATTTAATTTTATCGAAATTTGTTAAAGAAAAAACAAACAATACACGTACACGCCTATGACACAAGAAGTTTTAAAAAAAAAATGTGACTTTAGAAAGATTTCTTAAATATTTTTGTAAAATTATCTCAAATGTTTATATATTGGCTTTAAAAAATAATTCTTGAGCTGTTTTTATTTATTTATTTATTTATTTATTTAAATTTTGAACTTTGTTCCTTCAGTGAAGGTGGTTCAACACATTTTTTTTTTTACCAAAATCTATCTGCTTCTAATGTTCCGGTCGCTTAATATGGATTTTCGTATTTTCGTGAAAAAAGTGATTCAACCCCTCTCCATCGAACTCAATTGATCGACTGGTGTGTAATCAGTCCTCGAGGTCAAAATTCCCATTTTTGAAGCGCAAAAAACCAACGGTACTTTGAGGAATTGCTGTTTCTCCATCCACCAAAAATCTCACAATCAGTTTCGGAGACCAGAAGACCCTACACTAGTCACGCGAACACACTATCAAGCTAATGTAAATGCCTATCCTGTGGGATCCTAAAAATCTTATGGAAGCGTTCTTTAAAAAAAAAATTTGTTTGCATTTCAATTTTTTTTTTTTTTTTTTTTTTTTTTTTTTTTGCCTAGGATATCTGAGATCGATATCTTACGTTGTGCGCTTGTATTTTTTCGATATTGGCGTTAGACTTGTTTTATAAAGTTACTCTCACTTTCGGTACCTGTTCCGAAAGTAAAAGTAGAAAAAAAAAAGAAATCTGCAACCAATTTCGAAAAGGTACAAACACACAACGTAAGATTTCGACCTCAGATATACTATGCAAAAAAATTTTTAAAGATATTAAAATGCAAGAGAGAAATTTTAAATTAATGTTCCTCTAGGATTAATATTAGCTTGCAAGTTACTTTGCGTGCCAACACTGTTAAAAATCTACCGCAAACTATTCAGTTATTGCAAATTGCAGTCCATTTTTGCAAATAACGGTTGCTTGACCATATTATGAATGTATTATAATCATAATATGGACAATATCATTATTACGGTCAATATTATTACGATTACAATATTATTATGGTCAGAATTGATTAAAATTATGGTTAAGTAACCGCTTTCTATAAAAACGGTCAAATGTCTGGACAGTTTGCTGCAAATTTTTAAGTTTAGTGTAGTCCTCGATTAAATGTTAAAATCAAATCGAAATGCTCACTTTTGTGAACTTGGCATTCAATTTTAATTATCTTATAGAACAAAAAATTCTCTTTTAAATAACATAAAAAATTTTACTAATGCTTTTTATTTTTGTGTGCATTTTTTAAAATTTAAAACACTCATGTATAAACTCCTTAACCCAATATCTTCAACCGAAGGGGAAAATTAAAAATGTTCTGCTAAATCTCTAATTTTTTATGCATACTTATAAATTAATTTCGTTTATAAATATTACGTTAACTAGAATTTTCAAAAAAAATTATCATCAGCGTAAATTCTGCTTCAATCCGATTTTTTTAAACCCCCGTAATATTTGTTCGAGATTTTTGTTACTATACTTATACTTTACAATTACATTTTCTTCTTTTTCTTTTCCAAGAAATATTTCTTGGCGAACTAGATTTGTTTTCATTAATAATTAGTTTTATTGTAAAAGTTAGTTATTTATATATTAATTTTTGAATTACAGGACAAAGACCAATCCGAACCCTCTAAAACTGATTTTGGAAAATTTATGAAAAGAGCTGGAGTCATAGGGGGAGAAAATTTAAATCCTGAACAACAGAGGTTTTTAAATGCTCTCGAAACGTTAAACCCAAGTCAAGCCATTTATTATCAACCCCAGTCAAACCAACAATCTCCTTTAGGCAATTATGTCGCACCGAAAAGACAACTAGCCATACCTCAGCAACAGCAACAGGTATACGAAGAACAACAGCTACCATCACAGCAACAGTTACAACAGCAACAATCATTACAATCACTACAACAGTTAACACCAGAACAAAAGCAACTTTTAAAGCAACAGCTATTTATAAAGCTACAACAATTACAAGCTCAGCGTCAGCAGGTTCAACAACAGCTTCAGTCTCAACAATCATCTCCCCAATCTAATGTATATTACCCTGCTGCAAATGATGAAGAAAAAGACAGTGCACTGCCACGTGTACAAGATATTGAATCTAAATCTGTAGCTAAAGAAGACAGGCAAGGAATTTATGATAACGCTGGATATGATCAAGGATATTCTGGAGGATTGTTACCGGTAAATCATGGATATTCGGATCATCAAGATGCATATTCTGGTTACGTCGAACCACATAAAGAGGTGGTATATGTACCAAAACCCTCGGTAAATATTAAAATCGATCCGATTAACATACTCAGATTGCTACTCTCTGGAATACCAAAACCTATTTTGAATTTGAATGGTAAAGTGTTTTTTGGTGTAGAACTTGGTAAAAATGTTGGCCTTAAGAAAGGAATTGGTGGATATGCTGCTCCAGCTTATGGTGGTGGTGGAAAAGGAGTAATTTTGAACCTAGGCTGATTCTTTTTAAATTTTATTAGAATTCTAATTTAAATTATAAATATTTTTAATGTACAAAGCGTGTGTTTTTTGTAATAAAAATGCTTGTTGTAACAGACACTTGCCGAGTTATATCTAATTCAATATTTATAACTCATTAGGCTTATAATGAGTTTTCAGATTTGAAAATATAGATTTAAAACTGATTCTCGATTGATTTAAATTAACTGATTTTAAAGGAAACAAATGTTAATAAATTAGTTTAGGTATAATTAACCTATGTTAGAAAAGATCAGCTTGGTGCTATTAATGAAAGACAAGTCTGCGTCAAAAAGTTTAAATTAATAAAAGCTTTCATGAATCAAACTAATATTTTTCAGTTTAAAGTTCGTTTGCTTCTTATAAAATGGAAACATTTACTTTTTTTAACAGAGAAATACACAGCGTAGTTTTTAAAAATAAATCGTTTCGAAATGGTCAAGGAGTGCTCTGGGTAATTATATGTCTTTTAGCTGACTGTTGATACGTGACACGAAATGTACGTTAAATGAAACTATATTTAGTCAAAAGGAACCTAATAAGGTTTTAGAGTTTTCTGCATCACTAGCATGACATTGACATCGTGTTGTTGAAAATTATACTTCTATAATAGCAAGAAATGTTTATTTGCATATCATATGAAGTGCTTGCATAAAATGTAATATATAGAATACAGTAAAATTCATATATGTCTAACAAAATGATTGAAAAATGTAATTTATAGAAAAATAATAGATGGATTTTACTTATTTACCATAGAATTTTTTAAAAGTATTATTTTAAACATCAAATACTTTCGAATTACCCTTAGAACTTGTGCATATGCATATACCCTGTATTAAATACACGATTTTGGCAAAACTCTATTAATGGATTGCATATCAATATCTCTTTTATAGAAGATAGCATATGAAACAATTTTTTTATTAATATTTTTTCTTATTCGAATATCTCAATACATCGCTATTACTTTGTTAATTTTAAGCTGAATTCACTTTTTACAAAATTATCAACCAATTTTTTGGTATTTATGATGAATATTACTTCTTTTCTTCAATTCTTAAACATTTCAAGAATTTTTTAAACATAAAATTTTAAGACTTTGATCATATGCATGAAGTTCTTCTTTTAAGTAAAAATTAACTCTCTTATAATGTTTCATGAGTTCTCTAGTTTTAAAGTAAAACAATTATTTTATGATTGTATATCTTTCAATTAACTATTTACACTCTAGTAACTTTAAAGTATTTGCGTGCATCAAATTAAAACGCAATTCATATTTAAATTATCTATAGAATTAAATTGAGTTATTCCTACTAGACACTGGTTAATTATTTTTTACCTACTGCCTTAGGTAATATCAGTTATCGCATCACTAAGTTGTCAGGTCAGTAAGTAATCATTTATAACAGATGTAAAAATTGGATATCAAATATAACATAAAATGCGAAATATTTAAAATCATTAGCTATAGGCATGAAAATAAACATATAACTTTCGAGGGGGTGGGACAAAATGGGGATAAACGAATTAAAATGCATCTGCTTTCCTGTACTGCAAGAGATGCTGGGAGGATACAATGGATGTTCGCCTGATTGTTAGGCGAACGTAGAATAAGCTACGCTAAACAAAATTATGTTTTATTTACTTAATTTTGTAATATATGCTTGATACCTGCATTTGCAACAGAAAGGGAATGAATCTATGTCTCACACGAATTACAAGTTTAGCCTAATCAGTTACCAGTTGATTAGCCTTTCAGAGTTGTGCTGGGAAAAAAATTCCTTTTTCGTAAATTAAAAATATCGAAAGCCATACCACTTGAACTTCCCCCAATTCGGCTAAAATATGTTCGAAAAAACTCCAAACGTGTGAAAGTTATGCTTTAAATCCCCAATTGTTATTTTTTATCTCAAATAATATCTGCAGAGTTACTGATCATGATCATTATATACGTTAGCGACGTTAATTAAAATGTTTCGTGTACTTTGCAAAAACTCACTTCAGGCTTTATTATATATGCATTATATATGATTTTCTCTTTAATATATTTTTTAATATTTAAAAATGTACATTTTTAAATGTTTTTATTTATTTTTTATGGAATTAATTGTCTTTTTTGCTTTTCTGTAATGAATGAAAAAAAATCAATTCAGTCTTTATTAAATATGCATGGTTATGCTTACGTTAATGTATATATTGTATCAACATTTTAACTGTAATCGTAAAGAAATGTTTGTATTAAAACCAAAATGTAAATAAGCAAATAAATAAGCATAACACATAGAAACATTGTATAAAGATATTTAATTTATTTTTCATGTGTAATGTTACACGCTAGTGATAGATTCAATAAAGTTTTGTAAATAACCTTCAATAAACATATCTTTAAAACCTGTGGCATATCTTTCTTTCCTTTTCTTTTTCTTTTTTTTTCTTTTTCTCTTTATGTTTTCATTTACAGTAAACTCGCAATTATTCGACATTCACGTGTCCAGGAGTATGTCGTAAACTCGAAATCTTCGAATAATCGTACATTTTTATTATATATCTACATGTCGGATAAACAAAATTAGACTTCCGATTATCTGACATTTACGAGACGAGGAAAGATACACTGATGGAGGTCGGTTAACCGAGTGTGTCGCATAATTCGGAGTCTACTATTCCCTGAATCTGCTTTTGCTATTTTTATCATACTTGCATACGTATGTGCACTGCAAAAAATAATTGTCGATTTTACAGTATAAAACTGGCACCCCAGCTGCCAGTATTATACCGTAAAATTAACAGTATTAAACAGTAAAATAAGCAGTAATACGCTGCCGCTCAAGCCGTAATACGCTACCGCGCATTTATTTTTTGCAGTGTGTGTGTGTGTCTGTATGCGTGTACGTTGGTACTTTCTTTACGTTTGCAGGTCCCCAAAGTCCATTTTTTAGAACTTTTACATTAATGTACGTGTGTGTGCATGTGTAGGAGTGAAGACGGCAATGCCCAAACAGTGTTTTCGATTGAGCTCCCATTTGGCAAATATGTTATAGGCCACTGTCGCAAGTGCTGTATTCATTTTCATACAAGTAGGGCAGCGAGTTTGTTATCTAAACCATTTTTAAACCACTCTTAACTATTTTGTGACTATAGAGAACACCGATTTCTCTTTTTTAACTCAATTATTCAATTAAATATTTTTATTGTTCACGCTTATCTTATATGATATAGCAATCATGTTTCACCAAAATCCGACTTAATTTAGTAAATTTTTTTTTCTTAAAAAAAAGGTTAAAAATCACAATTAGTTGTATTAATCTAATAAAAGTGTATGTAAATTTGTTGAAGTAAAATATCTACATATAAAACAACTTAAAACTCCTATTAGTATGACTATATAAATTCAATTTCAATATTTATTTTAATTTACAGACCTTAATATCAGTATGAACGGATTGAAAATTCATTGAAAATTATGTCATAATTTTAGGAAAATGTTTCAGCTTTGTGAATGAAAGTACACGTTTACTTTAAAAAAGGAGATCCTTTTTTCACCAGTAAAAAGATTTCATCTTTGTAAAATTAGGATATAAGTTTTTATGTATTTTTATAGTATTACTATTTATTTGAACGCATAGTACTATTACAAAAAACTACTATGTTTACAGATTAATAACTGGTAATACTTTTTTGTACTAACTCAACAAAGAAGAAATTTTTTATACGAAAACATTTATTACAGATTTTAATCTGATTTTCATTTAGAGGATTATTTATTTTACTTTAAATTTTGAAGACTTCAAAAGTCTACATAAAATTATATTCCTTTGAAGTAGATCGCAGGCAGTTAATTTTTAAGAGTTAATTTCAAACTTTTTTTGCATTTCGATTAATTGGTTTTATTTCAAAGTAAATTCCTTCTATACTGATTGGTAGGAACTCATAAGATGAGATGATTCAAAGCAACTCTCTTTTCATTTAGCTACTTAAACGGATATTTCCTTCCAAGTGGATACGTTCACGCTTTGCGATTAAAATTTATTATCCCTCAACTACATGTTTTGTTTAAATTTTGGTCGTATAAATTTTCACGTAGAAAACAAATTGTGTTTCCGTCAAAAGAAACTTTTAAACACTGCTCTAATTCCACTTACCCTCATAAAATTTCAAATTAGGCTGAAAGTTGCCTAATCGTAGCGGAAATAAATACGAATATTAAATTACAGGGTTTCGTCTTCCAAATCAAGCCATAACACGAAATTATTAAAAACTTTCCTTGATTTCAAGCTTAATCAAGAGAGCGCGAAAGCGTTCTCCTATCACTTTTTCTCATGGTAAAAACGAAATACAGGTGAAGCCTATTCAGTTATAATGTTATCTCAAGTCGTAATTTGGTTCATTAAATACGGCTCACTTGCCTCGAAAACGAAAATAGCCTTTTGTGTATCTTCTTAATTAAATATTTCTGGCTGTTTTTAGATTTTAAAAGTTTCTAATGTCATATAAATATGAATTCAGAAAGTTAATATTAAAACTTTGATGAAAAATAATATGTACGAATTAGACAAAATACGAGTAGAATAACATTCTAATTTGTTGATCTGCCAACATGTTATGGCAGATCAACAATGGCCGAAATTTTCATTAAAAAAAAATTCTTCTTTATTTTTTGAGGGAGTTTGTTCTTTTAGGCCATTTTTTAGAGTATTTGGGCAACATTTTTACATTTTCAAGACATTTTTTTTAAATGGCTACTATTTTACACTTTTGGTCTTTTTAACACTTTCCAATCTATTTGAAAAGTGTTTATGAATTCGGTTTGTCTGTCTGGCCGTCTGTTCGTGCTCTTATTCGCGTAAATATACTCGGATTGCCATATAATTTTTGTATTTTATTGAGGTTTACTATAGAATGTTCTATATTAAAAATGAAAAATATAGTATTACTAGTTCGTTTACAGGGACACACAAAAGATTTCCATTACATTATGGCTTATGGGGGGGGGGGGGGGCAATTGTTTGCGGTGCATTTTATTAATGTTACAATAGTCCAAATATAATGAAATTGATATGCATCACAAATGAGTTTATGAACCCCAAAGAATGAGTTTATGAATCGCACGTGAACTCTCATAAGTTTATATTCTGGAAAATGTTCTGTAGAACCAACTATTTTAGGCTGAAAATTCAAACGTTTAAATATAATAAAATATTTTTTAGAAGCAGTGCAAATCCAACTCCTGGTAATACTCTGATAATTATAAAGGAATACATATTTTACAGCTTTTAATGTAATTGAAACGAGCAGAATATTTCATATTTTTATATATTTCTGTAAATGCTTTCGTGAATGCATTAATTTTCAAGAAAAATTAATAAAAATAAAATGTTTTATATTTTAATGTCCACTTCTAAATAATTTTTATTTTAAAATTGCAAATACTACTTGCGTCACTGTTTAATTGTACTTATTTTCAAAATTTGTGAACATATTAAGACTTCGTGATATACTTATCCATGAATGTTTCGTAAGTTATATTTGAAATTGCGAAGGATTCTTTTTTTCTATAAGTGTCATTATTGTAGATTTTTTAATTATAATAAAATGTTTGTGAATTTCACTTCCCTAGTTTAGATTCAAAACGTCAGTTTTGATAATGTTTTCGGAGTATTGCTTCATATAAAAATATATAGAGGGGAGAGGGTCGATTTTTTAACATTGCAATGAGAATATTTATACCCCGAACACCATCTAACTTAAGGGGTTACATACGTTCTCAACTTTCAAAAAATCGATTTTTTTTTTTCTGACGGAAATTAAATCCTTATAGTGTGTAGAATTATGGGCAGAAAGATTTAAAGAGAAATCACTATTATTAAGAAAGATATGATAAACTAGTCGGATGAGCCAATCCCAAAACTTTCTTCTATCTCACGCAGGTTTCGCATGCACTGAAAAAGAATCAGCACCAATTTATATCAAAGTCTAACTGGATATAAAGTTTTATTAAATTCCATTCATTAGTTCTTGAGATATGACTATCGCTAAAATCGTAAATCCTGCAAAATGTAGCATAGCAGTGCCACCTGTTAAGAGATTTAGACCAAAATCTAATCAACAGTTTATGTCAACGTCTAAATGAATCTGAAGTTTGATGAAAATCGTGCATTAGATCTTGAGATATACTTATCGTGAAAATAATGAAAAAGGTAACATAGCAGCGCCATCTGTTGGGCTAGTTACATCAGCATCTATTTATGTCAAGCTCTAACTGAATCTGAAGTTTGATGAAAATAAGTGCATTAGTTCTTGAGATAGAGCTATTGTGGAAATCGCGAAAAATGCAGCATAGCAGCGCCACCTATAAGACGATTTTCACCAAAAACTAATCAGCACCATTTTATATCAGGGACTATCTGAATATAAAGTTTTATTAAATCCCGTGTATTATTTCTTGAGATAGCGCGCCCACAAAATTTTTGTCACATACAGACAGACAGAGTCACAGACAGACATTTTCTAAAAACAGTCAAATCGTGTTCAAGACCTTCTAAAACGTATCAATCCGTCGAAAATAGGAAGTCGAAAATTTTCATGAATCCAATACTTTCTTCTTGTAAAGATAGAAGAAAGTAAAAACGTGAGCGGACGCACGATTGATAAAACCGACCTTGCCGAAAAGATTATACTAAAGATTATACTCTCTTTGAGCAGATTAAGGTACAGGAGGGTCCACAATAGGGCGCAAGAATTGGAAATTAAATGTAAGTTGAAAACAAAATTATCAGTATATTTTTTCTTCTAAAACTTTAAAGGCGATTTTCTGGAAACTACATATTTCAACATGGGCAGCATGATGAACAATTTTTAACATTTTTGGATAAAATTTGCGCTTATATATGCATAATTAAATTGTTTAAGGGCCATCGAGACATTTTTAAAAAATTTTACTTACTTATATTTTTCCAATGAGTTTAAAAATCAAAATTTTAGATGAAAAATGATTTTTTTTTTTCAAAAATTCAATTTGAGCCGATAGCCCTTAGCTACAAACTTATTTTACCTGAAGAAACTGAGATTTTACAGGGTGACAAGAAATAACTTGGACACACATGATACATTATAATTTTAATGCTAATGAAAATATTACGACCAAACTTCAAAATAAATATGAATACATTATTTCGTCTAATATATTTACAAATTTTCAAAGTGGCTACCTTTAGCCTTAATACAGAGCTTTAAACGTGTCACAAAATTTTCGGCTTTGGGCCGCAACTCACTTACTGGTATTTTATTCCATTCCTTGCATAAGGATTTCTTTAGGGATGCCAAAGTTTTATGAGGTTTAGCACACACCCTTGTCTAAAAGATGGACCAAACAGAATAATCCATTGGGTTCAAATCTGGGGAATACGGTGGCCATTCTTGAGCTACAATGAAGTCAGGAAAATGTGTCTTGCACCAATCTTGAGTGCCTTTAGCTCTGTGTGCATGCGCGGAATCCTGTTGGAAGATCCATCTTTTGTTTCCAAAGAATTTTTGAGACCAAGGTTAGACAACATCTTCCAAAATGAGCTTGCGATATATTTGTTGATTAATCTTTATCCCTTGATCAACAAAAACAAGTGGTGTTTTCCCACTAGCACATATCTCACCCCAAACCATTACAGATTGGGGTCGGGGACGCCGTTCAACAATGCAAGAAGGTCCAGGTGCTTCTGCGGACCAAACTCTATCATTATGGCTATTGTGAGCTTGTTCAATCGAAAACAGTTTCTCATCTGTGAAGACAAATATTTTCCATCGATCACCTGCGGCCCGCTTTATCAGTTCTTTACACCTTTGAAGTCTTGTGCGTTTGTTCTCTGCTGTTAGCTTTTGAGCCTCTTTCATTTTGTAAGGGTGAAGACCAAGCTCTACTCTTGCCACCAAACGTGCGGTTTCTCTGTTGATCTTCATCTCTCTAGCAACCTTTCTCATTGAAATCCTAGGATTTCGTTGAACTCGCTTTTTGATAACTACCCGGTTTCTTGATGTGTTAACTGTGCGCTTTCTTCTTCTTCCTGGACTGTCACCATCATGTCCGAGTTCTTTAAACCTTTTGATTGTGTATGAAACCGTCTGCTTAGGAACTTTCAATCGTTGAACAATTTCACATTGTTTCATTCCTTGCTTATGTAATTCAAGTATGGCAGATCGTTTGTTAACCATAATGGTTATCACAACTAACTTACTTACAACCTGTTTAGTAGCTTTCTAGAATCAATTTCCTATGACAATAACTTTATAACTTTAGTGGTAGTTACAGATTTTTGGTTTGAAACTTCGTCCAAGTTATTTCTTGTCACCCTGTGATATATACATTAAGAGATTTTAATATATCTATATATATATATTTCTGCAGGAAATTAAGATGCTGCTCATCGAGCCCGGATATTTTAGTACAGGTAAACGCGGCTACAGGTTTCCGACGTAATATGTAATCAAATTTGACAAAACAAATTTTTTTAAATACCTGAAGCAATAAAAAACAACTTATAATTATAAGTTTTTCAATTAATTTTACTCAAATCCTACAAACAAAAATCTAAAATATGTCAAATTTTCGCCGACGAGAACGTATGTAACCCCTTAACGACTTGGATAAGACATTTCTCTTTGATATAACCAGCGATATTATCGTGAAAAATTATTGAAGATTAACAGATGTTAATAAAATACACACAACTTAGGAAAATGCAATACTCGCAGCTACTTGAGATTTCTTCAGAATTGAATAGTCTTTTAAGAAAAAGTGCAGGAGATATATTTTTTCAACGATGTTATTTATGATAAATCGTATAATTTGTATTTGTTGTCTTTTGATTCTTTCAGTGTCGATACACACAAAAAACTGGCCGTACCTTCACTTTTAGAAGACAGTCTATTTTTAAAAAATATGGGCAGCTCTACATTGTAACATTTTAAAAACATGAATGTAACATTTAAAAAATAAAATCATTTTTAAACAGTAAAAGGAAGCAAAATGTTTGTGTTATTCAGTATTTGTTTTATTTTTATTTTTATTTTTGTTTATTTATTTTTTTTTTTCATATTCAGTTTAAAACTGAATTTTATTCAAACAGATTTTTATATTACTATTAAATAAATTTTTAAATTATTAAATTAAATTGCTAAAATTTAAAATATCGCAGTATTTAACTGTTTAAAAAATGTTATGTAATTCATCACACTTTATATTTACACATAATAAGAATCGGATAAAAATCATCCCAATTACTGGAAAAAATTTCAAAATATTTTCTGCACTTTGGGTTGGGTTGGGTTGATTATTGACGGCCAATTATCTACACTTGGGATATAGGCCCGGGGGGAGTGCCCTTCGCGGTGGTCTTTCTAAGGGAACCTAACCCGTATTTACGCATGGATAAATCCACGGCTCGAAGAAAACTCCGAACGATTAGGCCGACGGGCGCGATTGGGATCGAACCCAGCACCTCCCGTCTACCAGCTTCGAGAGCAGAACCTCTCAGCCACTGGTGGGGCTTCTGCACTTTGGGAAACAAGTCTTTTTACCCAACATAGTGAAATAGTACTTTAAGGCATTTAAAAAATAAAGCTGAAATTCCCTAGGTAGGTGCTATACGAAATCCTGTTAATATAAATTTTGATCATATCATAAAATCATAACAAATGATATTAATAAAACAGACAGATTGTTTTGTAAGAGCTAAAATGATGCTCAGATTAAAACAAATGCTACAGAAGAACTTGTCATGTCAATGGTGCTATGGAATTTATAACTGAAATTAAATACATTCTGTGAAACCATGCGTATGAAAAAGGACATACCATTAGTGGGGGAAGTTGTTGTAATAAAAAAATATAATATAATAATTATACCAATGGATGCTTTTCATATTTAATAATTTTACTTCGCTAAAAAGTTTTATTTTGCTCTCTGTAATATATTTTTTGCAATTCAAAAAATTTGAAAGTAAAAGAATGGTACCCATTTAAACTGCATGCTGCAAACTGTCCCAAGATACAACATAATGTTGTATTTCGGACGTTTTATAAGAGAAAAATTTGCATTATGCAAACATAAAACGCAAAAATTATTTATTTAGGTTAAAATACACGAGGTAATATTAAAATTAAATATTGCAAAATTACTGATTATTTAACATTATATGATGTAAAACTAACTGCCTAATCTGTCGTTCTAACCTGTGAAAATTGGATGTGGCTTTTGACATTTAACATCTGATAAAATAATATTGTTTAAGATTTCACTTGGTTTATTTACTGTGTTAAACATCGTCTCTGCTTACGTTGAATGAAATTTTCTGAATGACTGGAATGATTCAGTTGAATGAATACATCTTTTTGTTACAATAAGAGCTTTAAAATATTTTTTTTCAAATACATTTCCATTTAACTTTGTAAATGCCTATTTACGTAAAAACTCTTAACAGTTTCGAGTGGAGTAAAAGTTTTATATAACGCATGTTCCATGACCTATGCTACATTGTATATTGTTATTAGTTTGCCGGGGTGTGACATTATATCCATTCATTTTCATTTTTATTTGACACACTAAAATCTATTGAAAATTTTAACATATCGTTAATTAACAGCGTCAAAATAAAATACATATATATCTTCAGAAATATTTTTTAAATATTAAAAACTATGCAGATATTAAACTTTGGGATATGGCCCAAGGTGCAACTTGTTTTACTGTCCCAAGTTACAACAAATCACATGGTTTCAATTCTTTAAAAAATGAATGATTAATCTCTGTACATTATCACATTTTAATTATGGCTTAAATATTTTTTTAAAAACCTTGTTTCATAATAGATGTAAACAAAACAAAGTTTGGGCTAGTTTTGACATGTAGACGCCCTCGTAAGCAAATTTTATATACATCATTTAAAAGTAGACTTTATTTCCAATCGTTTGGTATCAGTAATTTTCTACTATGATAATTTGCTGCATTCCTTCCTCACACCAATCTTTCGTGATTATCGGTCCCTGAAAATTCATGTTAAATTAAAAATTTGACACAGTTATCTGACAGATCCGATGTTTTTATAAGAAAAGCGGAAACACGGCTTGATTGCTTACTATCGAAAAAACAATACATACCAATTATATCTATTTACGAATGAAAGTGACTTCGGTAATGTGCAGCGCAGAGCCGCAGCATGAGCAGAGTTTACAATGAAAAATAGATATAAGAATCACTAACGATTATGACTCGTACACAATAGAAAACAAAAAAATTTGTAAATTTTGCAAACCTTGTTGATTGGTAACAAACGAAAGTATTCCTTTCGCGTTATATCTTTAAAAAAATCATTCCAATTAAAATATATCCTACTGTCACAAAAGAAAATTAAACAACAAATTATTCAACCTCTTCCAATTGGCGTCATATCAAAAGGTCGCCGACGTTTATGCCAGAGTTACAAATATCACAAATTTTCTTTTAAAATAGCATTATTATATTCTAATATACTAGAAAAGATCAAAGATCAAAGACGATTACTGAAGAATGCCTACGTGGGGCGTAATGCCCACGTTTACTTCACATCTAGATGAGAACAGTCTATGGAGATGGCATCAGAAGATTCAAAAATATAAAAGTTCTCTCGCAGCAGGCTGCGGTGGAATGATGCAGATGTAGGAGCAATCTGGATGTGCGCTTTGATACTTTGATTGGAGTCGGAATGGTGAGCATAGGGGGGTAGGGGGGGGGGGGGGAAAGGCCCCATCAGAACCAGACAATTTTTCTATTTATCATAATTAATAAATTTTTAATCTAAAAACTAATGCAAACAATGTAATTTAGATAAGATGCAAACAATTAGTTTATATAAGATTCAAATAATTAAATTTTGAAGATGCAAAGATATTTAAGTATAAATACAATTAAGATGCAAAAAATAATATTAGTATATTTTTTTTTCCCTTAAAATTGCAAAAGAGGTAAGAAGGAAAGTTAGCAGAACCCGATGCCAAAAGCAAGGCGGGAAGACGTCAATAGGAAAAATTTAGTGTAGGAATGTTAAATGGGAATAACAATGCAGGTACCAAAGTTTTGAATTTGGAAAAGCACAACGAAGTGTTTAGGGTGGTTCCCTTCGCCTTCTTTTAGAAGGCGGAGCAAAGCCGTCATCTCTACACAAGATGGCAAGCGGTCTCTTCTTCCCTCTACTGGTATTTACAATGTAAGGTTGAATGGACCGCAACGCTTCGTTGGGTATTAAAAGTCGATCTCTGTGGAAATTTTGTGCAAGTTTTTTAATAACTTGCGAGATAGGCCTAATATTGAGATCAGCATGGATGACGTCATTCCGGACAAATGTTGTCGCCTTGCAAATCCTACGTAACAAAGAGTTTTGAAAAATTTGAATTTTCTGCATCCGAGTTTCACAGACTGAACCCCAGATAACTGACCCGTAGGTCATGGTTGATCTGATGAATGATTTATACAGTAACAATTTATTCGAGAGTGACAGACGGCAGTGATAAGCCAGTAAAGATTTAAGGGATCCTTGAGCTTTGGTAGATTTGGCAATTACGTCTTGAATCTGCCTAGCCCAGGTTAATTTTGAATCTAGATAAATGCCTAGATATTTATAACTGGCAACCCAGGGTATGAATTCACCATTTAGAGAGAGTTTAGCAATTGGGGTGATAGCTTTGTTTGAAAAGATCATGGCGGCACTTTTTGAAGCATTGACTTTGATGCGCCAATGTCTTAGCCAAATTTGAAGGGCCAAAATATAGGCTTGAAGTTTAGTTAGCACAGTGTCGAGTGACATGTTGCTTGTCATGATGGCAGTATCGTCAGCATAAAGTGCTAATTTGACGTCGGTAATACAACGAGGAATATCATTTATGTATAGGTTGAACAGCCAAGGACTTAGAATACCCCCTTGAAGTACGCCTGCCTCAATAAAACGAGAGGTGGAGATTGTATTGTTAACTTTAACAGAGAAAGATCTATCTTTAAGGTATTTAAGGAATATTAGGATTAGTTGAGGCGGAGCCTTGAGCAGAATTAACTTATAAATAAGTCCATAATGCCAGACCCGATCGAAGGCTTTAGCAATGTCTATGAAAACAACGCCGGTTTTATGGCTGCGGTATAAACCCTCACGAATGAGTTCAGTTACTCTCCAAAGCTGGTGTTGAGTCGAGTGTTTGGGTCGAAACCCAAACTGCTCGGGTATCATAATCGAATTGGAGGAAATGAACTTTTTCAGACGGTTTGCAAGGATGTATTCATAGACCTTAGAAAGACAAGATAAAAGAGAGATAGGTCGGAAGCTAGAAGGAGCATGCCTGTCCTGTCCCGCTTTTGGGATCGGGACAACCAACGCTTTCTTCCATGCGTCCGGGAACATACGAAGATTAAGCATGCAATTAATTAGGATAGTAATAAAGAAGATGAAGTTAAGAGGAAGATGGAGGAGCATATTGGTAGAGATATTATCAAGGCCAGGCGTTTTGTTCTTTTTGAGGTTCCTGAGATAGGTAATTACCTCAGAGGGTAGAGCAGGTTTGAGTGTATTTGTGTGAGGTGAGTTAATGAAACGTTCAACCTTTGTGTTGACGATGTCGACCATTTGACGGTTAACGACATCGATATTGAGTATAAATTGGCTTCTAAGACTGTCTGCACTGAGCTCAGCCTTGTCTGTGTTAGAGTAGGCCATACCATTTGGGCCATTTAAGGCCGGAATGTGTGTTCGTGTCCTACGAATGCGGGCCGTTGCCGACCAAATTGTGTTGTCAGCTGTCGATAAAGACTGTATGTATGTGTTCCAACGTGAAGTACTAAACTCCTTAATTGCAGCAGAAATCTGGTGGTTTTTTCTGTTAAGAGCAGTTTTTAAGAGGGGGTCCCTAGACGTCTGCCAGTCCCGTCTTAAACGATTTCTCTCTCTTTTCAAATCCCTGGTGTGCTCAGGTAATCGAAACGCATCAACCACCCTCTGCCTAGGTTTCGCGACTTCTTGGAAAGCATTATGGAGTGAGTCTCCAAATGCTTGAATAGAAGAAGTTACATCTTCGGCAGTGTGAATCTCAGTGGGCGGGGTGTCCATGTTTTCAAGGACATGACTGAAATCTTCCCAATTGACCGAGAAGGGCTGGGGGATGTCGAGTCTGAAATTGCCCACTTCGAATCTAAGCACAACCGGGAGATGGTCCGACGAGAGATCATTCACCGTTTGAATGGTGTGCGGGAAAATAAAATTGCGGGTGATGGCGAAATCAATGATGGAGTGATGATTATGGCGGGTGGACTCAAGGGGTGCTAAATTTGCGCATGATTTTGATCTGTCCACCTGCGCAATTTATAGCCAGTGTTGTTGGAGCTATGAGAACCCCAGGAAAAATGATGAGCATTAAAATCACCCGCAATAATGATATTTGGAAAAGTACGGGTTAATATAGAGAGTTCTTGTGCAAGCAGACGCATATACCTCGAAGGGTGATTGTAGATGGCTGCAATCAGAAGGTGGGGGATGGTAGGGAATTCTAAAACAATAGGAGTGGCCTCAATGCAATGAAATTGAGGGACTTTAGCGAGGGTTGCATTAAGACCATTTTTAACATACACAGCAGTGCCACCGCTAGGACGGGCGCCAACTGTAGGTGGTCTGTCTACATTGAAAAGCACATAGTTGGCGACCCGGACGGCATTACCCTGGAATTTGGCTTCAGAGACCAACATGATATCTAAATTATTACTAATAATAAAATCCTTAACCTCGGAGGCCTGGCGTTTAAGCCCGTTGGCGTTCCATATGCCAACAGAGAGAAAATTCAAATTCGTTGAGGCTGGGAATTTGCTAAATGGGGGGGGGGGGGGTAGATCGGAAAACGGACAATTTAGAGAGAAGAAAAATTAACGAGAAACTTCAGGTAAATTTTTATAGAAAATAAATATTCGATCAACTTCTGTGGGGGCCTCACGGAGTTGCGGTAAGCATTTTTCGTAAGTTTGTATAATAATTTTTTTTCCAAACTCTTTTTCATATTTAAAGAGTTCCTTGACAAAATCGGCGTCCGAGATAGCACCAATTTTGGGGCCGATGAAATTTTGGATGGACCCGGTGTAGTGGTCGTGGGGGTTCCTGCGACAATGCCTGTAGTAGCTTTCGCGAACGAAAGCGTATCGCTAACTTTCCTTGCTGGAGGGCCTTGACGGGGATTTTGCCTGATGACAAAAGACTTGACGTTTTTTTGGTTTTGGACCCTTGGAAATTTGGGACATAATCGATAGCTTGCGGGGTGCTCGCCAAAACAGTTAGCACATTTGCAGGGGTCATCGAATGTTTTAGGGCAGTCAGGGGCGAGGTGTTCCCCGGAGCGCCTTCACGCACTGCTCTAAAATGGTCTAAGGTGGCAAGACACGATTTCTATTCGACCTTCATTTTGATCAAAATAGCACTAAAACGATTTGAAATGAAATAAGTAATTAAAAAAAAAAAGTTTCATTTATTTTTTCTACTAGCTGATCCGCCCGGCGTTGCCCGGTCCCATAAAAAAATAGCACAAAACACAAAAAAACTCCAAAGATCACAATAAAAATTCGCGAAAAACATAAAAATCGCTGCAACAATTCCGATTAAACTTTATTGAAAAGAGTAGAAAATGTATTATATTGGGCCAGAAGATCGAAACTGAATTCCTTTTACTATCTTGTAAAAATCACAGGCAATCGCGAAAGAAAGCTAAAATATCAAAAATCCCAGATGACAAAATTTACTACATATTGGGCTAAAAGATTAAAACAGAATTTCTTATACGAATGTCGAAAAATCTCTACGGAGCGCGAAGAAACTCTAAAAATTGCATAAAAAATTTTTAATTTGCTGTACGAATTCCAAATAAGCTTTATTCAAAAAAGGACAAAATTTACCATACTGGGCTATAAGATTAAAACCGCATTATTTTCATTAATGTAGAAAAACCGCCTCGAAACGTGAAAAAACGTTAAAAATTACATTAAAAAATCTATTCAAAAATTTCAATAGCGGGCTTCGAGGTGAACATTACTACACACAAATCCAAAGCAAAGTTATTTTTCACTCTAAAATCTTTCCTTTTATTATTTGAGAATGATCGATTTCTTAAGAAGTTTCCATCTTTGAAAAGTTATTACTCTTTTTGATTTTTCATTTACTTTAAGTTTTTAAATGTTGGTTGGTCCACATGAAACTTCTTTTCACAAGGTACATTTTTTTCGCATATGATACACTGTATAACTTCACCACCAGATACACAAGTTCTTTATTGTGAACTTTTATACACGTCTGAATTAAATAACTTATCTGATTTTACTTTAGGCTTTTTCTACATGACAGTTTTATATTTGAGAAAATAACTGCATTAGATAAAACTTTACACTATTAAATGGCAAAGTGATACAATGAATGAAAATCTTTCCTGCATAAAATAGATTCATTCACTCCCCCCTCCCCCATCCCCCCTCACCATGTTTTTTTTTCAAAATCAAAAGCATTTAAACATATGAGAGGATGGCGCCCTATAACAATTATTTCTTGACCGCCAGTTTCACAATCACACATTAAACGACTTCCTGTCTAGGAATTCATGAGGATTTGGGAAAGTGTAAATCTCTCTCTATATATTTTTTCTTTTACCGAATGAATAATATAAAATATGCAATTTGGATGAAGTTTAGAAATTTTATGCACTTATATACATTTATAGAAAATATAGAGCCAAAATATGCAAATACATTTGCTCATATGCAATTGTATATAATCCAGATTCTTCGTGATTAATAATAAATAAAGAGGAAATAGTTTTTTTAATCTTTATTTTATCTTTTCTAATTTTGCGCCCTTCGGATTCGTGCGCCTGGAGCAGTTTGCTCCAACTGCTCCTCGGTAGCTGCGCCCCTGTACGAGACTTATATCGAATTTAGAAAACTGGTGTTTTTATAATTTTTGTTTAGAAAAATCTGTTTTGGAGGTTATTATAGAGTATTTTAAAAAATTCTATATTAAATAAATCCAAATCTTTTTTGAATCAAGAAGCATACCAAAATCACCACCAAACAAAAACGAAATATTATGCGTCAAGTATAGATTATTAAATACTTTCCAACACATCTAGAAAACTGTAACGAAACTTTATCGTTAAATAAGACGAAAGAAGATATGTAAGTAAATAGTTTAAAAAACATATAACATATTTAACAATTCAGTTTTATCAGTTACCTTCCATATTCAAAAATGCGGTCTAATTATTTTGTGCAGTCCTGTATATGATAGATTTGCATATATACTACATAGCATGCTAAAATTTAGTTCAGTTAGAAAATTTAGTTTTAGCAATTTTCGCAAATAGATAAAAATGCACTCTAATTCTTTTTCACAGCCCTGTATATTATCTAAAGTTTTTTGTACACACCACATAGTAAACTATAATTTAATTCAGATAAAGAAAATGCATAACACACCCGAAAACGAACTTTCAACCATAAACGCATAAGTAGCTTGTTCTTTGCGTAGCCCTGTATATGAATTTATTCATATTCCACAAACTTCTATTAGTATACTAAATATAGTTCAGCAAGAAAATGTTTGACACAATTGAAAACTACCCTTAAACAATTCACTCCCATAGTCACTAATGCTTGCTAATTCCTTTGTGTAGCCCTGTATATGATCAACTGAATTTATATACACTACGTACTATGCAAAAGTTTAGTTAAAATTATTAACGCAAACAAAAGTTGAGAACGCACTTTCAGAAATTATCGCTCATAGACAGTACTGAAAACGAATTATTTTGTGTATCCCTGTAACTGAACGATTAATGCAATGCACACCGTACTTTTCAGTAAGCAACTTATAGTGTACCTCAGTAATGCATATAAAATTCATAATGTTTGAAACAGTGTAACAATATTAAAATAAGCTGCAAACGATTTTTCTCCGTAGAGCATTATGTAAAAGAATTCTTTTGTGTGATCCTGTAAATGAATAATAAATGCGTTGCTCTCCATATGCTACAGAAAGCATGTTTTAGGGCACTGCATAAATGTATATCAATTTCATTATGTTTCAAATAGTTTAACGACATTAAAATGCACCGCAAACGAATTTTCCTCATTAGGCTGTAAGGAAACCGAATATTTTTTTTATTGTGCCTGTAAACGAACGATAAATGCTACCCACTTTATTTTCTATAGTGATCATGCTATAGTAAACGTCAGTAACATATAAAAAATTCAGGGCAATCCGAGTATATTTACGATAGTTAGAGCACAGCTAGACGGACAGACAAACCGAAGTCAGTTATTTTGCGCAATAGAGTGGTTTTTGTGACAGATTTTTAATAGCATCTACATTCATTCTAACATAGTTAAAAGGGTTTAAAATGCTTTTTTGGAAATAAAATTTTGTAACTTTAGTTTAAATATCCTCCTGTGATGACTAGCTTTGTCACTCTTTAATGCACACTATGCATTGCAACATAGGGTTTTCTGAAATCTATTTAGTTACTGTATCTCCACTCCACCATTTTTCATTTTTTATGTATTTTCAGCTTTCCAATAGAGAGTATGACAAAAACTGCTATTACTTATCCAGTTCGTCAGTTATTATACAGAATGTTTGCTTTCAATTCAGTTGCGATACATTCACTTATGTGTAGACATTTAAACCTATGGTGTAATCTTCTATAATTTGGTCCTCTGCCAAATGGCGTATTTTAGCAAGTGTGATTTTGCGTAATAGAGTGATTTTTGTGACAAAGTAGTAGTATGTACATTCATCCCAAACTACATTGCCACTAGCATCGTCATATCTGACGCTAACCTTGTCTGTTGATTCGATTATGGAAGATTAGCTTTTTCGTTTTCCAAATTTTTCGTAATCATGGAAGTTGCAATGAATGAATTATTTTAATAAATTTTCTTTTTCTGATGTATTATGAAATGGAGTTGCTAGACAGCTGGTAAAGTGAAAAAAAGTAACTAGTAAATATTGGACCTAGGTAGTTACAAGACACGTCACATTTGCAAGACATTTTAATTTTCATCTCACTTTACACAATATCTAATATCCTGAAATTCGTTATTACTTTTTTATTTTTACATTTCTAAGAATATAAGATTTTCCAAAAATTCAGAAAACCTAATTTTAAAAAATGTCAAATTAGCTTGATTTTATTTAATTTCCTCTTTCTGATATGCTATAAAATTCAGTTGCTAGGCATCCGTTAAATAAAACAGAAAAAAAGACTAAATAATTTCAGAAATAATTTCAAAATTGTGGCCGAAAAAAAATATTGACAAAATTTCAAACCTATTTGATTATTTTAAGACATCACATAACCAAAATTTAACATTCATAATGTAACATTTAAATCAACTATTCAAACATGTCATTTTAACACATATTTGAAAAGATTTTAAGAATTATGTTTGTCTGTCTGTCTGTCCGTCCGTCTGTCCGTGCTCTAACTCTGGTAAATATTTTAATATTTTAATGCCTGAGGAAGACCACTCGGCTGAGGGCGAACCCAGCCGTTGAGCGTTTAATGTCTTCCCCGGCTAGCTCCCCGGCACGCAGGGATTAAACGTGGCAGTACAGACTTCGCCATGGCGGGTCCTGCCGGGCAAAGCCCCACGCGACAGGTGGCAGGAACTAAAGACACAAAAAAAAATAAAAAATTACAGGGTCTGTCGCTGGAACCAGCGTTCCTACGCGACAAGGAGCGACAGACAGGGTGGACGAGGTCCACAGGTGCGCCTGCACCAGTTGTACAGTCCACTTATTTAGTAGAAGGGTGCAGTTCTTAGGTAAGACTGTACCATTTGTACAGTTCGTAAATGACGGCACTTGAGATGTGGAGGTGCCAGTGTGAGATTCCCACGCGACAAGGAGCGCCACACAATTACGCTGAAACCCTCACACTGGATGGAGGCTGGATGCACTTTGTGTTAGAGGTGACGATACGTTGCTTGCTGACCAGACTTGCGGTTCCCGATAAGAATAGATAATTAATGGGGACTCAGCCTCTGCTAGGAAGAGAACATTACTTGCGGATGAGAGAAACAATTAAGCTGCAAAATAGCTAAAGGAGAAAGCTAAGCAGATAAAAAATGATGGAATGATTACGTTAATGACTAAAATAAGCGATTTATTATTAATTTATGGAGAAAGAAAACTGCTTTGAAATACTTGGATTGTCATGAAATGTTTATACATTATTGAATTTTACTATAGAACGCTTGGTATTGAAAATGAAGTATGTAACGTTAAAAGCTCATTTACAGGGACACACCATTAAACTATTTTTTTCATGCTTTTTTATGCTCATTTACAGGGAATTCCATTACACTATTGTCTATGGGGAAAAAACGTTTGTGGCGCATTTTACTGATGCTATGATATTTCAAACATAATGAAATTAGTATACATTACTGAGGTTGACTACAGTATATTTTCACCGGAATATACAATTAATAGCATTTATAGTGCAATTACAGAGATGTACAAAATAAGTGCTTCACATTGTGATCTATCGGGAAAAATCGCTTGCGGTGCATTTTCAACATGTTATTATCCTGGAAACATAATGAAATTTAAAAGGATCGATCACTTGCGTTTACTACAATTTATTTTCTAAAGATTATGGAGTGCGTAGAATCTATCGTTCATGTACAGAGACGCACAAAAGAAGTCGCTTAAAAAATCGATTATGATCGGTAACTGCTGGAAGTGCTTTTTCCGCTGTGGTATACAATTTTACGTAATGTTTAGTGTATTATGTATTTCTCTGTAAATCATATATATGGTTGCATGGAAGACTTCGAATATGGGCAGCAATTGCTGAAAATAGATTTTTCCTGAGTTATTTATTTTTTAAATTGCTCAATTTGATATCTCATTTCATCGTACGATAAAATTAAATTTCTTAATAAAATTCTGTTAGTATCAAACAGTGTTTTCATAATCTTTGCCTGATGCGTGCTTTTCGTTCTTGTTATTTCAGTGAATGATAAAATATGAAAATCGTCAAACTCTCCAAAGAAAGGCATTATGATGTAAAAGAAAATGCTCCATATTTTTCGAAAGAATGAGTTAAATTTAACCAAAAACTATACTGCTAATTGCTAATTCTGGGTTTCTTACCAACATGCCTATCTAATTACAAACTAATCTAATGCATTTTGCGGCAGTTATCGCGAAACAGACAGACAGACACCAAAACCTTTTCGGGTCTCCACAGAAAGTCTCACTTGAAGTTTCGGCAATTGCTTATGATAGCAAAAATATGAAAGTGAAAAGTTTAAATGTTTTATATTTTTCGAGCAGATGCACAAAATTTCATCAAAATATATACAGATATAGTTTATAGAATGATTGACATATTAACAAAATTTCAAACTAATCGGAGTCACGGAGTAAGACAACCCATTGGAAAATTTTGACATACATAATTTAACATTTAAATCGATTAACCAAATGCGTCATTTCCTTTTTAATGAATGGTAAAATTTAAAAATTGTTTGAATTCCCATAGAAAAGCATTATGACGTAAAAGGAAATGTTCTATAATTTTCGAACGAATGAACCAAATTTAATCAAATTCCTAGTAGCTCACCAACATACCTACTTAATTACAAACTAATTGGGTTCTGTTTTCAGCAATTATTCTGGAACAGACAGAGTAAGAGAAAAAGAGAAACCAAATTATTTTCGTGTCTCCACAGTGAGCATTAACTTACGCTTCGGCAACTAGTAAATCTGAAGATCCTGGACAAGGCAAATTTTTATTATATATTATTCTACATAATATCCGATATCCTACAATTCACAGTTTAATTTTTTTTTTTTTTTTTTTTTTTTTTTTTTTTAAGCTGCATCTATTTATAAGAATAAAAAAAATTCTCAGGGATTCGAAAAATCTACATTTTTAAGAACTGTTCAATGGTGTTAAACATTGAACATGTTCTCATGCAAGGAGGTTCTTGAACTACATATTCTTATTTTTGTTTTTAGAATAAAGAGTAGCATTTTTCAGTGTGGCAGAGCCCCCTGAACCTCTGAATCCCCACGTCAGTTATCGCGGAACAGATAGACTAACTAACTCACCGACTACTAACAAACTAGCGGAACCTAAAGACATTTCATGTCTTCACAGTGACCTTCAACTGACGTGTCGGCAGCTAGCAAATCTGCAGATCAGGAGCCTCAACGTCAGCTGTGCAAGACACATTTTTATTTTGATCTCACTTTACATATTATTTAATGTCCTACAATCTGCAATATATTTTTTTAAAGTTATATATATTTATAAGCCCATAAACGTTCTCAAAATAAAACTTTAAGAACTGTTTAATCGTGTTAAACATTAAACGCGATTTCATGCAATGATATTCTTGAACTGCTTATTCTTGTAATTACTTTGAACCCTGAACTTTCCACCCACCATTGCTTCAATAATTTTACATTCGCAGTTTTTTACGTTTGTAGTATTTCCTAGTTGTGGAATATCTTGATTTAAGATTTATATTGTTACTTTATGAGAATAAGAAACTTGTCGTACAAAAGTTTTTTTTCGGATCCTAATAACATGAGAGCATTTCGTATATTTCTTGTTGTTTTGTCCTTCATCTTCATGTGTTTGCACTCTCAGTTTTTTTTTAACTTTCGTTACAACAACCCTCAAAGGGACACAGGAGCAAAAAATGTTCTAAAATATTGATTTCTGTGATATTGTTGCAGCTAGAAACTTGAAATTTTATGTGGTTATTATTACTTTTAAGATGTAAATACTCGCTATGAACGATTTCAAAAAAGGTTCTAAATTTGAAAGAGTGAAATGAGTGGAAAACGGTCTATATAACGGTTTATATGGAATTATTAGGGTTAGAAACTTTACATTTGACATGGCTGTTACTTACAAAGCGTAAATGCTCACACAGAGCAGTTTCTAAAAATTTCGAAATCTGTAAGGGTGCAGGAACAAAAAAAAATTCTAAAATTGCGATTTCTGAGATACTGAATGCTAAAAACTTGAAATTATGCATGGTTCCCAAAGAACAGTTTCTAAAAAAATCGAAATTTAGAAGGCTGAAATGAACGGAAAAATTTCTAAAAACATTCTATGTTACGATTAATTTGGAACTGTTAAGACTTAGAAACTTGAACTTTCACATGAATGTTCATTTTAAAACGTAAATAGTCGCAACAGAACATTTTCTAAAGATTTCAAATTATCGAAAGATCAAAAAACAAAAAATTATAAAACTGTGATGATTTCTAATATTGTGTTGGGGCTAAAAAATGTTAATTTCGCACGGTGGTTACTTTTAAGATGTAAATGCTCTCCAAGCAAGGTTTCGCCCCACCAGTGGCAGAGAGGTTCTGCTCTCGAAGCTTGTAGACGGGAGGTGCTGAGTTCGATCCCAATCGCGCCCGTCGGCCTAATCGTTCCGAGTTTTCGTGGTTTTCTTCGAGCCGTGGATTTATCCATGCGTAAATACGGGTTAGGTTCCCTTAGAAAGACCCCCACGAAGGGCACTCCCCCCGGGCCTATATCCCTCCTGTTGATAATTGGCCGTCATAAATCAACCCAACCCAACCCAAGAAGGGTTTCTAACATATTCGAAATTTAAAATGTTGAAATGAGCGGAAAATGTTCTAAAAACGGTCTAAAATTGCGATTTCTGTAACACTGAATGCTAAAACCTTGAGATTATGCATGGCTCCCAAAGAACAGTTTCTAAAAAATCAAAATTTAGAAAAGTGAAATGAACGGAAAATGTTCTAAAAACGTTCTGTATTACGATTAATTTGTAACTGTTAAGACTAGAAACTTGAACCTTCACATGAATGTTCCTTTTAAAACGTAAACAGTCGCAACAAAACATTTTCTAAAAAAATCAGAATATAAAAGGATGAAGGAACAAAAAATTATAAAACTGTGATGGTTTCTAAGACTCTGTTGGGGCTAAAAAATTTAATTTCACATGGTGGTTATTTCTAAGATGAAAATGCTCTCCAAGCAGAGTTTCTAAAAAATTTAAATTTTAAATGTTGAAATGAGCGGAAAACGTTCTAAATTACGATTTATATCAAATTGTTGGGGCTAGAAATTTTAAATGTATAACAAAACTAGATTTCTGTTTTCCTCAAACAATCGCAAGACATCATGCAATTTACTTCGCCACGTTTAGAAAATTCTATACGTTTTATTTATAACTTTTTAAGTATTCGTAAGAATTATAAAACATTTGTCAAGTTATGTTCATGCTCGTATGGAAATAAAATAGATAAAAAAAAAAAGAAAAAAGAAAAAAAAAAGAAGAAGAAGACAGTTTTCTGATTTAAATTTATAAATTAACGTTAGAATAGAACTTTTTAGAACTGCTACGTTTTCGTCGTTTTTCGAACACAAATTGTTCCAAAGAAATGTTCGAGAAACGAATCGAATTTTACCATAAGAAATAATAATAATACGTTTAATTAATTCCTACCTGCTATTTATTACCTGTATGTAATTGTTTGAAAGAATACACTGTGTAGTACAACGCAGTAAAATATCACATTACAGTACTGCATATTACACGAGAAAATAACAATTTCACAACATTTTAAGAAAACTCCGCACCCTTTATTCGTGAAACTTTAGATAGTTCAAATTGAGAAAATTTTAATTTCCATTCGCCTTTTTTTTTTTTCTTTTTCTTAATGTGATTTTTTTTTAAATCTGAAATTCGTAACCATCAGGATCACTATATCGCATATATATACATGGTGTTTCTACGATCATGGGTCAAACTTGGAAGTGTGGCGCTGCTGACTAAAACAAACATGTTTAGCATAGTAATACATGGTCGGAAGTGACGCGTTGAGGCATGAACACAAAAAATAGGACATGAAAAGAGAAGCATTGTTTATTTAAAACATCATCGCAAAGTGCTTATTTTCAGCACTGCTTACAATAAATGTTCAGATTTATTTAATCATCTATTTGTTATTTTATTTATTTTATTGCCTGCTCTTCTTCAATTGTAGATGTTGAGCTTATGATTTAGTGTATTTTTTGTGGCAACTCTTGCACACGTTCAAACGACTTGTAATTACAAACAGATGAGGAAATAAATCTGAACATATATTGTAAGCATTGCTGAAAATAAATACTTTGTGATTATGTTGTAAATAAACAATGCTTTTCTTTTCATGTCCTATTTTTAATTTTTATTCGTGCCTCAACGAGTCACTTCCGACCATGCATTCCTATACAAAACATGTTTGTTTTAGTCAACTGCACCACCCCTCCAAATTTGTCCAATGATCGTAGAAACACCCTGTATGTTTTGCGCCCATAACAGCCACCTGGCTGATTAGGAATCCCAATATGTATGAATTTCGTTAATACTGTGATCACCATATCTCATGTATGCGCACTTTGAATCACACACACAAAATAATAAATAAAAATCGGTTTATTTTCCCACATTTGTTTATTTGGTCACTTTGGCGACGACTCACCCACTGTTCGAGAATCGAATCAAATTTTGATCGAATTTCTTGTTCAAGAACCGAATTGTTTGACAACTGGGATGTTCGAGAACTGAGGTTCTGCTGTATAACAATTTGAGTTATTATTTGACATTTGATCCGAAGTGGCCAAATAGAAAAAACTCAGAAAGAAATATTGGAATATTTATTACAAATTGTCAGCACCATCATAAATATTAAAAATTGTTGAAAGAAATCGATGAAAATAATTTGATAATATCACTGGAATAATTAATGGTATTAATAAATACATTTTTCCATAGGCATTTAAATATTTATGTCGTTTTAATATAAGAATTTTATCGTCAGACAAACATATTTTCTTTACAAAGATTTTGTATTTCATACTACTTACTACTATGTACTTTTGAATAAATAACATACAAATTCCAAAATTTATAAGTAAATTTTGAATCTTTAATATACATATATTTACTGTAAACTATCTAACAAAAGAATAATTGCAAACTAATGTTTGACACTATTGCAAACTAATAAATTACAAATTATATTATTAATAATATTGCAGTTCGAGAACTCGGGTTCTATTGTATAGCCATTTGAGTTATTATTTGACATTTGCTCTGAAGTGAACAAATAGAAGGAACTCACAAATAAATATTGGAATATTTATTACAAATTATTCAGTATAGATGTCAGCACCAACATACATTTTAAAAATTGTTGAAAGGAATCCACGAAAAATAATTTTATAATATCACTGAATAATCAATGGTATTAATAAATATATTGCCATAGAAATTTAAATGTTTATGTATTTTTGCTATAAGAATTTTATCGTCAAACAAACATATTTAATTTAGAAATTTTTTTTTCTAACTATTTATTACTTATTATTTACTTTTGAATAAATAACCTGAAAATGCAATAATTTATAAACAAATTTTGAATTTTTAATATAGATATTTTTACTGTAAACAATAGAATAATTGCAAACTAATCTAGTTATTCCATGATCGTATTGTTGTTCTATTTCTAACTGGTAGATGGCAGCATTACAGCGATAAAAGTATATTTTCTACCATGGCCTCCTTTTCTACTATTTTCAAAATACAGCTTTAAAATTCACTTACTTATGATAGATGGCAGCACTATTAAAGAGCCATCATCTAACAAAGACATAAGAGAATACAGTGATACACTCCGATCTTTTCATACTTTGGAGATTTTATTAAAAGGTCTACCTGTATATAAAAAAAAAAAAAACTTGGGCTGACATTAACAAAAAAGTTTCAGCTCTTTGAATTTTCAATATTTTAGGACTTTTATAAGTACGTACAAGTTACTTTTTCTCATAGAAATAATCTTCTGTCATTTATTGTAATGTGCAGAGTTTTATTGTAATGTGTAGAGTGCCGGTGAGGGGGAGAGGAGCACAGGGGTCAACTGCCCAGGGGCCCGGGATCAAAGGAGGCCCGATCCGGATGGAACAAGTACAGACATTTTATAATGTTTCAAATCTGAATATGCTTGTACATTTTTAATTTAAAAGCTGAAAAACATTTCCTAGAAGTATAAGTTAGAAATTTTTCAACAAAGTCATAGGAAACTCCCCATTGACAGGACTGAAAATTGTTAAATAGTTAATCATTCTTCTTACAAATAGACCGAAACTTCCTGTCTTCCCAAGAAAGAACTATACTTTAGTTTCCCACTTCCCAGATCGCCGCCGACAGCCATGCCTAAGCTTGAGCCAAAAAGATTCATCGCTCTTACCTGTACTAATCCTTATGTGTCACTAGTAAATCTACAGATCAGAGGCCTCAACGTCAGCTCAAAAAATCATTGTTCTTACTAATTTTTAACATTATCTGAAAAATATTTGACACACTAAAATTCAATCTTTTTAAGTTATTTATACATTGATAAGAATATAAATTTATCGAAAGTTTCGGAAATTTTAGAAGTATCCCCTTAAACACAATGTTATGCAATGATAGGATAAACTACTTGTTACTGTATTTTTTCAGAATAACAATACATTATTTCAGGGGGGCTCCGCCCCCCTGAACCCCCCGTTGTCGCTTTAATATTCTATTCTCAATTTCCAGTAATTGTGCTATTTTATTTCTTGAGTATATGTCTAAATGTATTTGCAATTTTCATTTCATTAGAATAACCATCTCTTTGTACAAGAGATTTTATCCTATCAATAAAAGAATAATTATATTTCAACTACTAAACATCATATGTTTCTGAAGTTGAATAAAATTTCGTGTATAAATTATACTTATACAAATTTAAATTCCTCTTATTTGACCTATATTCAATTTACGCATTCAACGTTTTTATTATTTTCATTTGGAAAACCGATTTGGTAATCATTTTTTAGTACTTCAAATAAATTCTCATCTATTTCATAAAAAAAAAAGCATATTAAAAACTTAAAACCCGAAAATTGGCAATTTTTAATAAAACTTCGCGTAAAAATAACGCGATTCACTTGAATTTTCCTTTGTTGATATTCTTTGAAATATAGTTGCTTAGCAACCATTTATTGAAAGAGAGAAAAAAAATGCACTGGAAATTTTTGCAGAAAATGATAGAATAAAATGTATTATATTATTAGAGCAGATGTATGAAATTGCACCAAACATTGTACACCTAATTTAAAAAATCTGACGAATGTATTAACAAAATTTCAAATTAATTTGAATAATTTAAGACCTGACTTGATAAATTTTAGCCTTCATAACTTACACATTAAATACATTAATCAAATGCGCCATTTTATTTCAATGGATGAAAATTTTCAGAATCATCTGAATTCCCATAGGAAAGCATTATGACCTAAAAAGAAATGTTTTCCGTAATCTTATTAAATTTATATTCGTGATTTCCTATTGTTTGTGTGAATGATTCTAGTATATCTTGGATTTCGTTCTACACAGTGGTTTTATTAGGATAAGCAAAAATTCAGAAAGTAATTTCATGTTATCCTAGTACCTAAATAGCAATATTTACTTACCTGCCAACCACGAAACACTCGCATCTGATAGATAAGTTGAATAATATCTCGTGTACAAAAGCAACTTATGGAAATGTAAACTGAATCTACTGTATTTCACTTATATCTATTGCAGAAATCTAGTGTTATTACAATTTTTGTTTCGGAAAAACAGTTTTGATGGTCATTCTATAATATTTATTTTACATACGTACATCTTGATCTAACTCGATGGCAATAGCATACTAAAATCTCTCAATAAAATATTAAAATCACCCAATAAAATATTGTAGCAAAATAGTCTGAATTATTTGAATTTTATTATTTTGATATTCTTTAAAATTTAGTTGCTAGGTTACGGTTAAATTAAAGAGGTAAATAAAAATAAATGCATTTTAAAATTTGCAGAAAATGATAGAATAAAATGTATTATATTATTAGAACAGATGTATAAAATTGCATCAAAAATTATACACCTAATTTAAAAAATCTGACGAATGTATTAACAAAATTTCAAATTAATTTGAATAATTTAAGACCTGACTTGATAAATTTTAGCCGTCATAACTTACCGTTTAAATACATTAATCAAATGCGACATTTTATTTTCAACGACTGAAAAAATTCAAAATCGTCTGAATTCCCATAGGAAAGCATTAGGATCAAAAAAGAAATGTTCTATATTTTCCGAGCGAATGAACCAAATGTAATTAAAAACTATACAGCTAATTCCGGGTATCTCACCAACATACCTACTAAAAATCAAACTAATCGGATCATTTTTACGGCAGTTATCGCGGAACAGACAGACAGACAGACAGACGGACAGACAGACAGACAGACAGACGGACAAACAGACAGAAACCAAAAACTTTTCGGGTCTCAACAGTAAGCCTTCACTGACGTTTCGGCAATTAGGCATTGTCGTCTTATCAGGCGGTAGGTTTCAATAATTGCCTAACTGGGATTAGTTTTTTTCTAAATTGATGGTACATAATACTTAAGTTATATTTATGCTTATTCTGTACAAACTTGTGCTTCTTTTTATTACTAATTGTTATTGTTTTTATTAATTATATTTGGTACAAACAGTGTTGAATTCAGACACTTTTCTAGGGGAGGGATTTCTGTGGCTCCGGGGTGGACATTGTACAGTTCTGGGGGAGGGGGAATATCCCCTCCGGGCCACCCCCTGAATTCAACACTGGTTACAAAGCATAGAGAGAAGCATAATAAAAAAGTAAAACAGCAATAAAAAAATAATTTTTTTTTTCATTTTTCCAAAAATTATGAGTACATATAAAGAAAATTACCGAAAAAATGTACCGTGAAACCTGTTACCAGCCCTGAATGTATAAATGTTTTATTTTGGTGTTGCTACACTAAGATTATTTATGGTACAAAGGGGACAATTGTATTGGGCACTAAAGCCTTGGAGGGGGGGGGGTAAGGGACCGGACCAATTTTGTATTAAATATATGCATATACAGAACTTGTAGGGGGCCCATAAATATAATCTATACCGGTCCTCACAATTTCTGAGCGCGCCTCTGATCACAACATTATAATATTGCTAAGCTTTATAATTTTATGACATTTAGTAATGCTGAGTTATGAAAGGATTATGAATTCTAAGATTAAGAAGATTAACTAATTTATTATTATTATTATTATTCACACTAGGGCACTCTTCCCCCTATGAGCTACGCTTGCCATTTCCCGTCCAAACACTGCCGTCTCTAACATGTTAATTTATTCTGTTTTAAAATAATGGGGAAAATGGCTGTACATGTAGAAACTAAATAGCCTTTTAAACTTTCCTTTATGTACTTTATCCTTACTCCATGTATCATTAAAAAAGACTTCAACGCATGAAAATGCACATATCGTTTATATATCAAATAGGACGTAATTCTCACCGTCAAATGCTTTTCGCACACGTATCAACTTAATAATTTAAAAATTTATTTTATTTTCAATATTCACGCGTAAATATATATTTCAATTGAAAAGAAAGTAATTGGGAAAATAATATTATTCATTATCCGGGCTTTTTTTTAAAAAAAAAGATATAAAAATGGCTATTTCAAAATACGAATTATATCTTTATTCATATAATGAAATTGTAAATAAAAAATTTCAAAAACAACTCAAAAAATTAGCCAAATTAAAAAAATTATTCAACACTGCACATCACGATCTAGTCAAGTATATATACCTGTAAAAGCTAGGCATATCTAAAGTGCTATGCATAGATTTTGATCCTATAAAAATTATGTAACTCAACAATCTTGAGCAATTTGTAAATTAAATAGCCCCTAAAATAATTCTGACATTTAAATACTGTCTGCCTCAGTGTGTTTATCATATATTTCTCTATAAAATTTATGTTTTCATGTTTTTATACGCAAAAGTTTTTGCAGGATAAGCCGAGAAGATGACACAATAGATTCAATAACGGCAGCAGCAGCGGCCCCGTTAGTAACCTTTTTTTAGAATAAAGAGATACAGTGAGTAAAAAATATTTTTATCAAGTGTCTATATTTAATTATGCTAATTAACCGAGAAAATAATTGATAATTTAAGGGTAGTTGGGAAGTAAGAAAATGAAAATATCGATTATAGATTTGTAATATTTTGAATCCTCTATTTCTCCACCTTATAACGATAATATTACCTTTGTTTCTAACGGAAACGAGAAGTTTGAAAATTCTAAGTAATTCTGCTTGCTTACATGGTCATATTCCTTGATTGCATCACTTGAAAGTCGGTTTTCTAAAAATGTTTTTTAAACTTCAATGTATCTTTTTATAGAAATTACTATAACATTAATCTTTGTAATTTTTATTAAATATTCTATATCTGTTTAATGTGAAATAAATTGTCGTAGCTAATATATGTATTAAAAATTCTTGTATTTTGCCATTTAATAAGGGTTTCTATTAGAAAATTTCTTTAAAAGATAACTTTAAATATATCTGTGCATAAACTTGGCTTCATTTTATTAAGAATTATTTATATGATGCATATAAAAAATTTCGAGTATCTTTGATAGTTTATGAGAAAAAGTACAGCAATATAACATGGCCGGTATAGGGCATTCCGACTGCCCTTAAGAGCCTACGCTAGTCACGCGAAGAATCGCTCCAGCTAATGTTAAGTTTATGGAAAGGTTATCGCGCGATTTTTCGCTCGCATTTTAATATTTTTAAATGATTTTTTTTGCATAGGATAGCTGAGGCCGATCTCTAACGTTGTTAGTTTTTACTTTTTCGATTTTGGTTACGGTTTTCTTTATAAGCGGATATTTTCAATTTTGGAACCGGTTCTGAAAGTGAAATTACCCTTATATAAAAAAAACTAGAACCAGAATCGAAAAAGTAAAAACTAACAACGTTAGAGATCGACCTCAGCTATCCTATGCAAAAAAATCATTTAAAAATATTAAAATGCGAGCGAGAAATCGCGCGATAACCTTCTCATAGACTTAACATTAGCTGGAGCGTTTTTTCGCGTGACTGATGTAGGCTCTTAAGCGAAGTGTAATGAAATAGGAAGGTAATGAAAACTGAAATGGCGATTAAACTTTAATTTTATATTCCTTTTAGAAATAAAATGGAACGTAAACGTATATATTCATGTCGAAAAATATTGTCAAACTCATTCAGCAACATGTAGAACAAAAACAAGGGATATTTAATGTTTTGCATACATCCTTTTCCATTAAAACAGCTTATAGTATGTTCTCCATCGGTGACTACAGATCCGCAATCCATGGAATATAGAACAACATTTAATGATCACAGGGACAATTTCGTACATGAACAGCCATGAGATGAAGTTTAAAATGAAATAAAAATATAGCTAATCATAATTTTGAAACTCTAAAGGGAAAAAATGTAGATTTTAAAAAATATTTTCTCTGACCAATTTTCTTCCATTTAGCCCCGCCAGTGGCTGAGAGGTTGTGCTCTCGAAGCTGGTAGACGGGAGGTGCTGGGTTCCATCCCAATCTCGCCCGACGGCCTAATCGTTCGGAGTTTTCGTGGTTTTCTTCGAGCCGTGGATTTATCCATGCGTAAATACGGGTTAGGTTCCCTTAGAAAGACCCCCACGAAGGGCACTCCCCCGGGCCTATATCCCAAGTGTAGATAATTGGCCGTCAATAATCAACCCTCAACCCTCTTCCATTAGACTCGTGGAAGGCTGGGATGGGTTGGGTTTGGAAAAAATTAAAGAGAAGCTCACCAGTTAAATTTTTAATAATATTAATTTAGATATATATATATATATTCAGTTAGATAAACTTACCTATGATGGTCTTTCATTTGCATCGTCAACAAAGCATTCGGCGCTCGTATTATTAACAGAAGAACATGCTAAAAATAAGCTTTTTTATAAGACGAGCCTATTTTTCATTATCTCTTTTCTTTTCTGCGCACTCTTGTTTCTATAATAATTGCCCACTTATTTTTCTTTTCCATCATTTTTTTCCCGCATAATTTTTATACTAATACTGTTTAATACAGAAAAAAAAAGAATTAATACTTACCCAGCATTCAATATTGAAGGCGTAAGCGGACCGACAGCTGTAAAATAAATAAAATAAATAAAAAGCTTTAGAAAAAATTAACATACTTCTAAAATCTATTTTCTAAAGTTAGTTAATAATATAACAAGAACGAAAAATCATGCGTCAAGCATAGATTATGTAACACTTCCAAAATAATTTTGAAAATCTTTACCATAAGGTGTAAGATGATATCTAACTAAACAATTTTGAAAAACGCATAACATATTTAAAAATCCAATTTCAGGAATTTCCAACAATAGTCGGAAAAATATCGAATTATTTTGTGCAGCCCTGTATATGATCTATAGATTTGTATATATACTACATAGGATGCTAAATTTTAGTTTAGTTAGGAAACGCGTAGCACAATTTAAAATTTTCCTTCTGGAGTTTCTGTCAATAAACGGAAATGTGTTCTCGAACTTTTGTGCAGCCCTGTATATGATCTACAAAATTTATACACACCAAATAATAGACAAAAAGTGAGTTAAATTTAAAATCGCGTTCAGCAACTTAAAACGCACTTCCAGGAATTATTGTTAACAGACAGCAGAGAATTCTTTTGTGTGTCCCTGTAAATGAACGATGACTGCTATACACACAATATTCTGTAGTAATCCTCTTGTAATGCACCTTAGTGATATATATCAATTACAATGCAATCATGCTATATATCAATTACATATTACAGGGTTACAAAATAATTTCACACAATCACTTATAATGATGCAAGAAATTAAAGAAGTGAAACAGCGTGCAAATGCCAAAGGAATAAATCCTTGTCAATCTGATCTTTACAATGCAAGAAAATGCTGATTACAGAAACCTCATTGTTCTTATAACTTATAATATATTCTCTGTTGTTACACTCAATTTTAATTCATAGCATCTTAGATAAGGAATGTTGGTGAATCAGCGTCGCAAAGAAAAAGAAAATCGTCAATATGTGTATTACTGAACCTTTCACATACCCATTGTTTTACCCAAAAGTACAGTTGGACAAAAAAAGAGAGGCCATGCATTTAAATCACCATATTTTTTCCTAAAGAAAAAAAACGGAAATAGCCATTTGAATTTTTCAATTTTATGTTTTAAAAACAAGCTGAGAGGTTCGGCAGAATTTTTTTCTTCGTTATAAAGCTGCTAGTAATTTTGTGCCAAACAATGCATTCTGTATTACACCAATAGTCGAGTACCCCAGTTACAAAAGCGTAACAATATATTTTTTTTTCAAATTCCATAAAAAACGGGTTTGTTTCATTTAACAAACTTTTCCATTTAACAGACAATTTATTATTGACATTTTGGAAGAACGGTTTTCAAAATCATGTTTAGTGATTTTTTTTTTCCCGCGAAACTTAATACACTGACATCATAATTTTCAGTGATGATTTTATCGCGATAACAATTAGGGGGGGGGGGGCAGCAATAATAATTTTAATAATAAAATAATATTTGCGACCACCCAAATAACAGAAAATGTTCAAAATGGTCTGTCACTGTAGCAAATGACTATGTAGGTCCTGATCAACATTTGTGTGCATTTGTGTAATAATAGCACGTATATTCGTAAAGATATCCCATATAACCCAATGGGACTTCTCGCCAATTTATCAATTAGCTCACTGTATTGCCTATATCTTTCTGAATTTTCGCGATATTTAAATGGACTTTTTATATAAGTTACTTTATAGAATTGACAACCAAATCATGAAAAAAAATCTCTGGTATAGTTCGCGCATGCGCAGTTAAAATTTATTTCCTACAAAAACCCATATGCCATCAAATATTCAATATATTCATCTTTTAATTGCATTATACTATTTCTACTGTTCTTTGTCAAGTTTTTGGAAAGCGGTGTTAAATTCGGTTGAAAACTCTGCATTCTATTAAAAAAAAATATTTTTTTACAGAAACGTTAACATTGTCAAGAATATGCGTGTTATTCTTACACAAATGCAAAAAAACGTTGAACAAGACCTACATAATCATTTGATATAGTGACGGATCCTTTTGAGCATTTTCTGTTTCTTGGGGAAACCCAAATATTATTTTATGATTAAATTTATTATTACCCTCCTGATTATTCTCGGGACTAAATCGTCACTGGAAAACATGAAGTCAAACATGTTCTTCACATCCTCAATTTTCAAGGGCATTTCGGGCATTTCGGGCATTTCCTCTCGAATTTCAGTAGATATTCGGTAAGACGTCTGAAATCGAAAGTGTCCGGTCACTGCCCCTTAATTTCTGGACATCAGTGTATTATTCCACCACATTTATTTGGCATCTACAAACACTTTATCCGGAAAACTTAAGCTCAACACTCTTTAACTCGATTGTGAATGGCAGTACGTCAGCAGCATATTAGTATTCATTTTCTTTTTTTAACATATCCAAATGAAATCAATACTTACCTAATTGTTACTTACCCATCATACGTAGTATAGGGTAAGTCTTGTAATCGTTTTGAAAATCGAAAATTTTTTTTGACGGATTTACACGTTTCAGACACTGGAGATTCCAAAAAACATATTTTTAGAAAAAAAATTTTGCCGTCCGTCTGTGTGTCTGTGTGTGTGTCTGTGTGTGTGTCTGTAAACGCTCTATCTCCCGAAAAAATTGAGATAGAGACTTGCAATTTGGTATGTACTTAGTATGTAATAATGGGAAGAAGCCTATTTCATTTCAATAACCTCGATTAACCGGAACAATTTTTTTCGGACTCTCGAAATATTCGTTCTGATGAAAGGTATATAAAAATTTTCGAAATTGTTTATTATAAGAAATGAATATAAAAGACAATAAAAAAACATAAATTTTGAATAAAGCATGAAGTCGATCGGATAATTAGTTGCCGAGATATTTGGAATCCTATTTTCCACACTCTTCGATTTTTCATGACCCTGGATTTCATCCAAATTTCACTTCAAAGATATATTTTAATTGGAAATTTGACGCTTAATCAGATGCAATAAACCGCTAGTTAATAGGATTATTATTTTTGGAGTTATAAGGAAAAACCTCTTTCAAGCAATTCAGTAATCGAGCCTTTAAAGTTTGTGACGTCATCAAGCCACGATTTTATTTGAATTGCAATGCATTTTATAAGTAGTTTACACATTTTTATTTTAATATTTTACATTATGCATATCCATGATGGGTAAGTATTACGGTGGCCCCCAACGACTAGTTTTTCTCGTGTTCGAGTCAGTACATGAATCTTGCTTTTAAGTAAATTGTACACTCTAAATAAGAAAGAGTGACTATTCACTCCGGAGGAGTGGATATTCACTCTATCGCAGAGTCAAAATTTGCCCAACCTCTTTAGAGTGACTATTCACTCTAGGAAAAAGTGAAATTCTTGACTCCCTGAAAGAGTGAATACTCACTCTTTCAGGAGTGAGTTTTTTCACCCCTGATAGGAGTAAATAGTCACTCTTTCAGGAGTGACTAAAATTCTTGAATAAAAAAGAGAAACTCATTTTACACACGCTTGTTCATAGGCGGTCACCCTCCCAAGTAGTAACCGAGCTCGTTGCTGCTTGACTTCTGCGCTCGGACGAGAACTGGTACCTATAGCTTGCTACAGCTGCTTACAATTAAAAAGCTCTTATTACATTATTTTAGCTTTGTTTCTTTTGTGATATTTGAACACACTTATTAAATTTGTGTAGAAATCATAAATATTTACGGTGTTTCTCAACTGTGTAAATAAGAAACTGAAACCTTCTTTTTGTATCATATAATACAGAGACTGTTCGCACATTTTTTAGACAAATTTGATAAATTATTTAAAAAAATGGAATTCTTTTAGAGGGAAAAATTCTGACGACAACTTATTATGTGTAATTTATATTATCGTCTGATACTTTCAAATTTATTCTTATTTCAAGATTGCGCATGCTAAAAAAGCTGTGAATGGGAAGATGCGTTTGCGTTTTTTTTTCTTCTTCCGAACAGAAGTATGCTAATTCCACAGTCTAAAATGATTGCAAAGCGCATAATATAAAAACTTTTTAGTGCGAAATAAACATAACAATTGATTGGAAAGTGCTATTCCAAAAATCAGTACATATACATAGTAAAAAGATACCAGATGAAAAAAAATAACAAGAAAAAAAAGAGCCCATTTCAAGGCGGAAAACGAAGTTTCAAGTAAGGATTTATGACTATCGCAAATTTATCTTAACATCGAAAACATCCATCGATATCCATCGAAAGCATTATGCAGAATTAGAATCAAGAAACAAGATTATCATACAGATTATTTCAGAAAGTAATATTCATATTTTAAACGTTAAAAACAACAACGCCGAAATCGTCTAAAAAATGTGCGAACATCCGTCTGTACATTTCCGCTATGACAAAAATTCCGTCACAACAAAGCAGTTATTTATTTATTCATTCATTTTTTTCTTGCTAATAATGTTTCAATAATTAGAGCCCGATTAAGATTGTCCGAGGCCCAGGGCCTGTTTACCAAATAGGCCCGTGAAGCCGAAGTTTACTCACTGAAATACAAAGGGGCCCTCAAATTTACTTTTCAAAACTAATTTTTAGGGGGGAAATTTCAGTCAGGGTAAAAAACGTTTTTTTTTTCTTAAATTATAGCTGTTAAATTTTTCCTAAGATTATTTCCGACACATTTATACTCTTTTTTTTTTCTATAATAAATGTTATAAAATCAGTGATTAAATGCAACGTTTTTCATTTCTCTTATGTTAATTTCAAACGTGCTAAAAATAACAGAAAATTTAATCCGTATAGTTATATTTTGTTTATATTCATAAAGAGGTTAGAAATGATATAAAATATGTAGAATAGGTTTTTTAACTAAAGAGGAAAATAATTAGCATTCAGAGATATTAAATTTCTGTTTATAAAATAGAAGCAAAATTGTGTTGCAGCTAATCATAAATTTACTTCAAATATTTGTTTTCCCTGCACTTTTCTTAGCATTGGCAAATCCTGCAATTTGTAAAGCATAAAATATATTTCCTATCCACAATTCTATCGATTCATTTATTATTTCAATGCCTTTTTCAGTTTTTTTTTAAATCGTGCTACTATATATAAAGGATTTCATTTTAGCCGTTTCGTTTCGATAACGGAGATTACTCGGATTCTCATCCGTGAGCTGGCGCCATCTTGTGAATTTATTGGAAAAAACTGTTTTTCCTCACTCTTCAACGGAGTGAAATATCTCACTCTTGTCAACGGAGTGAACAGTCACTCTCGACAACAGAGTGAGATATTTCACTCTTTTCTAGAGAGTGGTAAGTTCCACTCTTTAAAGAGTGCATATTTATAAAATTCACTCCTAAAAGAGTGAAAATGCCTCTCACTCTTCCAAAGAGTCAACTTCTCACTCCTTCCAATTTTAGAGTGTATTAGACGAGAAGGTGACTGCAGAATAATCCAAGTCTTCGAGCATTATTACAATTTATACATCATTCGAAATACAATGGAAAAATGAAACAAGTGCTCTGCCTTAATGCAGACCTATATGTCTTAAGACAGACTATGGTAGACCGACCGAAGTTCGACTTACATTACATATGCCATTCAGTATAAATCTTCCGTAATCGTGATGCTCATCAATGACAAATGATATTTGCGAGAACTTTGATTACGGAAAATTAAGGGCATAAAAAATAATTAAACCTATCTAAGCGCATGTTTTTGAAAGCGAGTCCTATAGTTAGTTAGTTTTCTGCTACTCGAATTAGTATGCAAGACTCTATGTCATGAAAATCGTTCCAACCGTTTTCAATTTAAGAATTTTGCATCAACATCTTTAATGCGTAGTTTATTCTAACCTGTCAATTTTTTTTTTATTTAGGGACCTAGCTAGACTATTTTCTTGCGCTGAATTTAATACAGAATTTAATACAGAAAAAATCCTAAAAATCGTGACACCGTCTTCGTTATCGCCCGTAAACGTGTTGCTGATCAATGATGATTAATATTGGGGAGAATTTCAGTTACTGACGATTAATTACGAAAATTGTTTAAACTTATAAAAACAAATTTTTCCGAAGTGAAGATCTATTTTGATCGTTCTGCCGTATTCGAATAAGGCTTATTTCATGAAAATCGTCGGAACTATTTTCAATTTATAGCATTATTTTCAGTACTGGATTTCTTTAACTATATAAAACGAAGTTTTCCGAATTAGTGACTTTTCTAGATCCTTTTCTCGTGTTCGAATTAGTATTAGGAACCAGGTTATGTGAAAATCTTTTGAGCTGTTTTCGATATATAGCAGATTTTTCAGTGATGAGTTTATTAGAGGGTTGTAAAAAACCCAGCCCTGGCATGTATCTGGGCAGGTACCCGGGCAGCTACCCACTACAACCCTGTGAGTTGTAAAAAAAACGGTTTAAAAAAAACAGCCCGAGTGGGTAGCTGGGCGGGTACCCGGGCAGTTAGCAACTACAACCCTGGTTGTAACCTGTCAAACCGAACTTTCTCGAATTCGAAAGCTAGCTACATCATTTTCTCGTACTCGAAGACACGTTTCGTGTAAATTGTGTGAGCATTTTTGGTTTATAGCAAGCAACCTTTTCAGCGCTGAGTTTATTTAACCTATCAAAACTAAATTTCTTGAATTCGGGACCTCGATCATTTTCTCGTGATCCAATTAGTATAGGAGGTAAGTTTCGTGAAAATCATTTCAGCCGTTTCCGATATTATCCTTAATCAGTAAAATGCCTTGCTCGTTTAATATATATGATTTTATCACTTACTAATAGTCAAAGGTTACACCATATAATAATGAATGGAACCCCATGTATTAATGCATTTTAAATATTACACTGGTTTACAAATTTACTTTTGATGAAACACCTATTTTCTTATTACACTACCTCTTAGTAATGAAAGGCGTTATTTGAAAAAAATCTATCACGTCACATTTTTAAAATTTTTACATTTTTCAATATTTAAATTTTTAATTCCATAATATATCTATCACGTCACATTCAACCTACACGCATTGTCAATTTGCATTTTTTATATACTTTTGATGAAACACCTATTTTCTTATTATACTACCTCTTACTAATGAAAGGCGGTATTTGAAAAAAATCTATCACGTCACATTTTTAAAATTTTTACATTTTTCAATATTCAAATTTTTAATTCCATAATATATCTATCACGTCACATTCAACCTACACGCATTGTCAATTTGCATTCTATATTCTGTTTTCTTTTTGTGATCTAAAGAGGTTTTGTTTTCGATAAAATGTCTAATAGAGTGTGTAAATTTAATTCTGATCGTTTTTACTACGTTTGTGGACAATTTATATTCGCAAAAAAGGAAGACCGATATCGGAATGTCTTAATACAGCATATTTGCATTATTTTGGATTCTCAGTGAGTTATCAAGATAAAAAGTGGGTCCCACATGTTTTTTGTGAAAACTATAGGCTAACTCTACTATGCTGGGTTTCGGGAGAAAAGAAGTATCTTCAATTTTGATCATCAATGCTGTGGAGAGAACCTTCAAATCACGAAAATGACTGTTATTTTTGTTTGACAAAAACGGCAGGCTTTAATTCAAAAAATAAACATAAAATTCATTATCCGGACATTCCATCAGTCTCGAAACCGATATCACACTCGGAAACACTGCCACATCTCGTATGTCTAGGTATGTCAAGGGCGAGTTGCCAAGATAGTGACGATGTGTTTATGGAGGATGAAATTGATGACGAGTTCGTAATCGAAGATGTTAAAACACCACATTTAATAAACCAAAATGAGTGAAAGACCTTGTGCGAGACTTGCAACTATCTAGATCTAAGGCAGAGGTTCTTGCCTCTCGTCTACAACAGTAGAACTTATTGACACCAAATACCAAAGTAACTTATTACCGAAATCAAAGTCAAATTTTCCGCAGTTATTTCACCAAAAAGGAGGATTTTTGTTTTGCCATGATATTCCCAGACTTTTTAATGCGATGAATAAAAATTATGATCCAAATGAATGGCGTTTATTTATTGATATTCATCTAAATATAGCTTGAAAGCTGTATTACTTCATAACGGTAATATAAAACCATCATTACCAACTGGCCATGCCGTAAACAGTAAGAAAACCTTTCAAACAATGTCTCTTTTAATGAAAATGATACAATATGAACAGCACAACTGGAAAATATGTGGCGATTTAAAAGTAGTTCGTAAGTTACTGGGCTTACAGGGCGGGTTTACCAAATATTCATGTTTTTTGTGCCTGTGGGGTATTCGAGCTAAAGAACATCATTAAATAAAAAAAATATTGGCCTGTCCGAAATGAATTTACTTCAGGAAAAATGAATGTAAAATATACATCTTTAGTGGATCCGCAAAATATAATTTTGCCACCATTACATATTAAATTGGGCTTAATAAAAAATTTCGTCAAAGACAGAGATAACAAGTTGGAAATTGTACGTCAAACGTTACAAACGACGTGCGTTCGTACTATAGCTAGTTATATAAATATTCAGATCTTGATGTTTTTTTTAATTCTGTGAAATGAATTATATCGTCTGCAGATTAATTTCTGTAATAAAATAAGTATCTCGGTCGCTTGACGATTAAACTTCGAAAGCTCCTATAAAAATAAAGCACCGATTTAAAAAAAAATCAAATTTCTTAATAAATGTTTTTATTAATATTTTCTAAAGTTTTGATTCGACTTTTTAAAAAATTGAAATGTCCCGACAAAATTCTGCAAAGATAATATATCTTAAATTTCAAACCATTCGGTTGGGTAGTTTTTGCGTTGTTATATGCGGACGGACGGACAGACAGGTGGACGGACGGACGGACGGACGGACAGACAGACGGACCAGACGACGACAATAGGTGCTACGTATTTATATAATTAGGAACGCACCTAAAAACAGTGCTGCTTTTAGATATTTACACAAAATTTTTCCAAGCATTTCTGACGTAAAATTAAAAGAGGGAATTTTTATCGGTCCACAGATACGTAAACTGATGCAAGATAAGGAATTTGAAAAACTTTTATCTACTAATGAAAACAATGCTTGGAATTCCTTTAAAACGGTCGTCTACGGATTCTTAGGAAATCATAAAGATGAAAATATTGCTGTTTTATTAAAAAACTATCATGCAATGGGTGTGAATATGTCTCTGAAGATACATTTTCTCCATTCACACCTGGATTTTTTTCCTGAAAACTTGGGCGCCGTGAGTAACGAGCAGGGCAAGCGTTTTCACCAAGACCTTAAACTTTTTGAAGATAGACACAAAGGTTTTTCGGACGAAAATACTGCTGATCTATTTGAAGACAAACAGATCAAGAAAATTATAAAAAGAAGATTAAAATCAATCATTTCTAATTTTTTCTTTTATATTTCATGTTATTATTTTTTTAAAGTTTTTAATGAATATTTTTTAAACTAGACATGACAGATTTTTCACATTATTTTTCCCGTACTCAGTGCACTAGAATCTATCAAAAAATACACATTTCGGAGAAAGTATATAAACCGTGTAAACCAGTGTTATCAATTAGCCTTCAGATGCTATTTATTAACATGGAGGACCTTGACATACTTGCTTCTTTTGAGCCCACTAGAACACTTTATACAAATGGTAGATAGTACTCGCCAAAACTTGACGGTAAACAAATTAAAGGTTCCACAGAAACAAAGTTCATGATATCATTAAAATGTCAGAAAAGGTTGCAGAAAATTTGTTAGCAATAGATAAACGAAATAAAAACCTCTCCATTTATAACCGGAATGGGGACCGGCTTCATATTAACTGTCTTAATACGAATATAGACAACAAGACCTTTTCCACATAATTCAGTTTTTAGATGCAGCAATAACGAAAAATCATTCGTCAAGCATACATTATGAAACACTTTCCAACACATTCAGAATACTGTAACAAAACTTCACCGTATAATAAGGTGAAGGATGATGTCTAAGTAAACAAAGTCAAGGTCAAAAAGGGCGGAGTGGCCTACCTTTCGGCTTAAGCTCAACTAGCCCCGCCCAGCAGATTTGTTTACCTAATTATACTGAGCATTACTAAATTATACTTTGTGATATTGAGCAATAATTATACTATGTAATTCTGAAATACGTATTCTGTAATTACAAAAATACAAAAATACGAATTCTAAAAATACATTTTATCAATCCTACTTATCAGTACTAAATACTTCTATGTGATACTGAGCAATAATACTACCATGTAATAATACTGTAAGATGCTGAGGTAAATAATAATAATGGATAGAAGTAAGTACTAAATGAACAATAATGAATGAATAATAATACTAGAGTAAACAATGATAAATTACGCTAAAAATACTAAATAACACTGTATGATGCCATTAAGAATAACTAAATTGTTAAGGTTAGAGTTTATGTAGTGTGTAAAAAATGTCTTTATGCATATCAGAAGTCCACTTCATCCTCAACCTCCACCAAGTCCAATGGAGGCAGCATGAATAAGTATCGATTGCGTTCTATCAGAAACATACTGTTGTGAGCTCGGGGTTCAAAAGGACTGATGCCAATATATAAGAACAATCAAAAGGCTTTATTCACTATAAACAGTGCAATACGATCACAAATATCTTCTGAAAATTACAAGATATTCAGTAATCTTCAAATCCAATAAAAGCGCAGCAAAATTTCACACAGAAACAATGTGTTCAATACGACGTATCAACGACAAAATCAATCTGAGTAACACAGTTCTCAATGCAAAGCCTCTCGTATGAATTCAATCGCAGTTGACAGACAACTAACTGAAAACTGGTGGAGGTCCCTTATATAGGCTTTAAAGATAACTGTAGAATTTTCCAGAGCCTTCAGATACTAGAAATTACAAGAAAGTGCTTTAACTTTCGATAGAGAACCTAAGCGAGAAAGGATCCCAATGTACAGGTATAAGGGGGGGGGGGTTGCACAAAAAGTCGCCAAATCCGTCGCCAACTTGGCGACATTTGGCGACAAAAATAAGTCGCCAAAACCATCGCCAACTTGGCGATAAACACATTCCTTGGCGATTTTTCCATAGACTTCCATTATAAAGATGAGGGTGTAAGGTTGTTTTCCTTGCAAACAATCTGAGGCCTTTAGCATTGAGTTACATGATGCTCAATAGGAAATACATTAATAATACTGCAATTTTCACAATAATAAAATAAAATAAATTTAAACAAATGGAATATTTACAGATATATACAAAATTCATAACATTGCCCCCCTCTCAAGGACTGCACGTCCCGGGCAGTACAACCTTTGATCGGAAGCAAACCTGTTACCAACAAATGCTATACTATTCGAAATACTTAAAGCAAACATGGAAAATAACAATTAAACACATTCATAATGCTGAATTATACAAGTATTTAAATAATAATAACATTAATAATAATAATGCTAAGCAAAATAAATAATTACATTAATTTATATACAAGACCATGGTCATACTAATTTACATTATTTACATTACACTATTTACAATCAATGAACTAAGTACTATGGCCATAGTATGGAGCCAGCCTGTCGTAATGAACGACTCTAGGCTTCGAACTTGGTGACTTTCGGATCCGAATTACGACATCGTTCAGTCTGTTTAGGACTGTATAAGGACCGTCCCAGTGCGATTGCAGTTTGGGAGAAAGTCCTTTACGTCGAGTCGGATTATAAAACCAAACCTTGTCACCTTCTTTGAATTGATGTCCCGTGGCTTTCGTGTCGTACCTGGTCTTCATCTTCTCCGTCTGTATATTGATCCGCTCTCGAGCCAAGTTGTGGACGTCTTCAAATCGTGCCTGGAGATTCTGCACGTATCCCTCTAGCGATGAAGGCGCATCTGGAGGGCGACCAAAAATCAGATCACAAGGTAGACGAAGATCACGACCGAAAAGCATCTGAGACGGGGAATAGCCGGTTGTTTCATGGACGGCGCTGCGATAGGCGAGAAGAAACAAGGGAAGTTTTTGGTCCCAGTCTTGTTGGTTTCTTGAGACTAGCAGTGAGAGATTGTTGAGGATGGTACGATTAAATCTCTCAACCATGCCATCCGACTGTGGATGTAAAGGCGTCGTCCTAGTTTTGTCCATTCCGAGAAGTTGACAGAGACCCTCAATCACAGCAGATATGAAATTTCTCCCTTGGTCAGAATGCATTTGAAGGGGAACTCCATACCTTGATATCCACTGGTGTACCAAGGCATCCGCAACCATAGAAGCTTCTTGATCAGGGATGGCATAAACTTCAGGCCATTTCGTGAAATAGTCCATGACAACAAGGAGGTATTTGTTGCCATCAGCACTTCTTGGCAGAGGACCCAGGATGTCAAGGGCGATGCGTTCAAAAGGTGCTCCTACATTGTAGAGATGTAGTCTTCCTCGGCTACGTTTCTTTGGTCCTTTCCGAGCTGCACATGCATCGCAAGATTTGCACCATTGTTCGACGTCAGCTCTCGCTTTTCCCCAGAAGAAGCGCTCTCGGACTCTGTGTAATGTTTTCATGACTCCAAAATGGCCACCAGTGGGACTGCCATGTAATTCTTCGAGGACCTCTGGGATTCGAGATCGAGGAAGTACCAACTGCCACCGAGATGTCTTCCCATCTTCCGATTCGAATTTTCGGAACAGGACACCATTCCTGACGTGGAGGGAGTTCCAAAGAGCCCAATATTACTTCGTCGTAGGACTGTAAGTCGAGATGTCCTTCCAACTGGGCTTTGTGCTAGAAGATTCTAATAACTCCAAGATTGGTTTGATGTCAGAATCTGCCATTTGATCTTCTCGAATCTTCTCATCTCTCCAGGGATCTGGTTGCGTTGATAGTGAAGTCTTCGTCTGGCGTATGACATGTTCGGGATTATACTTGTTCTCCGCTCTGGAACAATAGCGACAACTTTCGGGACACGGTCTTCTTGATAAGGCATCAGCATTTCCATGCGATGAGCCTTTACGATGTCTGATGTCAAAGTCGTATTCCTGGAGTTGTTGTATCCATCTGGCTACTTGGCCCTCTGGGTTCTTAAAATTCATCAGCCATGTTAGGGATGCGTGATCAGTACGAAGGATAAATTTCCTGCCATAGAGATAGTGATGGAAGTGTTCTATGGCTTTCACTATAGCTAATAACTCCTTACGAGTGACGCAATAATTCCGCTCTGGTTTCGATAGACATTTGCTCCAGTATGCTACGACTCGTTCTTGGCCATCTATCTCTTGGGAAAGTACAGCGCCGACACTTTCATGGCTGGCATCCGTGTCCACAATGAATTGTTTGTCGGGGTGTGGATAGGTAAGGACTGGAGAGGATGTGAGAGCTTCTTTCAGCCGCTGGAAGGAATTGTCGCATTCTTGTGTCCATAGAAACTTCTGCTTGCTTTCAGTGAGCCTATGCAATGGTCTTGCGATGTTGGAGAACCCCTGGACAAACTTCCTGTAATAAGTGCATAATCCCAGAAAGCTTCGCAACTGATGACATTTTCCGGACGCTTCCAGTTCTTTACTGCGGACACTTTTTCAGGATCTGTTCGAACACCTTCAGCTGAGATGATGTGTCCTAAATAGTTTACTTCTCGTTGGAAGAACTTGCATTTCAAAGGGTTCAGCTTTAAATTCGCCGCTCTTAGCTTCGTTAACACTTTTCGAATATTCTCTAGATGTTCTTCAAACGTGCAGCCACCAATGATGACATCATCTAGGTAGATGAGACAAGCTTCAAAAGTCAGGCCTTTTAACACTGTCTCCATGAGGCGCTCGAACGTTGCTGGGGCATTGCAGAGCCCGAACGGCATAACTTTAAATTGCCAAAGTCCTTGTCCAGTAGTAAATGCGGTCTTCTCTTTGTCATCAGGATGGATCTCTACTTGCCAATATCCACTCTTCAAATCCAGTGTGGAAAACCATTTATGTCCTGAAAGAGTATCTAGCGTGTCGTCTATTCTTGGTAGAGGATAGCTGTCCTTCTTCGTGATATCGTTAAGTTTACGATAATCAACACAAAATCTTGTGGAGCCATCTTTCTTTCGGACCAACACGATGGGAGAGGCCCACGCACTTGATGACGGTTCAATGATGTCACTATCCTGCATCTCTCGTAAGAGCTTAGAAACCTCTTCTTGTTTTGCGAACGGCAAGCGTCTTGGATGCTGTTTAATCGGTGGATGGTCGGCAGTATCAATTCTATGACGTGTCAGAGAAGTGCGACCTATATCATTCTCGTTTCGTGAAAACACATCCTTAAATTCCTGGAACAGTCTTTCTGCGGCATGTCTCTGCTCAGGAGATAAATTCTCATTTCGTCCAATTTTAGGTGTTAAACTTGTAGGCGGCTCCGACACCGTCAAGCTCGGGTCTTTGCAAACACAGGTGACTGGAGCACAGGTAGCAAGCACTTCACCCTTCTGGATAATTCTAGACTTTTCACTTACGTTTGCAATTCTCACGGGTATCACATCTCTCGACAGATCTACCAGCGCTGATGCTATTAGCACTCCCTTTGGGCTCTTCTCAGTATATCCAGTCAAGCCATACTGGAAAATTCTTTCGTTTCCAGTTACTCCAGGTATCATCATTTCGGTTCGAGAGGGATGATAACATCTGCCTTGGCTGTGATCCGTTGAATGGACCCGGACTCATTTCCAAGTTTAAAAATAGTGACATCTTCTTGAGCAGAGAGTAACTCATTATTCTTAAAATCCAGTGTAAATCCATTCTCTTTTAAAAAGTCCAGTCCGAGTATGAAAGGATCTGAAATATCGGCCACATAGACTGTATGATGGTAAGCGGCGTTCCCAAACTTTATTTCCAGTGTCATTCTTCCAAATATGTCGATCTTATCTCCGGTCACAGTTTGAAGGATAACACGTGGCGGGGTCCAGGAGAGTTTTTCTTTCAGCCGCTGAGCTAGATCTTTCCGAATGATGGTCACATTGGCTCCTGTATCGATGATCATATTACAGGGCAAATCATTCACACTTCCGACTAGAAAAACTCCGTTTTCGCCGCAACTTCTTGCAGAAATTTCACATACTTGAAAATGAGGCTTCTTAAGATCTGGCAACCTCCACCCCGTGAGATGACCATTAATCAGTTTTCCTGCTCCTCCGTTCGCGGGTGAGCTATTACCTTCAGTGCTGGGTCGTCTTGGGCAGTCGATTTGGATAAGGCCTTCTCCACCGCATTTCCTGCACTTGATCTTCCTGTAAGGCTTGTTGGCCATTAAGGAGTTCATCTGTCTCGTTATGTCCTTCATCTGCTGCTGTAAGCGCTCCACAGCTCTATCCGACGTCTCAGGCAGGTTGGCTGCTCGCACAAAGTGTCGATCTTTCCTAGTAGCTTGCTGGGCTGCCTCGAATTTCAGAGCGTAAACCAAAGCCCCTTTTAGATCATTGAGATCTGCAATCCGGAGTGCTGTCTGGATCTCAGGGTCTCGCACACCATCGATAAAATGTTGCAGAGCTAAACTTTCTCTAATTTCAGTCGGACAGCCAGGATAAGCAAGGTGGGAAAGTCTCTCGACATCCGTAGCAAGCTCTTGCAGGGATTCAGTGGATTTCTGCTGTCGAGATTTGAGCTGGAGTCTGCTATATTCCTTCATGCATTTCTCGCCAAAGCGCAATTCTAAGGCACTGACGAGCGTTTCAAAATCCAGTGGTTCATTTGCAGGCAAAGTCTGTAAGACGTCGGCAGCATCAGCTCGTAGAGAAGCAGCTAACTGGCAAGCCTTTGTCTGGGAATCCCATCCATTGGCGTCCGCTACGATCCCAAATTGTGTCTTAAAAACTGGCCATGAGGATTTTCCGTCATAGGTCGAGAGTTTAATAGAGGCCCGAGGAAGCATAGCTTGATACTTGACATCTTCGGGATAGTTTTCGGCAGTTATCTTTTGTTTCTTCACATTTTCCAACTCCTTTTCTACACTCTCAATCCTTTCTTCGACGGTCTTGACGATCTTTTGAACTTTTTCTTCTACTCTTTCTTCAACGGTCTCGGCGATCTTTTGAACTTTTTCTTCTACTCTTTCTTCTACGGTATTGGCTGTCCTTTGAATTTCTTCTACTTTTCCTTCTATTTGTTGAAATCTTCCTTCAACTTTGTTTTCCACGCCGTCAATTCTGTCATTTAAAGATGTTATTTTATCCTCTATTAAGTCTTTCAACTCTCCAAGGTTGGCTGACATATCCTTCTTCATTTCATCTTTTAAGTCGCTAAGGTTGGCAGTCATTTTCTCATCCATCTCGCCAAGATTTGCAGTCATTTTCTCATCCATCGCTGATATTTCCTTCTTCATTTCTTCTTTCAACTCGCCAAGGTTGGCAGTCATTTTCTCATCCATCGCTGACATATCCTTCTTCATTTCTTCTTTCATCTCGCCAAGGTTGGTTGACATCTCAGCCTGATTCGCAGCTAATTTCTCCAATAATTGTTTCAGTTGCTCCTCCATTGCTCTGGTGATCGGCATTCAATCCCACTTCTGACACCAAATGTTGTGAGCTCGGGGTTCAAAAGGACTGATGCCAATATATAAGAACAATCAAAAGGCTCTATTCACTATAAACAGTGCAATACGATCACAAATATCTTCTGAAAATTACAAGATATTCAGTAATCTTCAAATCCAATAAAAGCGCAGCAAAATTTCACACAGAAACAATGTGTTCAATACGACATATCAACGACAAAATCAATCTGAGTAACACAGTTCTCAATGCAAAGCCTCTCGTATGAATTCAATCGCAGTTGACAGACAACTAACTGAAAACTGGTGGAGGTCCCTTATATAGGCTTTAAAGATAACTGTAGAATTTTCCAGAGCCTTCAGATGCTAGAAATTACCAGAAAGTGCTTTAACTTTCGATAGAGAACCTAAGCGAGAAAGGATCCCAATGTACAGGTATAAGGGGGGGTGGTTGCACAAGAACAACCAGCCAGGACACTAACCGCGATGTTTATAGTGAAAATGTCCTGGCGGAAACTCCCCCCCACCATCCAGCGATTCCGCAAGGAATCAAGCTTGATCAGCGGCGTTTTTTCAAGATAATATTCACAAATCATCCCACACTGGGACAAATCAAAAGCAAAGTTGGCAACATGCCTGCTTTTAAATAGTAAACTAAAACTAAATTATCAATAAATTAACTAAATATTACATCAACTATCATCACAGTAGCTTACTGTGACTACTAAACTAACTATGAATAACAGAAAAATTATACTGAAGTTCACCAAAAAGTTCACTATAAAAAGATATATTGTCTTTAAAAAACAAATGTTCATGAAGATATGATGTCTTTTAATAAAACAAATGTTCATCAAGATTTCATGAATATATCACAGTCCACCATCTCTCTTCCTCCAATGATCAAAATTACCAAAAGTTTTGATAATTGTGCCTGAACAACTTCATTTAAGTATGATGCATAAGAAGATCAGTAAAGATCACCAAAATGTTCAGTATATAAAAATAAAATGTCCTTAAAAGCAAATGTTCATGAAAATAATGTCCTTAAAACAGATAGTCATCACTATATACTGTATTACTTATACCACTTCGTTGCTAAGAAACAACAAAAAACTTTAATTCAGAACATAATATTCTTCCTTTAGGCAAATAATACTGATTGTTGATAATTATAACAATAGTAATAATCACTGTACAATGTTCATGTAGATCATCAGTAAATATAACAGTTCCAAATACAATTAAATGACCAATATACGTTATTGCAGAAATCTTCAACTATGTCACAGTCAATCTATAAATCATGCTTTATCCAACTCAAAACCTTTAGAATACTTGAAGTTAATGTTAGATAAATACGTTCAAAATGTATACTTAATAAATGAATATAGACTTTTAAGTTTGTTATAAATTATTTTTAATCTTTCATAATTCTTTGAGTTCAAAAATACGTCCTGCAGATTTTTTCTCAATGTCTTATTTGAATTAAAATCAAAGTAGCACGGCATTAGTGGGCATCTTCCAAAGATATAGTGAACAACATCACCCTTTATGCCACATTGGCATTTATCTGATTGTGATTTATTTATTCGAAAGAGAAAAACTGGAAATGAACCATGTCCCGTCATGAAATATTGCACTACCTGGCTTGTACATACGTAATCTGTATTTACATATTTGAACACCAAATAGGTGTCTCTGCCCAAAGTGGACTCTGACCATTCAACTTGCCATTCTTTATTCATTCTATCCTTAAGGTATTTCGATATTGCAGAAACCGGAAAATCTAAATCAATTCTTTCATCGTAATCGTCTTTTAAAATAGCATTTTTTGCCAAGTCATCTGCAATCTCATTTCCTTGCAGACCCGCATGCGCCTTTATCCAGCCAAGTTCAAGTTTTATCCATGGATTATCCAATAAAAGTAAATAGATATCTCTTATTATTGTATTTTTGGGGAATAATTGTTGTAATGACATTACTGATGACAATGAATCTGTGTATATCCTTGTTTTACTACATCTATTAAAAACTGTCCATTTCACTGCTTGTTTTATGGCTTGCAGCTCCGCCTGAAAAATCGTATTAAGATCATGCAATCTAAGTTTTTCTTCATAGATATAGTTATTCTTGTGAAACACTGTAAATGCAGCAGCTACTCCACCATCCATTTTAGATCCATCAGTATAGATTACAGGAAAATCTACAGTGACTATTTGTTCCATTTTAGATACCGAATTTATAATGTGTATGTTTGGCTGTATGGTATAATTTACATAGTCATAAGAACTCAGATTATCCATTAGTTTATGCCTATTTATTATAGTATTCTGAATGGAAATTTCAGTATCTTCATTTCTAACTTGATATTTCTCCAAAATCGCCTTAATCTTATGATGTATTGGTGGAACTCCCGCCAATACACAGAGAGCTTCCGTAGATGTGTTTCTATATGCTCTTATTACACTGAATAACCCCGTTCTCTGACATGAACTGATTCGTTTAATTGCCGGTTTCTTAATATCTCTAGCCCACGCCTCGCATCCATATAATATTTGTTTCTCAATAACGGTTAAGTACCATATCTTCCTGTAGTCTGCTTTAAGTCCTTTGTCTCTCCTTGACGTCCTTGCAATAGAGCCCACAAAACTTTTAATATTTTCTCTAATAACCTCAAAATGTTGCATCCATGTGAAATTACCATCAATTATAAATCCCAAATAGGTGATTGCATCTTTGACTGTAATAGAAGTGTTATCAATTTTAAAAATTGGTCTTCTGTTTTCTAATTGACACTTTCCAAAAAGCATTGACTCACACTTGTCAGTACTCAGTCTCAGTTTGTATTTTTCAGTGATATTCCTAAATAATTGAATCAAAGCATTCATTCTCTCTTCCAACTCTCTTCTGTTGTTTGCTCCTGTCAAAATGACGTAGTCATCCGCATATGAAATTATATATTTATTTATTAAACAATAATCTTTAAGAATAGAATCGGCAATCAGCAACCATAGTAGCGGCCCGAGGCAAGAACCCTGCGGACTTCCTTGGAATAATAAGAACCACTTTATTCCATTCACATAATTAAACCCTATGTACCTTTCTGAAATATAGTTTCTCAACATTGATTTCAAATATGTTGCCACAGGAAGATTTTCTATAATATGACTCATTATAAACCAGTCAGCGGAGTCAAATGCTCCCTGAATATCCAATGAGGTTAAGGCACAGTACTTATAATCCATCAAAATGTCCTTTGTACATTCCCTAAGAGCTAATAATGCCTTTACTGTAGAACGTTTCTCTCTAAAACCATATTGACTATTATTGAAGTAATTAATACTTTCCAAAGTAACCATGACCCTCTGTTTCACTATCCTCTCCAATAATTTACCCATTATCGGTAATAATGTTATTGGTCTGTATGATCTTGGATTTTTTGGATCTTTGTTTTTCTTATGGAAAAATATTACAACGCCTTTTTTCCAGCTCCCAGGAAAGTGTCCTAGTTTCAAACACTTGTTATATATATTAAGCATTATCTCAGGAAAGGTATTACATATGTGTTTTACTATTACTGCGTCAATCTTCTCCCATCCAGGTGCTTCATTCAAAGCTTGCTTCGAGAGAGCATACTTCATTTCTCTAATTGTTATCATATCCGTTGTTGGACTAAGCTCAAATTCTTCCTTTGAAGAATAATCATGAATATTTTGTGGAACTTGATCAATGCTGAAATGTTCCCTCATTAATTGATCCGCAACTTCATCATATGAGTCAAATATCTCTGAGTCCGTAAGAGAGGTAAAAATTAAGTCCGTATTATTGAGTTTCTTGCCTGCAATATATTTATACAATCCTCCATATGCATCTTGGGTATCGCTACAGTAATTGATCCATGATCTTTTCTTGGTTTCTCTAACTAACTTTTTATATTTATTTCTATGTAAAAGATAAACTTCTCTTAATTGCTCATTTTCTAAATTCTTTCTATATCTCTTATACATTGCTGTAACTTTATTTCTTTCAATTTTAATTTCCTGATTGAACCAATGGATTTTTGGTTTGTAAGTAAGTTTACGCTTCCTAAAGCTATGTTCAAGAATATCCAAAATATCATCAATGAAATTCTTCATAAATATATCCAATCACTGTGTATTCTGAATATTATCAAAGTTTTTCTTCCAATCATTTAGTCTATTTTTAAATAACAAATCAAATTTTTTAAAATTACCGTTCTTTGTTTTAAATCTGTACTGATTTCTGTAAACTGGACTTATATTTAATTTGAATGATATATATCTATGATCGCTAAATGAAAATTCTTTTGTATCGACTGACCAATCTTCCATAATATCCTGTATAAGAGTTCCTCCGATTGTTAAGTCAGGTCTTCCCGAAAGATCTCCCTGGATGAAGGAACATGGTGCGTCTAAGTCATTCAAAATTGTCATGTTATTCATCATTAAATGATCTAATAATATTTGTCCTCTCACATCTTGCCGTGTATAACCAAGAGTCATCAAATGAGCATTAAAATCTCCAGCAACCAAGACCCTGGAGAAATCAGGGAAAATATTTTTCCACTCCTCCAAATCAGTATCTAAATTGCCTGACGGAGCCGAATATTGGGAACCCAATAAAAGTTTCTCATTAATTAAATTTACAACTATAAATACTGCATTACTCAAAACCAGCGACTGCAATGCAACATAATCCATGTTAGTAATAAAAATAAAAGCATTATTGTTAGATGAAGAAAAAGAAGGCCAGACTGTTGGAATCCCCATAGGAACCCCCGACTGGACATAAACATCCTGACAAAAGACAATGTCAATACCATTTTTTAAAACATATGTGACCAAAGCATCACTGGCATCCATACAATGATGCATATTAATTTGCAGACACTTAATAAATGAGTTCCCAGAAACAGCCCCTGAGTCGCCCTTAGCTACGTTGAGGGGTACCATTGGCATAATACTCTCCCTATATCTTACAAAAGATGGGCACTGTGCACTATCTGCTCTATGATCACTCTCTACTGTAGGATCTTCAAAATAACAATTTGCACATCTAATTGTATCTGATTTACAATCTTTCGTGCTATGTTCCTCTGCACATTTTGCACACTTCAATGTTCCCTTACATGAGTTCGCATAGTGCCCATAAGCCTGACAATTGAAACATCTAATTATATTTATGTAATTGACTACTCGGTATCTGTCAAAGTCCACACAAATTCTCTTAAGATTAATCAACCAATCTCTTCCCTTCTCATCCACATCGATAAGCCAATTTACTTTTCCCAGTTTTTATCTTTCTGACAATCTCAAAATCCAAATGTGTTTCTCTATATAACTCTATCAATGCATTTCTTGTAGACCTATCGAGTGACGGATTCTTCAATCTCTCCGATAGTCCTCTTACTACACCCTTCTCCACAACTGATTCCTCCAAGGCCCTTCGTATTGAATCCGTGACCACATCCTCACCCAACTCCGGGTCTACACTAAGCAGGAGAACCCTCTCTCTTCTTCTAACCGGAATGTTAATCTTTACCCTGGATTGTAGAGGCTCATCCTTATCAAGTACCTCTCTCAACAATTCTGCTTCCTCCCTTGATTTCATTTTAATTATGATCTGACCCTTCTGAGTCGTCAACACATCTCTCGGAGTAGGAATATCTACATCTGCATTACATATCTCCTTTATATTCTTTCTTATATCATTCAAATCAGTTTCTGTATCCACTTTTGACACAAGTACCACATGGTCATCTCGTCTCCTAGTCACTTGTTTTTCATCCTTTCTCTGTTCTTTCTCTTCTGCCTGGGTCACCGGAGCTGAGATCTTTTCCGCAATGTCTCTCAAAACCTTATCATGTTCCACTCTGTCTTCCAGTTTTGTAGACAATATTACATTTTCTTTAAAAATCATCAAGGACCTTTCTTGTATATATCCTGCAATATTTTTATACATCGAGATCAGTCCTGCCGAAACCTTATTTTGTTTTTGTCGATTATTCTCTTACCACGTATGCATCCTTTCTGTAAGTCTCTGAACCATAACTGGAAGATCCAAATCCTTCACTACATCAATCCACTCATCTGTATGCTCAGCGGCCGTGGACATCGTTTCCCCAAGCAAAAACAATCACCTTTTAAAGAACTATAATCAAACTGTTACCAACTAACCAATACTGTAAACCAATTGACAGCCTACCGACCAAAACAATCCGTATAGAGAGGCAATGCAGAGACCAGACCCCACACCAGCGTTTGCTCACAGACGGAACAACAATAGTACCTCTATGACAAATTGGCTTCAAATGAGCAGAGATTGCTGAAGGGGCATTCACACTATGAACAAACTTTCAGCATATATGTATGGGAGGACAGAGTCCAAAATCCCAAAATGCCGATGATTATAATAAACGGCTGAGCCAAAAAGGCAGACAATCACCAGTAATTAATAACAATAAAACTATTTTCTAAACTCAAATCTAGACCCAACCAGGGAGCACAACCCAGAATAATCAAGCTCCAAATAAAAATTTTAAAGTAATTACCATAATCATCCGATTACCAAATAAACTACCGACTTATCCAGAGTTACCTAGCAACAACAAAATCAACAACACTACAGTAACTATAGCAACCAATAAGAAGAACGCAAAGCAAACAAACAATCCCACTCTCCAAGCAAGCAATGAGCCACCACACTGTTCCCTAGCAACCAACAACAGAAATACACAACAACCTCACCACGTGATAGTCGAAAAAATCAGGGAAACCAAACAAGTACTCTAATCAAGTAACTAACAGCAAATAACTATATCTCAACCAACACACCTCAACCAGTAAACTAACTCCTCTCAAATAAAGTTATCCCAATTTCATACGTCATAAAAACACACTAGCGCTAACCAATCCAAAAATTACACGGCTTACACGGCGAACGAAATTAAACCTGCAGCCAAAAACGACTCAACTTAACAATTAACAATCAAGATGGAGTCATCAACAACGTGAACCGCCCACTACAAATCACAAAGTCTCAAAATAATCAATAATAAACAGAAATTAACAACGATTACCACAGGAAAAGTACATCAGAAGGTAAGTAAATCAACTAGAATACTAAATTATATAATTAAGGTGTTATAATCATGAATATTAATGCATAATAAGTAGAAATAAAGTAAAGATGAAAGTTCCGCAAAAAGTAAACAATAAATGGCGAACTTTCAAAAAGTAAGCTAACAAGCTTATTAATATTCTCTACAGTGTTAAATAAGTAAGCTATGTTAATATACTACTATATAAATCAATAAATAGACCAGATAAATAAATATTATATGTTAATTTGACAGTATTACAAGATTGATAAACAAGATAGGCCTGACGCCAACGTGACAAAATTTCAAAGTCCAGAAATTAACAATTATACATAAAATAAATCAAAATAATTTAAACATAGTTAATGTATAACATATTAGTGTGGATTATGTGCAAAAAACAAAATCGCCGGATGAGTAATTACCAAAAAACTTTGAAAAGTTCAGGAGCTCCAAGAAAGTACGTACTACAGCAATGGCAGACGAGGGGAAAGTCGGAGGGTGGTTGCACAAAAAGTCGCCAAATCCGTCGCCAACTTGGCGACATTTGGCGATATATCACCAAATTTGGCGACAAAAATAAGTCGCCAAAACCATCGCCAACTTGGCGATAAACCCATTCCTTGGCGATTTTTCCATAGACTTCCATTATAAAGATGAGGGTGTAAGGTTGTTTTCCTTGCAAACCATCTGAGGCCTTTAGCATTGAGTTACATGATGCTCAATAGGAAATACATTAATAATACTGCAATTTTCACAATAATAAAATAAAATAAATTTAAACAAATGGAATATTTACAGATATATACAAAATTCATAACAATACAATCTGTTATTTTTTGAAGCAGTTTTGGCTGTTTCAGAATGTAAGCAAACCAGGCCGACAAATTCATTTGTGATGGCTTTCTAATGTGATGGTGGGCAGTCAGGATACAATCTAGGTCAGCCATACTCAACGTGCGGCCCGCGGGCCGCATGTGGCCCGGCGACCTTTTATGTGCGTGTATAAAATGAATTGAGATGTCCATAAAATGTATTTAAGACTGTTGTTTTATATAGTTTAATGGGAAGACAAAATCGGTCCTGTTATTTATAATTGATTTAGAATCATTTTAAAACATCTTAAATGCCGTTTTCTTAGTCAAAATTTCTTTCTCTATGCAGTCTTATTTGTGCTATAGTGTTGTATACATTTCTAAATCTACAACACTAATCAAACATTATTCCAAATTAATTAGACTTGCTATTAGATCTATATATATCTACAATTAAAAGAAAATAAGTTTTTGAATTGAGCAAAATATCGGTTTATTAGAAAAAATCTCATGATTTTTTTTTTAGAATTTAACAATTTTGCATTGTTATATTGTAACGTTTTATACTTATTATACAACTATTACTGCATCTGAACGTTTATCTCATAAAAAATTGGCACCAAACATTTTTTGCACTACTATTTCCAAACAACGAATTTTGCGGCCTATTTCTATAAAATTTATAATAGTAATCTACAAAGAAGTTTATTGTTTGGAAATGGTGCTGTTAAAATTTTTGGTAACATTTCTTCCGCCACATACTTTTAACCCTATTGATGTAATATTGCTTTGTCATACTACTTTTGTTAGATATTATTTTAATTAACCCTATTTTACCCTTTGTTAAGAGTGTTGCGGCCCGCCTAACGTCACAAACATGTGTCTGCGGCCCGCGAGATAAAAAGGTTGAGTATGGCTGATCTAGGTTCTGGGATATAATGTAAGGAGGTACCTCTTTTCTCACAAGTGCATATAGGGGACGATGCCTTGCCGAATTTATTGAGATATTGAAGAAACGGGCCATGGTTTGTAGCAAAGATGTAGTCGTGCCTGTTATGAAGTTAAAGATCTGTTGATACTGATGAACGCTTAACACATGTGAAAACCCAATTTCAGAAATTACCATCAATAGTCCAAAAAATATCGGAATTATTTTGTGAATTCCTGTATTTGATCTATAGATTTGTATATATACTACATAGTAACTATATCAGAATTTAGCTCAGTTAAGAAACGCATAGCACAGTTGAATGCCCTTCAGCAATTTCCGTCAATAAACGGAAATGTAATCGAGATCCCTTAATGTGGATGAGTATCTATAAAATTTATATACACCAAGTGATATACAAAAGTTTAATTTAGAAACGCTTACCACTTCTGAAAACGTCCTAACAACAATTATTGTTCATAGACAGTATTATAACCGAATTATTTTGTGTGTCCCTGTAAATGAACGATTAATACTCTGCACACCATATTTCATAGTGAGCATCTTGTCGTGCACCCCAAGGATATATATCAATTTGAATATATTTTAAATAGTGTAACATCATTAGAATTCTCCGAAAACGATTTTTTCCCATGGACCGTAATGTAATGGAATTCTTTTGAGTGTCTCTGTAAACGAACATAAATGCTACACACTTCATTTTCAATACCGAACATGCCATAGTAAACTTCAATAACATATATCAATTGTATGGCAATCCGAGAATATTTACGCGAGTTAGAGCACAGACGGCATATAAACCGAATCCATAAACACTTTTCAACTATGCTAGAAAGTGTTATAAAAGAACAACTCTAAGTTTGTTTTCCTTAAAAAATTTACAAATAAATAATTTTTTAAGTTAACACTTTATTAATTTTTCAAATGTTAACCACATTACAATACCAATATTTATATAAATATTTTCTTTCTTTCCGCTTTCTTTTTTTTATGGAAATCAATTACCTACTTTTCTTATTATATATGCCTTTTCGATCAATTGTAGTAAAAAATACACCACAAATTGTAGATCATTTCAATTTATTTAATTAATAGTTAAAGTTTTTAACTTAAATTTTTAAATACAAAATCATTAATTAAAACAAAGATTGGTAATAATAAATTTTACTTAATAATAATGAAGGAAAAAAAAACTAATTCTATAATTTTTCTTCCTGAGATAAAATAAAATTTACATTATTGAACTGAGTTACCAGAACACTGCCTGTATTAGAGAAACATTCTATGACATGAGCGGCGTTCATACCCAAACTGTCTTTAGGGAACCAGAATTCTTCCTTCCGTCGTGATCTTCACTTTGCTCAATGCTTCACTGAAATGAAGCACGTTCAGAATTGGTTCTCCACTCAGTTTGACGACTGAAAAGCACCCAAAAATGCGCATGCACAGACAGCGGAGATCGATCTTAAAAATTTCGCTTTGCGTATTAAATATATAGATATGTTCTGTTGTTATGGCAGGTCTGTTTTGAAATTTTGTGGCTCATTTGAGAGTAAGAGTGAAAGCGCAATGTATCGTACACCAAATGCCCCTGCTAACACTATTTTCATTACAAGGTAATAAATATGATGAAAGTATAAATTTTGGTTTAATATTACTCCAGTCTGAATGTTTGGGGCCTTGATGCAGACATTTACTTCTTCTGCCTGCACTTTGTGAAATAAAAAAATATTTGGTGTGTATATTAAAAAATAATAGCGTCAATATACTATCTTCCAAAGATATAACTTTATGTGTCTTAAAGAAAAAAATATACTCAAATTAGAATCTTTTAATTTAAATAAAATAAAATTTGTTGCTCTATGAATTGTAGAAAAGTAAAATATTTTTCTGAAAATAAACTCGAGAATTTAAAAGTATTCTATTTTAATTACAATAAAAGTTTTAACTGACTTCTTCACTTAATAATTTATTTGAATACAAAGTATTTTAATACTAATATTTAATTATTTAAAAGCCTTTTTTTTTTACTTTCTCTATCTCTTTAAATATACAATCTGAGTATTCGTACATTTTCACATTTAATCGAGTTTCTTTAGAATACAAAAAATGCATGTTTTCCATTTCTAAACTTTATTTATTAATCATTTTTTAAATACTTAAATACTTTTAAAGCGATTGTTCCAAAGTTGTTTATATGTTTCTAGGTCTCTGCTTTCATTATGCTACATGTTTTGAAATTATATGAATTCAAAATACTTTTACCAAGTAACAATAAAATTTTGCTTTCATTGTATGTTTGATACAAATGTCAATGATGGTTATCTTACATTGTTGAAGAAAAATTAGCATTGTGCTTTTTCACTGTTTCATCAAAAGAAAGTTATAAAAGTTGAACTATATGAATATTAATTAGGTGTCGATAGTGTATCTCAAGTACCTTCGCTGTAAATAAATTGTTAGTAGTTATTAACTTAAAATCTTTCAGCTTGAAATGTCTTCACTATTCTTATTTTGTTAATTAAGCAAATAAAATGGCTGCTTTGTTACGCTGAATTTTTAAAGGATATTAGGATCTTACACGTTAGAGAAACATAGTTAGAGAAAAATAAATAGAATATCATGATCTAGAAATGGGTTATTCACTTTGTCTGTGAATGAGTTAGACAGTTTATTATTTCTATATGTGTTTCTCAATGCTGAATTAGTTTTCCTACATTTTTATTGACATGAAATAGTATAAAATATAAACCATAAATTTCTTAAAAGAATATGTTATTCAATAATTTGCTGGCCCGTTGCCCGCGCTCGGGGTAATAATACTAAATATACTTAAAATCAGTGTTGAATTCAAACATTTTTCTCCGAGAGGGAATTCTGCAGCTCCCCCCTCCCGGGGAAGGAGTTCCGGTGAAGAATTTTCACTTTTAATAAGCATAAAATCCCACATCTTCTGTGGGGGGGGGGGGGGGACATTTCGATATTCCGTGCGGAGGAATGTCCCCACTACGAGTCATCCCCTGAATTCAACACTGCCTAAAATAACCTTATCGTTTCCTGGGGATACTTCAAATGTATCTCGCTGTCACTACTCTAGTGTCTGTGTTTAATCGACAAAGTAACTTTATAAAAATAAACAATTAAAAGGTCTTCGCAAAAAAATAAAAAATGAAAAATAAAATAAAAACTGAAAATTTTTATTGTCACAAAATAACCAAGATGTACTCACTTATCTTGCCCTTAAGACGAATTCGGAGCTTCATTTGGTTGTCGGAATTTTATTTTTTCTTAAATTTTTAAAAATTCATATAAATTTAAAATATTAATATACTAGCTGACCCGCCCGGCGTTGCCCGAGCCCTTGTAATAAACTTAAATCTCTTAAAAAACGGAACTCTGGCCATGGTCTACGATGGTTTCGGAACCGTATACCAGGCATGCTCGTACGCTCTAGAAAATCTTTTATTGCCCCTACCACCGCCAGGGGAGCATTCTATTCTAAACAAACCTCTTTCCGAACGAACTTCTGAGACAAGTCCCCGCTGCCTACGTTACTGTATAGTAGGCGCACTACAAAATTGAGCTGGTTTCGAGAAGATTGGAACATTATTAGCCCAGTTATTGCAATAAGGCACAGTTAGAGAAAATAACCTTGAGTGAGGTGCCGAAGGGAGGAGATGTTCCAGTGTCCTTCAGAAAATGACTAATTAGGAGGCCCACTATGCATGCATAAATATTCGTTCGTTTTGTTAAGCTAGGAACTTAATTACATAGTTGGCTTAAACTCTTATTTGTAAATAGTGGTAACCGCTACTCATAAATTTAATTTAATGTTATAAAGGGTGACTATTACGTTAAATATAATGTTTGGAATCACTTGCGTTGAAATCGGAAAGATAGTTGCTGATATATAGAAACGGGACATAGTTAGAAAAAAACCTTGAATGAGGGACCGGGGGGGGGGGAGGGTTGTTCAAGTACCCTTCAGCAAATGACTAATTAAGAGGAGCACTATGCATCTTTCGAAATTCGTTCGTTTGCTTAAGCTAGGAACTTAATTACAAATTTGGCTTACCCAATTATTCGGAAATAGTGGTAACCGCTACTCATAAATTTAGTTTAATGTTATAAAGAGTGACATTTAAGTTAATTATAATGTTTGGAATCACTTGTGTTGAAATCGGAAAGATAGTTGCTGAGATATGAAAACGGAGCATAGTTAGAGAAAAAAACCTTGAAAGGAGTGCCGGGGGGGGGGGAGGGTTGTTCAAGTGTCCTTCAGCAAATGACTAATTAGGAGGACCACTATGCATCTTTCAAAAATCGTTCATTTGCTTAAGCTTTGAACTTAATTGCAAATTGGCTTAAACTATTATTCGTAAATAGTGGTAACCGCTACTCATAATTTTAGTTTAATGTTATAAAGAGTGACAATTAAGTTAATTATAATGTTTGGAATCACTTGTGTTGAAATCGGAAAGATAGTTGCTGAGATATGGAAACGGAGCATAGTTAGAGAAAAAAACTTGAAGGGTGGGCCGGGAGGGGTGGGGGGGGGGTTGTTCAAGTGGCCTTCAGCAAATAACTAATTAGGGGGACCACTATGCATCTTTCAAAATTCGTTCGTTTCCTTAAGCTTTGAATTTAATTACAAATTTGGCTTAAACTGTTATTCGTAAATAGTGGTAACCGCTACTCATAAATTTAGTTTAATGTTATAAATGGTGACTGTTAAATTAATTATAATGTTTGAAATCACTTGCGTTGAAATCGGAAAGATAGTTGCTGAGATATGGAAACGGAGCAGAGTTAGAGAAAAAACCTTGAAGGACGGTCCGGGAGGGGTGGGGGGGGGGGGGGTTGTTCAAAAAATACCTTCAGCAAATAACTAATTAGGAGGATCACAATACATCTTTAATGATTGATTCATTTGGTTAAGCTAGGAACTTAATTTGAAATTTGGCTTGCTACTTTTACACTACTATTCGGAAATTCTGGTAACTGCTTTCTAGAAATACACCTTGAAGCTTAAATGTAATTAGACCCTTGTCCCTCTTAATTCCCGCAAATATAAAAAAGAATCTGTTAAATAAAGTTTTCTGTATTAACAATCTGCATCATAATAACAAATGTCATGTAAAAAAAAACTTAAACCCGACTAATTGTCATGAAGAAAAATATGCCTGCAAAATATCTCAATCAGTGGGACGTATGTGTAATTTGTCATGTACAGGTGGCGTGACATTCGCATGGCTCCTCTACGCTAATAACTTCAATCCATGTTGACACTATTTAGTTAGAAATCCTTATTTGTGCATCGCTACTCTTCTATATTTAATTACTTCTGTGAAGAATCGATGCAACCAACCAGTGAACCAACCAACCCAAGAGAATAAAAGCGTATTTTTAATGAGAGTTCTTTGTGCATTTTAATTAATATTTCAGAAAGTAATTAAAATATTAAAATTCTGAAGTAATGTTGCACCAGGAGAGGGTTTTTAAATTTCCAGTCTTTTAGGTGGGCCAGATTTTCCTAGCCATCGCCAACAGACACACACACAGACACACAGACACACAGAGCGAAACTTTCTTTTATTAGTTTAGATTGTTCTTTTTCTTTTAATCGATTCCCGAAAGTCTGCTCCATACAGGTGTGTAAAATATCAGATTGGATGGATAACATATCAAATAGAGGATACAAAAGAAATTTCTCATTTCCTGTAAAATGGAGACTTTTTTTTAAAAAATGCGCCAAAAATTCAAAAATCGCTGTAAGAATTCCGAATATTTTTTATTGAAAAGAGAATAAAAATTTACTATATCGGACAAAAAGATTGAATTTGGATTGCTTTTATAAGTGGCTCAAAATTGCCGGCAAATTTGGAAAATCAGAGGAATACGAGAATTTTTCAGCTTCACAACAACGAGTTCACGAAAAAAAAATATATTTTAAAAAGTAAATATACATAGTTTTGAAAGGTACCGTTGAACGAAAAATACCGTTTTTGTATGAAAGGTATATTTATGAAAGGTACCGTTGTGAGTAGAAAAGAATTTGCTAAAAGTGTTTAACTTCACGCAGGACTAAGCTATTGCAATTTCAAAATGGAGAAAAAACGGAACATGTACTACGCCTGTTCTTGAAAAACTTTGGATATACGCAGAATAGATCTCTGGAACAATAGAAACTCGTTCATTAGCATTCAATAAGGGGTTTAAATTAATATCTCGGCTAATTATCAAAAAATGAAAAATCATAATCTCAGGTGCATTTCGGCCTGTCTTCGTCTATCCTTATCCAAATTTGTAGACCTCTACGTGCGATAGATTACCCTAGCCATCGCCAACAAACAAACAGACAGGAACGCAGACAAAATCTTTCTTTTATTAATATAAATTACTTTTCGTGGCCAAATATTCACAAAAATTTGCTTGTTGAAATTACAATTTTGCTCTTGTAGGAACTCTTGACAAAAAATGCAAAGTTTGATATTCATTTCAAATATTTCTAAGAGCAAGTTTTAACATATCTTATCGTAAACCATTTTGTGTAAAAATATGATAAAATATCGAATGCCAAATTTGAAGATGTATGTTTAAAATATGTAGTATTATTTTAATTGATTGAAGTTACTAAAGATTTTACATTGTTGTTATGTATACCAATGGGTTCTTCGCATCTGGAATTTAATCTCAACATGTGTTTCTGTATTAAAAAATGATGCCAGTTGCAGTGCATCTTATTAAAGACTAAAGATAAATAACTCTTCCGAAAATTAAGTTAATTTACAGAAATATTTTACCAGAACTAAAAAATAATTAAATGCAGACATAAGGAATTTGTAAATATATTCGCTAAATATATATATATGTGTGTGTGTGTGAGTGTATGTTTTCTCCCCATTAATTATTACTCTGTGTATACTGTTACTCTGTTACTATTTTGTGTTATTATTATTTTTTTTAATAAATGTATAATATTATTCTGCACTTTCATAATATTAATTAATTTTACTCACAATTTGATTATTCATTCATTTAATTAATGTATGCGCCTACCTTTTAACTTTTCATTCATTATAAACATTAACTTTCTTAATTTATTATCTTAAATTAGGTACATAATTTGAATTGTAGGATATGTGCACCTGTTTTGAATAGATCTGTTTTTCTATTTTTGTACTGATAATACACCGTGTCCCCAAAGTTTAGACAATCAATAAAATTTGCATTAACATAAAAAGTAATAAGGTGCAATTAAAATTCGTGAGATAGGTAATAAATAAAGGCCGTTTTTCTGATATATACATATTAATTATGATCAAAGGTTTGAAATTATAAAATATACATTAAATTATATAACAATGTGCTGTCCCAAAAGTATAGACATCGGTAATTGTTATGGTTTTACATTTATAAAAGTAACTAAAAATTTACTTTTAATATTTAATTGTATTGTCACGACACTTTATAACATCAAATACACGTTGTTCCATAGAATTAACTAAGTATTGCATTACGGAAGGGGATATTTCATACCACGCTTTGTCAGTTGCAATTTTTAAGTCATTTACACATGTATATTGCTTTCCATTTTCATATATTTTACGAGATAAGATCCCCCATATGTTCTTCATAGGATTCAAATCTGGACTAAGTGCTGGATAGTCTAGTAGTGTGATATTGTTTTGCCTAAACCATGTTTTCGATGATGTGTAGGTATGGATGAATGTCCCATCTTGTTGGAAAACACAGTCCGGTCCTGCTAAGCACATCGATAATTGGCAGTAAATTGGTACGTAAAATATCCTGATAATCCTCTGATTTCATTTTTTGGTCCATGAATCCTAGAAATGTTTGGCCGTTGAAAGAAACCCCCCCCCCCAGGTCATTACGGATCCTCCGCCTTGTTGCCTGCTGAAACAGTTCTTGGGTTCTTTTCTTAGGTCATGCCAGTAAAATTTATGACCATCAGGGCCGTCTAATTTCCATTTCTTTTCATCACTGAGGATGACAGAAATTCATTTTTCACTGTATGGCATATGCTTTCTTGCCCACTTTAGACGTACATCTTTATGTCTCTGCTTTAAGCAAGGTTTTTCTTTGAATCTCCTGTAAACAATATTTGTTGAAGCTTTAATTCTTCTGTGTAGAGTACTTTTTAAAATTCTGAAAATTGATGCAATTTCACGCACAGATAACTTATCAACTGAAGCCATTTTTAATATCATTCTATCATCACCTAACATTGTTTTCTTTGGTCTTCCGACTCGCTTTCTAGTATTCCATGTTCCACCTGATCTCAAAACTCTATAAATACTGCTCAAGGATCTCTTTATTATTCTCGATATTTGTACAGGATTTTGTCCTTGCGCTTTTAAATGTAAAATCTTTATAATTTCATCTTTAAAAATTTCTGTAGAACGTAGCATTTTTATCAGAATACGCAGGAAATCTCTTTTTCGAATCACAAACAATACAATACGCAGAACTCCTTTGATTCCACAAAATTTCAATAAATTATTATGCTAAAAATACAGCAGACGATATTTCAATTAAAGGAAAAAATTATTCTGCATTTATAGAAGCAGACGAAAATAAAAATATTTTATTTTGTGAACAAAAATGTAAAAGAAAACATGTAAAGCTGTATTGTGTCTATACTTTTGGGACAGCACATTGTTGTATAATTTAATGTCTATTTTATAATTTCAAACTTTTGATCATAATTTATATGTGTATATCAGCAAAACTGCTTTTATTTATTACCTACCTCACGAATTTTAATTGTACCTTATTACTTTTTATCTTAATACAAATTTTATTGATTGTCTAAACTTTTGGGACACGGTGTAGATTTTTTTTCCACTCCCCCTTTTTTATCAAGATAGTTAGGCTTCTATGATGACTTCGTTTATCTCAAGGAGCTTGAATATTTGTGATCCGTTCATTTCATATTTGATTCATCAACTCAATTTGTAAATACTTTTTGGCAATGTTTGCAGTTTTGCAAATCATGCTGAATGCTTGTTTCTTTTTTCTGGATTTTTGTGAGAATGTCTTCCTCACTTCAAAATTATTTCTTCTTTCAGTTTCATTTATTTTTTTGTCTTATAATGTACGATAGTCCAAATCATGTATTATTTTAGCTAATTATAGCTTATACATGGATGAAACCGGATATTTTTGTGGTATCTGTAGCAATTCGGGCCCGTTGATTCTGCTATAGTACCACAAATATTTCATTATTCACTTTTTTTATCCCTCCAATATGTTTTATCTTATCTTGTTCATATATTTTATTTTTCTTCTACATTTTTCAATTTTATTTTATTTTCCCCCATTTGTTGTAGGATGTTTCTGTGTTGTCTTATACGGTTATATATATATATATATGTGTGTGTGTGTGTGTGTGTGTGTGTGTGTGTGTGTGTGTATAATGTGTGTGTATGTGTGTCTGTGTGTGTGTGTGCGTGTGTGTGTGTATAATGTATATTAGAAGACTTAAAATGATTAGTTTTGTTCTAAATCTAAACAAATTTTAACATTTTTCATCGTGTAATTTCAAAAGTAATATTTTATTATTAAATGACATAACCAGCAATTTCGGAACTAATTTCGGGTGTTCATAGATCTGTTTTCAGCCTTTCTCTAGGAACGAGGGAGGAGGGGGGATTTTGAAAGATATTTCCTTATCCTGTGCTATACCTCGAAACTCAGTATACTGTGAAGAGTTGTGTATTAACGAAGATTAACTTAACGAAGATTTTTGAATTTTGACCCCAACAGAATCCGAGATATTCATAGAAACTTTCTAGAAGTAGAGGGGAAGTAGATATAAACTAAATTTGAAATTATAAATAACCATGTAGTTTTTATATGCCTATATTTAAGTGAAAAAAAAACAAAGTTGGTACATTTTTTATTCTGTAGACGATTCCTATTTCAAAATTTGCATTCATATATAAGACATTATTTCGAGTCTAATGACACCTTTGTTTTATTTATATGTAATAAATTAAAATAAAATGACTTAATACAAAATGACTTAAAATAAAAAGTTTTTTTTTTTTTTATTTTTTTTTTTTTTTTTACATGGACTGTACATAATGCTTGATAATTTAGTTGTTTTTTAAAGTAATTTTCCTTTCAATTATTTTCAAAACAAACGATACCATAGGATACAATTTTATTTTACACAGCATTTGGGGGGGGGCTTTATTAAGCTATGTAATCGTGGAATGCTTATTAATAGAGATTGAATTTTTTTAAACCCCTTACCAGTTCTTAAGGCCCATTTCCAGCTCTAGCGTTACGTGACTAAAAAAAACTGGAGACACTGAGATAGTGAAAACCCACACTTTCAACAGGTAGCACCTGTGCATTCGGAACGTGTGACTGTGTGGTGTGAAATCATTGCAAAAGGCATAATCAGATCCCTTCATCCACGAAAGTATCATTGGGGCAAGTTACATACAACCAATGGTAAATGAGTTTGGACCCCGAGAACATCGTTGGATGGTCAATACCTAGTGATTCATACAGGATTAGATGACACTTTTTAGGGCTGTATCATCGCTTGGGACACTTTAACTCTTAAATGCCTAGTTTATCAAATTTGAAACACTTTTTATCTAACTTTTAATAAATAAATCAAGTTCTTTGCAACCACTATGTTTATATATAAATTTTTATTCCGGTAAAATTCACATGAAAAGTATAAATATGCTACTAAGTAAAGTTAAAAATCTATCTTAGCATTTCTGGTATCTAATCCTTAATATATGTATAAAGAAAACACAATTCTAAAAGAAAAATTCAGGTATTTAAGGTTAATGTTATTTGAAGAACCCAATGTTTCGAATAGATTCCAATACAAACGCATTGGAAGACGACAATAAAGTCTTACGGACAAAATACGGACCATCGCGAAAACAAAATGTTGCAGAATGTTATAACCAATTTCCAGACCGGTCTCTATGTATAGGTTTGTGCTGATGATGGCCATTTTGAAAATATTTTATGTTTCACTCTGTTGGTTATACGCTGAGTAGTAATTGATAATTCATATCCTTTATTATATAAGTAATCTACAGAGTAATTTCAGCTCTTCTGGAAAATTTAACAGTATATATATATATATATTCACCGATACTGGGTTTAATTCGTCTCATGCATGCCACTGAAGATGTGTGCTCATGGTTGACTTTCCATCTTGTGCTTTAAAGTCGCAGCCGTGCCAATGCATAAGAGTGAGAAAATGCTAGACTGAATGTAATCCGGATAACTCCAAATGGTACAGCATTGGTGCGTAATACCAAAGGTTCCGGGTTCGATCCCCGGTCTGGACATTTTCTCACTCTGATGGTTGTACGCTGAGTAGTGAGTGATGATTCATATCGTTTGTTATATTTTGATTAATTTTACTCGTTTCTTGAATTTGTCTGAAGATGTTAGTAAAGTTGATTTAATAATAACGACATTGTGTCATTTTTGTTTAAAAAAAAAATTCTTCGCCACCCTGGAACCATAAATTAAAGTATTCGCTACGTTATGTAACTACTGATTGACAAGACTCTTCACTGCCGAAAAGAAGAATTGTTAAATATTATGTAGGCATAAAATAATAGTTTAACAACCAATTTTTACAGAAATTTAACATTTTGTAATAATAATAATGCATTATCAAAATTTATTTTGAAGTTCATATTGGAGTTACTGGACATTACGAGTTCAATTAGTTCAAAAGAAGTATCTCACAATTTATGTGAAACATTTCTAATTTATTTGAATTCTTATAATAATTTTTATTACTCGTGATTATCATATTAATCGAAATTTAATTCTAAAATCTAAACAATTTTTTTTCAGCTTAAATCAATCTGTTTCAAAATTTTGCATGCTATTTTTCAAAGCTATTAAAAAAGTGAGTCTATGTTATTGTTAACAAGGTACTTTGCAATGTTTTCAAATGATCCGAATAAAAAAATGTTAATAACAGATTTCTTCATAATACACTATCTTATAGCATTTGAAAAAAAATATCTTCGTAAAAGCGAAAGTTGTTCAATTTTACAGCGAGTTTGACAGACAATTTTGCAACAAATATTAAAAATGAGCAATTTTCGATATTTTCAAGCATCATTGCCTTCAATAATAATTCACAAAACCCCGTTAAACTTCCTTAAGGCAATGCACACTTTTCTCTTTTGCTGTTATACTAGACTAGTGTGTCATTAGATCCCAGAATTTTAATCTAACCGGAAGCAATACAACATCTCTACTCGCGTTCTAGCCACGCGTGGATGGTTCTCATTAGAGATAGAAGTCTCATTCTATTGTTTTATGGAATTCATACAATTGTCGAAATTGGCAGATGAATGTAGTGAAACAAAAATGAGTAAAGTGTGCTTTTTGACAAATATCTCGGCTAAGGATTCAAAGGGTGGCGGTATTGTTTTGTTTAGTTGGAAGAAGAGGTGTGGTATCCCACAGATGAAAGTGATCAGAGAAAGCACAGCGCGTGACACGGATTACGTGTGTGTGGACAACTCGTTGCCACAAAATGAGGGAAATATGTCACCTTTTTTGAACAATAAATGTATAAAATAAAGAGAACTTTTATCATACTTTTTCCCTATTCATAACAGAATTTTGTCTCAAAACCCTTTACTAACAAAATATATTTCACTGATAATTCTTTAGTCTTTATTGCTATGATATGCTTCAATTTAAGTCCCTTAATCCGAATTTCTGTTTTTTTTTTTTTTTCAGATCTTTGAACAATATCAAGAAAACAAAATAGAATTAGACAACTGTTTGTTCCACGTGTAACAAGCAGCTTTGAGCAGTTGTATAACAAAACATAATATCCCTCTTCCATGGTATTATTTCTACGGACTCAATAAAAGGACATTTTTATTTTTGCCTAAAAGAAGGTAGAGATAACTAGAATTTACGATATCTTCTTTTTAAATTATCGTTTAATATAATATTTCGAAAAGAAAGAAGGGCTTTTAGGCTTCAGCAAACAATTATTTTCGAGATGCGTAAAAGAAAAAAATAATTGTAATTTTACAATATTTTTGAAAAAACATTTCTATATACAATATTTTTTTTTTTTAAGATTTCAATTCTCACAGTTGGGAATTATCACTAAGCTTTATACCTTTCACGAAAGTCAGCAAAAAATATTGTCCGCAAAATGAAAACATGTCTTTTCATTTTTAGTGCTAGAAAACACGAAAAATTCATAAAATCCAAAATATCATAGCTCGGAAAGTTTTGGTCGTAAAAGAACGAATTTTTGTATGTCCTTCTTAGATACAAGGCAGCATTTTTCTGAACATAAGCTGTATTAAAAGCGGTCCGTTTAAAAAATTTAATTTCGCTTAAGATAGTCCATTATAAAACAAATACAGTCGAACCTCGTTAACACGAAATCGCTTAACGCGAAATTTCGCTTAACACGAAATAATACTGAGGTCCCGTCAGATGAGTCTGAAAATCAATGTTAATTAATTCGTTTAACACGAAATTGAATTTCGGAAAATTCCGCTTAAGGCGAATTTTTTTTTTTTGCTTCAAAGTAAAAAAATACTCCTTACGCAATGTTTTCGATATTTTAAACTGACATGTCACATCCTCTTATTTAAAATGGAATTTTCTCATGGTTTGAAAAAGCTATAAAGGGAAAAAGGGTTTCAGAAAATCGTGAAATACAGAAATCCTGGATAATCCCTGCTTTTCTTTGATCGCTGATATGCGCAAGTGTTCCCACATTAACCATATGAGCTATATATCAGTCACAATGAAAGTTTGGGTGAAGGAATTTCTTTTTTGAAAGTGATTGTTCCATTACTCGGTTGACTGTATTGACAGTCAGTGACATAAACCATAAACCGGGTTTCCAAATTCCCCTGTCTGTGAGTGAAAGAAGTCACAATCCTTACTTCACTAACTGACTAACATAATTGAAACTCTCTTCGCAGTTGCTCTGTAGAATTCTGTAAAAGATGAGTCGAAAACAGCAAGCTGTATCTTTAGAAACCAAGCAAAAATTTTAAAACGAAGTTAGCGATAAACTGCTGAAAATATCAGAAAATGTGACGAAGTATGGGACACCTACAATTCTTTTACAATTGGTACTCTCTGCAATTTTAAAGAATCGTGTAAAGATTGAAGCGGTTTATGCTGTGAGTTAATTCAAAGCAGTAAGAAAACGAATGTGTAGAAGAAAGAATGAATAAATTGAAATTGCTCTCTTGCGGTGGATAAAAGAGTCAAGAAGCCAGAACATTGTTTTAACTTTTACAGTTTTGCAAGAAAAAGCAAAGGCTTTTGCTGATGATCTCGGTAAGAGCGATTTCATACATTCTAACGGATGACTTACAATATTTAAAGAGCGTCATAGATATGTAACCAAAAAACGGGAAATTATTTCTTAGACATTGTTTTTGTTTCGAGTACATTTGCATAGATGAAGATTTGCTGACTTTGGCTGTGACGACAGACGAAGAAATAATTGCTGAAAAAAAGATGACAACAATGAAGTGTCAGACGAGAGTGATGAAATTGACACAGAACGGAAAAGTTTAGCGTCAGTAAATGAATCAATCGCAGCATTGAAAACTGTACGTTTCCTTATGGAACAAGCGGATGCTTCCCGAACATCAGACAAATATAATGAGGTCCACACGTTCCGAAAAAAACACTACTTCACAAAAATTGAAGCAAAAGTCAATAACGGACTTTAAAAAAAAATGATTAGCAAGTAAATAAACTTATTATTGCCTAAAAATTATGTTTAATTTGTTAATGAAATTTTCTATTTGTTATTAATTTATGATTTTATGAGCAGGGATATATTTGTAGGTTAATTTATTTAGTTTTTATATCTAACATAGATGGCACCACTGTTATGACGGTTAACACGAAATTTCGGATAACACGAAAAAAATTCGCAGTCCCTTCAATTTCGTGTTAACGAGGTTCGACTGTATCTACTATATCTAAAAACTATACTTGTTTTGTATATTTTTTATAATTGAAAATATATTTCAATTATGAGTGGTATCGCCTTAACCTCTGCTTTTGATTCTGCCGGTATACGAATACCCAGTATACGAATATTACTTTTTTTGTTAAAATATTGTATAAATTTTTAAAAATATATGTTTTAAGGTTGCATTGCGGATTTGAAGAAAATGTGGTTTCAGTTTTCGAGATCCGAATATGCTTATATGCATGCATTACACAAAGAGTAGATAAATAAAGATGCCTTTAAACAAATATCTCAAAAAAACTACCATGGTATTTCGTTGAATTAAAAAATGTTTACCTTTGATAGCTTTATGATATTAAAAAAAAGTTTCTTACACTTTCGTAGAATTAAAACAAATAGTTAAAAAAAAAAGAATGAAAATAATTATAAATTCGGCGTTGCTACAGACTTAAATACATTCGGAATTTACATTAAGTAGTTTTAATCAGATTTAAAACTACTATCTGAAAAAAAAATCTAAAAGTAAAGGTTAAACAGGTTGAATAAGCAATCAGATTATGCGACATGTGATGAAAAAAATGCTTTATGATAAATGTATTGTTTTCATATTAATAATCTAGATGTTTTCCTTCTTTTTTTTCTGAGAAAGAGCTCATTAGTCCAAGCGGAAAGACTTTTTAACAGTTTCAGGTGTTTATTCACTAGTTTTGCCAAGAGTGCCTTTATAAGAGAATGGTGACATACAGTGGAGCCACATGCTCAAACTGAAGGTATATTTTTTTACAGACCGCGGGAGTCACGTGATGCTCGAATTCACCAATGCAGGTGTACGAAAAGAGCAACACGTCACTCTAGCGGTCTGTAAAAAAAGATAAGTGGAATGCACCGCGGTAGCCTGTCTTTATCGTTAGCCTCGGATATAGAGGAACATTAGTCGGGTTTAGGAACGGGGAGTTTTTAGATGTATTTTAAACTAGCTAATGGCGCTCGGCGTTGCCGGGACCCGTAAAAAAATAACGTAAAACGCTAAAAAACTTTTAAAAACGCCATAAAAAAACCTGAAATTTTCAAAAATTGAATTCCGTTTAAACTTTATTGAAACAAAATTTACTATGTCGGGCTAGAAGATTGAAACTGGATTCCTTTTACTAATATCGAAAAATCGCAGCAAAACGCTCAAAATCAGATAAAAAAACGCTAAAATTCTAAAAATTTCACAGGACAAAATTCACTATATGGGGCGAAAAGATTAAAACATGATTCATTTTACGAATGTCGAAAAATCGCCGCAAAACGCGAAACAACTCTAAAAATCGCAGGAAAAATTAGCGAAAATTAAAAAATCGCTGTACGAATTCCGAATAAACTTCATTCAAAATAAAACAAAATGTACCATATTGGGCTAAAATATTGGAATCTGGTTCCTTTCACGAATGTCGAAAAATCGCCGAAAAACGCGAAACAACTCTAAAAATCGCATGAAAAATTAGCGAAAATTTGTACGAATTCCGAATAAACTTCATTCAAAATAAAACAAAATGTACCATATTGGGCTAAAATATTGGAACCTGGTTCCTTTCACGAATGTCGAAAAATCGCCGAAAAACGCAAAGCAACTCTAAAAATCGCATGAAAAATTAGCGAAAATTTGTACGAATTCCGAATAAACTTCATTCAAAATAAAACAAAATGTACCATATTGGGCTAAAATATTGGAACCTGGTTCCTTTCACGAATGTCGAAAAATCGCCGAAAAACGCGAAACAACTCTAAAAATCGCATGAAAAATTAGCGAAAATTAAAAAATCGCTGTACGAATTCCGAATAAACTTCATTCAAAAGAAAACAAAATTTACCAAATTGGGCTAAAATATTGAAACCTAGTTCTTTTCACTAATAAGGAAAAATCACCGCGAAACGTACAAAAACGCTACAAAGCGCATGAAAACTTAAATCATAAAGAATAAAATAAAACAAATCTAAAAATTAGCTTCGAGGTGCACAATTGCAGATATAGAGGCGTGCCTTCCTGTGAAATCTTGTAGCTCTACGCGCAGTGGTCCCTTCAAAATACAGCACATAGATTTCTATCTTTATTATTATAGATAATTTTTGGTATGGATGTAATGCCCAGGGCCTTACAAATTTGATAAAATGTGGTAGCCAGGAAAAAATTCTAGTCGCCAAGTAAAAAATATTTACCTCTTCTCTCCTCATTGATTTTTAAAAAAGACAAAAGTTTTTTTATGAATTAATCGAAAAAAAAAGATAATAACAACGCTAGTTTAGAATTATTAGTTACACAGTTAATTAATAATTTAATAATCTAATTTAGACAGATAATATAAACTAAGTTTTCTAATGAAACTTATCAAAATTATATATATATATATCTATGGAGAGAGAAAGAATAAAAACTCTGTAAAGGCTGAATGAACCGGCATGTTCCGGAAATGCGAGTTGCTGAATGCTTCAAATGTCCGGATAGTTGGATGCTACAAAACCTATATCGGGTGAGGGAACATCGATGAAATGGTGAAGCAGGGAAAAAAATTGGCTATTTTCCTGTCGAAGTCAGCCAAGTAATTCTCATGTTATTATATTAAAATTTGAATTTTGATAAACTTATTTTTGACAAATTAAAAATACCGAAAAAGGAGAAACATGCGGTTTGTGCTCATTTCTTAGATCAATTTTTGTACAAAAAAGAAAACAACCCACCAGATTAAATAACTTGGTCGCTAGTGGCGACCTGCCGACCGCATTTGTCAAGCTCTGGTAATGACTATAGATAAAAGTGCTCATTAAATCTTGAAAGTAGGTTTTACAATTTTTTGTGGCTCACGTATCACTAAATTTTGTGAATTTAGCATCCTGTCTAACCTAAACATTTATCATTCGGGAAGAATGCAATTCCACATTTCTACTGGCATTGCATTAAACGGACTAAACAGCATTTTCGTGGACACGTACGAAATAATATTCTCTGTGTTTTCTTTACTATAAAAAGAAAACTTTAATCAGATTAAAAACTACGAAAATAAGATTAAAACTATGCATACCTGTGAAAATAAAAACAGAAACGCTTTAAGCGGATTGAACAACTGATCGGATTACGACAACATATGCTTCAAGTGTTATGCTAGATACATCTTTTTCAGATTGATACTGTCAACATTATGGATATTTTTCTTTCAATTTTTGAAAGAGATATGAAATAGCTTTAAAAGTGTTTGTTCTCAAAAAAAAAAAAAAAATCTCCTCTGAACAACTCGAAACTTTCTTACACATTTGCAGACTCATTTTTATGCATAAAAACTAGACACTATAAATATTACTGAAATGATTTGAAATAAACAGGTTTTTTTTCATTTTTCGATAAATGAATTGTATCTGGAATTATAAGCAATTATTGTATCATGACGACCTTTATCGGACTGTCGCGTTCGGAAATTAGATTCAAAACTCCATCTTTGACAGCATTTTCTGATCGGTCTTTTATCTCAGCTTTATAAAACAAGAAACAGAAATCATGCGTCAAGCATAGATTATAAAACCCTTTCCAACGCGTCAAGAAAACTACCGCTAAATAAGGCAAACTAAGGTATGTAAGTAAACAATTAGAAAACATATAACAAATTTAAAACTGAGTTATAGCAATTGTTTTCCATAGTCAAAAAAGTACTCGAAGTATTTTGTGCAGCCCTGTATGTTATCTATAGATTTGCATATATACTCCATAGTATTCTAAAATTTAGTTCAATTAGAAAATTCATGTTTAGCATTTTTCGACAAGGGATGGAAATGTACTCGAATTCTTTTGTACAGCCCTGTGTTATCTAATAACTTTTGTTCACATCACATGTTAAGCTAAAATTTAATTCAGGTAACAAACGCATAACACAACTTAAAACGCACTTTCAAGAATTACCAACCATAAATGGCAATGTATCCTGCTTTGCGTAGCCCTGTATATTAATTTATTTATATTCCACAAACTTATATTAGTATACTAAATATAGTTCAGCAGGAAAATGCATAACACAATTAATAACTACTCTTGAGCAATTTACTCCCATACCTAGTAATACTTACGAATTCCTTTGTGCGCTGTAGCTTCACTCCAAATGCGAATTTGATAACTTAATTAGTAACTTTCCCACAATGCTACCAGTTCAAAAATCAACACTTTGAGAGAAACGTATTTAAAAGTTTTGGAAGAAGTAATAACGCTTCGGCAGACGCCGCAAATAAAAGCTCGATTTTTTTTCTTCTTTTTATAATTGAATGGTAATAAAGTAGATAACGTAAAAATTTTAAAGCCTTTTTTTTTTTTTTTTTTTTTTTTTTTTTTTTTTTAACACAAGCATCTTTCCTTAATAAAAAACAACAAAAAAGAAATTACTTTCAACAATATAGCTCTTTTTTCCCAACTGTATGTTTTCATGTTGAAAAAGTGTAAATATGTCAAAAAGAAAGAAAAAGGGGGGGGGGAGTATCTAACATTGTCAAGTTTTTTCCTAATATTAAGTAATGATGTTTAACTAGAGAAGGAAAACTCATTCATAAAACAACACAAAATAGGTATGTTTGCTTCTATTTCTTAATAGATATGTCTTGTAGTTACACCCCTAAACAAATCTTTTTTGGCCTACATATTCCACCTTCTTTCTTAACCTCAAGTTCAAAGTGAAGGCTGAGTAGACATCTGACAATTACATGAGAAAGTGGTGGAGAAGATGATTTTTAAGTACAAATATCCGTCGAGAAATGGGTCGGGCGATAACCTGCGAAATGCAATTTCGTCTCGCCATGGAAATGCGAAATGTAGTGAAGAATATTTAAATGCAGTTCATCACGTACAGCTTTTAACCCTTTATCTACTGACGGTACTTTTAAGTACCACCAGAGAAAACTTTGTATAAAATTTCTTTAATCTGTCTAATAAGGATAATAAGGTTTTGTTTTTATATAAAATACTTTTCTGGATCACATTTAGAAAGCACAGCAAAACAGTGAAAGCTAAATATTTTATAAAATGGTATTTTTCTCAACCTTTTACATAAGTGTAGATCTTCTCTTTTTAAAACTTGTTATATGAAAATTTTGCTACTATAAAAAACTTTCTATTTAATGATAGGATCACAATACATTTATTTACATTGTTCCGATAAAGAATTGTGATATTTCCTTAACAGCATTCTCTGTTAATTAATCTAATTATTCTTGTAAATATTTCACAAAAAGAACTATTACTACCGCATTATTAAATCAGTTTTAATGAAAAACCTTATCTAAATTTCATATTATTATAATATAAATTGTCTAATATACCTTCAGACATCAAGGAAGATAATTATTGAGATTGAACAATTTGTTGATTCATAATTCGGTAGATAAAGGGTTAATATCAAATGATAAATTATTCTCTTAAACAGACGAAGATGAGGGGTGATTTGAAAGGTTTAACCCTTCCCGCTCGTGTTTTGATTTATTATTTGTTATTATTATTTTGTTGTTGTTATATTGGAGTAAGATATTCAACATCTAGAAAGTTTTGAGCCTGTCCGAAGTGATCGAGAAAATATGAAAAAAAATAAATGTAATTTTATAGGGCATTTGATGAAAATGTATTGTTGGCTAATGGCTTTGAGTTTTTTGGTCAAGTTTTAATTTAACTTTTGTTTTACTGATTTTCATGAGACTAATGGTCATAAAATTGCTTTGCGATTTATGTAGGAAAATTTTCATAGAAAGGTGTACCATCACTTCCATATATGTCATTTACATAGTTGAACGAACTCATGATAATTTCCTTGTTTAAACAGTTTTCTACTAGTGATTAACATTGAGTCTTACGTTCCAGGTATTTTGATGATATGCAGGTGTTAAGATGTAATAAGTGTACAAATAATATAATAGTTAATTAATTAAAACGAATGCATAAAACAATGTGTAATTAAAAATAGTACACTGGTGTTCAGAAATTAATGGGCAGTAAACCAATTTCAGACGTTTCGTTGAATATCTTACTGAATGTCCGGAATGCCCTTGAACTTTGAGGATGTAAAGAACATGTTTGAATTCGTGTTTTTCAGTGAAGATTTTGTCGCAAGAACATTTAGGAGGGGGGGGGGGAGCAATAATAATTTTAATAATAAAATAATATTTTCGATCACCCAAGTAACAAAAAATGCTAAAAATTATCTGTCACTGTAGCAAATGACTATGTAGGTCCTGTTCAACATATGTGTGCATTTGTGCAAGCATATCACGTATATTCGTGAAGATGATAACGTTTCTGAGAAAAATTCAAATTTATAGCATGCAGAGTTTTCAGCTAAATTTAACCCCGCTTTCCAAAAGCTTGACAAAAAATCGTAGAAATAGTATACTGTGCTTAAAATATTAATATATTGAATATTTGATGAGATATAGGTATTTTTATTAAATAAATTTTAACTGTGCATACGCGAACTACAGCAAAGATTTTTTGTCATGATTTGCTAGTCAATACTATAGGGCAACTCATATAAAAAGACCAGTGAAACATCGGGAACACTCAAAACGTAACAGCAATAATTGAAAAATTGAGGAGAACATGCAATAGGATTATATGGGATAATTCCCTTAGTATATTAAAATGAGGAGTTATTTGTTACATAAATAATAACACGACTTTGCAAATAGCTATGGTATTTGCTATGCTAATATTTATATATAACAGAAATATTCATGAAATAGTATTGCTGAATTTGAAAATAAAAATCTAATTGATTGCATCCGAAAATATAAACATATAGAAAATATTATATAATTGAAGTAATGTTTGTAATTATATGTTAAGAATTGACTGATCGTATAAAAAATTAAATCTGGTCTAAAGTTTAAATACTGTTTACATAAGATTAAATTCAAACTTGCATTACGTTTTCGTAAAATGTGCAAATGGTGAAAAAAGAAAGCCTCAAAATAAAACATTCCTAGAAAAAAAAAAAAAAAAAAAAAAAGTTGATGATGATATGCGATGATGCCTCAGAAGGGAATATTTTCAATGGTTAATCCATTTTGGTTATATTACATTTTTTCTCTGTGGAATGCTCATGTAAATATGGGAAGACTTACCTTCTTAGAAAAAAAAAAAAAAAAAAAAAAAAAAAAAAAAAAAAAAAAAGTGGGTAAGTGGGATCGAAGATCGCTCAATGGGTTTCGTTTAATATTCCTTTCAAAACACTTTATCCTTTCTTTAATAAATCCAAATAAATTTCATTTAGCAAAAAAAAAAAAAAAAAAAAAAAAAAAAATCATGTTTTTTATAACGTAAAAATTTACCCGTATATTTTTTCGTTTTCTCGAATATCTAAACCAGCCCGCTATTATATTCTATCACAATAATATCTGTCATGCGGACTAAATGCGATATTTAAAAAAATAATTTCAAAATTAAACATGTTTTACACCTTCAAAATTTTAAAATATGCGAATATTTCCATAATTGGATTTTTATCATGATTCAATATGTTGCTCAAACTCATATATTTACTATTCTCTATTACTCATATTGATACTCGCTTTGTATTATTCTCAAACATTTGAAAAACTCGTTAAACTTCCAATATGACGTCAAATGTTCATTTTAATTCTCTAATGACGTGATATTAATCTTCTTTGTGTACATACACATACTCATACTCCTTGTATTATTGGGAAATATTTGAAAATTTCCGTTTTATTACCACTATGACGTCAATCATTTTTATTTCATATTAATATTTTTTTTCAATTGGTGAAACTTTTTATTTCATTTTCATTTTTCACGTGGAAATCGTTCAATAGAAAATTAATTATTGTAGAAAGAATTTTATTGTGGATTTTTAATTTTTGGCCACTGCTTTAACGAAAAATGTTTAAATTTAATAGGAAAAGGCTGTTAGATTTTTGGTTTTTTATCTCTATTTATTAAAATGATACGATTTTTTCAAATTTTAATATTTTGAGCTTCATAGCTGGTATTCAGCTAGATATACACAAAGTTTCAACTCTGCAAGTTACATAGTTTCTGAGAATGGCTCTGTGACGGACAGACAACGCAGCGGGAATAATGGGGTTTCATGAGATGAACGAAACCCTAAAAATTGCTAATCGTATGCTTACTTCTGTCTGATTTTTCCGTTAGTCACATTAATATGAAACACATTCAATGAACGACCGCAAAAATTATTTATTTATTTATTTATTTCAATAAAGTTTTAAATAGGCGAAACTTTTATAAGAAATTCTTATTCATGTAAACCCTAAGTATTATTATTAAACTATATATATATAATAAATTATATAATAAACTATATTCTATGTATAATAAATTATATAATATTATTTCCAAGGTATTTAGTGATCAATATTATTTTTTTAGTTGAATTTGTGGAAACTTGTTTCTTCGATTTCGTTAAAATAATTGCTGAGGAAAAAAAATTATATATATATATGTGTGTGTGTGTGTGTGTATACCTTTGAAATAGTTTCTCAAATAAATAATTTAATTTTAATCTCCTTTTATTGCTAAGAAATACAAAATTGAATTCTTGTTATAAATAGGTGTAAATGATACAATTTACAGGAACGTTTTGTCCTTGAATATTAAAAGTCGTTCATTAGAAAGGGGAGTCAATCTCTTTTACGTGCATAAATAAAAGTCAGTGAATATGACGTTATATTGGCAAAATCATGGTAAAATATTTTTTGGTAACGTTATTTTGTCCACCGCAATCATTCCACCCTTCTGAGATTTGGGTATAATTTAGCGCAAACTTAAAAAAAAAAAAAAAAAAAAAAAAAAAAAAAGTTTATGAATGCTAATGTATTTTTATTTTAAATATGTTTTAATTTTCACTGGTGAAAGCATGCTTCTGATTGGTCAATTGTTAATCAGGCAAATTTAGTTTTATCGAATAGAGTGAAATGCAACATGCATACTTTGATGCAATAACACTTCTAAATTAATAGAGACAGAGATAGAGAGATAGAGATAGAGATATAATACTCATCCTACTTAACAATATTTTGATTTTGGAACAGATGTCGCAGATGCACGTGGTTAGAGCCATTTTGGTGAGAAAACCTCGTTTTCGAATACCTTGTTTCGAATTGTTAAACCTAGACTGTGAAAACAGCATGTTAGTTTTATTTATTATGAAACAATTTATTTTATTATAAAACACGGACATTTTCTTAACCCTTTCGCGACGAGTGTCCATTACAGAATTTTTAATCTTTTACTACCGGTTTTCTAAAACGGAAATTTGCGCCTAATTGAATAGCAGAAATCCTACGATTAAATAAGGCAAAACTTACAATAAAAACTAACTGTTGGGAATAATGAAGGATTCTGAGCATTTTATGCGTCACGTATCCGTGTCGCTCGTCCCCAACGGGTTAATTAAAAAAAATTATAATAAAACGCACAATTTTTATTATAAACACACACAAATTATTTTATTATAAAACGCGCAGACATTTACAGAAATAACCCACTCGTGGACAGACAACAGTGAGGTATAGGCCCAAAAAGTCCACGAGAGGAAAAATATTTCTGCCACTTACCGGACCACAGTCAGAAGACCGGACCCAGGAAGTAACGGGTAAAGGAACACCCCAACAATCCGACCTCGCCAAACCCCCTTGAAAGTCGGAGAGGTAAATGGTTGGTCTCCGTGCCGATGACGAAATTAAATTGAATGTAAAGATATATACAATATTATACAATATTTAAGATACATACAATAATAATCACATGCGCTGCCCAATTCGCCTATGGCTGTTCGAGCGAAATTGTAAGTTGCACATACATAGATCTTGATGTAAGATTTCGATATTCTGATACATATTATATTAAAAAAGCAGTAGTTAATAAGCATTTATACAGTATTTACCAATTATATATATATATATATATATATTCAAACACAAACAGTCATTTACAAAATTGCTATGATGTGTATGAGTTGATATCAATAACAATTAATTTGTACATCGAGCAGCAGGAGATTTTAAAGACAAGTGAAATTAATTATAGTGATATTCATAAGCAAATACACAATACAACTGACTCAGCTATTAATACGAGAGGGCTTTGATTAATATGCCCAATTTGGTCTAAAGACCAAAATCTCCGGGTTACCACGCCAAGCTAAAAATAATCCTTTTGGCGCCAAAAAGAAACCCTGGTGCGCCTGCGACATCTGTACCTTGATGTTATATAATTCCAAATTTTAGATAGTAACAGTTCTCACCAAATTACACAGAAAAATTTACTAAGTACAAAATAACCATTCTTTAAAATAATAATAATAATAATAGAATCATACAAAGAGGGTTTCCATATAGCTTATCAACACTCACCAAATAATTTTGAGAGCAATGAAATTTCAGCAAAACTGTTTAATTAAATAGCATGCACAAATAAACTATTCTGCAATGAAACAAAGAAATAATCTTCTAAAAATATAGGCATTTGTTATTTCTTGACATAAGGGTTATTCGTATAAAAAAAATTTTGAATCGGTAAAAGAGTATGATTTACTTCCTAAAGGCTATCCTTCAGCATTTAAAAAATATTTATGTCTTATAAAAATAATTTAGATTTTATCTTATTAGATGTTATTTCGCTTATTATGGATTTCTTTATCAATAGGCAATTAAAATATTCTTAATTCAACACACAGCAATGTATATATATATATATATATATATGAGAGTGGATGAAATGTATTGTATTTCAAGGAAGGTCATGAAATCTAGAAGTTTTCTTCACAATTTATCCTTCTGTATACCATTTTACAAAAGCACGAAATTTATATTAGAAAAGTAATCAAAAATTTCTCACGCAGCTTAAAATACTCCGAAACTGACAACTGGAACCCATAATCTTTTAACAAACAAAGGGGGAAAACTACGGCCTGATTTAATATTAATGGACGCATTTTTAAATACTTTAAGCAGATGATAAAGAAATTATTTTTAACATTTTAATGGAGATGAATAGAAGATCAGGAGACGACTCTAAGTCATAAACACTTTTGACTATTAGAAGATATTAAAGAAAGGCGTGTGAATCCTTCTTTTGGAAGTTATAATAAAAAAATCTTATAAAAGTTGAAATCTCAGTCGAAAACTGTCAAATCATCCAAAGAGCGTTGTGATCGGGCCCATAGAAACAGAGGTAAGAATGCACAGTTAGATAAAGAAACTTGTAGGATTTCCCACCAGGGGGCACTTGGTCAAGGGCTCAACATCAATTCATTCATTTACTTTGACTGTTGGTATCCATCAGGTATATACGGGTTATGTACTTTTATTAGGAACATAAATTTAATTTTTAAGAAAATCGTTATTTGAAATTTCCTGTATTCTTAAATGGAATCTGTTTTGTGTAAATCAGAGCAAGGCGTTAACACCCTCCCTCCCCATACTCGCAAATATAACAAATAATTTGTTCAAGAAAACCACATCAGCTGCATTAACGCGATCATTAAAAAAATAATTCAATTTTTCTGATAATTAGAACATAACGAAGACGCTACGCTAAAATAACCGGCAGATGACATCCCTTCCCATCCTCAATTTCAAACCTATATCTTAATTAGTTATCTAAATTTTTCTTCATTAGTAAAAATTGGCAATTATTTCCTTTCATTTTCGCAAACTAAATGGAGGGATCGGCCAGAGAAACAGATCTCTTTGTAGTTCAGCTTTTAATGAAAGCAGATCCCTGTCTGAAACTTTCTCGGTATTTTTCACTGGCGCCGGCAGATTTTTGGCAGTTTTTTGCATAAATTAAGAAAAATTACCGGCCGAATTTTTCAAAACTCACATAGTCGGATGCAGAATTTTTTTTTACATATGTTCAGAAATTTTCAAATTGATATCTTAATTAGTTTTCTTAAAATTAGCTAATTAGTAAAATAATTTCGAATTTATTCATTTCCGCTTGCAAATCCAGAACAGCAGTACTTTTGTTTAGCCATTTTGATTTAAAAGATGGTATTTTCGATACGATGTTTAATGAGATTATAATTAATAATTTGGGTAATTATCAAAATATTAAAATTCTGAGGCTCAGGTGCATCAGGAGAGGGTTTGGACTACCTAAATCTAACTTTTTAGGCTTCTGGGTAGGCTGGATTTTCCTAGCCATCGTCAACAGATACACACACACACACAGAGAGAGAGAGAGAGAGCGAAACTTTATTTTATTAGTATAGATCAGCGTTTCTTAAACTTTGTGATCTCGCGGACCCCCTTTTGATGTGATACGCATTTCGGGGACCCCCAACAATATTTTTCTTAATATAAGATAAGAAATTATTTTAACGTATACACCTTACTTGTTTTTCATTACACATATTCTATATTTAGTCAACGGTGTTAGAAAAATCAGCTACATTAATAAAAGAAAAATAATAATAGCAATATATATAGAGGAAAAATAAAAACAATAATTATAATTTACATTTTAAGACAGTTAAAATACACATAGTAATATTTGCTATTGGTTTGCTAATGTTTACGTAAGACTGGTTCAACATGCCGTCGAGTTCACCAGTTGTTCTTCATAATTGTCTTGTATGAAACTGTTTAACCATCTGAATAGCGCTGCATTTGTTTTGTAAGTTAGTGGGTATTTGCAAAACAAAAAATCGCCACATATCTTACTACCAAATTCATAATGACAGAAAATTCACAAATTTGCTGTATTAGAGATATCTAAATTCTCATCTAGTTGCAATGCGTAATAAAGGCTGATTATTCACATGTAGAATCAATCGGTTCTTAATATTTTCACACATAAGAAATTATAGATATAAGAATATTCCACCTTCAGAGCACTGAAAAGTCTCCCCCAAAGCAGTTGGAGTTTTATGCTTACTAATGATCTAGATTTGCAAATCCCCCTCCTCTAGAGCTACAAAAATTTCTCCCGAAGAAAAAAACATCTAAAATCAACATTGGGCTTGAGGACCCCTGGCTGTAAGCTCACGGACCCCCAGGGGTCCACGGATAACAGTTTAAGAAACACTGGTATAGATTATACGGAAACATCTAACATAGATATAAAAATGCACATAAATGAAGATTTCGCGAAATAAATAATAAATTATATTCATTAGACTCCTGGTAAAATTTAAGAGTGAAATAAACAAAAATGGAAAAACCTAACAAATATGGAGACATTGTAAATGAGCTCTATGCGTTAAGCGCCCATTAATTGTTAATACAAGGATTAAAATAACAGGACACTGTGTGACTCGCAGGCATAAATTGTTAATATGACGGGCGTTTGCAATCGTTAAAAATCGTTAATACGGCGATCATTATAACAGGGCCTTCTGTGGTTCGCGCTTAATAAATTATTAAAACGTTAATCACTATAATGGGAACCTGCAAATTTTGCGTACATAAACCGTTAAAACGACAATCATATTAACAGAGCCCTGTGCGTTTCACGACTATAACCTATTAATCCGGCAATAATTATAACGGAGCCTTTAGCATCTCGAGATCATAAATATGGCGATAAGTATTTCAATCGTAAATATCTACTTCTAAAAATTGTTTTTTGAGAAGGGAAGGAAATGTAATGTATTTTGAATAAAGATTGAATATTTGGGTTCTCTAAAGGCGAAAAGCGCAAACACAATTTATAAAATATGAAAATTTAAAAAAAGGCTAAAAATTTGGTTAGAAAAATGTTTGCACAAACTTTCTAACAAAAATCAGCAATAGTTAACTTATTCGTCTAATCTTCCTTAATCGGGTTCATAGCAAGGCTGGCGACAAACAAGAGCTATTCCAGATACAATTTAATTTAAAGATTATGAGAGGGGCAACAATAGTTACAACAATAAAATCAGTTTTGCGCCAAACTACGCACAGTAAAATACAATTTTGGCTATAGACTCAATTACGGAAAAATCTTTTGTTTTATATCTTCAATAACCTCTTTCGACCCCTTGCACGTTGAATTTATAAAATCACTGAAATACGTGTTTAACAATTTTTTCAATCGATTTGTTATGCTGCATTCCATGTTCCAACTTAAATTAATGTATTAAAACTGCAGCTGAGATATGCGAAATGACCTAAAACTTTCGATTCCCCTCTTTAACCTTCTTAAAAGTTCAATTCCAGAAAAAGTTCTTTCCTAATGGATTCCTATTGTGTGTTATGAATATATACCCAGGAGATCCAGAGCACAATTGACACAATTAGTGTAATTTCATATAAAAAAAGTATATCAAAATTTCTGTAAACAATTTTTTCTTTAAACACGTTTTTTTTCAGCAATAGCGGTTATTTCTTTCGTAGGGAGGCTTTGCGGGGATCGATCCAGTATTACGCTTCTGTTTTAAATATTGTTGTGGCGCCATCTACCGGCGGATTTTGAAATTTTTCTTCCATCGTAAATAAAATGATTTTTTCTTATGAAACGTAATTAAAATGTAAGGAATACATAGTACAGCGTAATTTGCATTTAATTTTGCTTATGTAATCAAACAATGAGTTATGTGGTGAGTCAAGCTGTTTAGAAACTCATTGATAACACTTTTTTTACAAAAACTTTCGCACATGGATTATTTTTTAACATTTAATTTGAATGTATTGTCCAATCGTTGAACTAGTAGAAATCATTTGTCATTTTTAAAAGATACTTTTCTACAATACAAACCTTTCAATAATAAAATCTTCGTGCAGTTTGTTTGTATGAAGTCTTATGAAAATGGAGCGCATATCAACACTTCGTCATTTTTGACGGGGGTTATATACTAGTTTATAAATATTAATATCCAGGGGGGAGAATTATTTTCTCGGGTTCTATGGGACCGATTTAAACGGAAATCGGTTCATTCAACTTAACATGAACTAATTATGACACAGCTAATTAATTAGGACATAGATTTGGCACAGACTGGCGGTGGAAAGTGGAACAAACAGATTTTTCGCGCGTGCACGCCTTCTACACGGTGCCGTAAGCAGCGGGAGCGAGTGCTGGAGTTCGGTTCGGAAATAGGTTTATTTAGAACAGAATGCTCCACCTGGTGGTGGAAACTGGAACTAAAAGAGTTTGCAGCGCGTACGTAGCACGTCTGCTATACACGATATCGTAGGCAGCGGGGACACGTGTCGTAAAATTTGTTTAGAACAGTATACATCCTCTGGCGGTGGAGCTAAAAGACTTTTCTGCGCGTGCGCCGAAAATGGTTATTTTTTCTGAAACCGCAAAAGAAAGTTACCGATTTGATAATCCCAAACAACGAAATAGTTTCATTTTCACTCATCCTCGAGTATTAAGAAACTTATTGGAGGTATTGAATTGAAACTCGCATTCTGTACGCAGTTTATTTTTTATTTTTTTCCGGAAATGCAAATTTTGTGAAAATCCGACGAAAACTTTTTCTTTTTAATTTTGACCAAAAACTGACCCGCTTTGGATCAAATGATCCAGACATTTGAGGAGGTGGTGTTAAATTTACTTTCGCTTTGGGGTTCATTTCTCTATTTAATTTCCGAGAGACAAAGAGTTTCCAGAGGTACGGCTTCGTGCAGCGATTTTTAGAGTGATTTCGCGTTCCGTATTATTTGTTGACCGTACCGGGCAACGCCGGGTGGATCAGCTTGTATATAGTATATGTATATATATATATATATATATATATGAAACAAATTTTAAAAAAAATTCTCCGTTGGCCTCATAAAACTATAATTCTGTGTAAATCCCATTATTCTAAATTATTTTCTCGCTCCAGTATTTCGATTGTCAAAATTCCACCGTGCTAAAATAGTTTATTCCAAATTCATTCTCTTAAAAATGGCGCTGATCGATGTTCTATTAAAATTACGCACTTTTATTTCTTTAAATAAAACGCATCCTAGAATTTAATTCTTCTAAAAAACACCAATCTCCCAGCTAAAAATATTTTACTCTTTTGAAATAACAACCTATGTATTTTTATTTATTTTATTTTTATTTCCATATGTTTCCTGACAAAATAATATTACTTCTCAAATTATGAAAGACTTTAGTCTCAATGTAAAAATTATCTTGGCATCTTGCCATACTTAATAAAACCTATGTATTTCTTTTTTTTTTCCTTCTCTTCTTATTTATTCAAAGGAATTAGATTTTCGAGAATGTTCTAAGAACATTATATCCCGCGCTTTTTCAGATTACGGTCAGTTAACTTCGAAATTGGGCCGCAAATAAAAGTAATCCGAACGCGCTGGTTGGTCGTGAGACTTTTTAGTTAACATGTATTCTGGAGCGTTCAAGAAATAATATACGGCGTTTTTCCCACGAAACAGGCAGATGGTTCCAGGATCCGGTGGTGAACGCAACCCCGACGCGGACTCCACGATCGTAGAACACTCTCCTTGGCCGCCGATAGATTTCGAAAGAACAACTGCCTTTTTAAGAGCAAAGATGTCTTCTTATTAGTTCAATTAAATCAAGATTCTTCACGGCATTAAAATCAGCACGTATGGATTGAGTATTATAAAGAGTAAAGCCTAGCCAGTTTGTTTTGATTTACGAATAAAAGTGAAAATGGAAATGGACTGTCTCTTCTTTGCATTCTAAAAGTACACTACAAAGTGAGTCTCGGTGCTCGACTGTAAAATTCCTCGGAGAAACCCTTGCCTTGAGTATCATTCTACGAAAAGTATGGTGATGCAAGTAAAATCGTGACATTATTTAAATAGAGTCGACGAGGATGGAGAGATATTTTTAAAATCGACCAGGATGACCAGATATTTTTAAAGTCTAGCGGATATGCTAGATAACGGTACTTTTGTTCTGTGCTTTTGGTGCTGGTGTATGGACTTCAGCTATTATGACAGTGTGGAAATTCAGATCGGAATATGTTTATGTCACTGAGTGAGATTTGTAAATCCTTCGAATGGAATTAAAAGGAACTTTGATGATTTACTGTTTTGGTGCTGATTGAAAAACTTATTCTATGATATGCGGCCATGTAAAAAGAAGACACGGTGGTTCTAGTTGTAAGTTATGTTTTCATGATTGAAATTTTTATTTTGCGATTTTATGCCTTTTGAATATTTTTTATATGTTTTTATTTTATTGTTAATGATTATTTAAATTCTATTGTTATTTAAATGCTACTAAGATCGGGGCTTTGTAAAGATAATAGAGTACCTTCTTATATTTATATTGATAAAAATAATAGGAATATGGATGAAAGTAAGATGATTGCATTTGACCCTGATTCGGGAATGGGGATTCAGCAGTGGCTAGAATATTTCAACCAAATTTGTAAAAGAGAAAATAAGAATGAGGGATGGAAATTTAATCATATATCTCAATATCTTAAAGGGGAATCTCTTAAAGTGTATGTTAATGATTGCTTAAATTGTGATGATTATGAACAAATTGTAAATATTTTAATAGAGAGGTTCATTGACTTAAAATGTCCAAAATTTTCTGATTTTACTACACTTAAACTGGATAAATTGAGTGATTTAGAAGATTATTTTAGGAAAAAGGTAGAAATAGGTAGGCAGTTAAAATTATGTGAAACTATTCTGTTACAAGGATTGACTGATGTATTACGACCAGAATATCAAAATTCCATCAATGTAAATCATCCTGAAAATACCACTGACTGGTATAAGATTGTGAAACAATTTGTTGAAATTTCTCCAACGCTCAATACTCGACAACCAATCAATCAACCATATCGTCAGCCAAATTTTTCTGCTCCCCGTTTCCCAATGCAATCTTTTCGACAAAATTATCAGCCTTTACGACCACTTCGGCAAGAATATGCTCCTCGGAATTGGCTACCAGCAAGACAATTTAATCAGAGATCTCCTAATTATAGGAATCCTGTACAAAACAATCATTTTCAAAACCTTTATCCAAGCAGACCATGCAGAATTTGCACCAATAAGAGGGTCAGAAATGCTTACCATTGGGAAAGAGAGTGTGTTTTTATAAATGATACTACTCCCTCTGATACTCATAATGCTTCTTCTTTTGCTTGTAATCCTGGTAATGAATGACAATTAATAGTGTATGGGTACACCCCTAGTTATAATTTACCTTGTATTGTGGATAGTGGTTCCACAATTGCCATTTTACCATTGAAATTTGTATGAAAACTTAATGCTAAAATTGAGAAAATACCTACTACTATTATTGGTCAGGCAAAAGGGTTTATGGAAATTAATCAGAAGTGTAGAGTGCTCATCAGGGTTGGGAAAATAAGTTAATGGGTAGATTTTCTAGTATGTAATATAGATCTAAATTATGCTATATTGGGGTTAAAAGAGTGTTCAAAATTTGATTTAACAATTAATTGTAAACATTGTATTGTCAAACAGGGGAAAAGAATTGTAAATAGAGGTGTAGCCATACAAAATGCGAAAGCTCTCCATTTTCATATTGTTGATGTTAATAAAGTACAAGTGAATAATGAAAGTATAAAATTTGAAAATGACAGTAGTAATTTTGAAAATAAGTATGATCATTATAACAAGTTTAATTTTTATCAAGTAAATAACAATTTTGAAAGTAATGAAGAGCATAATGATTTGGATTTTTATCATGATGAACAACTAAATTTTGAGAACTGTGGTAATAGTATAATTATGCAGTCAAATGAGGAAAATAATGACTATGAAGTGCGACCAGATTATAGAAGATTCGTGACTCCTCAAATTTCTCGGGAAGTTAATAATTCTAATTGTGAACTAATGGGGGAGATAAATTTGATTCAAAATGGGGATTTAAGGGAATTAATTCAAAATTACATGGATATTTTTGCTAAACATAAATATGATGTGGGTAGAATTAATATTGAACCTCAACGCGTTTATCTTAAATCTGACCTACCAATATCGTTGAGGTCTTATAGAACTTCACCAGCTGAGGAAAAAGAAATTCAAAATCAAATTCAAGGATTGTTAGAAGCAGGATTAATTAAAGAGAGCAATAGTCCTTATTCGGCTCCTGTCACTTTGGCTATGAAAAGAGAGGAAGGCAAAAAGACTAGATTATGTATTGATTATCGAAAATTAAATTCAATAGTAAAAAATGATGCCGAGCCATTACCTCGTATCGATGGGATCTTGGATAAATTGAGTGGTGCTCAGTATTTTTCAACTTTGGACTTAGCCTCTGGCTACTGGCACATACCCACACATCCCACAGATACTGAAAAATTAGCTTTTTCTACTAGCTCTGGGTTATTCGAATGGTTAGTCCTCCCATTCGGGATAAAAACGGGACCCCCATTTTCAATAGAAATATTAGAAGAATCCTAAATAAATACAAAATAGATTTTGCTTGCCACTATTTCGATGATATGATAATTTTCTCCTCCTCTCTAAAAGAACATCTTGATCAGTTAAATCAAATATTCAAAATTTGTCAATTAGAAAACATTAAACTCAAATTATCCAAATGTAAATTGGCTCAGACTTAGATTAACTTTTTAGGATATGAAATTTATGATGGAATTCTAACTCCTGCAAATGCAAATATTGAAACTATAAAGAAATTAAAACCCCCAACAAATATTAAACAATTGCAAAGTTTCCTAGGATCAATAAATGTTTATCATAAATTTATAGATAAATATGCTCAAATTCGACAACCTCTTAATAAATTACTTAGAAAAGATAAAATATGGAATTGGACTCCAGAATGTCAAGATTCTTTTAATAAATTGAAAGATGCTTTAATCCAAAAACCTATTCTTAAAATTTATGATGCAAAATTACCACTTCATATGTTTGTTGACGCCTCACAGATGGCAGTAGGTGCAGTGCTTAAACAACCAGATAAAAAGGGGTTTCTGCATCCAATTGCTTACCATTCAAGGAATTTGAAGAGTTATGAACAGAATTACTTCATTACAGAGTTAGAGTGTTTAGCGATTATTGACACTCTTGATAAATTTTATCATTACTTTCATGGAGTCAGATTTACCATCCATACTGACCATGCATCTCTAGTTTGGTTAAAAAATGTTAAGAATCCTAGAGTAAGATTATTCATGTGGTCTTTAAAATTAAGCATGTTTGAGTATGAAATTAAGTATGAAAAAGGGTCAACAAATGTCGAAGCTGACATGTTGTCCAGAAACCCTGTAACTTTTTTCAACCAACATATTAATTTATTGTTAGATAAAGATGAAATAATAGAGATGCAGAATAAGGAAAATGTAAATGATAGGAAATATCGATCAGAGAATGGAATAATCATACTTAAAAAACATAGATTTCGAAAAGTGGTAGTACCAATGGCTTTAAGAAAAAAATAATTACACATTGCACATGAGAATTATGGACATTTAGGTATACAAAAAATGCAAAATTTAATTTCTCCAAACTATTATTGGCCTAATATGACTATAGATATAACCCAGTATGTAAAACATTGTGACACTTGTCAAAGAAATAAAAAACCCAAAACAAAAAGATCTGACTTATTACAAGCTGTACCAGCCACAGATCAACCTTTTGAGTGCCTCTCTATTGATACTGTGGGTGGATTTAATTATTATAACTCAACAAAGAAATTTTTACACATAATAGTAGATCATGCCACAAGATATGTCTGGGCTTTTCCATCTAAAAATGTTACATCAGCCACATATAGTAATTGCTTAAAACGAATTTTCAATAGTCAGGTTCCCCAAACAATACTCAGTGATCGGCACAAGGCATTCCGGTCACCTCAATTCAAAAAATTTCTCAAGACACATAACATTAAACAACGATTTACCTCTTCACATCATCCACAAACGAATGGGAAGGTTGAAAGGGTTAACCAGACAATAGTCACTAGATTAAAATGTAAAGTAAACTCAATCTCATCTAAAATTCCATGGACTCGGTTATTAGAGCAAGTCATTCAAGAATACAATAATACTTCTCATTCCATAACTAATTTCCCACCAGCATATCTATTTTATGGATAGCTGTGGCCAGCATATCTATATTAAATTACCTTATAACTCTCCTTTAAATCAAAATTATTATCCACCTGTTCAAGAAGCACTAAAAATTGCTAAAAAGCGTACTAAAGAATTTCATTTCAAAAATAAAAGGTTATATGATAGAAAATTTGTTGAATGTCCTTTAAAAGTAAATGATTTTGTAATTTATGAAGAATTTAAATATCCCAATACTAGGAAGTTGGAACCCACTTTTTCAGGTCCATACAAAATCATAAACAAACCTTCAGATGTGACTTATGAAATAGACAGATTTAATTATGAAACTAAAGCCAATTCAGTAATTGTACATGTGTCTAAATTAAGACCCTATTATTTTCCAGATGACTTCAAATTATTTCATGAAAATACACAAAAACCAACACAAACAACTTCACATACAGCTTCACAAAATCAAACTAAAGTAAAAATAATAGATTAAACTCAAATTCTTTTAAATATCTCTTATTACCATAGTTTCAACATTATCAGGTATGTTCTTGGGTCGACACAGGAATATTACTTGTTTTTGAAAGTTTTTGAGGTTAGGTAGACACTTTATGCAGGCATAAGATGTGTATTTTATTTTAGGAATTTTCAAATTGATGTTGAGAAATGAAATTAAATATTCTACATAATTACAGTTTTTAGTAAATGTTATTTATATTATTTAATGTATTCGCAGTAGCTATATTTATTTTGTTAAATACAATAAAGGTCTTGAATTATTCTTGAATGCTGATATTCTGTATTAGTCTAAAGTTGATATTGTGATACTGTATTGAAATATTTTGAAGAGAGTAGTTGAAAAATAAGGATTGCAATAGTGTAAATAATAGTTTTATATTCCAATTCTCTGTCATCTATCTATCTAACAACTATTATTATTATTATTATTGTTATTATAGTAATTATTTTGCTTATTACTTAAAAAGTGTAAAAAGAAGCATATGATTCTACACTTAACTTTTGGTAATTAGCTATACCCGATTATGGCATAGATTTTAGTAGTTAAAAGAAGAGTATCAGAAAGGGATATTATTGTTCACAATTGTTGGTTGAGTGAATCCTATCTAAATATTTGGGCATCTAAATTATTTAGTATTGGAAAAATAATATATTGTTAATTTTTTTTATGCACAATTCGGCTAACAAAAATTTATTTCCTTATCTTTTCAAGTAAGGAAACAAACAGATTTTGCTATGTACTTTTTTTTCCTCAACCAAGAATTTTATATGGAATGTAATATTTACTGTGATATATTACTAGAGTAATTATTGAAGTTTGTTGATATTATTTATTATTTGAAGAGATTTATTAATGTTATTATTTATTAAGAGAATATATTAGAAAAATGTTGAGAAATTGATGAAACTGCTTACAATGAATTGTAGTTATAAAATATATGATGAATTTGAATTTTGGTACCAAGGTTGTGATATACCTAAGTAGTGTATATACCAGTAAGTGCAATATAACATAAATAAGGTAAATACAAAAAATTACTGATTGTGACAAAAGATAGCTATCGCATGGAATAATTTAGCTCTAATCTCTAGTGTGACCACGAAAAGAGTGGCACCATAATTTAGAGTGGGGAAAATCCCAAACCACAATGGAGACAAGACTGAAATTTATTGAGAACTGTTTGAGAATGTTGTTGACTGCTGTTGTTGCGCAAACAGTGACTGTTTAAGATTACGGAAGCTTACGAATTAAGATTTTCAATTAGTATGTATAGTATTAGTATTCTTCAGTTTTTTTCAATTAGTATGTATAGTATTAGTATTCTTCAATATCAATGTAATTCAGGTTTCAATGTAATTAATTTCCAACTTTTTATTTATTACATTGAATTCTTTATATATTATGTTATTAATATTATTTAATATGTTAGTTATTTCTTAGTTTATCTTGATATATTCTCATTTATTTACACTTGCAAAAAGTAAGTGTTGTTGTAAAATTTATGTATTTTAGGTTATGCTTTACTCTAGAAAATTTTTCTAATTTCTATTCTTCCAAAATTTTAAGGCAAGTGCTTTGTTCGTGATTCTTGGTGATTTAAAAATTAAAAATTTAAATTTTTAGAATTTTTATAATTTAGGAAAAATTCTCAATATGTTTTTTTGGTCACTTATCTGAACTACTGTTAGGGAACTGCTGTTCAGATCAGCTTTTTTTGGGGGGGGGGGGGGGATATGAAACAAATTAAAAAAAAATTCTTCGTTGGCCTCATTAAAACTATAATTCTGTGTAAATCCCATTATTCTAAATTATTTTCTCGCTCCAGTATTTCGATTGTCAAAATTCCACCGTGCTAAAATAGTTTATTCCAAATTCATTCTCTTAAAAATGGCGCTGATCGATGTTCTATTAAAATTACGCACTTTTATTTCTTTAAATAAAATGCATCCTAGAATTTAATTCTTCTAAAAAACACCAATCTCCCAGCTAAAAATATTTTACTCTTTTGAAATAACAACCTATGTATTTTTATTTATTTTATTTTTATTTCCATATGTTTCCTGACAAAATAATATTACTTCTCAAATTATGAAAGTCTTTAGTCTCAATGTAAAAATTATCTTGGCATCTTGCCATACTTAATAAAACCTATGTATTTCTTTTTTTTTTCTTCTCTTCTTATTTATTCGAAGGAATTAGATTTTCGAGAATGTTCTAAGAATATTATATCCCGCGCTTTTTCAGATTACGGTCAGTTAACTTCGAAATTGGGCCGCAAATAAAAGTAATCCGAACGCGCTGGTTGGTCGCGAGACTTTTTAGTTAACATGTATTCTGGAGCGTTCAAGAAATGATATACGGCGTTTTTCCCGCGAAACAGACAGATGGTTCCAGGATCCGGTGGTGAACGCAACCCCGACGCGGACTCCACGATCGTAGAACACTCTCCTTGGCCGCCGATAGATTTCGAAAGAACAACTGCCTTTTTAAGAGCAAAGATGTCTTCTTATTAGTTCAATTAAATCATCAAGATTCTTCACGGCATTAAAATCAGCACGTATGGATTGAGTATTATAAAGAGTAAAGCCTAGCCAGTTTGTTTTGATTTACGAATAAAAGTGAAAATGGAAATGGACTGTCTCTTCTTTGCATTCTAAAAGTACACTACAAAGTGAGTCTCGGTGCTCGACTGTAAAATTCCTCGGAGAAACCCTTGCCTTGAGTATCATTCTACGAAAAGTATGGTGATGCAAGTAAAATCGTGACATTAACAATGAAATAATAATTAAGTATGAAATAATTAGTTGACAATGAAAGATTCCCCAACACACTTAATATGGAAACAAAAACATATTAAAAGAATAAGAAATTAAATAAAAATTGAATAAAAATTGAATAAATGGAATTAAATGAATGAAATGAAATGAAATTTGTGGAACTTAGACAGAATTATCAAGTCCCAAATGCCTAAATACCACAAATGAAATGAGACGTTTCATCATCATATTAGCCATACATTGCTAAAAAAATATGATTTTGGGACTACATCTCATAAACAATGAAGCAAACCAGTGATAAAATGAAAAATAAAATACAATATTAAAAAGGAAAGAAGCCATACTTATAATTTACAGAGAAAACATTTAATAGAGTCAGTAAGTACAAAATCCATAAAGATTAAATAAGATACCTTGCACCTCAAGAACCAGCATGAAACTCAACCATGACTAGGGAATGAATTGCAAAAAAAATCATTACATGTTGCTAATTTTAGAAATATAAATTGCTTTACAATGATGCCAGAAATAATGTTAGAATATTATGGATTGTAAAGTAAACAGGAACATTAGTGCTGCTATCTATTGGTAAAAGTGAATATAATCTGAATCGAAAGTATTGGATGGAAATTAATGTTTAATAATTAAACCAAATTACTATCTTAAATGATACCAATTAGTTAAATAATAAATAAAAGAAATTATTTAATAAATAGAATATCGAATTATATTAAAGTAATGTATGTATTAATGAATAATTCTATGTTATAAATAAGTATTAAGATGGAAAAATTAATTATTAAAGCAACTTAAAATAGTGCTGCCATCTATTGGTAAAAGTGAATATAATCTGAATAGAAAGTAATGGATGGAAATTATTGTTTAATAATTAAACCAAATTACTATCTTAATGATAGCCATTAGTTAAATAATAAATAAATGAAATTAATTAATAAATAGAATATTGAATTACATAGAAGTAATGGATGTATAAATGAATAATTCTATGTTATAAATAAGTAGTAAGATGGAAAAATTAATAATTAAAGCAACATAAAAATATATGTACCTTTAAATGACAAAAACGATTAAATAACTGTACCAAAAATGCAACATCAATTAAATTAAATTAAAATAAAATACTAAATATTTGAATTAAGATACAAATAATTTAAAATTAATATTGATTAAATATTGAAATGAATTAGTCACAAATAATGTTCCTTCATACAAAGTTAAATAAAATATAAACACTTAATAAAATTAAAACATATTATATTAACACTGTATAAAAGTAAACATTATATTAGAAGTAAATATGATATTGTCCACCATAGGTATTAATCCAAATCATTAGATCAAATACATTCTTAATATTAATGAATATAAATTCATTTAAATTAATTAAATAATAAATAAGTAAATCTAACTAAATTAATATACATATAGAAATATCACATCGCAGTCCATTATAAAATGTGTATTATCAAACAATTGTGTAAATCAAAATGTCCCAATTTTTTTATATTAATAATATAAATTAACCATGCGTATTTTTCCATACAACTCCGCCACACACCTCCTCAATCCAACGTCTACCCACCCAACCGTCCTATAATAATAATTTTTTTTTTTTAAGATTATATGATATTTTTATACATTTTTTAAACGCATGTGTTAATTTGGTTGTAAAGATCAAATAAGAACTAACTATATATTAAGGAATATATGAATTTTTTTGGAAAACCATGTTGTAATGCTTCATAGATAAGTTTTTTAATATTGTTGTTAATTAGTTGAGAGGAACATAAACTTTTTATTCTATAAATATGATTAAGGAGTATATTACGATATACAGAATTATGAAGACATGATTTAAAATTAGTAAATGAATTAACGTTAAATTTAAATTCTTTACGTTTATCAAATAGATCAATTATTGTTTTGTTTTCTTTAAGTGTAATTTTAAGATCTAAAAAGTTAATAGTATTGTTAGAAAGGAGGTTTTCCGTTAACTCTAAATTAGTAGGATAATCAACTGGAAATATAGAAATATTAGTGTGATCTGCGGCAATTAAAATTGTGTCATCAATATAACGATATAAATGGATATTACTATTAATAAAAGTACGTTCATAATGATACAAGTAAAAGTCTGAAAGTATAGTAGATGTACATCCCCCTTGTGGTATACCGACTTTCTGTAAATATAACGTGTTATCATGCATTATATAATTATTATATATAATGAAATTTGTTAAAGTTTTAAAATAAGCTGTATCTATATGAATTGGTAAATTAAGTGAATGATGATACTTATAAAATAATGCATTTATAATATTATGTAGATCTAATAAATCTATATTATTAAATAGATCTTTGAAATCATATGTCATTATATTGTTAACACATTTAAGATTTTTCAAAATATTGACGAGTTGATAGCTATTTTTTATACAATGTGTATTATCAGTGGATGTTGTCAGTGTATAAATTTGATTCAGAATTTTTAATGGATGTTTATTGGCTATATTATTATATGTATTGCATCCTATAGTTACAGTCCTAAATTTAATTGGATTTTTATGAAATTTGGGTATAAGAACTAAATAAGGATAATTAAAGTTAGTAGAAGTAATATTTAATAATTTATAATAACTGTGAATTTTACGATTGTTTACAATTACATTTTCATTAGTTTTTTTAAAAGAATTGTTAGTAGAAATACAGGATGTAAGTAGTTGTTGATAATAAGCTTTACATATGATTGCATAATTATTAGGAGATTTGTCAATATTAGTTATTACATAGTTTTTTTGTAATTTAGTAATTTGCTGGAACAAATGTTTTGTGTTAATTTTAACCATATGCGATATATTATGTTTTAAAGACGAACTTAATTTTTCAATAACCAGTATTTTCCACTGATTATAATATTCAATAGGTTTACTATATGAAATTGAAATTTTATAAATAAAAATGTCTATATCATATATAAACTGTTTTATAATAGAATTTACATTAAATTTAGAAGGAAGTCTATATTTAGTGCCATAACCCATTAGTTTTTGTAGTTTATAATCATTCACAATATTAAGATTACCAGTGATTATATGTCCATGATCATTATTAATGAATTTTTTTAGAGTGGGGTCATTGCATTTACACTGAAAAGTACTAGCATCAGATGTATTTTTTGAAAATGCATTATAGTTAAAAATCTTTCTTCCGATTGTATTAGGATATTTAAATGTTTTTGAAAGTTGAAGATTTTTTATAGGAAAATAACAGTTTTTATCATTAATTATAGAATTAATATTAATTTTATTAAAGATTTGATTTGAAAAAGTTATAATCATTTGAGTATTAGTGTTTTGATTTTTTTGTTTTTTATTTAAATTAATGTTAAAAAGATTAGCTCTTGTCATAATTAGATCATAAAAAATATCAGAGAAATTATTTGAGTAAGATTTACTAAGAAATACATTTAAATGTTGTACTATCAGTTTCTTTTTAATAGCAAAAATGTATTTTCGTATTAAAAACCAGTTGTAATTCTTAATATAGTTATGATGAAGAGTATTGATTTGTTTAACAATAAATTTTTTGGAAATAACAACTGTAGCAGTACACTTTCCTCGCTTGTTACGTGTTGTTTTATGATTTAAATTATGATTTAGAGTAGGATAAATAGGAGAATAATCTGTAGTATTATTTGTTGAAAAAACTTTAACTGGTCTGTTAAATAATTCACTATTAAGTCCATAAGGATAAATAGTGTTATAATATTTCATATATGAAGACTCCATAAATAAACGTTCTGATTTATATCATGGAATGCAATTTATTGTATCACAAAAAATATTATCACAAAATCTAGGAGTTTGAAACTAATTTAGTCTCTGGTATATTGTTCCTTAATATCATCAAATTAATGTCAAGATATGTAATCCAAAATTCACAACTGAAAAATGAAATCAATACTCTTTTAACAAACATGAATAGGAAAGAACAACGTCCATATTAGGTACTAATTAGATAGTACCCGTCAAAATTTGATGGTCAATAACTTGAAAGCTCCTTTAGAAATATGATTTTATTTTTAATTAGCTGCTTTTAAATTAATTAAGTATGGAAAATTTTATGAATTGTTATATTGTGTAAACGATTTCTATAGATATAAAACGATAGATTGTGTTATCAGTCCAGCCTACTCAACTAGTGAAGCGTAATTTACATCCTATTATACTTTAATTAATTTAGCAAGAATTTAACTAAAAATATTAATTGAATGATTTATTTTTACTTACTACTGTTTCAAAAATTAAAAAATATACATCAATATTTAGTATTTTTTATTTTTATTTAATTACTCGACCTTTAAAATTTTTCATTAATTTGAATTTTATTAGCCTGATTCTAAAACCCAGATAAACCATGGTGGTTATCAAGATGATTTCTTTTCTAATTCTTATATGGATGTTTTTGCTCCTTTTTTTTCCTCTTCTTTTCTTTTCTGTTTTTTTTTTTTTTTTTTTTTTTTTTTTTGTTAAGGAGAATAATCATATATTTTTCTTAGTTATTCAAATATATCTTATTGATAATGGTCATACAAAATATAGATAAAAGTTTAGATCACTTTATTTAATCGATAATCATATGCAACATCTTTTAATTTAAATATTTATAATATAAAATGAGCAATTAAAAAAATGTTGTCGGTTGTAAAATTTTATTTACCACAGTTTGAAAAAATAACAATATTTAATATTTCTTCTTCTTCTTCTTCTTATTATTATTATTATTATTATTATTATTATTATTATTATTATTATTATTATTATTATTATTATTACACGACCTTTAAAATTTTTCATTAAATTAATTTTTATCAGTCTATTCCAAAACCCCGAATTTAAAATTTGCTTTTTGTAGCTAACGATTTATAATACATATTTTTTTAATTAGTTGAATTTATATTTTCCATTTTCACAGATTGTTTAGCTGTTAAATCATGGATATCAAAATAATTTAGAGTTCCTGTATGAATATTTTTCCTTCTTTTTGTTTTCTCTCCTATAATTATTCCTTTTTTACGAAAAATAATCACATGTTTATCTTATTATATATATGACACCTTATTAATGGTCATACCAAATATAATAAAAATTACAGACCAGTTCAATTTATTTAATCGATAATTACATGCATGATCTTTTAATTTAAATACTTTTAATATAAATTTAGTAATTAAAACAAAATAATCTTGGGTGTTAAATTTTACTTAATTATAAAGCATTCTTAAAAAAAAAATAAATAAATAAATAAAATACAAATTATATAACTTTTTGTCCTGAATTAAATATGGCATTACTAAAATGAATTATTGCCAATAAAATAAGAAAAATCATTCTGTCCATAGCGGGGACCGAACCGACAGGATAATCAGAACAGAGAAGAACCCCGCCTTATTACCACTTGGTCATCCTTTTCTCATTTGTGTGTGTTCTAAATCTGCTTAGGTTCTATATTTAAATTTACGCATGCGCAAATGGGGCAAATTCGTGTGAAAAGTGAATTTGATGGAAATCCCTTTTCGCTTTAATATATAAGATGGCCGAATTTTTAAATACTCTAAGCAGACGATAAAGGAAAATCATTTTTGAAAAGTTTCAATTACTCTTATAAAAAAAGAAGTTTTATAGAAAACATTTTGATTCATTTTATAAATTATTATTTCACTGACTGTAATCTCCTTTACAGATAGGCAATTATAACTTTAATAATTCAACAAACGACAATATAAGTCAATGGATTCAGTTTATTGTATCTCAAGGAAGATCATGAAATAGAAATGTTTTTTAAATAATTTAGGATTCAGTATACTGTTTCATAGCAGCACCAAATTTACATTAGGAAAATAATTAAAGGTTTCCCACGTATCTTTAACTTGCATCCATCAAAACTGTTAACTGGAACCAATATTTAACACACATAAAGGGGAGAAAAAACGCTCAGATTAAGCATTATGGCCGTATTTTTAAATAGTCTAAGCAGTGGTAAAGGAAAATCATTTTGAACAACTTAATCCAATGTTTATCATATGCGGCAAATTTATTAAATATTGCTACAGTCTCATTCATTAATTTTTAAGGAAAGTCAGAGAATTCTAAACACCCTTGAGGTAACTTCAGTTAGACGTACGTATTTCATGGATGGATGATTGTAAAAGTCAACGGACCTCTCCCTCGTGGTCTAAAACAAACAAACAAACAAAGAGCAGAATATGGAAGGAAAGAAATTCGTTTTTCGATGTCCATCATCGTTCTGCATTAGTGACCGAAATTTCCTGATGCATCAACATGCTAGGTTCTGGGATCTTTAAGGAAGAAAAAAAAATGAGATATCACTAAATGTGCTTATATTTTTTTTAATGAAATTTCCTTATTTTCGAGTTGGTTGCTCTTATATACTTTTGCTATGATCATATGCGATATAGATAATGTGTGTTTATTATTACGTAATTATGTTCTATATCAATTAACTATGTTGTAATTTTCAGTTTAAAAAGAGAAAAACTTCCGTTATTACGTTAAATTTGGAATAGAATTTTGATTAAGATATCATTATCTTATATGAAGGAATATTAAAGGAAAGTATGGATCATCTATACGAAAGCAAGCATAGAAATTTACACGAGATTTTAGAGACAATGAGGGTTTTATAACACGTTTTAATATAAAATTCTATGAAAAAAAATTCAATAATAAATGAAAAAAATAAGTTACATTTAAATTAAAGGCTTAATAGGACAATTAATTAATCTCCAATTTATATGTATCGTACATAAAATATCTTACATAAAAATTGATTAAGTGCTTACTATGAAAAATTTAAAACACCATAATATTCCTAAACACTCAGTAGAAAACTGTTTTAATGAATATTTGTCCACGCCAAATTTTGGTATAAAAAATATTTTACGTGTGGTCGAACACTGTTAGGTACTGGGCCAAAGAAGTTCAGAATAATAAAATATTCTTTTAAATGTGAATTTAAATACATTAATGGAGAATGTTGCAGAATCACATTTCAGTACGTTAATTTATTAGAGTCTTCTAAAAACAATCTGACAGTCTGGCTCAATTTTAGGTTGCATAAGATATCTACAAAGCAGATATATTTTTAACGTCTCTACAAGTATATTTAATGCATCAAAAATCAAAAATACGCCTTAAAAATGTAATTAACACATGGGCTGAAAAGTTCCCGGTCTAATAAAGAAAACACAACTTTTTAACATAACTTTATAACTTTATAACTTTAATAAATAACATAACTTTAATAATAAATAATAATAATTTAATAATAATAATAATAATTTAATAACAATAATTTAATAACAATAATTTAATAATAATAATTTAATAAATAAATAATAATAATAATTTAATAATAAATAACATAATTTTTTAACGAAAAAGCTCCAAACAGTGCTCAGAATCATCGACTCGCTGTTGTTTTTGGTCAAAAGTCAACACGCGCGGCACCCACTTTGACAACAGCTTTTTCATAGACAAATGTTCATTCAAAATAAAACCTACACGTTCCTTGAATATCTTCAGAGTCTGAGCTATCTCCTGCAACTTCAGTTTACTGTTCCCCAAAACGATTTTGGCGACTTTTTTTATGTTTTCCGGAGTAACCACCTCTTTTGCGTGGTGCATCACTGGTGTCTGTACAACAACGTTTAAATTCAGAAAACCAGTCAATAATGGTTGATTTACCTGGTGCAATGTCCGGATAACGCTTATCAAGCCAAGCTTTTGTTTGAACGATGTTTTTTCCCATCAAAAAACAATTCTTGAAACTCTTGTTAATCCATTTTTTTTGTTTATCAACAAAGTCGTTCAACTAAACCCACTCTTACGTTTTATCCACACGGCGAATCGTCATGAGATTTTTTCTGCTACCTTTTAAGGGTTAGTATTTACTAAAAAAAAAGCATCGGTTCGGCGATTGCAAGGCCATCTGTGTGCCAGACCGGGAACTTATTAGCCCATTTGTTATGCTTATTTTCACGCTTTGCATATTGGCGAAGTCTTCCATATATTTAATATTATACTAGATGGTACCCGTCAAAATTTGACGGTAAATAACTTGAAAGCTCCTTTAGAAATATACTTTTATTTTTAATTGGCTGCTTTTAAATTAATTAAGTATTGAAAATTTTATGAATTGTTATATTGTGTAAGCGATTTCTATAGATGTAAAACGATAGATTGTGTTGTCAGTCCAGCCTACTCAACTAATGAAGTGAAATAATTTTAAGCTTGTAAATTACAACCTATTGTACTTGAATTATTTTAGCAAGAATTTAACTAAAAATATTAATTGAATGATTTATTTTTACTTACTACAGTCTCAAAAAAAAAAATATATATATATATATATATATATATATATATATATAATTATAATATCTATGAATTTCAAAAAACATATCAAGTTCTATTCTACTTAAATCTCCAAAGAGATAATCAATGATACTGTGTATACAGAATACCACATAGCTAATAAATACCATGTGCAAACATAATATTACCATAGCTGATGCTTCAATGGTAATTAGCCAAATTTTACTCATACCAAAAGAATATTGAAAAAAGAAATAGAGAGAAAGGGGGAAAAAAAATTATAAATTGGAGTTGCAACTAAGTAAACACAAATGGATTAACAAATTAAATATGAACCATACACAATGGAAAATTGGACCACATGAGAATCAAATATGAATTGGACATGGAAAAACACATGCACATGTACTCATCAGCCTGGATGCACCCACATGTGTTTTAAATAATAATTCAGTGTTTCATAATTCCACTGGCATAATGCTAAGATCAGTAGAATCATCCAGGTACACTGAATTATTACCAGACAACATTTGGAAATACCAAAATTTGGAAACATTTAAATAGGAAATAAAAAACCATTAAGAAAATACAATATATTTCACTCACATCGATTATCCAAAAAACTGCAATTAACACCTCACTAAATTACCACGAGATAACAGTTTTGAAATAATAAAATTGGAAATATGAACTCGTAAAGTGTAGATAAAATATTTTACTCACAATAATTATACAGAATCCTTAAAATGTCACAACGTCTACATAATATTCACATCCACATGGCAATGCATCATACATGTTAACTAAGTCGAGTTGAGAGAAATGATTTGTAAGACAAGTTGAGAGCACACTTTTTTTAAAACACAACCCCATAAATGACACCCAATCACAAAATGATTCAAAAACACTCAAAATAATTCTGGTTTTAATACACTTATAACAAATTTATATCCGTGAATATATATTACTCCATCCAATTTTAATTCCTGAAAGTAAAATTAATATACAATCAATAGCTCCCTCTATAGTTAAATTAAATATAATATTAACAATATTATCTACAACTACCTGAAAGGTAAAGTGTCGCCATCTATTGGTATTATAATAGTTCATAATTAATATTTAGTTATATATCCACTTTATTAGTTACATACTCACTTCATTAGATTTATTTATATAAATAAACTTTAAAAAACAATACTAACTTGTAATTTTACTTAAAATTCAAAAAAAATATAATACTACTATATGAATAAATCTACACAGAATTAATTCAACTTGCACAGCATTTCAGATATTCTTAACAAGAATATATTATGTAAAAGAGATATTATTTTAATTCAAATTATTTTTGCTTCCAGCTGTGTTAATCCACTGATATTATAGACATTTATTAAATAATTAATGTTTTATTTTTACTACTACTTAAATATATATTAGACTTGTTTTTAAATAATTAATGTTTAATTTATACTACATTGTAAATATATTTTATATTTATAGATTAATTTAAATATCTAATTAAATAATTCATAAACAATTCAAAATATCTCAAAATTTATAATGTTGATAATTAATAGTATTACTACTGTTTTTCAATCAAATTAATGCAATGCAGTAATTAAAATACTTGTTAATTTTAATTATTCATAGACAAAAATAAAAACTATATATATTTATTTTTATATATATTGCAAATAGATATATATATATGAGTTATAATCACCAATGTTATCATTGTATAATTTAATTTGTTATTGTATAAGTTAATTTATAAATGTATGAAAACTGCACATCAATAATACCTTAAACAGAGGTGATCGGCAACGCACAATCACAACTATACAAAGTATAAATAATGTTCAATCAAATATTAAATTTCCTAATATGTTATAATTGTAATTATGTATGTTATATTTGTAATTTTCTACATAAAGTGTATATAATGTTCAAACAAATATTAAATATTAAATTTCCTAATATGTTATAATTGTAATAATGTATGTTATAATTATTATTTTCTATATCTTTTGTTATATGTTATCGCACACTAAAACAATAATTTATTACATACCATGTTTATATTTAAATTATATAATAAATGTTATTTAAAAGAGTTGATGATTGAATTTATCATAAAAATAGGATATCCATATATTTTTGCTTGATCTCGAATATATCTAATATTTTTGTTTTTATTTATATCTGAGCATAAGTATTTTATACGATGTAGATAATTGATAATTATATTTTTATAAACAGATTTATGTAAACATGAAGCATAATTGGTAAAAATATTTACTTTAAATGGGAAATCAAATCTCTTATCATAAATATCAAAAATTAATTTATAATTATTAGTAATATTAATTTTTAAGTCAAGAAAGTTTATATTATTATTAATTAAATCATTTTCGCTTAATTTAAGCTGAGTAGGATAAAAATTGAGTGGTGATGTGCAATTTTTTTCATTGAAATAAAATATGATAATGTCATCAATATAGCGATAAAATACATAATCAGTGTTCGGACTTATATTTCTTTCATAATAATATAAGTAAAGGTCAGAGAGAATACTAGATGCGGTTCCGCCCTGCGGAATTCCCTGGCATTATTTATAGATAATATTGTCATATATAATGTAATTATTATGCAATGTAAAATTTAGTAAAGTTTTAAAAAAATTTACTGAAATATGTTCTTTTAATTTTAATTGAGATTTAAATTCTTTAAATAATATACACATTGTTTTATGTAAATCTTTTATATCAATGTTATTAAATAAATCATTAAAATCCAATGTTTTTATGAATTTTACCGGATTGATATTATGTATTTTATTAATGAGTTGAAAACTATTTTTTAGGCAATGTTGGTTATTATGTTTTAGCGTTATATCATATATCTGCTTTAAAATATTAAGTAGTAAATTGCTTGCATTTTTATTATATGTGTTACAACCGATGGTAACAGTGCGAAATTTAATAGGATTTTTATGAAATTTTGGAATTATAACAAGATAAGGATAATTAAAATTATTACATTTGATTTTTAGTAATTTGTGATAATTTAATAATTTTCTGTTATTTATTTCAATATTTAATTTAGTTTTATTAAAAATATTACTTGTGTTGATTGCATTGTGAATTAACACTTTATAGTATTCTTTACAAATGATAGCATAATTATTTGGAGATTTATCTACATAAGTAATTATAAATTTGTTTTGTAATTCTGATATATGTTTATTTATGTTTTTAAAAGCTGCATGTGTAATATGATGATAATTTTTTATAATTTCATTTTTTAATTTATCAATTACAGAAAATCTCCATTCACTGAAATATTCGATTGGTTTATTGTAATCAACAGCAATTTTATATATAAACAAATCAATATCTTGAATAAACTGCAATATTATGGATTTGATATTACACTTATATGGAAGACGAAATTTTGTGCCATTATGCATTAAGTTTTGTAAAATAGGTTGTTCTACAATATTAAGATCACCAGTAATGATATGACCATGTGTTGTATTTATATACTTTTGATATTTTGGGTCATTACAATAACATGGGTAATTCTTTGAAGAGACCAAATTTTTTGCAAAAGAATTGTAATTAAAAATTTTACGTCCAAGTGTGCGATTATATTTATATGTCTTGTGAATGGTAAAATTTTTTATTGGAAAATTATTATTAATGTTGTTTATTATATTGTGTAAATTTATATTATTAAATACATGATTGGAAAAATTTATAATTAATTGTGTATTATTAGTTTTATATTTAGGTTTATTAGAAAGACTTGTATTTAATAGGTTTGCTCTATAATGTAGAATATCATAAAAGATATCACAAAAATGTGGAGAATATTGATTCTTTTTAAATACCTTGAAATATTGGTTTATGTATTTCTTTTTTATACTAAAAACATGTTTTCTTATAGCAAGCCAACAATAATCATTACAAAATTGTGCCTCAAGATTATCAAGCTCCTGTTGAATCACAATATCATCAGTGAATTTTTTGTTATTATGTTTACCTCTACCAGATCTAGAAGTTTTTTTTAAGTTTGAAAAATTTAATCCGGAATAAAGATTTTTATAATTTTTATATTTAGTTAAATCTGAAAATACAGGATGTGATTTTTTGTATACTAATTGATTTAATCCATAAGGATATGTAGTATTAAAATGTCTTATATATTTAGATTCTAGAAAAAGTCGTTCAGTAAAATTTTTTTGTATTTTAAGTATTTTAATAGTAATATTTTTAAAATCATGATTTTTGAAATGAGTATATTCAATATTATGAGTTGTTTGAAATTTAGAATTTTTATATTTATCAATATGAGAACGATGTAAATTTAGCCGCTTATGTAATTTTTGACAAGACTGTCCAATATATTCCATGTTACACGAATTGCATTTCAATGAATAGATTACATTGTATGCTTTGCAAAATTTTACCAAATTAAGATTGTTATTATTTGAAATCTGTGACTTATCAGCTAATGGACATGTAAGACAACGCTTAGATTCACACTCTCGAAAACATAGTACAGGCTTGGGACAATAGAATAGGTTATCTGATAACGATCCAGGAAGATCCCTAATAATCTTCCTGTACCGAGCATTAGTCCTGGATCCACCAAGGCCTAAATTGCCAGTATCTAACATTTTACTAATAACTGCCATATTTGTTTGATAGCAATAAAAATTGCAAGAAATACATATTAAATATATCTATAACATATTTAAAAAAAAAAATTGTTATGAATCAATCTTAATATTACTGGAATATCCATAAAAAAAAAAAAATAAAAAAAAAATATTAAGATTGACTGTTTAATACTTGATTAAATATAATAAAGCTATATAATAAAACTATTTACATATATACATAAAGTCCCATTAAGCAAACTAACATCAAAAGACAACAATATAAAAACCCTTAGCAGTCATAAGTCAGTACAAAATTAATGTTGGTAAAAAAAAAAAAAAAAAAAAAAAAAAAAAAAAAAATCATTAGAACCTGAATAAGATTTTATAAAGATGCCCTTGAAAATTCAATAGATAAACAAATGATACCAGGAAATAATAGTAATACTAAAATATTATTATTATTAAATTATTATTAAATACACCATTAAAAGCGCAATGCAGCTATAATAACTATGTATTTCAAACAGAAGTTAATCAAAGTGATTTGTGAGCCAATTAGGCTAAATTATGGTATCATATAAAAATCAATATTTTAACTAGCTAATTGTTGAAAAGAATATTGAAAAGAATATGTAAAAACCATTCCATACCAATTTGCGCAATGCAGCATAATTTTATAGAATGTTAAATAATTATAATATCTATGAATTTCAAAAAACATATCAAGTTCTATTCTACTTAAATCTCCAAAGAGATAATCAATGATACTGTGTATACAGAATACCACATAGCTAATAAATACCATGTGCAAACATAATATTACCATAGCTGATGCTTCAATGGTAATTAGCCAAATTTTACTCATACCAAAAGAATATTGAAAAAAGAAATAGAGAGAAAGGGGGAAAAAAAAAATTATAAATTGGAGTTGCAACTAAGTAAACACAAATGGATTAACAAATTAAATATGAACCATACACAATGGAAAATTGGACCACATGAGAATCAAATATGAATTGGACATGGAAAAACACATGCACATGTACTCATCAGCCTGGATGCACCCACATGTGTTTTAAATAATAATTCAGTGTTTCATAATTCCACTGGCATAATGCTAAGATCAGTAGAATCATCCAGGTACACTGAATTATTACCAGACAACATTTGGAAATACCAAAATTTGGAAACATTTAAATAGGAAATAAAAAACCATTAAGAAAATACAATATATTTCACTCACATCGATTATCCAAAAAACTGCAATTAACACCTCACTAAATTACCACGAGATAACAGTTTTGAAATAATAAAATTGGAAATATGAACTCGTAAAGTGTAGATAAAATATTTTACTCACAATAATTATACAGAATCCTTAAAATGTCACAACGTCTACATAATATTCACATCCACATGGCAATGCATCATACATGTTAACTAAGTCGAGTTGAGAGAAATGATTTGTAAGACAAGTTGAGAGCACACTTTTTTTAAAACACAACCCCATAAATGACACCCAATCACAAAATGATTCAAAAACACTCAAAATAATTCTGGTTTTAATACACTTATAACAAATTTATATCCGTGAATATATATTACTCCATCCAATTTTAATTCCTGAAAGTAAAATTAATATACAATCAATAGCTCCCTCTATAGTTAAATTAAATATAATATTAACAATATTATCTACAACTACCTGAAAGGTAAAGTGTCGCCATCTATTGGTATTATAATAGTTCATAATTAATATTTAGTTATATATCCACTTTATTAGTTACATACTCACTTCATTAGATTTATTTATATAAATAAACTTTAAAAAACAATACTAACTTGTAATTTTACTTAAAATTCAAAAAATATATAATACTACTATATGAATAAATCTACACAGAATTAATTCAACTTGCACAGCATTTCAGATATTCTTAACAAGAATATATTATGTAAAAGAGATATTATTTTAATTCAAATTATTTTTGCTTCCAGCTGTGTTAATCCACTGATATTATAGACATTTATTAAATAATTAATGTTTTATTTTTACTACTACTTAAATATATATTAGACTTGTTTTTAAATAATTAATGTTTAATTTATACTACATTGTAAATATATTTTATATTTATAGATTAATTTAAATATCTAATTAAATAATTCATAAACAATTCAAAATATCTCAAAATTTATAATGTTGATAATTAATAGTATTACTACTGTTTTTCAATCAAATTAATGCAATGCAGTAATTAAAATACTTGTTAATTTTAATTATTCATAGACAAAAATAAAAACTATATATATTTATTTTTATATATATTGCAAATAGATATATATATATGAGTTATAATCACCAATGTTATCATTGTATAATTTAATTTGTTATTGTATAAGTTAATTTATAAATGTATGAAAACTGCACATCATTAATACCTTAAACAGAGGTGATCGGCAACGCACAATCACAACTATACAAAGTATAAATAATGTTCAATCAAATATTAAATTTCCTAATATGTTATAATTGTAATTATGTATGTTATATTTGTAATTTTCTACATAAAGTGTATATAATGTTCAAACAAATATTAAATATTAAATTTCCTAATATGTTATAATTGTAATAATGTATGTTATAATTATTATTTTCTATATCTTTTGTTATATGTTATCGCACACTAAAACAATAATTTATTACATACCATGTTTATATTTAAATTATATAATAAATGTTATTTAAAAGAGTTGATGATTGAATTTATCATAAAAATAGGATATCCATATATTTTTGCTTGATCTCGAATATATCTAATATTTTTGTTTTTATTTATATCTGAGCATAAGTATTTTATACGATGTAGATAATTGATAATTATATTTTTATAAACAGATTTATGTAAACATGAAGCATAATTGGTAAAAATATTTACTTTAAATGGGAAATCAAATCTCTTATCATAAATATCAAAAATTAATTTATAATTATTAGTAATATTAATTTTTAAGTCAAGAAAGTTTATATTATTATTAATTAAATCATTTTCGCTTAATTTAAGCTGAGTAGGATAAAAATTGAGTGGTGATGTGCAATTTTTTTCATTGAAATAAAATATGATAATGTCATCAATATAGCGATAAAATACATAATCAGTGTTCGGACTTATATTTCTTTCATAATAATATAAGTAAAGGTCAGAGAGAATACTAGATGCGGTTCCGCCCTGCGGAATTCCCTGGCATTGTTTATAGATAATATTGTCATATATAATGTAATTATTATGCAATGTAAAATTTAGTAAAGTTTTAAAAAAATTTACTGAAATATGTTCTTTTAATTTTAATTGAGATTTAAATTCTTTAAATAATATACACATTGTTTTATGTAAATCTTTTATATCAATGTTATTAAATAAATCATTAAAATCCAATGTTTTTATGAATTTTACCGGATTGATATTATGTATTTTATTAATGAGTTGAAAACTATTTTTTAGGCAATGTTGGTTATTATGTTTTAGCGTTATATCATATATCTGCTTTAAAATATTAAGTAGTAAATTGCTTGCATTTTTATTATATGTGTTACAACCGATGGTAACAGTGCGAAATTTAATAGGATTTTTATGAAATTTTGGAATTATAACAAGATAAGGATAATTAAAATTATTACATTTGATTTTTAGTAATTTGTGATAATTTAATAATTTTCTGTTATTTATTTCAATATTTAATTTAGTTTTATTAAAAATATTACTTGTGTTGATTGCATTGTGAATTAACACTTTATAGTATTCTTTACAAATGATAGCATAATTATTTGGAGATTTATCTACATAAGTAATTATAAATTTGTTTTGTAATTCTGATATATGTTTATTTATGTTTTTAAAAGCTGCATGTGTAATATGATGATAATTTTTTATAATTTCATTTTTTAATTTATCAATTACAGAAAATCTCCATTCACTGAAATATTCGATTGGTTTATTGTAATCAACAGCAATTTTATATATAAACAAATCAATATCTTGAATAAACTGCAATATTATGGATTTGATATTACACTTATATGGAAGACGAAATTTTGTGCCATTATGCATTAAGTTTTGTAAAATAGGTTGTTCTACAATATTAAGATCACCAGTAATGATATGACCATGTGTTGTATTTATATACTTTTGATATTTTGGGTCATTACAATAACATGGGTAATTCTTTGAAGAGACCAAATTTTTTGCAAAAGAATTGTAATTAAAAATTTTACGTCCAAGTGTGCGATTATATTTATATGTCTTGTGAATGGTAAAATTTTTTATTGGAAAATTATTATTAATGTTGTTTATTATATTGTGTAAATTTATATTATTAAATACATGATTGGAAAAATTTATAATTAATTGTGTATTATTAGTTTTATATTTAGGTTTATTAGAAAGACTTGTATTTAATAGGTTTGCTCTATAATGTAGAATATCATAAAAGATATCACAAAAATGTGGAGAATATTGATTCTTTTTAAATACCTTGAAATATTGGTTTATATATTTCTTTTTTATACTAAAAACATGTTTTCTTATAGCAAGCCAACAATAATCATTACAAAATTGTGCCTCAAGATTATCAAGCTCCTGTTGAATCACAATATCATCAGTGAATTTTTTGTTATTATGTTTACCTCTACCAGATCTAGAAGTTTTTTTTAAGTTTGAAAAATTTAATCCGGAATAAAGATTTTTATAATTTTCATATTTAGTTAAATCTGAAAATACAGGATGTGATTTTTTGTATACTAATTGATTTAATCCATAAGGATATGTAGTATTAAAATGTCTTATATATTTAGATTCTAGAAAAAGTCGTTCAGTAAAATTTTTTTGTATTTTAAGTATTTTAATAGTAATATTTTTAAAATCATGATTTTTGAAATGAGTATATTCAATATTATGAGTTGTTTGAAATTTAGAATTTTTATATTTATCAATATGAGAACGATGTAAATTTAGCCGCTTATGTAATTTTTGACAAGACTGTCCATTTCTATTTTTTTTTAATTACGCGGCCTTTAAAATTTTTTCATTAATTTTATTTTTATCAGCCTGCCTCTAAAACCCAGATAAACCATGGATATCAAGATGATTTCTTTTATAATTCTTACATGGATATTTTTTCGCCTTTCTTTTTTCTCTTCTTTTCTTTTAAGGAGAATAATAATATACTTTTCTTAGTTATTCAACTATATCTTGTTGATAATTGTCGTACAATATATCGATAAAAGTTTAGATCACTTTATTTAATCGGTAACTACATGCAAAATCTTTTAATTTAAATATTTATAATATAAAATAAGTAATTTAAAAAATATTGTCGGTTGTTAAATTTTATTTACCACAGTCCCAATATTTTGAGAAAATAACAATATTTAGTATTTCTGATTTATTTATTTATTTATTTTTAAACTACACGACCTTTAAAAATTTCATTAAATTAATTTTTATCAGTCTGATTCTAAAACCCCGAATTTAAAATTTGCTGTTTGCAGCTAACGATATATAATACATATTTTTTAATTACTTGAATTTTTTTAATTACTTTCTGAATTTATATTTTCCATTTTCACACGTTATTTAATTGAGTTCCTGTATGAATATTTTCCCTTCTTTTTGTTTTCTCTCCTTTTATTTTTGCTTTTTTACAAAAAATAATCCCATACTTATTTTATTATATATATGACATCTTAAAAATGGTCATACCAAATATAATAAAAATTATAGACCACTTCAATTTATTTAATCGATAATTAGATGCACGATATTTTAATTTAAATACTTAAATATAAATTTAGTAAATAAAAAAAAATTCTTGGGTGTATAAACTATCTAACTTTTCCTCCTGAATTAAATATTGCATTATTAAAATGAATTATTGCCAATAAAATAAAAATAAAAAAATCATTCGGCCCATAGCGGGGATCAAACCGACACAATGATAGGAACAGAGAAGAAACGCGTGCCTTATACCACTGGGCCACCCTTTTCTCAATCGAGTGTGTTCTAAAATTCGTTAGGTTCTAGATTTAAGTTTACGCATGCGCAAAAGGGGCAAATTCGTGTGAAAAATTTATTTGATGAAAATCCCCTTTCCTTTTAATATATAAGATAGAAATGTTGACTTTATTTAATTCAGAAATTCTGTGATTAAATTTCAGCATTAGATGAATTCAGAAAAAAATAATTTAGGGTTTTTTGAGTACCACTTCCATCGGTATGTTCCATGATAACTGTTTGTGCGACTGGCTGCAGTATGCTGACTTCTCTATAAAGATTGAAGACGATATTTGTTTACATAGATAGAATCTCTATTTTAAGCACTGATAAATCACCATACGAACACTGCAATCTGAATAATTGAATTATATTTATTGAAATAAAACTCCACGACTTTGATTCGCCGTGTAGTTTTGAAAATTTCCATAATGAATATTTTTCTAGTGGGCTCAATTTCTTAAAAAGGCAAAAAAAAAACAATCATTTGAATGCTGTTAGCTGTAAATATCGTTGTAACTTATGGGTTACTCTGTACAGAAAACAGCGACAATCTAACCACACGCCGTAAACGAAAAGGCTTATGGGCGGACGAACCCTCAAATTCAAAAGAGAAAATTATTGAAAAAAATCTATATTAATGCATAAAATATACACCAAATGCACGTAACAATGATATTTACATAACATTACGTATTATATTACTAAAAATGTAATGTTTCTATACATAATTTCTGATATACCATTGGTTATTAAACATTACAATATACAATAATTACATATAACTTATACAATATATTTAGCAAAAATTACAACCTCTATTGTAAATAAAATAAACCTGTTTGCACAGTATAGAGAAAATTATAAAATAGGAGAAGAAATGTGAATAAATAACACAAAATTCCATTAATATTTACACATATTTAAACAAGTACGAAAAATCATGCGTCAAACAGATTATGAAAACTTCCCACACATCCAGAAAACCGTAATGAAACTTTATCATTCAATAAGGTGAAAGAAGATATTTAAATAAACAGTTTAAAAAATATATAACACATTTAAAAATCCAGTTTTAGCAATTCCTTTCCCTGGTCGAAAAAAAAAATGTAGCCAAATTATTTTCTACAGCCCTGTATATAATCTATAAATTTTAGGGCAATCCGAATATATTTACGAGAGTTAGAGTACGGACACAAGGCCCGACATAGACTATCTAGGAACAGGCATAATTCTGGGTGGTGTTAGTGGTGGAGATTCTATCTATCCATAGAAAGTGTTCGTGAATTCTGCTGAAGTGATTAATACTAAACTTCATACCTATTGTATGTATACATAAATTGAAAACAATGACTTACTATCTATCTATCTATCCATAGAAAGTGTTCGTGAATTCTGCTGAAGTGATTAATACTAAACTTCATACCTATTGTATGTATACATAAATTGAAAACAATGACTTACTATCTATCTATCTATCCATAGAAAGTGTTCGTGAATTCTGCTGAAGTGATTAATACTAAACTTCATACCTATTGTATGTATACATAAATTGAAAACAATGACTTACTATCTATCTATCTATCCATAGAAAGTGTTCGTGAATTCTGCTGAAGTGATTAATACTAAACTTCATACCTATTGTATGTATACATAAATTGAAAACAATGACTTACTATCTATCTATCTATCCATAGAAAGTGTTCGTGAATTCTGCTGAAGTGATTAATACTAAACTTCATACCTATTGTATGTATACATAAATTGAAAACAATGACTTACTAAGTTGTTATAATAAATTTTAATTATTAATTTTCTGGTAAAATATTCGGGGTTTTTTCGTGTGTTTTTTTTTCTTTCTTTTTTTGAAGGGAGGCAGGCATGATGTTACGGGACACAGAAAGGCGAAGGGAGAGGGCCGCACTCTCTTCCTAAATCTTTGAAAATGTAAAAATTTTGGTCACTTTTGTCCAATTTTAACTATTTGACACCCTACATTTCTTTTAAATGTTAAAAGATTAAATTAACAAGATAATATACAGTAAAATAACTTTTATTAGATTGTTGACATGTTTCGGCTCACTCCGAGCCATTTTCAAAAACAAATAAGAATGTTCTATAACTGCACGGTGTTTGAAGTTATTATTTGAAATGCTATCATTTATTATATTATTATATTTTTACTTGATACCCTCTTAACGAAAATCCCGATTACGATCATGCTCCTCCCACTCAAATGGGGGGGTGGGGGCTACAATCACAGTTATCCGTGTAGTACTTGATGATCTCGTATAATTTTTTTTAAACATCTATCATGACCCGTAAGAAAGTATAAGGCATGGTGTACGGGGAACAGAGAGGCGAAGGGGGAGGGCCGCATAAAAAATTATGTACACTGGATTCGCGAGAAAATATATTGTACTTAATGCAAAACATTTAAGAGGTTAATAAACTTTTCCTTAAATTACTATCAGAAAGTAAGTGGTTTTGAATTTCTAATTAATTCTTGATTATTTCCCACAAATTAATTTTATTCGCATACTTTTACTTCAAGGAATATGATTATAAATAAATTGTACATCTATAAATCAAGTCGAGCTATTTTAAGAGAAAATGCATTAATAATGACACATTTTATATATCATGTGTTTAGGTTAATATAATTACTGAATTTTACTGAATTTCTTAAAGGATAATTTTACAATTTGTAATATCAATATCTCCTAAAACTCATAAATATTCCGGAAAATAATTCCTAAAAAAATCTTTGAATAATGTAATTATTGTGAATGAAATACATATATAATTATTTAATTTCCTTTTGAAAAGAATTTGTGTCAAATGTAGTATGATAATTAAACAGGAAAACAATGTTTATTTATTGGCAGCTCATAAGTTCATTGCCATTAACTCAGTTTTACTGTTTACTAATTTTTATAGGGAAAATGTTAATTTATTATTAATTCCTAAGTTCATTGTCATTAAATTAGTATGTTACTAATTATCTATTTTTATTATTTCACAAAATATCTCCCCACAAATATGAAGCCAAATATTTGTTAACAAATAAAAATTAAATTAGATAATGATAAAATTTTTTTTTAGTTGAATTGGTTCAAAAATACATACAAGGAATGTAATTATTGTGAATGAAATACACATTTAATTATTAATTTTTTTCTTTAAACGAATTCAAGAAATTCATGTCAAGCACAGTATAATAATTAAACAAGAAAACAATCATCATATATATTATTTATCCTGTCAACATCCCTTTTTCTAAGAAAATACGAAACGCAGAACGACGAATGAGATACCATATGAAAGAATCTTGAACAGGCTTCTGACATAGTACACTTACATTTTCCAAAAACATGTTTTTTTATTAAAAATTGCTGTTAATTAAAAATTAAATCGCCATTGTTTTCATAAATAAAATGAAGGGTTTTCTCAAATCAGTGTTGCCACAAAAATAAAATACTGCATTATCAGATGACGTCATCCTATAATGCAATTAAAATACGATTGTTAATTTATTTCTTGCGCGTACTTTTTGAAAAAATATCAAGCTTTTAATCGGGTTTTTATTTAATTTTTACGCGTGCGTCACCTATTGTTTATTTGTTTATTATTTTTTTAATCATGGCTGTGTATATGCGTACTGTATCGGAGCATCAATAAATTACGTAATTTAAGGATTATCTTACATTTAAACATATAGTTCATTAGAATTATCAAAAAATTAAAAGTATATATATTTTAATATTTCACTAAGCTGTTAATACGCCAGCGAAGTCTGACGTCACTTAAATAGCTGCTGGACCACAAAGTTTGAACATGCCATGTTTAAGTTCCCGTAGGTTTGCAAAAAAGTGGTGTACCAAATATTGATTTATATATTTAAGACATTTCTGGAACAGTTTTGCAAAATCTGAGGAAATGCTTTCATATGAATACCCTAAACGTCTGATTTAGTGTTTCAATTTTTTTATAATTCGTTTTTTTCTCAGTATAGGGGTCTTGGCAACCTAGAGAAATGAGCTTGACGAGAGAAGAAAATTTGGCAAAAACTTTTCTGGCAATGTATTGCCATTTTCTTACACACAAGCAATCATCATATATATTATTTCTGTTGTTCAACATCCTTTTGTCTATGCACATACAAAACATACAACGGTGAATGAGGTATCATTCGAAAAGTTTTTGAACAAGTTTCTGAGATAGTACACCCACATTTCGTTAAAACGCGTTGTTTGATTAAAAAAATCAATTAATTAAAAATTAGTGCTAAAACGTACCAGGAAATAATCTCAAAAACTGCAGTGCGAAAGCTTCCCATGGGTCCTTCTGGTATATATTATTTCTCCTGTCAACGTCCCTTTTTCTAAGAAAATACGAAACGTAGAACGACGAATGAGATAGCATATGAAAGGATTTTGAACAGGCTTCTGACATAGCACACTTAACATTTCGTTAAAACTTTTTTTAATTAAAAATTACAGTTAATTAAATATTAAATCGGCATTGTTTTCATAAATGAAATCAAAGATTTCCCTCAAATCAGTGTGGCCACAAAAATAAAATACTGCATTATCAGATGACGTCATCCTATAATGCAATTAAAATACGATTGTTAATTTATTTCTTGCACGTACTTTTTCAAAAAATATCGAGCTGTTAATCCGGTTTTTATTTAATTTTTACGTGTGCGTCACTTATTGTTTATTTGTTAATTTTGCAAAATCTGAGGAAATGCTTTCACATGAATTCCTTAAACGTCTGAATGGAAGCAATGTAACAACTATTTCCTGAGGATGACCATAGAAGTGGTCGAAACGTTGATGTTTTTAATTTAATTTTAATGTATACATAAGTTTTAAATTTGACATTTGTATACACCATTTAGTAAATTTGTGATATTTTATACTCACGTCTTTAATGTAGTCTAATTCAGTGTTTCAATTCTTTTATATTTCGTTTTTTTTTTTTTTTTTTTTTTTTTTTTTTTTTTTTTTTTTAGTTTAGGGTCTTGGCAAACTAGAGAAATGACCTTTGCGAGAGAAGAAAATTTGGCAAAAATTTTTCTGGCAATCTATTCCCATTTTCTTATACACAAGCAATCATCAAATATATTATTTCTGTTGTCAACATCCTTTTTACTATGCACATGCAAAACATACAACGATGAATGAGGTATCATACGAAAAGTGTTTGAACAAGTTTCTGAGATAGTACACCCACATTTCGTTAAAACGCGTTGTTTGATTAAAAAAAAACAGTTAATTAAAAATTAGTGCTAAAACGTATCAGGAAATAATCTCAAAGTTTGCAGTGCGAAAGCTTCGCCACGGGTTCTTCTGGTGTTTATTTATTCCCAGCTCATAAGTTCATTTCCATTAACTCAGTTTTAAGGTTTACTAATTTTTATAGGAAATATATTAATTTATTATTACGATAATTATTTGTACTACCTATTTCAAAGAGACATTATACTATTTTAAAAAAACACATTAAAAAACAGTGCACCTGGTCAAAAGTTTTAAGAACTACCTTAAAACCATATTAAAAATTAGTCACGATGTACAAAAGTTTTAAAAATATTTTCACTTTTTGGCCCGAGATATCACCAGTTACCATTCACCAGTTCTTGTTCCGTTTCTTTCTCGCTGTAGTAATGCATAGTTTAAACTATTATAACTTGTTAATTTTTCAATATTGCTAAAGTTTATTGTAATTGGGGATTTATTGTTTAACCTGGCTCTTGCAGTAGTAGCTTTATTTAAGTTTATATCACGCCTGTGTTCTTTCATTTTGTCTTCAGTTTTTCTTTTTGTCATGTATAAAATTGCTTTTTCCTAATTATCATTGAAATTAATTTTGTATATTCCTGGTGTCTGTAGATAAGTAATTTTCTCAGCGTCTGATCTGATTAACTTGAAAATTGATGGATCTGGTATGATGGGAATACTTATTCCAAGTTTTTTTTAATTCCCTTTTCAATTTTAGGGAAATGCCTCTTATAAATGGGATTTAATTTGTAAGTATTATTTCCTTCTGAGCTGGTTCTTTCCTATCATATTTGTATCATATCATAGTAATTGACGTCGCTTTGTCGATTAACTTTTGTATTGTTTTCGTAGCATATCCTGCATCCTTAACTATTGTTTTAATTTTGTTTATTTCTTTACGTAAGAGGTCTTCTTTGAACATACTTTAAGGCCTTGTGAATATGCGTATTTGTTGCTGCTATTTTGTATGGGAGTCTTCTTGAGTATTTTGAGATTATGTGAACGTTTGCATATAGTTTTCCCATATAAAAGAGCAGCAATAAATACATATATTCCTAGAGCTTTAAAGTATGAAGGAAGGAAATAAAATTCACAAATTGAATCCCATTTATAAGAGGTATTTCCCTAAAATTGAATTGATAATTAAAAAAACTTGAAATAAGTACTCCCATCACTCCAGATCCATCAATTTTCACATTAATCAGATCAGACGCTGAGAAAACTACTTATCTATAGACACCAGTAATATACAAAATTAACTTCAATGATAATGAGGGAAAGGCAATTTCATACATAGGTATGACAAAAAGAAAATTGAAGACAGAATGAAACAACACAGACCAGATATAAACTTAAGTAAAGCTGCTACTGCGAGAGCCAGGTTAAGCAATAAAGCCCCAATTGCAATAGACTTCAACAATGTCTAAAAATTGGCGAGTTACAATAATATAAACTATGCATTACTAAGGGTATCCATCGAAATAATCACAGCAAAATCTGAAATATGTAATGATATGATGCATGCAAAAATTGATAATAGATGGCGACACATATTATTAGGAATAGGGAAAATAGGGAAGATAACTAGCGAGGAAGAAACGGGACAACAGTAACTGATGATGCCTCGGACCAAGAGGTGAAACTATATTTTTTAAATGTTTGTACATTGTGACTAATTTTTAGTATGGTTTGAAGGTACTTTTTAGAACTTTTAGACAAGTGTACTGTTTTTTAGTGTGTTTTTAAAAATAATATAATGTTTTTGAAATAGGTAGCACAAGTAATGATTGTGATTAATAAATGCCATTATGGAAGATTGCATATATATTAAAAAAAAGGAAAAAAATATTATTAGTTCCTTATTTCATTGTCATAAAACTAGTTTAAACTATTTATCAATTTTTATTATTCCACAAAATATTTACCCGTAACTATGAAGGTAAAAATTTATTAATAAATAAAAATTTAGTTAGATATTGATAGAAAATATTTATTTAAAATATTAAATTTTGTTTAAAGAGTAGGAATACCTGTCAAAATATATTCCACAATATCTTACATAGCAACCCGTAGTGTTGCAATTTCAGTGCATGACATCTTTGCATTTTTTCAAGAAAAAATTAATTTAATTTTCTTCTGCGTATAAAAAATATGTATAATATTAGTTTTATTAAATGTCTTTTTATAAGTAAGGAATTATATTTAAAATGTAGTTTAACTGAAAATTATGAAAATTACGAGATTTTTAGGCAATATAAGTTGAGTGCTTTTATAAAAGAATAGTGATATACGGATAAACAAAATACAGAAAATGTTTTGGTCGAGAGGATTTTGCAAAAAACTTGGGGAGTTGCCATTATATCTTACAAACTGAATATCCGCTATGTGCATATGTCCTCTCTCTCTTATAATGGCAGTCTAAATATAGTAAAACTAAAATGTTTCCCAGTCTGCAATTTCAATGACGTTATTTTCAACTGTTGCACCACTGAACTCTATAATAGAGCTCAGTCCTGAAAACATTTCCCAACACATTTCGTCCTTTAAAAAAAACGAAACTGGTAGTATGAAAATGACATCATTTTTACTCATATAAAATATTTCAGTATTAAGAATTAAAATACATGATTCATATTAAATATGAGGTCATTTTCATCCGGTAAAGCATTCCACTTTTAGGATCCCGGAGAACAATCTTAAAAAATATCTATAGGTAGTATGTAAATGACATCCAATAGCGAAATTGGTGCACAAACACAGCACGAAGCAATATGTTCATTCAAGAAACTCGGCATAACAATCTGGCATCTAATGATTTTATATGCCTTCATTTTTTTATATCTTCATTATCGGTATAGCGTCAAGAAGATAAATAGTATCAAGAGCAATGAGTACTTCAGTCCGATCGTATGTATTAAACTCCACGTTCCTCCCTGCCAATAGTTAGTTGTTTTTTACTTAATGGATGTTAACTTTAAAATTTTACGATAGTGTCATGCGTAATCGGGATACCTTACCGGCAGTCTTCCATAGTCGGGATACGCAGGGGTAAATGGTGTTCTTCAAGACGCTATAGTATTAGCAGTGAAAGCTAAATAGTTTACAATAACTCCATGTTCTATCAGAGGCCACTTATCTACATTTTCTTCACATTCGAAAAACGGTATTTCATACGGATCTATAATAATATTGCAGTCGTTCAGCTTTTTGTTAACAATTAAGTAAATGCGGAAATAAATCATATGAACATGCTTTACTACGTATTTTTTTAAAAGAAGATAAAAAGTCATTAAATTGATTATACACACAAAACAAAATTAAAGATATGTTCACCAGACGATAATCGCGATATACCATCTTAGTACAGGTAAATTAGTCGGTACAATGATTCGTACAAAGTTACACCAGGTTTTACAAATACAAAGTCGACGATTTCATCTCAGTGCAGTTAATGTAGGTTTTTACAGAAACAACTGATGACCATTCACGAAAATTTGGGAAGAACTTCGTTTTGGCGCTAGAAAAGAAGATCCCACGAGTCCCCAAAAAATAAAGTAATTTTACACTGTTTAGGAGGGGAGGAGGGTATTTGAATTCAGGGGCGGATAATTCAACTTTTTTTTTAATAGATCACGTGGGGTATCGTTTACTATATATTTTATAATTCTGAATCGAACGACAGCACCCGCAAGTTGATACGATGATTCGTTACAAAGTTACGCCAGGTTTTATAAATGCAAAGTCGACGACTTTATTTCAATGCAGTTAATATAGGTTTTTACAGAAACAACTGATAGGCTTTCACGAAAATATGGGAACAACTTTATTTTGGCACTAAAAATGAAAATCCGATGAGTACCCAAAAACTAACGTTGTTTTACCGTGTTTTGGGAAGTAAAAGGGGGTCTTTTAATTCAGGGGAGTTTAAATAAAATTGTCGACTTTATGTTTATAAAAGCTGGCGTAACTTTGGAACAAATGATCGTATCGACTGGCAGATGGTTTCATTCGATTCAAAATAAAAAAATACATAAACGATGCCCCACTTGATCTATTTAAAAAAATTAATTATCCCCTGAGTTAAAATGCCCCCTTTGCCCCCCCCCCTCTAAACATCGTAAAACAACTTTATATTTTGGGAACTCATCGGATCTTCTTTTCTAGTGCCAAAACGAAGTTCTTCCCAAATTTTCGTGAATGGCCATCAGTTGTTTCTGTAAAAACCTATATTAACTGCACTGAGGTAAAATTGTCGACTTTGTATTTGTAAAACCTAGCGTAACTTTGTAACAAATCATAGTATCGACATGTGAATGGTGTCATTCGATTCAGAATTGAAAAATTCATAACTAACGATACCACATTTGACCTACTTAAAAAGTTTGATTCCCCCCTCTCCCTGAGTTAAAATTTCCCCCATCCCCCCTCCAAAAAAAACAGGGTAAAACAACTTTATTTTGGGGGACTCATCTGATCTTCCTTTCTAGTGCGAAAACGAAGTTCTTCCCAAATTTCGGTGAATGGACATCAGTTTTTCTATATTTTACTCAATTTTTGATCTATTTTATCTGTACTATTTATTCAAATTGAGAACTTTTTATTTCCGTTTCTATTTTAATGAGAAAATGATAACAAAAAATATAATAATCCTAATATTTCTCTCTCTCTTTTTGTATTTTATCTATTTTTTGTCAATAGTGGAGTACTTTTGTTGCCCTCATTGCAAAAAATATCTTTGAAAATTACAAAAAAAGAAAAAAAAATCTTTAAAATAATTTGAAAATTCGAAATTTTAAGAGCTATTATGATATTCTCAGATCCATGCGGATAACTCATGTTAACTCGTGCGAATAACACCGTCAGATTTTTAATATAACATATTCTGAAAAGCGCGATCTATTTTCATTCACTGATGGTACCTTAGATTATCAATTCCTTGCTTATCATTGACATTAACTTTGACTGTGAACACGATTGCAGAATATTAGTTTTTTTTCCTTCAGTTTTAAAATTAAAATATGTAAGTTTTAAGTTAAATGCCGAAGCTATATATTCATTAAAATTATTATCATTTATAGATCTTTCATAATCGTGTCTACTAACAGTATGCATATTTTAGAGAGAGTGGCTTAGCACAAAATTAAATATATTGTTGAAATCAGTTTGGTATTTTTTATAAGGCAAATATTTCATGGCATCCTAGGTGATTATTGCTTTGCTTAGCATTGATTCCAACCTGGGGTGTGGACTTGATAATTAAATATTAGTTACTTATGCTTACTATTCCAGTTTTAAAATGCAGATGCATACGTCGTTATAATTTGAAAATCGGATCGACATAAAATTATTAACATTTATAAATATTTTATAATTTGGTGTTCAATCGCCAACGCCGCCTCTACGAGAGAAAAGCAGGGACATGACAAGGTTACTATATCATGATGGAAACGTCGTTTACTTTAAAGGTGTTCGTCCGGTTCGAACCATTTCTTTTTGCGGAATAGTTCACTTGAACTAGTTCATTCGAGAATGCCGCATCTCTAACAGAAACATAAAATATATTTTCTGAGTTTAATTGATTTAGAAAAATAAAATAAAATAAAAAAGCAGAAGCTATGGTTTTATCTAAAAGTATTAAACATTTTCGAAAAGAAATTTTCTGCTAAATAACCTTTCATTTTATTTATATATATATATTTTTTTTAACTTTTTATACTTAATAATAAAAATGAGGAATTTAACTTAAAAGGGTGCATAAAACACGTTGTTGTACAAACGCTAACGGAATTTAAAATACGGAGTTTTCTATAGTGGATTATCTCTGATGCTGATACAATATTAAATTTCATATCAGAAAGCAAACTTTTACAGCATTTTTTGCCTTTTGATGTTACTTTTTGCATAAAATTTCTCTTATATCCAAATAGCCCAATGAAAAATAAATTTTGCAAACGGAGTTTTCTGTCCCATAAAATTAACATAACTTTAATTAGTTCATATAAGTAATTCATATCCTTAATATTTAATTATTTCACTTATTCATACTAAAAGAATTTGCTTGTAGATATTTTCTACCTTCCAAATAGTCACACACTCTGTTACGATTGAAGAAAAGCTGAATGTAAGCTATATATAGCTCTACATAGTATTTTATTTTAGTATTTCTGGAGTTTACTAAGTAATATTGAATTCATACACCAAATAATTTTATTAAACTTTTATCGAAAAGTAATTTAAAATATGTATGACACAGAAATGGAATTTCTTGGGAAATATTGATAAAAAGTAATTTATTCTAAAATTTGATTGTATATTTGAACTAGCTCAACAGTAAAATAAGCAGTAATACACTAGTGCGCATGCGCGGTAGAGTATTACTGCTTATTTTACTATTAATTACTGTTAATTTTACGGTATAATACTGGCAGCTGGGATGCCAGTATTGTACCGTAAAATAAAAATTTTTTTTTCAGTGTAGCCATCGGAAATGCGCAAAAAATCAGTAGTTGGAGTTCGTTACGAATGATTCATTGTTTAAATGAACTTCATCGGAGTAAGGCTTAATCAATTAAGTGCATAAAAATTAGATATAGCTATAAAGGAAAATAAAATCAAGAAACAATTACTAATGAAAAACTAAACGTTAAACTCTAGTATAAAAATTCTTTATTTTAAAAGAAAGGGTGAATTCAAAGTTTGTTTTTTATTTGAAATAAGTCCCATTTTCGTTCACATAGTAAACAAAATCAGTGGCGTAATTATTCTCATGAGGGTCAGTATTGAAATTCTGTTTTATACCTTCTAATTATCCCATTCTTGACCGTAAAAAAACAGTAGTTTTTGTCTTTCCTGGGGCCTCTGGCAATATTTTGTTTTTGTGCTCTCTCTCCCAAAGACAAAATTTGGAAATTTTTCTATTTTCATAAATAGTTAACTTCCTTTTTACAAATAATTTGTTTAAGATCGACCATCAACACATTATACGATCTAGTAAATTTATAAATATGAAAATAATTATTCAGATTCTGCAGGAATAGGAACATCGAGACTTTCTAAGGGTATGAATCTAAATATGCGTATAAATATATTTAAAAAAAAAGAACATTTTTTTTTTTTGTGATAAAATTAATTGTAGTCTCCAATCATATTCCCTAAAAGTACGAAAATCATATTTCTTTTTTATTTTGTTCTTGTTCTTTACATTTAAATCTTGGAGACTATCGGTGGGGGACCTTCTGAGTCCATGAAGTTATTTATTGCAGCTACCCTATAGTAACATCATTGAATCACCAATGGTTAATTCTGATAATTATGCATAAAAAAGAGTTAGTGAATTAATTTTATTTATTTATTATTATTATTATTCAAAATAAAAAAAGACCAAATAAATTATTTTTTCACACAGAAACTTCCGTTTCTGTTTAAGCAATCGTAAATCCGATATAGTTTTATGCATATTTTCATTTGAAAAAACAAGTTTAGCCTAAAAATCCTCATTCTTATCCCAAAAAAAGAGTTTCTTCTGAACAATAGATTTAAGCTATTAAATGCGTCTTTGTTTTTAAATATCTTATGTAAAATTCATTCACTTGCAGAAAACATATAAAAGGTTATGTCAGTGGAGGAAATTGCCGGAAATCGAAATCTCCAGAACAATAAATGTAACCGTAACCACGTGCCAGTAACGTAACACTTTGAAGATAAATATGTTTGAAATTTCTCACTTTTCCCTGTTTCTCTTCCATTCAAGTTCATTTCTCAATTTCCAAGTGGCGAAACTGTTAAAAGAATAACTTCGAAAAATAGAAAATCGCAAGTGTCTAAAAGGTGTTGACATCTTAACATACATCCAAATGCTGGTGTCATGCTATTCTGTTTAGCTTTCACTGCCGCACCCTCGATTGGACGATTTGCTCGGGCGTATCCATGACGTCGAATGTATTTTGCAATGATGCAATGTCATTATATTTCTTCTCTGCCGAGATCACAATGCATGCAAAAGTTTTGGAGAAAAAGGACATAACAGACCTCTCGGATTGTTTGTGTGAAAAAATGCCGGTTGCATTGTTGATTATATGTGCTTTATAAGATGCAGCATCTTAATCACATTCATTTGAAGAAGAAGATCTTCTTGTTTTATAAAGTTTCTTAAGTTATTTAAAATATTTTCAGACTTAAAATAATTTCAGATAATTCTGTATAAGTTCCTAATCCTTTTTATTAGAGTTGAATTATATCTTCCAGTAACTGATACAATTTTGAAATATTTTCAATATGGAAAGTTATCTCTAAAGTATTTTATAAGAGACTGTTTGCAGAAAATAGTACTTTGTGTTTAGTTTTTATTTGTGAAAAAATATTGTATAGGATTTTTTAAAGTTATTACCAACATGCGAAGTTCAAGAACACCCCAATCTGTATCTTCAATTTCTTCAAGAAGTTATATGTCCGATAGGACGAGGCATAGATCATGTTCTTCGAGACATTCAGATTCTTCTCAGAAGCCAAATAGAAAAATGAAATTCGTTATTGCCATAGGAATAGCACTTCCGATTATAGCTGCAATAATTGGTAAGTCTTTTCTTTTTCTATATTCGATTTATGAATTTTAAAACCTCATACAATGAAAAAAACACGTATGTTTTTTTTAATCTAGGAAAATATAACATAACCTCGAACGAAATATACAATAATCTCAGTCCCAGTTATTAACAATTCCGAAAGCATCCTTTATCTGTAGAAACCTCGAAAACCAATATATTTTCAATATATAAAATAACATTTATTAAAACAATGTTTCATTTGCTGCCACTGATTTTCCGAAACCTTTCTGAGTAACTTTTATAGTATATTAATAAATTTTCTCAACCCGGAATATAAGTTTTTCGTGTGCTAACCAGGGTTCGACCAGGGATCTCTTGGCAGAAGCTGATAATGCTCTACCAACTGAGCCATCCCGGTCAAATCTGGAGGACCTAATTCACCAAGTTAGGTCGTTTTTAATGCTCAGGAAATAGCACTCTTGATTTTTGAATCGTATTTTTTGAACATGTAACATTTGTATACTTTGTTGTTATATTCAATTCACGATAATTTTGTAAATTATACTTATATAATTTAATATTTCACTGTATCGTACACTTTATAATATTTATATATTTTTTTGTATCATAATATATACCGTGAATTTTAAAACTATTTTTTGAAATAATGATATATATATATATATATATATATATATATATATATATACCTGAATTTTCAACGTACTTTCTTACGAATAAAACTTGAAGAGATACCATATTTTTTTTTTAATATAAAACTTGCATTTTATGTTTCTCAATTAAACATTTTCATGTTCAACAAACATATTTTACAGACAAAGCTGATAAATTAACAGCATTAATATTAACATTAATATTATTTTGTTACTATTAAAATTATTTTGTTTACTATGAGGTATAAATTTAATTACCCAACTGAAAATGTTTATTTGAGAATTAATAGCATTTTAAAAATCGATATTCCGCTTTGAGAAACCTGATTATTACACTATAAAAACTACTCTGAAATGTTTCCGAAAATTCGTAGCTGCAAAAAAAAACTTTGTTTTTTATATATACTTCTTTAAATCTCGAAAATATATTGGTTTCTGATATTTCAAATGACAAAGATCGCTTTCTGGAATCATGGGTAACGCGAAAGAAGTTGTTGTATATTTTCGTTCTTGATTATATTATATTTTCATATATTAAGAAACCTTTGTCTTTTTTTTAAGTGTACGAAAATTAAAAATCGAAAAACAGTGATACGTTCTGACACTTCATATCTTGGTAAGAATATGCTTTAAAACCGCATTTTTAACTTATTCTAAAATGAAATGCGTTTTACAAATAGATACCTTTATTGAGTTTTGAATATAAAAAGTATCTTTTGTTTGATATAGGGATTTGAAAATAGTTAGTACCTTTCTGTTAATAAATGTGATATAGAAGCAAACGCGCCCAATTACTCAAAATAGCTTAAATTTAACAAAACCTTCTGCTTTATCAATAGACAGAAGACGTTCTAGCGCTTTCTGAATCTAATTTTGCATATACTACTTAATTTTGCATATTTTACCAAAAATTTCTATTTTTTAAATAAAGTTGAATGGTATTACATATATCTTAAAAATAAATTTGGTGTTTATATGTGCGTAAAATATTTTTCCGAGTGCAGCAGTTTAAAAAAAATTAGATTAGTCTTAAAATTTACATACAATCTGTAATCAATAAAAATTTTATGCCAAAATAATATTAACTGGTTCAAAATATCTTGCGCGTTTATTTTTTTAAAAAAAAGCTAATTTTGAGTAAATCATTTTAAACTATTATTTTTAGTTATTGTTTACAGAGATCGCCTGTTGCATTTTTAATCATAATTAGTATAATTACAAGATCTTGTAAATATTTTTTAATATGAGGGATAATTTCTCAGCTGGAGGGGGGGGGGGGATGTCCGGGCCAAAATTCGACCAAAAATCTCTTGGCAGAAGCTGCCAATATAATTAAAGATAAAAAGTAAAAATTAATACAAAAAGTTTTTTAAATCATGAAGATTTAAAAAGTATATGTGTTGAATTTATGCTAAGGCTGTCCAAAAATAAAGTCAATGGTTCTTGAGGTAGGAAATGAAAATAACTGGTCAGATTTTTATATAATTTTAAATCTTTAGTAGAAAATGAACGTATATGAAATTAGTTAACATTTTTATCCTTAGTTAATATTCATAAAATCTGTTTGCTTATGTTTTTAGAAAGTTTCCGAATATCCGACTGTTATAAAATATTTATTTTTATTTTTTAAATAATGAAAATTTTGCTTCGATAATAGGTGATTTTAACTAGATACTGTTTATTTAAATAGTAGTATAAAAAAGCTCATACGGCTGATAAGTTTGTTGTCGTTATTTTGCGTGCAGTGCATCAGTTCTTCGAAATATATACATTCTATTTATGAGTTAAAATTAATAAAAAATAAATATATTTAATTTCGTAAAAACCCAAATAAAAAAAGCAAGATTATTTTTTAAAGAAATTAAAGCTTGTTTATTTTTTAAAAAAAAATTCTTTTTTAAATAGTAATTTTTTAAACTTTAGCTAACCTTTGATTTTTCAAAGCACCTAACCCTTTAAACAAACTTATTAAAGTAGCGAGAAAAATTTCCAATATTTTTGAAATAGTTTTTTTTTTTAAATATTTTTTAAATTCAACAATTTTGCACTATACCGACAGAATAATGAAATATTCTTATTAACGGGGCTCAAACAAAATATATCAGACGCCAATAAAACTAAGCTAAAATAAAATTTTTATCTGTTGGAATTAATTTTTTTTTAAATCAGTTCTTCACTTTTATTTGTCATTATTTTGAAGGGCAGGATAACATCATAGGGATCACTGATATAACTTACGCTTCATGTTACAATCGAGTATTTAAAAATAGCAAAATGTACTTCTGAGTAATTTTCTCGCTTTATAATATCTCCGAGTATATAAATTTTAATTTTGAGAAACACACTTTCTCATTGTTTTGAGTGTATACTTCCCTTTTATATAACTTCGCTTTTACGAGTGTGTCGGTGATAAATCACTGTGCCACAGAAAAATGCAAATAAAATGAGACCATATAGTCACACACGGATTGAGACATTCATTATAAGATACAGGTCGTTATGTTTGAAGAAGCAACTTTTATTGTTCTAGCTATTCGGAAAAAATATTTCCAAATTGTACATACATGTATTTATTAAATAATTTCTCTTGATGTCTCATTATCGGTGGTTCGAGTTCATAGACTCCAGTCTGTACCTTTGTTTTAAGACCGGGAGGGAGACATCCATTCTCTATAGACCTGGTTCCCTCGGCCCCTTCCTACTTGGTTCATTTTATCTGATTTTTCAACTTATATATATATCTGTTAATATTTACATTCACACTTATAACAAGTTGCAATTTCCACTAGTATGCTTCTTAGTTCTAATATTAGAAAAAAATCTTTTTTATGTAACATGTAAAAATAGTGATGGAAATAAAAACGACGCATGCTTACTTAATAATTTTCAAATTTAAGTTAACTGCATTTTTACTACAATTTTATTAACCACAAACTCACTACTTTCTCTCTCAATTATGAAACTGATTTCATCTGTAAAACATTCAGAAATTCTTATTCCGCTTCCCAAAACCTGAATTTTTTTTGTCATTCAGCTATTAAAGTGAAGCATATTTTTAAAATTGCTGTCACATTTTCTACTTTAATATAAAAATCATGAAAAAGTTATTGATAGAGAACAATTAATTAATGGTACGTCACATTTACAGGGAAATATTAAAACACTTCTCGATTCTTCAGCATTTTGGCAAGATTACCTAAAATTTTCACAGTTTTAGGAGAATTCTACGGCAAATAATACTTTTTGAGCATACAAATTTCAATAAGTAAATTTAACTCAAACATTTTTAACATAATAACCATAATTCATTTTTCAACTCATCTAACATTAGTGTAGGTAGTCATATAGTCTTTTCATTTTTTGGCACCTAATTTATTTTATAAAAATTTCGGAGATTATTTCCTTAATTGCCGAAACGTTAGTGAAGGCTCAGTGTTGAGACGCGAAAAGTTTTTGGTTTCCGTCTATTTGCTTGTTTGTTTGTTTGTCTCTTTGTCTGTCTGTTCCGCGATAACTGCCGTAAAAAGCGCCCGATTAGGTTGATTTTTGGTGGGTATGTTGGTGAGGTACCCGGAATGAGCTGTATAGTTTTTAGTTACATTTGGTTCATTCGTTCGAAAAATATAGAATATTTCGTTTTAGGTCATAATGCTTTGCTATGGGAATGTACACGATTTTTAAATTTCATTTTTAACTGAAATGAAAATCACATATTTGAATAATAGATTCAAACGTAAAATTACTGATGTTAATTTTCGATATGGAGGTTTTAAATATATATAATAGCTTTGAAAATCTGCCGATACATTTATCAGAATTTAGAAATTAATTGTTTAAATTATTGGAACATTTTTTGCATCTGTTCGGGAAATATAAAATAATTTATTTTCATCTTTTTTTTACAAATTTTAAAATGAATTTCTTTTTACTTTGCTCTTTAATTTATTAGTTGCTTAGCAACCCTATTTCAAAGAATATCAAAATAAAAACATTCAAGTAACTCTCACTATTTTGCTGCAATATTTTATTAGCAAAATAAATTTTCGAGAGATTTTAGTATTCTATTGACATAAATGAGAATTTATTTTGATACAAGTTTATTTTTTTATCTAAAAAGTTACATGAATAAGAAGTTCATAAGAATTTCGGAATATCATTGCATAAACCGTGTTTAATTTAACGCTTATAATTTCTGAAACCTCCGAAGTATTTTATATGCCGATAAATATGTATGTAATATAAAAAAAATTAAATTGCGGGTTGTAAGATGCTAAATAATATGAAAAGTGAGATTAAAAAACAATGACTTTTAGAGCTGACGTTGAGGCTCCTGATCTGCAGATTTACTAGTAATATTGAACGAAGAATACCAATACGCAATGTTTTGTTTCAAGAATCCAGGCTTATTTAATGTAGGATATGAAACTTGAGGTAAATATCGCCAAAAAAGCTTTACATATATGAATTAAAAGTTATTTTTTAATTAAATAAATTATGCTTATCTTTTAAATTCCTTAGAATGCAGGATGCATACAGTTCGCGACCATTTCTAGTTCAGTGACAATATTTCAAAATTAATGATAAACGACAATATGCCTATCCACCGCTGACAATAAATATCCTGATTCTGAATATTTTTATTAGGTTACAAATTCTTTTGTATTTTGTAAATTATTGCATATTGATTTATTGTATCGACGGATACGCGAAAACTTTGTAACAGTAATCCAAGCGAAAGTTTTGAAAAAAACTTTATGTTTAAAGTAATTTCTAGAGAAAAAAAATATATTATCGAATGAATAATATATTCATCATATTTACAAAAATAAGTGCGATATAGAGAGTATAATAAAGAAAATTAAATACTGCGCGTAACGAAAGTATACATATATATCTCCGTTCATTAAAAAATAAATAAATAAATAAATAAAGCTATTCATGAATCATCAATTTTCACAAAATATATATTTCAAATGTGTTATATTATGCAAAAGCCCTAAAACTTTTTTTTTCTTTAAAGTCTGTTAAAAATTCACACCATATACCAAAAAAGTAACGTTTGTAGAATGACTCAAAAATTGAAATGATTTTGTAATTGCAAGTATCGCACAGTTTGAATACCTCTATTTCTAAACAAAAATTTTCGTGGTACATTTTTATTGCGAATGTTGTAGAAATATACCACGAATATTAATAGTATTATTTGGAAATAGATATGGTACTCTAAAAGTGGGTAAATGTGACACCTGTAATTGTATTAGAAAAATTCACGTCGTCCAGTTTTAAAAAAAAAATACTTGAATGAAAAATAGGAATAATATAATGTAACGTAATAATTGTATAAGGAAATTAGAAAAATAATGCTACTACTTTAAAAATGAACACATTTTGACTATATTTTCCAATAAAATATAAATGAAAACATAAAACTAATGTCAGATGCTCATATTACTAGTAAATCTTTGGATCAAAGGCCTCAACGTCCATTTTGCAAGGTTTTTTTTTTTAACTTTCATCTCACTTTACACAATATCTAACATCTTGAAATCCGCAATTTAATAATGATAAACATTTTGTATTATTTCTAAGCACATGCGATTTCCCAAAGATTCCAAAAATCTACTTTTTAAGAGCTGTAATGTTAAAAATAAATCCATACAATTATGCTCTCCAATTGCTTATTGTTATAATTCATTAGAATAAACAAGTACATCTCTTCCGAGAGATATGTTCCCTAACACCCGTTGTCTCTTTGAATTTATGCTTGCAATTGGCAATAATCGCGCTATCTCAAGTTCCTAGTAGTGCGTTTCAAACTATAAGCGTTGTACAGTGGATTTTATCCTACCCTACGTATTAAAATGCTGACATATCTTGTAGCGGCCATATTAAAATGTCCGCTGGTGTGGTAGAGCACGAGGAAAGAAGTACAACTGTTTTAAAACCAAAAACTGGTTTATTAACACAATTAGCATGGGGTTTGAGCGAGCTCCACGAAATTTTCCTAAAAGTTTAAATTAACTAAAGAGTTCTTGCTAAAAATTTGTAGCTTTAACAAAACTGAAACAATATAATTGAACCTTAACCTTTAAAATATATAAGCACGATCCAACACTCTTATCCTTCAAATTAAATAAGCACTGATGCAGGTTCAAATCAGCTTTACAACTGCATAAAACTCCAGTATAAAATACTAAGGCTGAGTATCCATCCTGAGACTCGATGCGAGGTCTCAAGGCTAAATCTAAATCTCAATCTAAGTCGCAATATTCAACTTCCCAGGCCAAGTATACTCTAGCTCCCCTGAGCTCTCTCCAGCTCCTCTGAGCTCTGAACTCAAGTCAAAATTCGCTGCTTATATACTTCAGTGTCGATCGACCAGCTCCAGAAAATTTGCATAATTGAAATTACACGGCGACTCACAATTTCAGGGATTCAGCTGTCCATCGAAAGTTAAAGAAAGATAGAGAGCCTTTATAACTCGTACGCACATAATCGGTTAATGGACAAAACTATCTCATTCACACATTGCCTACTCACGGAGTAGTCAATACCTTACAATCTGTCAATCACGAAACATCGGCACTTGTTCCGAAAGTTGGATAAAATATCATGTAACAAAATACATGTAAAAACACAATTTTTCCTTACGAAATTGTCTTTTCCCGACACGTTATGAAATTTTGCTAGGCAACTGGTAAAATAAAAGAGAAAAAAATAATTACTTGTGATAGCAAAAATAAAGAATTGAAAGTTAAAATGTTTTATATTTTCGAACAGATGCACAAAATTCCATGAAAAAATACATAGCAAATTTAGAATATCTGACATACTATGTAGTAACAAAATTTCAAACTAATCGGTGTAATTTAAAACCCCCTCCCCACCATCCGGAAATTTCAACATTTAAATTAATTATCCAAATACGCTATTTTCTTGGTGAAATTTAAAATTCGTCTGAATTCCCATAGAAAAACATTATGACGTAAAAGAAAATGTTCTATATTTTTCGAATGAAGGAACCAAATTTAATCTAAAGCTATTCAGCTAATTCCGGATACCTCACCTAGATACTTACCTAATTACTGACTAATCGGATTTTTTTTTTCAGTAATTATCGCGAGACATGCACACAGACACCAAAAACTTTTCGTTTCACAGTAAGCTTCACCTGACGTTTCGGCAATTACTCTGAGATAATATATATTTAATATAACAACTGTAAAAGAAAATTAGAAAAATAAGGCTATTACGTTCAAAATGAGCACATTGTGGCCAATGTTTCTAATGAAATATAAATAAAAATGAAAAATTAATGCCAGATGCTTATATAATTTCCCTGAGATAATATTTATTTAGCATAACTGTAAAAGGAAATTAGAAAATAATGCTACTACATTAAAAATGAACACATTTTTACCAATTTTTCTAATAAAATATAAATGAAAACGGAAAAGTAATCACAGATACTTATATAATTACTCTGAGATAATATTTATTTAACATACTAACTGTAAAAGAAAATTAGAAAAATAATGCTACTACATTAAAAATTAACACATCTTCACAAATGTTTTCCATTCAAGTCTAAATTAAAGAGTTATCACATGGATTATTTATTAATTCTCAGATATCATTGATTTTAAAAAAAAATTTAATTTTTTTTCTTGAAATGTATATTTATATAAATGTTACGGCCAATATGATAAATTAGGTAATTATTCATAAAACACGGGTATTATTAATAATAACTGCGGTAATTATTCATAATAACCGGTTATTATTATTAATAATTGAATTTATCATATTGACCGTAACACATATATGTTACATTTCAAATGTAAATTCTTCTTAAAAACTCAATTTTATAATTAAAATTTTGAAATTTTGAACGAAATTCTAACATTTATTTGTTTATAAGAATAAGACGTAAGAATAAGGTGTTATTTATAAGATGTTATAGTGGTAGAAAATTTCTCAATGCAAGGTACATTTGTAAAATATACAAACTTTAAAACGTTCAGAATTTTTACAACATCATTCGAAATTTTATTTTGTATTAGTTCAAAGTAATTTTAAAATGAAAAATTTTATATGGAGTTATGCTGAAACTAATTGAATTTATCATATTGACCGTTAACACATATATATTACATTTCAAATGTAAATTCTTCTTAAAAACTCAATTTTATAATTAAAATTTTGAAATTTTGAATGAAAGTCTAACGTTTATTTGTTTATAAGAATAAGGTGTTATTTATAAGATGTTATAGTGGTAGAAAATTTCTCAATGCAAGGTACATTTGTAAAATATACAAACTTTAAAACGTTCAGAATTCTTACAACATCATTCGAAATTTTATTTTCTATTAGTTCAAAGTAATTTTAAAATGAAAAATTTTATATGGAGTCATGCTGAAACTAATTGAATTTATCATATTGACCGTTAACACATATATATTACATTTCAAATGTAAATTCTTCTTAAAAACTCAATTTTTTAATTAAAATTTTGAAATTTTGAACGAAAGTCTAAGGTTTATTTGTTTATAAGAATAAGATAAGACGTAAGAATAAGATATTATTAATAAGATGTTATAGTGGCAGAAAATTTCTCAATGCACGGTACATTTCTAAAATATACAAACTTTAAAACGTTCAAAATTCTTACAACATCATTTGAAATTTATTTTCTATTATAATTTCAAAGTTATTTTAAAATGAAAAATTTTAGATGCAGTCATGCCATGCTGAAAGTAATCCAATTTTGATTTACAATTTAGGTAATATTTTTCGTGCGAAAGTTGCATATACAATATTTCGAATTCTCAGTATATTCCTTGAATGTGGGAAAAGGAAAAAAAAAAACAGGATGAAAAACACTACTTTAAGAGAATTTGTAAAGTTCAGTTTATACGATATTTAGCTTTAAAATGGAACATTTTACATGTCTTCCGCTGTATATAAGGTTTTTTTTCCCTTTAATGCGGAATTTTCTGCACTGCTTCATTCTTTCATGGTGTTAGTTTGTCAAATAATTACACATATAAATATAACACAGCTATTTTTGAGGGTTGCAGGACGGCTTGTGAGATTGGACGTAAAACTGGGTCCTACTGTTCAGTCTTAACAGAAACAAGAAAAAAATCATAGTCATAGATTATGAAACACTTTCCAGCACTTCTATAATACATTAACAAAAAACTTCGCCGTTTACTAAGGTACCTGAGTAAACAAAAAAAAACAAAAAAAAAAAATTAGAAAACGCATAACACATTTGAAAACCACATATCAGTAATTACTCCCTATAGTCGGAAAGGTACTCTAATTCGTTTGTGCAGCCCTGTATATGATCAATAGATTTGTATATATTCTGCATAATATACTAAAATTTAGATTAGTCAGAAAAAGCGTAACACAGCTGAAAATTCACCTTTTGTGTGTCCCTGTAAATGAACAATAAATGCTATGCACATCATATTATACAACAAGTACCTTGTAGTACACCTCAGTAATGTATATCAATTTCATGATATTTGAAATAGTGCAACATAATTAAAATAAGCTGCAAATAATTTTTCTCCGTAGACCGCTATGTAACCAAATTCTTTTGTGTGCCCTTGTAATTGAATGATAAATACAACCCATATGCTACAGGAAACATGTTTTAGTGAACCTCAGAAATTCATATCAATTTTATTATGTTTCTAATAGAGTAGCATGATTAAAATACGCCGCAAATAAATTTTCTCCTCAGACCATAATATAACACAATTCTTTTGAGCGCCCCTGTAAACGAACTATAAGTACTAAACATACCATATTCGATAAAGATCATCTTTCAGTGCATTTCAGTGATGTATATTAATTTAAATATGTTTGAAATAGTGCAACATCATTAAAATACTCTGCAAATGATTTTTTTTTCCATAGACCGTAATATAACGGCATTATTTTGAGTGCCCCTGTACATTAACTATAAGTGCTACACACTTCGTTTTCAATACCGAACATGCCATGGTAAGTCTCAATAACGTATATCAATTATATGGCAATCCGAATGTATTTACGCGAGTTAGAGCACGGAGAGACGACCAGACAAACCAAATTCACAAACACTTTTGAACTCAGTTGGAAAATGTTAAAAATAAAAAAGAATGGGTATTGCTTATTGAATTTACGAATAAAAGAAATTACAAATTACATTTTTGTACTTTCCCCATTTATTGGATCAACTATGTTTGAAAGTGTTAAAAATAACTGTAAATTTGACAGTAAAAGCTTCATTTGGAATGACCATAAAAATACGTTTATTTTTAAAAAGAATTTGTTCTTTTTTACAAACATTGTGTTTCTTAATAGTCTATTAATTGTTTTAATAATACTGTTTTTACTTTTTAAAAACAAACATATTTTGTAAGATAAGCAACTTTTAATGTTATCTGTTTAGTGTAAAAAATTGAAGCTTATATGATTATTCATGTAATACATTTTAATTAAAAAAAATTATAAAAGAATTATATTCTAGGACTTTTTCATAACTATAATTTATTAATCTGCTTTTTAATCTAAGTATTTCGCTGATCACTCATAATTAATTAATTCAAAAGCAAGATATAAGTATCATGTAACTTACACATTTTTGTACCACGCTAATAAGGGTAACTTGCTAATGACTTATAATAGTCATAATTTTCATAGATTCAATGTCAAAGAACATTTTTAACAGCTATCAGACACAGGAAATCCTTTCATGTATTTTAAGAAGTCTTAAAAGATATTCTTGAAGATTTAAATATAGTTTAATTCTAATAATAAGCTGCTTCGCAAAGATTTATTTCCGACAGTATTGAGAAAAATGTTATGGGGTTCTTGTTTGAAGAGGAAAAACATCAACTTCCAGGATAATTCTAAAACTGCATTTCTGATCGTGCTGCTAAAGCCCTAGCTCTAAATTTCTTAAACCTGCCCCACAAAAAATAAAAGATCTTTTATCTGCTGCGGTAAGAAACGAATTTGAAGTTCAGAAACTGATTGTATTATCATGTATATTTTGCGTATTTTGAACTACTTTGAGAATATATTTTGAACAGAAAATTTTCTCAAAAAAAATACAGTTCTGTTAATGAAATAATTGTTAGACTGGTTTTTAAACGGATTTCAACAAAGCTGAATGAATGCTAATTTTCAATATTTTGTTGTTGGAAAGGATTCAATCTGTAGGTGGTCCCGTTTCAATATCATGAAGATCTAACGTCTATATATTTGTTTATCTGCCTGCTTTCTTGTCTTTTTTTAACACTTTCCAACATAGTTGAAAAATGTTTATAATTTCTGTTTGTCTGTCCCTGCCCTAACTCGCGTAACTATACTCGAAATCTTACGTAATTAATATATGCTATTGGGATTTAATAATAACGAAATAATCTACCAAGTAAAAGTCCAAAATGAAAATGAATTACTATAAGTGCTACACATTTCATTTTCAATAGAGAATATGCTATAGTAAACCTCAATAACATACATAAATTACATGAGAACCCGAGTATATTTAGAGTTAGAGCACAAATAAATAGACAAACAGATTACAGTCGACATTAGAACCGGAAATCAAACACTTTTCAGCTGTGGTAGAATGTGTTAAAAATATAATTACGAAAATATAATTAAACATTTTAAAATACTTAAGAAAATAAAATACAGTAAAATCTCCTAAGATGGATCTTCTGGGGATTGGAGAAAAATTAAGTTTCGGATAGATTTCCTCCTTAACTAGTATAGAGGCAAATTGAAATATTTTTTGTGCCGGGATCATGAAATTTTTTTGTTAGAAGCAAGTTTCATTTTTACATATTTTACTGTTGGAATTTTTTTATTATACATTATTCAAAACATTATATGTACGACTAGTAAATACCTTTCAACAAAGATCTACCAATTTTTTTAAACTAAAGTTGTTAACGTTGTAAAAAATCCGTTATAACATATTCTGCGTATAACGAATAATGTTTACGCTTCTTTCAGCTCCGTTATAAGCTGTTTTCATTGTGAATCTTTCAAAGTGTATCTCCGTTTTTGTTTCTGTGCTTTCAGAAAGTTATTAATTTCTTAAATAAGAGAATAAAAGAAAGTGAATGAATTGGACGTTTTTCTGTAATACATAATTTAATAATGCAAATTGTATTTTGTGTGCTAAAATAATGAACGATTCAATTTTATTCTATAAAAAGGAAAATATAGTCATAGGATGAAAACACGATTTTTTATTAGATTTCGCATTGCACTCAAAATTGATGACTTTAACTTTTCAGTAATGTATCAGTACTGCACATGTCTAGTCTATCCGAATATAATGTAATACATATGTATGTAGTTCTGCCTTTTAGACATTAATAGCACTCCTAAAAAAGGCGGTATTGTCATCAAATTTTGCTGGTTAATTATTAAGTTATAATTGAGAAAAAAGAATAGAAATTAATCTTTGCACTACATTACGGAGATAAAATAATTAAAAAACTGATACCACGAGACGCGGTAATGAAATTGAATAAAACCGATTTCTGTAATTCTTATAGGTTTCATGATGTATTTTATAAAATTTCAGATTTAAATGCGGTATGTTTCTTTTTACGTAATTCAATGAAGAGTATTGTTAGAAATATCATTCTAACACTAAAACTGCTTCATATTTTTCCATATATCTTTTATATTTCATCTGTCCGTAGTTTTCTTTCTTCATATCATTTTTATCATATAATATTTTTTTAGTGATATCAAGTTTTAGAAAAACTGAACTAAATTTGTGAATCGCGATTTGGAAACAGAATGGAAAAACTGTTTGTTTTTACTTAAAATTCTTAGGCTTATGTTCAGCAAAAATAAATAAATAAAAATTGCCGTCTTTGAGGTGGGTATTACTACACGGTTAAAAATTTGCAGCAAACTGTCCAGTCATTTGACCGTTTTTACAGAAAACGCTTACATAACTGTAATTTAACTCTATTCTGACCATATTATTGCCCACATTATGGTCAGACCACAGTTAAATTACGGTTATGTAACTGTTTTCTATGAAAACGGTCGAATGACTGGACAGTTTGCTGCAAATTTTTAACAGTGTATTTTTAGATAGTTACATAAAGCACAGAATGATATAAGTGTCATGCGTAATTTTTTTTTATCCATAAAAAAATATAAAAAGACGTTTTTCAAACGTAGATAACTTATATCATTATGCTATTATTACATTCAATACATTATAAGCTATTTAACGTCATTAGTTATGAAGTATTTATTTTGAATTATGAGCCATTTGAGCATAAGGTAAAAACAATCGCATTTAAATAAAGATTATCTGGTGCGTATTTCAAATCTCTAAACAAACTGAATAAAATAATCGAAATATCTGGTTCATGCTTTATATCAAAGTTTCTAACCTTAGATGCACATTTTGAAATGAACCAATATTTCTCGTCATAATCTTATTATATTTTACTACACTGTATCTCATTTGTACTCATTTTTTAATATTAAAAAATAACAAGAGGACTTTTGGCATACATGTACAACACATGTAATTGATGTAAATTATTACGTTTCATTTAGTATTTTCACAAAAAGTGATTCACAATTTTCTATCAAGAAACTAATTAGAAAAACAACTATTATAACAGATGTCATACTCAAAATAATAATTAAAATAATATGAGCGGTACAAAGTTTTGTAGAGCAATGGATATCTTTTTACTTAATGTTTTGTTGCAGTTATTCAGTTTTTTTTTTTTTTTTTTTTTTCCTTTCAGTACTTTAAGAATTTTTTTTTTCGATTTGAAAAATTTAAACCCTATTGTTTAATATTTGTTATGTTGCTGATTATGAAGTGATGAAAGTAATTTTGTAATTGAATCTAAATTGAAATCAATACTCTTATTTCAATAACAAAAGCTTAGTAGTGAAAGAAAAACATATTTCATCTTGTTTGATATGTTTGCTATAAGTATTTAATTATAAGCACTGTTGTGAATCTAAATTTTTCTTATTATGTTGCTATTTTATTCATAATTTATTTCTAAATGAAGTAATTATTCAATATTCAGGCTTTGTAAGAATAATGGTGGAAATTTTTACATATCCTATTAACCTATTTTCTATTTTGTGGATATTGTTAGATATTTGTTATTAATAATCGAATTTCAATTGCTCTTAATTTATATTGACAAATGAAATTATTAAATAAATACTAGGACTCATTTAAACTGCATTTATATTCTTTTTATCTTATTATACAGTATGATTTAAGTTTTAAGAAAAATTTAGTGTTATGAAAATACAGAATTTGGGTTAATTTGAAATGGGTTAATTTTGTTTCATTTACCTACTATCGACCCGACCGGCGGTGCCCGTGCCCGTGATAATAACCTTAAATAAACCTCACATTTGTATGATTTTATATCTTTAACCCGAATGTGTATTAATTTATATTTTTAAGCAAAAAATTTGCGAAAAAATATTGATATTTAGTGGTAAAAGCGCTCGTAAGAAGACATTTTCTTGTTTTTTCACGTAGGGTCGTTCCATACTTTAAAAAAAAAGGTTCTTGTTATCCGAACTCTTTGAAATTTTTATTGATTATAAATATAGCGATTTTGCAGCCCGTGTAAAAATTTCATGAAAAGATATTCATATCTAGTTGTAAAAGAAATATGTTTTCTTCTCGCCTTTTTTTCGCGTCGAATCCTTTAATATAACAAAAAAATGTTCTTATCGTCCGAACTCTTGAAGGTTAGGATCCCTTAGAAAGACCCCCCCCCCCGAAGGGTACTCCCCTTAGGGCCTATATCCCTTGTGTAGATAATCGGCCATCATAAATCAACTAACCAACCAACCGAACTCTTTGAAATTTCAATCGGTTATAAATATAACTGCATCGAAACCCTCTTTAATTTTTCGTGAGAAAAAATGCGTATTCAGTAGAGAAACCGGTTCCGAAAGAGAAAGTATAAAAGTATCTACATTTAAAAAAAACTGTAAACAAATTCGAAAAAAGAAAAAACAGCCCTTGTAGAGATCGGCCTCAGCTATCCAATGCAACAAAAAAAAAAAAAAAAAAAATCATTTAAAAGTATTGAAATGCAAACGAAATATCTAAATAAATTCTCCCATAGGATTAATATTAGCAACCAGGTGTTTTCGCATGAGTGAAGTAATCTCTTAAAACACTCTACTTGATTCCTGAAATGACAGAGTGAAACCATTTTTCTGGTTGTTAGCTATGAACCTCCTCGAACCTTTCAACAGTTTTTCATCATTAATACAGCTCTTGTTGATCTTAAATTCTGACTGATTTGAGACGAAATTGCCCCTGCTGGTTATCTACAAAATAGGTTCACCCGATCCAGTCTCTTCCTAAGCTATCGCACATTGTTCGCAACAACGCAACGTCTCTTATTACCAGGATTCCAGCTTTTGGCAAGGCTATGCATTATTTGTTATGGTGATATGTGTCGATATCAGTAGTGGAAACGCGTAAGAAATGCATCAAGTTGATACAAAATGTGAAAATATACATAAAAAATGAAATCTGCAGACCCATTTTAGTCGTAGTAAAGCCAAAGCTACAAAAAAATATATATACTTAAACGTAACCACAAATAATAAAACAAAAAATGGCTTACCTTATTCCAAAATAAAATAAATCATTATAAGAGGACTTGCATTGCTTTATTGCTATAAGAGGACTTGCATCATTATAAGAGATAGCATTGTTCGAGTTAAAATCGCCTCTTTCCGAAATTGAAGGCTTAAAACCTCAGTAGTGAGAGGCGTTAACACTAAAGCATTATATGAGCGACCCCCCCCCCCCCCCGATTAGAGGAAATCTCTGCCTGACTTTGAAAGCCTATTTTTTTTTTCAAATTTAAATCTGTTCATTATCGGTACAGTACCCACCATTGGTACCGTTTCCCTACTTGTCTAAATTTATAAATAAGCAAATCGAATTTTAGTATTTACAAGAAAATTTGTAAAAACTAAAATGTACCTTTTATAAATTTGTACATTTTTTGTACAGTATACACACAAAAAAAGAGTTAAGACTTTTCTTTGATAAAATATATAACTACAGACATTTAATGATAAATGACACTCAAAACATTAAAATTCGGGTTAATATAAATGTTTCGAGTATTTTTCGTACTCCTCATCAGTATACGTGCACAATTACAAAACACCGGAGGACCTCAGCGATGAAAACAGTTAAAACTAGAGTTTAATTAGGAAATCACACTCAGCCGGGTCCTGGGTAACTTTATTAATTGGAGCTTCAGCTAGAACAGTCAGCCAACCCTCTAGGAATACACGGCTACTGTATAAGCAACTTGCGCATTATCGAAGTCAGGGACACTGTCGTTGCTCTTTAACCCTTTCTGGCACAGACAAATTCTGTTCGTAAAATGAGAAATTACTGACTGACACCGGAATTTACAAACGACTTTTTTAGAAAATAAGAACTCCTTATTTTAAGTTGTCATTGTAGAAACAAAATTTTATTAAAATATTATTGGTGCCGAATGCAAGTTGGGAATTAAAGTTAGGTGTGCCCGGAGTGGGACCACTGTGCCGGAAAGGGTTAAGTGACGCATTTTGACACCGTCTAGTTTCACCAATGTAAATCGACTTGTAGCTTTTGCAAGAAATTTTATGCACGACATCTCTAAGGTCAAATTTCGGATACTTATGTTGTAGTAGTTACTGATAAAATTACTAATAGGATTCAAAGGCACAAAAGCAGTCCTAATATTAATTATTATTTTTTTATTTTATTGTTAACTATCCAGACGTAATTATGTAAGTATTTTTGAACTTATTTTCTTGTTTTACACTTTTACGTTCTTAATAACAAATTATTAAACTTTGAGCCAAAACCTTTTTCTCTTTACGTTTTCCTGCAAAACACTTGAAAGATTTGGTGATTGTTATGCTTCATTTAATTCACGCACTGAAATGGTTTTAAAGATGCTACATGATTGTTTCCCGTCTAGATGCGCTTGAGATGGCCTTTCACTTTCAGCAATTTTTTTTTCATTCACAAGATATCATTCCTTTAATGTGTTTATCAGATTCTTTAAGCAGTAATTTGTTTGAAAGGAACTTGTTACAAAGATTGAAATCTTATCACGGGGCTCGCGTTCTAGGAACATATTAAGAAAAAGGAAACTGAAGTAAAAAAATTTTAAATTCCAGCGTGCTTCGCTTAAGGAAAATTTTTCAACTAGTCTAGTTGAATCTTCCTAGATAAACATTTTTAAACTATACTTTGATGTTAATCAAAGCTCGCGTTAACCTATATATATTTTTTTTTATTCTGAGACAGATGGTTTTATGGTTTTTATTTATTTTATTATTAATAGAAAAGTGAGTGTTAGTGTTATTTTAAAGAGGACCGCACACTCCGTCGAAATTTCATTATTGTTTTAAACTGCATAATCTTTTCATATGTACACTGTACATATGAAAAGATTATGCAAAACATTATGAAAGATTACGAAAAACAGTGTTGAATTCAGACACTTGTCTCCGGGAGGGATTTATGTGGCTCCGGGGAGGGGGGGGGACATTATAGAGTTACATTTTTTAACCATTAAAAGCATAAAATCTCAAATTATCCGGAGGAACATTTCAATGCTCCTGGGGGAATGTTCCCCCGGGCCACCCCCTGAATTCAAAACTGCCGAAAAAAAGGCAATTGCTCCCTACTAATTCTGCTGAAAGTAATCGTGCAGCAAAGATATAGATGCCGGTCGACTGGTATAATGCCTACTATTATATTATACTCATAAATTATGCTTGGGGGATCGTCTACATATTAAAAATTATAACAATTTTCATTTTTTTAATTGCAACAATCACTTTTGTCGCGTTATTAGAGTTCCTTGGATCAAATCAGACCGGAAAAGTATGTAGTTTTTGTACTTTTTCTTAAATCTTCATAGAGTTATTTTAAAAATGTGTTAGAGGATTAAATTTAAATTTATAATAATAAGATTACGATAGAACCAGGAAACTGTACAGGAGCCATAAAATCAATCACCGAAAACATTTTGCAGAAAATTTAAATGTAAATATAATAATTTCTATAAAAGAAAATTTCCTGTAACTTTTCTGGTTAATGTCTAAGATTTTCTTATACACGGATACAAACGATAAGAGGAAACAGTCCCCTTATACCACCGAAAAGAAAAATTCTCTATATCTCAAAAATTAATCATTGGAATAAACGGTAAATTCACATAACCATGTTTTTGGCGATTCTTATTCTTTTTATGAAATTTATTGTAACTCATAATTCGTTATTTTTTAAAATAAATACATTAATAATTTTTATTATTAAAAATAGGTTTTAATTTTAAAAATGACTACATTATGTTTGGTTCCAGTCATTGCATCTCTTTAAAAAAAACAGACATTTCAATCGGGTGAGTTTTTGGCAAGATATAAACAAAAGTTTATATATGTGGCTGTAACAGAACCTTAAAACTTTTATCCCTTCTGACTCTGTAAAGAATTAAGGAAAAAATGTCTAAACTATATATTATCCAGAGTGAACTTAAATAAAGTTTAACAAGAAAGAAAAATCATGTGTCAAGCTTAAAATATGAAACACTTTCCAACACTTACAGAATATTGTGACGAAACTTTTAAAAGCACAATTTCAGTAATTACCATCTATATTCAGAAAGTATCTGAATTATTTTGTGCAGCACTCTATATGATCTATAAATTTTTATGTACAGGGTTATTACAAATTCATGGTACAAACTTTAAGGGTTGGTACAGGACACTGTAACAAACAATTTTTGTATAGGAAAGCAGGGTCGGAAATACATTTATATTGTCAAAAACACAGGGCATCTCACTCCAATTCGAAGTCGCGTTTTCGTTCATAACTTTAATAGTAGTGAAGATACTCTAACGAAATCCTTACAACATTACAATCCATACAAAGATGAGTCTGTTGTAAATTTTGTTAAAATATCTTCACTACTGTCAAAGTTGGGAACGAAAACGTGATATCGGTTAAAAATGAGACGCCCTGTGATTTTGACTAAATAAATGAATTTTTGACCCTGGTTTCCTATACAATAAATGATTTTTACAGTAGGTTGGTACAGGACACTGTAAAAAACATTTATTGTATAGGAAACTAGGGTCAGAAATTCATTTATTTAGTCGAAAATACAGGGCTTCTCATTCTAATCCGAAGTCGCGTTTTCGTTCATAACTTTGACAGTAGTGAAGATATTTTAACAAAATTTACAACAGACTCATCTTTGTATGGATTGTAATGTAGTAAGGATTTCGTTAGAGTATTTTCACTCCTGTTAAAGTTATGAACGAAAACGCGACTTCGGATTGGAGTGAGACGCCTTGTATTTTTGACTATGTAAATGAATTTCCGACACTGCTTTCCTATATTACAAAAATTCTTTGTTACTGTCCTCTACCAACCCTTAAAGTTTGTACCATGAATTTGGAATCTCCCTGTATACTACATAGTATCCTAAAATTTAGTTCAGTTAAGAAACGCATAAAATAGCTAAAAATGCCTCTTAAGCAATTTTTTTCAGTAAAGGGAAATGTACTCGAATTCTTCTGTACACACCTGTATATGATCCATAGAATTTATACACACTAAGTAACATGCAAAACTTTAATTAAACTTAACACATATGACAAATGAAAACGCGCTTCTTAGCCATTTTTGATCATAGACAATACTGTAATCGTGTTCTTTTATGTGCCCCTGTAAATGAACGATAAATGCTTTGGACACCTTATTCTACTTTAAGCCTCTTATAGTGTACCTCATATCAATTTCAATATGTTTGAAATAGTGCGACATCATTAAACTGCACTGCAAACGATTTTTCCCATGACCATAATGTAATGGAATTCTTTTGAATCCCCTTCTAAATGAACTATAAATTCTACACATTTAATTTTCAATAGGGAACGTTCCACAGTAAACCTCAATATCATATATCAATTGTATGGCAATCTTCGTATGTTTATGCGATATAGAGCACGCACAGACGGCCAGACAAACCGAATTCATAAACACTTTTCAACTCTGTAGAAATTTGAAAAATGAAAGTTGGTTTAATTTTTAATATGTAGATGAGTCCCAAATGTATGCATAGTATTAATTATTAGACATTATTTCCAGTTGAATGGTACTTATATCTTTTTAATAATATTATTTGCAGTAGAATTAGTAGTGTGTGATCAATATTTTTTTCTGCGACACACCATGACATTATTTGTTATCTTACTCTTATAATTCCAGCAAAAAACACACTAAAATCATTGATATAAGCATATATTTACTTGTAAAAGACTTATAAATTGCTAAAAAATTTAACTACGAGCCAAAGTAGCTATTTTATCAAATATTCACTTTGAATTTTTATCTCGTTACCACAAACATTCATAAAAACACTGCACTTCACATCACCCAGATAATATTAAAAAATTTGGCGGTATCGTTATTTTTTTATGCCTATAATTTAACCTTTAGTAATAATTTAGTTATACACCTTTGGCCCAAATTCTAAACACAATAAAAAATGTAAAGAGTCATAAATTGTATAGAGTTCTAAGTAATAATAAACATTATATAATATGTATTTACAATCCAAAGAAAAAATGTCTTGCTCATTTATTTTTTTTTTAAATGATATATATATTTTTTTTTTTTAAATGATATATTTTTTTTTTATAAGACATTATTTAAATTTTTAAGATTCGTAATTAAAGGACACTGCTCATAAGATACAATGTTAATAATAAATGTAGTCACATTTACTTTAGATACATTCATCCATACTATTCGAGATGCTTGGAACGAATTTTGATATTTAATATTGGATATAGCTTCCTCAAGATCTGTAATTCATAAGTATTGCTTTCCTTTTACATAAAAGTTCCCCATTGCACTCTATTCATTTTTTTTTTTATAATTTTCATATCATGTGATCGAGTTGGACAATCACATAATGGGATATTGATATCAAATGAGGTATAGCACGATGCATTTATCTTGCTGGAAAAAGAATTTTTCACCTACCAAAAGCCATTATATGCAAAATTTGTGTTTCTAAAATACGGATGTGTACTTTTTAGCTCATCTTCTTAGAAATGATAAATTAGTGTTCTCTTGAGTTAACACGCATCCGAATACAAGACTGATCCTCCTTTATTTTGACGACTTCATGCATCGTTTCTATTCATCATCAAATGGTGCTAGCATTAATGTATGGCATTAGGTCCATCAAGATTGAACCGTTTTTCATCCGCCTGAAGTTATACTTTAATACCGGCACGATTTGAGGAGAAATAGAAACGTCGCATGGAGCCGTTAAAAAAAAGAAAGCGAAACAGTCATGGTTTGTAGTGCTGTGCCAGCTTAAAATAAGACTAATAAAAATATTGTTTCTAAGAAAATTAATTTAAAAGTATACAACTGTATTTTAGAAACACAAATTTAGGCATATGGTTGCTTTTAGGAAAAATTCATTTTTCAAAAGGATAATGCACCATGCCATACGCCCAAAAGTTACGAAAAAATGGCTCAATGATAACAATTTCCCATTATTGTCTACCGCAATCGCACAATATTAACATAATAAAAAATTAATGGAGTGCAATGGTGAACATTTTTGCGTGAGTGGCATGCAATATTCATGCATTACAGATTTTTAGGAAGCTATTTACAATACGTGGGCAGCTTTACCCACATCGTGAATATCAAAATTTGTTCCAAACACCTCGAATCATATAGCTGAGTGTCTACAAAATGAAGTTAGTAACATTTCTTACATAAATTGTGTATATTCGAACATATAAGCAATGTCCTTATAATTATAACCATTAAACATTTTTAGTATTTTTTTTATTTCATATTTTTTCAACAAATTATTTTTTTAATTAAAATGAGTTTATTAATGTATGCAGTTTATTAATACTTAGAATTGCACAAAATTTGTGACTGTTTACATAATTTTAGTGTCCTTATAATTTTAGCCAGAGGTGAATCCCTCATCAGTGTACAGTCCTGGAAAAAAAAAGTATCACCGCATGGTATTTTATCACCAAATAGTGTCCCAGAGGGATTTGAGAGTACCATTTGACTGGGAATTCTGTCTACTTTCCGACTTAAAAAGGCATGTTTTTAAATAGGGGTCATATACATAGTAATCATTCTACCAACTTTGCATTTTCTAATGGCAACACCCACTTTTGACATCATATTTAAGTTCCTCGGTCCATGGTTCAAGGGAACCCGGAAAAAAGTTAACCAGAAAACCTATTTATATAATTTTCCTAAAATCTTCATAGAGTTACAAGATGTCAAAGTTTGAGGATGTTAATGTTAAATCCACTTGATATACTTTATTTGATATCTTCCAAAAAATCATTTTAATGAATTTTTTAATGAGATACTTTAAAATGACTTAAGCGTATTCCAGGTATTTTTGGATTCAAAAACATATTATTAATAAATTCATATTTAATATATATATATATATATATATATATGAATATATTTTTAATACATTACTTTTTACTTAAAACAATCCACAATCATCAGAAACATGAGTGTATAAATTTACAGCTCATTCCAATAATTAGTTTTCGAGATACGATAAATTTTACTTTTCAACAAACTAAAGGGGTCGTTCCATGTTAATAAATCATCTACAAAAAAGAAAATCTTTGAAAGTACCCGGGAAAATTTTATGGAATTTTCTTTTATATAAAGTTAGTTTATTTTATATTTAGAAGTTTTGTATAACTTTCGTGATAACTCACTGTGTGTTCCAGGACTTTTCATTGCAAGATCTTTTTTATTTTTCGAAATTTTTGGATAAACACCTAACACATTTTCTTTATAACTATATGAATGTTTTTTAAAATATATATAAACTGCTCCTTTTTCGAGGCTGCCTTGATCCAAGAAACTCAAATAAAGTGTCAAAAACGGCCGTTTCCATTTGCAAAATGAAAGTGAAATGAAATGCAATTTTTTATATGTGAATGACCCGTATTTCAAAAATTGCATTTATATTCGAAAAGTAGTATACACAATCCCCAGTCGAATGATACCTCTCACATCTCTCTGCGACAATTTGTTGATAAAATAGCATAGGGTGGGCCATTTTTTTCACGACTATACAAGCAAACTTAGATCTTATGTGACGTCATTAGACGCTACATTAGAAAATTTTGATTTCAACAGTTCATTACTACAACTATTATTATTATTATTTATAAATATTTCACTTTTTTATTACAGTTTTAAGGCTTCTCAGGTTGTGAATGAGTGTTTTTTTGTAAATTGTTTTAACAAATATTAAATGATAATATGTTTAAATAGACACAATATCTTAAATTAGATTTTTTTTTTAACACTGTGATGATTTCGTACTTTGGGTTATAAAAATTTGAATGGTAGCGATAAACGCAAAACTCGAATCTTTAATCCTTAGAAAAAATTTTATTTCTTTTGTAAATTAACACTAAAATCAATTGTTTCGCACTTTGAAGTTATTAGGTTCGATGTCTATTACAATTAACTAAATGCCAGTATCACTTCTAGGATGCAAGTTGTAGTTCAGAAGGAAAAGTTCAGGGTGACGAAAGTTTTTGTTAACACAGGTTTTCTCGCTCAACTAGCGATCCAAAATAAGTTCAATTTTTGCGTGGTGACAGGGTGTCCCACCAGTTGCAATCACTCTAACGGTGAGCTGCAACTATTCCAGAACAGAGATGTGATGTCTCTGTTATTTTCCCGCTCCGCTGGTGTTCAGCAAATTTCACCCCCAGGACGTAATGTCCGTACGATGATCCTCTTTCCTCTTCCGAGAGATGACTCTCTCCTCTTCGCAGGTCAGAAAAGCCCCGACCTTCACAGTTGATCTCCAACTTTCAACTCCCTTCCCCAAAGTCCTCTTTTCGCTGCTCGCCGAAGGAGAGGGGGTGGGGTTTTTTTTAGGGCGTTTACCGCTTTTTCCAAGCCCAATAAAATCCGTTCACCTTCTCTGATTGGTAAATAAGAGTTCGTACCTGGCGCCTTGTTGCCAATTTCTGTCTGCTCATAAAACAGGGAAATCCCCTCACTACATTGTTTCTAGAGTAGAAACAGATCGATCAACTTCCCGCCATAACGAATTCTCGATGTCACCTTTCTTTTGAGCACGCTAGACACCGCTTGCTCGTGGCGACTTGCTCGTGGCGACTTGCTCGTGGGAAAAAAACCTTTCCTAGCGTGAGAAAATACAGTCTTGGATGGAAAGTTTCATTCAATATTCCCACATAATTTAATGAAATCTTTACAACACAAAAAAAGAACATTAGTCAAAAGCTGTGTTCTAAAGAGCGTCCCAAAAGTTTATAGACAACCATTTTTTTATTTAAGAGCTAAGTAAAAGAGCAAGAAAAACAAAATAAATGAGGCAAAAATATAATGATTAAATAAAAATTATAAAGTACCCAAACAACTTTTAACAGTCATAGATTTAATATAAAAAAATAAAAACAAAAAAATGTTGTCCCAAAAATATATAGACAACCGGTGTTAAAAGCTGATTTAAGTAGTGATATGCAAAATTTGCATACTCCAAGCTCATGTATACTTGTGGCGCAATAGTTTCCTGAGATAAAAGCAAATCTGTCTTTCCATTTGCGACTGACTGTAAAGATTCTTCGCAATGTGCAATTTTCCAAAAAGAGAATTTTGAAAATATATCGTTTAAAGGGTCACGGATGGAAAGTTGTGGATGTTGCAAGAAAAATTGGACGCGAAAGGGTTGAAACCAAAATTTACCGAATTCTGTCAAAAGGTGACAATTTTGAAAAATAAATCTCGTTCTGGACGACGAAAGAAAACAACAAAACGGCAAAACAGAAAGCTTTTGAGATTACTTTCAACCCAGAACATGTCTGTATGGTCGGTTTCTAAAGAAGTAACCGTTCCAGGTAATGAAATCCACGATCCATCGATGGCAGCAAGCAAGTACATTTCTGCAATATGCAAAATGCGTCATTCGTCAATGTTTACAAAACGACATAAAGACGCTCGTGTTCAGTGGGCCCGAAATCACATGAATTGGACAAATGAATTGTTCAGTGTTTTTTACAGTGATAAAAATAAATTTACTTTAGATGGTTCCGATGGTTGGGCATATTACTGGCACAATATTCACAAGGAACCACGAACTTTTTTCTGCAGACAATAAGGAGGGGGTTCACTCATAGTGTGGGGAGCATTTTCTTATAATGGAACAGCCGATATTGCTTTTTTGGAAGGTCGTCAATGTTCCAAAGATTACCAGAAAACGCTTGAAGTACAGTTTGGAGAGTTGCTAGGTGGAGACAAATGGATATACCAGCAAGATAATTGCTTCATTCACGTGTCCAATTCTACAATGCAATGGTTTAGACAAAACCAAGTAGCTGTTATGGACTAGCCAGTTATGAGTCCTTACTTGAACCCAATAGAGAACCTGTGGAGAATATTAGCTAGAGACGTATATGTTAATGGATGTTAATTTGCAACGGTTAAGGACCTAAAGCTGTAAATTTAACGAAGTTGGCTATCTTTAAAGCTAGAATTTCTTCAAACTCTTGTTTTGAGTATGCCTGATCGAGTCTTTTGAAGTTATTAGAAAAAAAGGCTTAAAAATTTGAACATTAAAGGAAACAAATGAGCTGTCTATAAACTTTTGGGACAGTAAAATTTAAGTTTTATTTTTTTTCACAAAGTCTGTGATTGTATAATATTATTTTTGTATAGTATTATTATTGTCTTGATATTATTTATAATTATAAATTGTTTTGAAATTGTTACTCCTGTTTTTCAATTGTAAAATAAGAAAACCCCATTGTCTATAAACTTTTAGGACGCACTGTAAAAGCCGTGGGATAACGCTGTTTACATCAAAGTTCATTGCCTATGGTTTTTATTATCGCTGTTACAGATAACTTTATTTGAGGGACCATATATTTATTTCTACGAACTTCGAAATTCTCAATACGAACCCTTATATGTTTTATTTATTTATTTCGTTCGATTTGTTATTTAGTATTTAGCCTAAATACAAATCTCTACTGCTTTAATCTTCTAAAACACTTTAAATATTAATTAAAATTCGTTCGGGGGCTGTGTCAATATTCAGAAACGCATTTTGAAAAAAATGTGTAATTTGTATCTGAATAATTATTAAAATAATAAATAATATAACCGTTATTACGGTAACTATGTTCATCTGGAAAAATATACTGTTGGTTTATTAGTATTTAGTACCCATAAAATGACATAAAAAGAATTTTGAACTTTAATTTAAAGTATAATTCTTTAAAGTTGCCGATTTTACACATTTTGCCACAACTTGACAACTAACAATCAGAAGTTCACAAAAATAAAAAGTAATAATAATCATAAATTATCCATCCAGCTATTTCTAAAAATCGATGTTACAACACTGGTTTGTTTATTTTTCAATAATTCATATATCATATCTCATTAATTAATCATTCAAAATTGGTGAAAAATTATATGTCCACGTTTCTTGGCATACTGAATTAAAATATGTAAATCACGATGTTGCTATTGAAATTTTTAAAGTTCGGTTCAACTTTAATATGTAGACGACCGTTTATGACAAAATAAACACCATACAATTATAGTTCATTCTACATAAATTTAAAGGATCTTTTTTTTTTCCATCAATATGTGAAGTGAATATATAGCCAGCATTTGGATTTCATTTTCCTACTGTATATAACGAACGTATAACTGCTAAAGGCAAAGCATGAATCTGTTGCAGGAAAAAAATTCAAAAGGAAAATTGTAGGAAGCTTTTATTTTTCCTTCGTCATCATAAGCTCATATTAAGAGCAATCATTTTATAAGATCGTGATGATATGTTAGAATAAATCGTCCTTAATATGGATGCCCTTTTAAGAACAAAAATGAAGATTCATCCTTTTTTAGTTTATTCAACCAATATTAGCATCAAACAGTTTCATTTAAGAATTAGTGAACTTAAACTTGTGATTTAAATTAGAGCAATCAAAGGGAAGGTGCTGCTTGAACAGTTAAGTAACTGCAGGACACTCTAATGATTTTTAATCTTCATCTTAAAATGTACTTTATATCAAAGTGAAAGCTTCGTCTGTCCTCTTTTTAAATGATAATGGCAAAGCTAGAAGATAGTGTAAGTTCTTAGTATGCCGTATGGTGTGTGTATCTTTGTAGGAAAATTTGGTATGTTCCATCATAGTTTTTAAAAAATCATCTGATTTTTCGTAAATGAGACATCGATTAATTTTGTTTGAACAATACAAATAACTTAAATGTTAAAATAATAGGAATGTTAATAACAATAGGAAAAATAAAATATTCTAAAATGTTGACAGTGGAATGACCAACGTCATTGCCATGGAACGCTGATATTTGATAATGAGAAAAGACAGAAGCATAACTAACCGTTCAAAATTAGTTAATCTAAAATTTAACCTTCAGTCCACAAAAATTTAGAATGGTATAAAATGGTGACATAATATTATGTTTCACATGATTTTTTTTAATTCTAAAACATAAAACACAATTTTTTGCTGATGTCAAACGCAATTGAATATCAGTGGAATGGAAAAAGATATTTTAGTTAAATGGTAATACAGTCGACTCTGTGAGATCCGCCGATGTATAATCCGCAAATCTCTATAATCCGCCATCCATTTTCAAATGTAAACAATGGAAATCATATTTTCATAGTTAAGCTCATTAAAGAAATTACGTATAGTGGTTTTTATGAATTATCAATTTTTAAATGCTTTAAATTGTGATTTAACAAGTTTTATGTGATTTGCATGATGTATATTAAAATAATAACTTTAGGTAAGCTAAAGGAACAACTAAATGCTAATATCAGTGGAGTAATTTACATTTTAAAACTAATAAATTCATGTAACAGCTGACTAAAGAAATATCTGCAGAAATCAGTAACTGATTTGGTCTTATTTGAAAGGCACTTTTGCTAAATACACCTTTAAACAACTTGGATATATATATATATATATATATATTCATATTTAAGCCAAAACTTAAATTCCCATTGAGTAAATGTTCAAAAAATTAAATAACAGCTAATGAAATTTAAATTTTATAATAATTCCAACATACTTAGAATTAAGAGCTAAAAGATCTTCTTAAGAAGATTGTTTAGCTCTTATTGTTTCACACCAGTTTCAACTTATTTTCTATACTTAGAATTATTAAATTACTTTTGAGTTATAATGTTCCTTTTTATATTGTTATTTTTGTACAAATACTAGTAATTTATAGTTCAGTTTAAAAAGAAAACAAAGGAATGATCTATAATCTGCAAAATTTTATAATCTGCAAAACTCTTGGTCCCAAACTGTGCAGATTTAACAGAGTTGACTGTATTTAAAAAATGAATAATATAAATAAAATTTGCATTGTATAATTAATTTTTCTTTAAATTAACTTAGTTATTAAATAATTTAAACAAGTTATGCATTATATTTTCCTTTTCTATTGTAATTTATGTTTAAATATTTCTAATTAATAGTCTGACTATAAAAAAATAAAATGTAAACAAAGAAATGATCTATAATCCGCCAAAATCTATAATATGCCAAACCCTTTTTCCCTAAGTGTGCGGATTTCACAGAGTTGACTGTATACTTAAATAAACACAATATAATTTTTTATTAGTAAGAAACCTATTTAACATAACTTTTAAGGTAAATAAGCATCAGTGTTTTCCAGGGAAAAAAATAAAAATAAAAAGTAATTTTGCTTTGTCATCATATGCTCATATTAAGAGCAAAACCATTTTATCAGATCGGGATCATATGTTAGAAGGAATTCGTTTCTAATAAACTATGCTCTGCAACACTGTAAAAAATGGGTACTCAAAATTGAGTAAAAAGTACTCAATTTTGAATACGTCACATACTCAAAATAGCTCCGATCCAAATGTACTCAAAATTGAGAAACACATGTACTCATTTTTGATCCCATGGATGTATTCAAATATGAACTGCTATGTACTCATTTTTGATCCCATGGATGTATTCAAATATGAACTGCTATGTACTCATTTTTGATCCCATGGATGTATTCAAATTTTAAAAAAATTATGTCGTTAAAATAAAATTTATAGGATAAAAACGAAACTTCCGAGTACAACCTTATAAGAGACAAATACACTTCGGTATCTTTTTTTGATTTCTGAGTGAGTTTATAGAATTTTAATAAGCCTTTCAGCGAGCGGATTCGAACCCATGATGTCCCGTGTACTAGCCCGATGACCCAGACACCAGCGCCATGACCGCTCGCGGTTTTCGCTCAAATACTGTAACTTATTTGAATCGCGATGGATTTTTCCAATGTTTTTAATATTTTCTTTTCATAACTTTCAATAATTCGCTATACTATTTGGTGCCTCATAACAGACAAATTTTAATTTATTATGTATTATATGCATTAAAAAATTGTATTAAGAGTAATAATTGCTGCTTTTTGCAACAGTACTAACCAGTGTTGATTTCAGACATTTTTCTCCTGGAGGGATTTCTGTGGCTCCTGGGGGGGGGGGGGGCATTGCACTTTTTGCTCATTAAAAGTATAAAATATCAAATCTTCCGGGGGGGGGACATTTCAATTTTCCGGGGGATAATGTCCCCTCCGGGCCACTCCCTGAATTCAACAGTGGTACCAACATTTTCTTTTTCGAACATATACTTTTTTTAAATTATTTGCCTGATTATCTATTTATCAATTCTAATAAAAACAACAATTATATTAATCATACGTGTTTATTACATGCTATTAAAATATATATTTTTAATGTCTTATTTAATAGAAATTATGTAAATAAATTTTTTTATAATAAATTAAATTATTATATTTCAGCTATGCTGAGAGCTTTTGCGTACGGTTCGGTTAAACTAAATAGTTAAAAAAAAAAAGATTTTTAAAGACAAATTTAAAATTAATGATCTTGGGATAGGTAGGTTTAAATCTGGACTTATTGATTTTATTTAAATTAAATTAGTTTAATTTATAAAAATATAAGCTAAAGAAATAAATTAAAAACGTTATAAAGTTAAAAACTTTATTTTTATAAAAGTAAAGAAAAAATATTAACTAATTTTATAAATTTAAGGGAAAAAAATTATAAACTTTGTAAAATTATAATTTATAAAATAATAAATTTTAGCGTAATTCATAAATTTATAAGCCAAATCAGCTTAGTTTAATACCAATTTGCATAGCTATAATTTGCAAAGATATTTTGTTATGAAACTTTTAAATAACACAATATTGCCTCAAGTTAAAAAATTGTAAATAATTTTTTTAAAAAATAGTGGGAATAAAAATCATAATTTTGAAGTACTATCAAGGGGAAAAAAAAGTAGATGTGTAAAATGTGAGGGGAAAAAAAAAAAGAGTAAATATGTTGTAGTGGATCCACTTTGATGAAAATCCAGAACAACCAGATCCACTTTTCATTTCTCTTATTCTTCGTTTTTCCTTCAAATAATAGCTTTTTAGACTCCGAAATTTCGTCATTACACATTCTGAAATATACAAGTATGTTAGGTTTGATCATATGTTCATTTTTGATCCAAAAATACTCATTTCGAAATGAACATGAACTTACTCATTTTTGAGAATGCACATGTTCATTTTTGATCCAAAAATACTCATTTCAATATGAATACATGGACTTACTCATTTTTGAGAATACACATGTTCATATTTGATCCAAAAATACTCATTTCGAAATGAGTACATGGACTTACTCATTTTTGAGTACTTCATTTTTTACAGTGAAGTCATGAAGAATCAATCTCATTCAGTCTTTTCAAATAATATTAGCACAAAAACTATTACATTTCACAGTTAACACATTTGAAATGGTAATACAAATTGAAGTATTCAAAGGAAAGATGCTGCTTGATCTGGTGAATAACTGCAGAACATTCTAATAAATATAATTCGGATCTTATACTTTATACCAAAGTGTAAACAAAATTGTCTGTCTTCCATTCAAGGGATAATGACTGAACTAAAAAGACAGGTTATGTTGTTTGAATGTCGTATACAGTACCCTATTATATGCAAGGCATGTAAAGCATTTACTGACAACCGGCTAACATAATGAAATTAAAATTTTAAAAACTGATTGATTCATTGCAAGAATTACCGTAATTTCCGGTGTATAATCAGCGGATCAAAAAAAAATCATGTTTCAACACAGAAATTTTATTTTATGAAATGTAACTTAATAGATCGCTGTAAATATTTGACTTCAATTATGAAATAAAATTTCTGGGTTTAAACATGATTGTTTGATCCGCGGATTATACACCGGAAATTACGGATATAAAAGTAAGTCGTAAGTATATTTCACAAAAAACCTACAAAAATTATCTTAATTTAGTAGGCGTTACACCAGCATCTCCCCCCACCCCCCATCCCTTTAATTACATTTTTTTCTTTAAATTAACTTGGTTTTTGATAGAATTAAAACAATTACGTATAGAGGTGTGTTTTCGATGACAATAAAACATTTTAATACTTTTAGAACTTAATTATAAATTAATAAAATTAATTTAAGGCATTTTTCCGTTAGCCGGCCGCAGGTCATAAATAGCCAAATAATTTTTATGGTTATAGCTGTTTACGAGTTATAAAAACAATGGAATTAATTATGCACCAAACCACTCTCACCAAAATAGGCCAACTGGTTATGAAACTGCAATAACGAAATATTTTAAACACTAACAAATATAAATAAAAAAATAAAGAGTACTATATCTTTTGAGAAAATACTTTTTCACTAATTAATGGTTTACTATTCATTGAATTATGATTATACAGTGACAAAACAATTAAGAAATCCCAAATAGATATTTTTGCTTTTTTTTTTATCAAATAATGCTTTTTTTTTCTTTCATGTTGCCATATCTTAAAAAAAGAAACTGAGAAAAACGTTTTTTTTCATTTCTCTTTTAAAAAAAAAAAAAAAAAAAAAGAAAGAAAGAAGAGAAAGTTCGAACTTTCTATCAAGTATAAGTCAAAGGAGTGAATTTTCCACAATCGGAGCCCTCATCAAATTATTTTATAGTAATGGAACAATTTCGGAACTACATGAATTTCAGTCAGGAAATTAGTGTGATTTTTAAAATAAACGTTGAATGCTTAAAAAAAGAGTGTTTAAAAACAACAACTTTTCTTACTTTTATAGGTATGTTCATCCAGGAGAACGTACTTACACCACAAGGGTTAAAATGCTTTTAGCAGAATCTCCTTTAATTCTTGTCTAAGCCATCTGATGAAGGAAGCCGATAATTAATTTCTCCCGAAACTATAATTGATGTCTATTTGGAGACCAAAGAAAGATTTTTCGCTTGAACAAGAACGCGATAGTTAAGACTTTTATACTTCAAAATAAAACACACATATTTTCTTTTAATCGATATAAAACTGTAAGGTAAAGCCAGGAGAGATGGCGCGGACGGAGTGATTGTGCACATAGAGGTTCAGGGGGAAGGAATAGAGTGAGCGCGCAGTGACTCCAGGTAGTTGTACAACAGCAGCAGTGGAGTGTCTACTTGAAAGTGTACGTTGATTGTTTTGAGCGTCTAAGATAAACCATTGCTAGTTTGTTTTGTTTTCCCAAAGTAAGTGCTTGAATTTTCATAGCTATTCATCAGAAATTCTATACAATGTCAGTAGTACGAAATATTTTGAACTTAAACGATTTCTCATAAGCTACTAATCTACACTAACAATGTGAACATCAACGGTTCGTTTTAGTAGCGGCCATGTTTAAATAAAAGGCCGCGCAATCTCTCCTGCCGAAATTGGAGAGCTTGCGCATCTGCTACTTAGGAGAGATGGCGCGTTGTTCCCATTAGTTTCCATGCTAGAAAAGATTACTCAGCTTATTGGTAAATTTGCATAAAAAATGAAAAATGAAAATGGACTAATTTTAAGTTAAACGTGTTATCAAGTAGCTTAATGTTACTTTGTAATCTTATCTAGACTTGTTTTTTTTCTGATTCTTTATTTTTTTCTCTTTAATTAAACATTTATAATCGTTTTTAAAATTATTTCCTTTTTCTGATTCTTGAATCATTAGGTGGAAATATTCACTCCTAATTCAATAATATTTGTTCACAAAAACCTTACAACAATGTCATTTAAGTGTAATTATTATTGTTAACAATTTAATTGTAATAATCTCTCCTACCCATGTGCGCAATCACACCAAACCTGTAAGGACAGATTGCGCAAAATAACTTTCTTGGTTTTATTACAACTGTTGTATTAAATTGCAACATAACAACAAAATAGCAATGGAAATGCATAAAAACCAAATGAAGTAAAAATTATTCATGGATAGTTTAGCAAAAAATTAATATTTAGATTTTTTATTGTTATTCTTTTGAATTGTGCGCAGACTCTCCTAGCTTTACCTTATGGATCAAATAAAACCATAAGATTATTATTTATTGGAAAATAATATTTTTGAAACATGTTGAATTATTTCTCTAAATCTAAAAAATATCATAATAAATGTATATGTCTCGAGTTTTAAAAAAATGTTTTGCATAAAAAATTTTAGAAAAATATTTTCTTAGATTAAAAATGTATTTTTTTTTTAATTTAGTAATTTGTTACTATAAAAAAAGATACGCTGAATATAATGAATTATTATTATTTAAATGTAGAATTATATAAACAATGTTTAGAGCATAAAAAAACTCAACAAAAAATTAATACCGGTTTTATGGCATTCAGCTTACTGTCACATTGCAAAAAATAGTAATGGAAATTCGCTCACATACGTGAGCTATATATATATATATAAGAAGATTTGGTTAGATTTGATGCAAGAACTTGTTTAATGTATTATATATATATAAAGAAGAAAAACTGGCAATGTGAAAATGGCTGGTGGAAATTCAGAAAAAGAATGCGCGAAAGAAGTGCAGGACTTCCAAAGGTCTGATAAAGGAAAAACGGAAAAATTGTGATTAACAAAATTTTTATAATCTTTTCAGATCTGAAATACTTCTAAAAAGTCCTTACAGTTTTCATTTGTAATGTCTCAACAAAAAAAAAATACTTTCAATGAATAGATTTTCTTTTTCCTAACAAAGTTCAATAAATCCTGTCAAATTTATCAAGCAGTTACATTCAAAAAAGCTGTCTTGTTCTAATTTAGAAATTTGACAGTTTTACACGTTGAAACTGCCAAACAAGGGGACTTTCTGCAATCATTGATAAGATTTTTATTGCATATGAAATGTAGAATCACACGCTCGTATTATAGCTGTCACACTATGCTTGAGTTAACATAAATTTGTCTTGTTAGTTGACTTCAAAATTTTAACACATATACTGATTGGCATTTTTTAAAACCTTTCATAAATTAGATAATGTGAAAATGTTTTCAAAACTAAATTTTCAGACAACTTTCTTTTATTTATTATTATTTTTTTTTTTACATTATGACAAAGTCTTATTATCTTTCTTCTAATAACAGTAATAATGCTTCTAAGTTGAATATGATTCCATAACAATTTTTTTTTTCTTGTTCCTAGATTTTTCATCATAAATTCTCTCCTACATTACAGAGGTACAACCGCCAGATATATATAAAATTAACAATTTGTGGTATCATAGAATTTTTTTTTTTACTTTACCTATCTCTATGTCTTTAGAGACGCATGGAAGATACTGGAAATAAATATCCTAAGCAAAAACCAAAGAACACAAAGCTAAACCGCAAAAATATTTTTCTTTTTAAAAATTAAATTTCTAAAATTTCCATCATTTAAAAATTAAAATCTAAACCACTGATATCATTTACTTCTGAATTTTAACATTTTGATATAAGAGATGTCGAAATTTTAATAAAAAATTATCTATACTCTAACTGATTAAATTCCAAAAATGCAAATTTGTATTAACTAAGGTATCGGAATGAATAGTAACGTAACACAACGCATGTCTTGAGAGTATCTATCCAAAAACGGTCCCAATACTTAAAAAGGTTTTCTTTCCCTCTAACTTCAAGACTAGAGACTTTTTAATACAGGAAGCAAGATTTTCATTAAGGTTAAGAAGTAAATAAATTGAAGATGGATATTTAAGATTCTATATTAACATTATATTATCCTATATTTTAAAACGAAAAGGGATATCGGTAAGATTCCCAAAAAAAATCACCTATTTGCGCATGCGTAAAATTAAATCTAGAACCTATCCAGTTTTAGAGTAGATTGGAATAAGGAAATGGTGACTGAGGGGTTTAAGGCGCCGTATTTCTGCTGTGGTTCTCTGTTTCGATTGTCGATTTGATACCTACTCCGGACAGTAGGGTTATTGTTATTTTATTGGCGATAATTCTTTTGATTAATGTCATATTTTACTTCAGGAGGAGAAGTTATATAATTTGAATTTTTTTACTCGAATGCTTTATAATTAACTATAATTTAATACCTAAAATTATTTTGTTCTGATTACTCAACCAGAACAAAATAAATTCTGGCAACAAAATAAATGCAGCGATTTCTTATTGTATCAATATTTTCTTAAGAACTAAAGAGGGTTTTCGTAACTTGTGTCAACTCTACAGTAAGTAAAACCTATGAAAACTAAGCCTGTCCAAAACGGAATTCTGCTTAAAACGCAAAATCTCCTGGTTCTAATGAAACAGTATATTTCTTATACAATATTGTAGTAGACGGTATAGTTGCTAGAACGAAAACCTGGCTAAGATTATTTTTTTCTTTTTTTTTGTGTTTCGCTTTTCTTTTCTGTATTTCCAGGTTTTACATTTATTTATTTACTACTTCAAATATGACAACTCTATTACTTTTTTATTTTTTTATTACTTAAAACTTACTACTTATGACATAAAACTTACTCAATAACTTATTGGAAAGCTTTTTTACTGCAATATTAAATATTTTACTGCTAAATTTCTACATATAATTATTTCTTAATGCCCATAAAAAGCTTGAGTATTCGTACTCCTATATATATGCATATCCATTCTTAATATATGCTGTGCGACTGACTTCCTTACATGGAAGCCTTTCCGATTTAACTTCCTCAAAATACATAACACATGTTCAAAGTTTTATTAATAAATAGAACTCCAATATTCTATGTAAATGCGTCTCTACAATAATTTTTTGCAATTGCTCTTCTATTATACGACCTTGCACAAGGTATACATCATAATAAAGCCACCTAATCTAGGCCATTATGGCTAAAACTCGATAAACGAACATACCATTCAAGATTATAACTCAACGAGTTAACCGGTTCACTCACCCATGCATTAATCGCTTCAAGAAAGGAAATGTGTTTTAAAGGTAAGTTTTTTAGTAAATCTTCATTAAAACAATGGGCAGCTGATGATAACACGCATAGGTAATAAGTGAATGATCTGTATTATGCATTCTGGTAATGAAGATGGAGTAATTATTTTCTTTTCTTCTTTAGGTGTAGTTGCATGGGCCATTAGTGCAGACACTGCCTCTCAAGGAGTGGTTATTAGCTCTCTAAGAAGATCTGACGTAAGTATTTATATAATACCAGCATTGTGTATGCGCTCTGCACTGAGAAAAAAAATCATTTGAACATTAAATCAATTTAATTCAAATAGATTATATATATACAGGGTGTTTATACGATCATGGGACAAATTTGAGGGGATGGGTGCAGCTGACTAAAACAAACATATTTTGTATAGGAATGTATGGTTGGAAGTGACGCGTTGAGGCACGGACACAAAAAATAGGACATCAAAAGAAAAGCCTTGTTTATTTACAACATCATCACAAAGTGCTTATTTGCAGCGATTCTTACAATAAATGTTCAAAATTGTTTCGCAGAAACATCTGTCGTTACAAGTCGTTCGAACGTCTGCAAGAGTTGCTACAAAAAAACACTAAATCTTAAGCTCAAAATCTACAATGGAAGAAGCGCAGACGATAAAATAAATAAAATAACAAACAGATGATGAAATAAATCTGAACATTTATTGTAAGCATTGTTGAAAATAAGCACTTTCTGATGATGTTGTAAATAAAACAATTATTTTCTTATCATGTGATATTTTATGTGTTCGTGCCTCAACGCGTCACTTCCGACAATACATTCCTATACAAAACATGTTTGTTTTAGTCAGCTGCACTGCCCCTCTAAGTTTGTCCTATGATGGTAGAAACACCCTGTATATACATTTTAATTCAAGATGAAAGATCATGACATTTAATGAAATGTAGGTGCAATAACAAGATTAAAAAACTTTTAATATAAAATCCTGAACCATAAACCACAATTCAAAAAATCCACAGTTTCTAGCTCTTCGCAAGGTGGGAGGAGCCTATATTGAAGCCTCGTCTATTCTAATTACATATTTCCATTTTTCACCTGCCAAATAATTTTCATACAACAATCTCTGCACATAGTCTTACGTTGAGAAACATGTTTTCGCTTTAGGCGACAAACATCATATTTTTTTATTTTGATTAGCTTTAAATCATATTTTATAATATTGTTTACAGTTCCTATAGAGATGTTTAAAGATTTTGCGATAGTTCTTTAGGGAGTTGGACTTTCTTTTAAAACATGAGAAGCGACTTCAGATATAATAAGCGTTGAATGTACCTTTGTTGGGTCTGAATTTTTTACTTTTTTCCCAGTCAAATGTAAAATTTGACGTTTCTTTCCTTTTCTATTTATTATGTCACTTAATTACGTGTAGAAATATAAAAAACATGCTTTTCACATCTTCTTTTAATAATCGAATGACAGTATTTCACTTTGTAAAGCGCAAATGCATATCCATTGTTTATTTTCCAGCGACATTTTAAAGCAAAAATATTTTTAATGATACAAACAATCATTAAAGCCTATTCCAAATTGATGTCATATAGGTTTATTTTTTATTTAAATTTAAATCATAGAGAAAGTCAAAATCGTTACAAAAATGTGTGCACACCTTCTGTATTTTTTCATTTTGGTACTTTAGTTTTTCGTTTGATAAACCAAATTCCATTAATACAACTCTTTGATGCCGGTCTCCGATGGCCCACCTATAAAAACACTATTATTTACTATTATTACTTTTATTTTAACATTCATTTTCTCAAATAAAATTCTAAGATTATTTTTGCTACACGTTTAATTTTACTCATGTTTGTGCTAGAGAAATACAAGTCATCGAATCAATGAAATGCTGTATTTTATTGGTCTTCAAACTCTGCTTTCATTTTCAAAGTATGATATATAAATAGAATAAAAATATTACAAGTCAATCTGTTAGAGTTTTCATCCAAACATCTAAAGCTCTTTCCTCCAAACAACCTGCTTTTGGATATTTTCCTCAAAGTGACATTTTTTGTTGAAAAATTTCAGCGAAACTACATGTTACACAGTTAGTGGAGCAGCACGCAAAATGTGGGAAATTTATCTGATTTTACTTCTGTGATTAAAAATACTTAGTAACGTGATATGAATATGATTAGTGATAAAATGAATTTCGTTTGACAAGAATGTTGTCTTAAAATTTTTGTTACAGATATTTAGGAACGATAGTTAAGACAAGCAATTTTTGTACAGGAAACCAAGATCGCAATCAAGTTATTCGTTGTAAAATGCAAGGTGTCACATAGCAAACAGAACTCGGATTTCAGCTTATAAATTTAACAAAATTTAAGGTATTTTAGCTAAATTTTCAACAGGCTAACTTCGATTTCTAATGTGGTGGCATCACAGACTATGGTGGGAATTCACTGTAGTTCGGCAAGTGACATCGTATGTACTGTTAGCTATATTTTGAATTACAGAGCGTGTAGTATATATTGTTTGGAGGCAAATTGGGGCCATTTTCAGTACTTTTCCCGTTGTCATCACGTTTCACAGATAAAAGTAAGACTTTTGAAAATATCGTTACAATATCTTCATTATTAGGAATATTATTGACAAAAATCAGGATTTTGCTTGGAATAAGATACCCTATATTTTTGATAGAACATGTGGATTCCGACATTAGTTCATTATACAGAAACCGTTTGTCGACGTGAATCATCATCTGCATAATATTATAGAAAATTCCTTTTATTCAAAAATAAATTGAATTTTAAAATCCAATTCTATTATGCCATAAAATTGAATGCTTTCTTTGCAACATGCAATTGTGCATGTTGCATATATCTAATAAAATTGAAAACCTTCCCAAATCCTCAGTCGAAGATTTATCTCAGTAAAAACATCTACATTTTCATTCATGATCTCATATAAACCGTCAACTCAAACATGGACAAATCAAATAGCTTAACATTTAAATTAGCTGTCAAATATTTACATTATTTTTACAAAGGGTTAATCTTTCAAAGAAGTGGGAAAAACTATTCGTTATACAAAATTCCAAAATAAATTTCAATTTTCGCCAAAAAACAGGTTTTTATTGCAGTATATAATTTTAAATATTTTTTTTTTGTTACTATTTATTTACGTTAAAATATATTGTATGCCTGTTAAATACTGACTTGCGTGAATTAAAGAATTATTATGAAAAACGTTTCCGACACAATAAAGACTCAAAACTCATTCATGAAACTGTATTTTTGAAAAACAACAAAAAACAGATTTTTTTTTTCTGAAAAAAATTCTCCTTTTCATTCGAGTGGCATGATAAGTAAAACAACGATTCACATTTAAAAAAATCCAAGCAGAAAAATTACCCTCGTTTGGAATTCAAGTGAGTCGAAATTTGTGAAGTACTTTCACTAATTTATTATTTCGCCGCTAAATCTCTCATCTGGAAAAATATAAATATATTGACATGAGACTATTTATCGTAAATGAAATGACTAGAATTGTATTTTCAAATTTAACTTGAAGTACTTGATCCTTAATCACACTAATTTTTTTCATTTTTTCTTATAAATTGACCAGATCAGACGATCAGAAGAAATTGAAAATTTCCTTCGTTGTTTTTTTTTCCTATTATTACTAATTCAAATAGAAATGAAAAAGTTATATCTTTCTTGTTATATTTTTTATTAAGTGTATTATTAATTAATAATTATTTCAAAAACCTTTTGAACCAAAATATGCATAATTATTATGTTTGTGCTTTTACAAAGTATCATATAAAACTAAGAAATTATTAATTGCATCATTAAGTATTATTAATTATTTTAAACTCATTTTAAACCAAAACATGCATTTTTATTACGCTTTGGCTTTTACAAAGTATCAGATAAAACAAGGATATTATTCTCCTGGTCTCGATTTGGATAACCAATGTCTCCCTTTAACTTTGGCTAGTTCATTTTTGAATAAGTTATATCTCGCTAACTAATCAGGCAAAATTTAGGAAATTTTGTATTTCAACATTTTTTCATGCAGAACTTAAATGTATAATAAAACGATGACGTTTACACTGTAAGAAAAAAAGACAAATGTTTCTTAATTTAACAAAATATAATTTAACCACGAACGAAAATATGCAATAACTTCTTCCGAGTTACTCACGATTCCAAAAATTGTTCTTTATCTTTGGAAAAATATTTAATACCTTTGAAATTATAAGAAAATTTATTTAAAAATATTTTAACAGCCATATCAAATTACCTTTATTACAAAAAAACAAATTATTTCCCCGTCTCTTTTCTTGAATTTACTTTCTTTTGAAGCAGAAAAATTGTTCATTATAATATTTCTTTCTTTTAATAGAGAAAATTTACTCGGCTAATTCTCCCTAAAAGTTAATATGCTTTGTTTATTTCCTGAATCAGTTAAGAAATGAAAGCGAAATGCTTTTAAAAAAGAAAACGAGTATTTCAGTTTTTTCCTCTTTCATTTCGGAATGAAATGGTTTTTATTTACTCGTGCATCTGCTTAAAACAGTTATGGGAGTTAGTAGAGCGAAGGGAGAAAAAAACGAAAGTAATCCTCTCAAAGATTTAGAATACGCTGAACGGAGTTTTTCTGCTTGATCGAATGTTATGACTCCCAACACTTGCAACAGGTATAAAATATAAAAAAGAAAAAGTAATCTTGAAATCCTGAAAATAAAAAGAAATCTGGTGAAAGTTTTTGAAAGAAAAGTGAAAAATCAAAGATTTGATTTGCGATTTTTATCATTTTTGTTTTTATTGTGCGTGACGGTTATTTCTAAATGGCACAAATATACGAATTTTTATGTGTGTTTAATACATGGAAAATTTAGACTGTCTAGAATTCTTTTTTTCCTTGAGCGGACAAAAAGATTGAAAGAAAATCTAAATTTAAGGAAAGTTCAAGAACATCAGAAACCTCAAGTTAAAAAAAGCTCAAATTGATTTGGATGCACTTAAAGACAAAGATTCTGAAATAAAAGGGAAAATATCAATAATTTGTTTGCAATGTTTGTAGTTTTTGTTTTTGTTGTCCGTAACACAGCTATTTCTATAGGAAATAAATATTATGGTTTTATGTTTGCTTAATACGTGAGTAATTTAGCTTGTCTACAATTTTTTTTCAAGGTGACAAAAATACTGAAATAAATCTAAATGTAAGGAAAGTTCAAGAACATCAAAAACCTCAATATTAAAGGAGCTCAAATTGGTTTGGATGCACTTCAACAAAAAGTTTCTGAAATAAAAGGGAAAAATCAAGAATTTGATTTCCGATTTTTGTTGATTTTGTTTTTATTGTCCGTAACAGGTACATTTCTAAATGGAAGAAATATAAAGATTTTTATATTTGCTCAATACGTGATAAATTTAGACTATCTAGATTTTTTTTTCAAGCGGAAATTAAGATTAAAAAAATATAAATTTAAAGAAAGTTCATGAACATCAGAAAACTCAAGGTTGGATCTCAAATTGAATTGGGTGCACTTAAAAACACAAAGTTTCTGAAAGAGAGGGAAAAATGAATAATATGATTTGCGATTTTGATTTTTATTACTGTTATTATTATTATTATTATTTGTAATGGCTATTTCTAAATCGAATAAATATAAGGATTTTTTATTGGCTAAATATGTGCGAAATTTACATTATCTCGCTTTTTTTTTCAAGCCGACTGAAAGATTGAAATAATCTAAATTTGAAGAAAGTTCAAGGACATCAGAAAACTCAAGGTTGGAGCTCGAATTAAATTGGTAGCACTTGAACACAAAGTTTCTCAAATGAAAGGGGAAAATGAATAATTTGATTTGCGATTTTTGGTTGTTTTTGTTTTTATTGTTCGTAACGTCTCTTTCTAAATGAAATAAATATCAAGAATTTTATGTTTGTATAATAGGTGCGAAATTTAGACTGTCTAGAATTATTTTTCAAGCGGACAAAAAGATTGAAAAAATCTAAATTTAAGGAAAGTTCACGGACATCAGAAACCTCAAAGTAAAAGGAGCCCAATTTCATTTGATGCACTTGATCAAAAGGTTTCTGAATAGAAAAGAAAAAAATGAATAATTTGATCTGCAATTTTTTTTGTTTTTGTTTTTGTTTTTATTGTTTGTAATGAATATTTCTAAATGAATGAAATATAAGGATTTTTAATTTACTAAATTTATATTATATTAATTATGTTATATTATTAAATATATTATATTATATATAATAATTTATATTAAATCTGTGCGAAATTTAGATTATGTAGCATTTTTTTTTTTCAAGCGGTCAGAAAGACTGAGAATATCTAAATTTAAAGAAAGTTCAAGTACATCAGAAACCTCAAGGTAAAATGAGCTCAAGTTGATTTGGATGCACAGAAAGGAAGATAAAAAGGAGGACACAAAGATTTTGAAGAAAAGGGAAAAATCAATAATTTGATTTGCGATTTTTGTTGATTTTGTTTTTATTGTCTTTAAAAGATTAAAAAAGAATTAAGATTTAAGATTGAATTAAGATTGAAAAAATATAAATTTTAAAAAAGTTGAATGACATCAGAAAACTCAAGGTTGGGGCTCTAATTGAATTGGATGTACTTGAACACAAAGTTTTGAAATGAAAAGGGAAAATGAATAATTTGATTTGAAATTTTTCTTGATATTGTTTTTATTGTCCTTAACGGATATTTATAAATGAAATAAATATAATGATTTTTATATTTGCTTAATACGTGCGAAATTTAGACTATATAGATTTTTTTTTCAAGCAGACAGAAAGACTGAAAAAATCTAATTTAAAGAAAGTTAAAGGGCATCAGAAAACTCAAGGTTGGAGCTCAAATTGAATTGGATGCACTTGAACACAAAGTTTCTAAAATGAAATGGAAAAATTAATAATTTGATTTGCGATTTTTATGTTTTTTATTTTTATTAGGGTTTCGTTCATCTCACGAAACCCTATTCGTCTCGCTTCTTTGTCTGTCCATCACAGAGTCGGTTCTCAGAAACTGTATAAGTTGTTAGAGACTTGAAATTTTGTACACTTACAACTGAATACCTACTGTCAAGCTGAAAGTCATAAAATTTTGAAAATGTCTTCATTAACGCAAAATATTAATTAAAACCTTCAAAAACCAACTCATTAAGGGATAAAGATATTCAACTGAAGCGCACAATTCATTTGAATTGTTGCGAATTTCTAAAATAGCGCACATAATAATATTCCCTTTCAATTAAAAAATGTAGTTACACGTGACTATCAAAAAAAGAAATAAAACATAAAAAATGCAATTAAATGATCAAGTGTTAAGAGCAGTAATTGTAGAAAGTTACGTAATAAAAAAATATACTCGCCCGTCCAAACAGTTTCAATTTAAAAATATATTTACACGAGATATTAATTTATTTCGACAAAATATTTTACCTATTATTGCAAATTTTAAAACAGCGTAAATAATAATATTTCCATTCAATTAAATATTTTAAGTTTAATAATAGTAAGAAAACTTTGAAAATTACGTCATATTGGAAACGATACATTTAAAACGTCTTACTGAAAACAATTTTCAGTACTTTTCCATCATACCTTTGATAAAATTCCAGTAAAAAAAAAAAACTATTGCCAAACTATTCGCCAAACTCTATGCCCAAAAAACCAATGGAAGAATGTTAGCCATTGGAAACTAAAGCCCCACTCACTAACGTGTTAACTATCAGTAACTTTAAACAATAAAATTTATAATACATTAATGAAAAGAGAAAAAAAAAGTAATCTTAAATATTTATTTATTTACAATATTTTTCTTAATTATCCCCCTCGGCTTATGGACAAGTGTTTATGATGTCAGTTGAAACGGATCTGTTGCGCGTAACTATGCAAAGCATAATTTTTTCAACGCTTTTTCTCTTTTAATATCATAGAGCGCCGTTTAAGATCGTTATTATTTTGTATTTAAATTAATGAAATAACTAATAAATGGGTAAAATATCATTAAAAATACAGATAAATGTCGAATAAAAATCTCTCGATGACATAACGAACACGTGTAACGCATCTGATGTCAATTGAACGTGACGCCACGGTAACGCACTCTTTAACACGTTCCAACCTAGTTGAAAAGTGTTTATGACTTCGGTTGGTCTGCCGTCTGGCCGTCTGGCCGTGCTCTAACTCCCGTAAATATGCTCGTATTGCCCTGAAATTTTTATATGTTATTGTCGTTATCTATAGCATGTTCCCTATTTGACTGAAGTGTGTAGCACTTATAGTTTTTTTACAGGGACAGTAAAAAGTATTCCGTTACATTACAGTCAATGGGGAATAATCGTTTCAAGTGCATTTTGATGACGCTACGTCATTTAAATCATAATGAAATTGATATATAATTATGAAGCGCATTAAAACATGCTTTTTGTAGAATATGGGGTGCAAAGCATTTATTATTCAATTACAGGATCAAACAAAAGAATTCTGTTACACATCGTTATATGGGGAAAAATCGTTTGTAGTGTAGTTTAGTGATATTTCACGATTTCAAACATAATGAAAATTATATGCATTACTGAGGTGCACTATAAATTGCTCTCTTGTGTGCATTGCGTTTATTTACAGGGACACACAAAATATATTGGTTACAGTATATGTGCGATATTTACGGTCTTTGTGTGATAAGTACATTTTCAACTTTGGTTTGCGTTTTTAAGTTTAACTTTTTTTTTTCATAGTACGTGTGTGTTTATAAACTCGGTTGATCATATACAGGGCTACGCAAGGGAATTCGTAAGTATTACAGACTATGAGAGTGAATGTCTTAAGGGTAGTTTTTAATTGTGTTTACGCATTTTCCTGCTGAACTATATTTAGTAGACTAATAGAAATTTGTGGAATATAAATAAATTCACATACAGGGCTACGCAAAAAAAGATACATTGTCGTTTACGTTTGGTAATTGCTGCAAGTGAGTTTTAATTTGCCTTTTAGCTTAATAGATGGTGTGTATAAAAGTCTTCAGATAATATACAGGGCTGTACAAAAGATTTCGAGTACATTTCCATCGATCGGCGAAAATTTCTAAATGTGAATATTCTAACTAAACTAAATTTTATCATACTATACATCCACATCTATTGTTCATATACAGGGTTACACAAAATAATTCGACTACTTTTTTGACACTGGAAGGTAATTTCGAAAACTGTATTTTTCAATGTGTTAAATGTTTTCTGAGCTTTTTACTTACATATCTTCTTTCACCTTATTTAACGGCGAAGTTTTGTTACACTTTTCTGGCTGTGTTGGAAAGTGTTTCATAATCTATGCTTGACGCATGATTTTCCGTTCTTGTTTGCCCTATATTTTGGCGACATTTTTTTTTCTTTTTCGGATAGTGGTCGACGGGATAACGGATAACTACCCAATTTTTAATAACATCATAATAAAATTCCCCGATGCAGCGACATTGTTTACTTAGCCATTTTACACAAGTTGATTTTCAAATGTTTAATTGATGTTATTTAATCAATCACGAAAACAGTTGTTAGCTCTTTCGACAGCAGTCTATTTGGCCTTAAAATACCTCAGCGAAAGAAAAATGAATGGAAACCCAATTACAGCAGATTGCCACTGGTCACTTAATTATAATTCAATATTCCGTAATCATTTTAGAGTTAATCAAATTAGCCTGTTTTTAGAGTTTGAGGAGCAGAGCCCCCTAGAAGAAATAAAACGCTAATAGACAATGATGTAATTAATAATGCAAGTAGGGGGTGTTAATAAAGAAGGGAAGGGGGAAACTACATTTTTTAATATCGCAGTTAGTCCACATGACAGATATTAGCAGTTAGACGGTTACGCAGAGTGACGTAGTTAGTACACATGACAGATTATGACAAAGTATAATAGCGGGCTTCGCCCGCTATCGGGACGGTTCAGACATTCGAAAAAATGAAAAAATAGACCGGTAAATTTTTACTTTATAAAATGATTAGAATCGGTTCAAACTCATTTTTGAAACATGGAAATAATCAAAAATGAGCCATAGAATTCAGTTCATACTCATTTTTGAAACATCGACATACTCAAATATGAGCACATGATGTTTTATTCTTGAGTGTGTGCATGTTTTCAGAAATGAGTACATACAAATTTCAAACTTAAGTAATTTTGATTCGGAGCAATTTTGACTATGCGACATACTCAGATTTGAGTATTTTTTTGCTCAGTTTTGAAAATGTAGTTTTTAGAGTGTAATAAAGTAGCTAAAATTGGTTCGGATGTAATTGAGAACAATTTTTATATTAATCATTGTGTTACACGACAATCATACTAAATATATTAAGTGCAAGATAACAAAATTATACTATATTCTTGAAATTTGAAAAAAAAATTTGTTCTCTCAGTTTTAATTTAAGTTCTTCAAGCTACAAAATGCGTAGAATTAGAAACTTGTATTTTCAAGATTCTTGAAGACCGAATAACTTCCCGTTTGGTATCCTGAAGTAAAACTTACCAAAGAATCAAAATATGAGGACGAAATTAAATGTTAGTATTGAAAATGTTAAAGTTTGGTGCAATTTCTATATGTAGATTACTCTCAAATCAAAATTTAACCATAGCATTAATTAGTAGGTGTTATTATTAATCGATTGGTACCAGTCACATTTTTATACAATGATTTGCGGCAGAGTACGTAGGGAAATATACTTTTTTTTTTCACGACTGTACATAATCCCAAAATTGTTTTCTGCTCTTGAAACAATTTGCTGTCTCAGTTTCAGTTAAAGTTCTTCAACCTACAAAATGCACCGACTTAGAAAATTGTATTTTGAGAATCCATACGCTGAAAAGTGGTTTTCTGCTAGAACGAATCGACTCCAAACTATTTAATAGGTAAAAATATTCAAAGAAAATAAATCCAGCGAAAGTTTCTAAAATAAAAGGAAAAAAGGAAATTTTTTTTTCTTGTAATTTTATCTTTATTGTTTTTATTGTCCGTGACGGCTATTTCTGAATTGAATAAATAATATTCTGATGTTTATAAAATATGAGAGAAATTTAGAATGTCTGGCTATCTTTTAAAAATGGAAAAAAGAACCAAAAGATTGAGGAAATCTAAATCTTAAGAAAGTTCAAGGACATTAGATTTGTCAAGGTAACCTAATCGTGCATAACAAAACAGCAGCAATTTATATTTTATTTAATTGCATCTTTGCATTTGAAAGCAATTTATATTTTATTCGTCGTATTATGTTATAATCATAACAAAAATACATAATCACAATAACATGAATAATCGCAAAATTATGTTCTATTCTTGAACTTTAGAAAACTATTTGCTGTCTATTTCGGATAAATTTCTTCAACCTACAAAATATGTAAAATTAGAAATTTTTATTTCAAAGATTCTGTTGCATAGATTTCCTATTCATGAGTGTCTCACAAAATACTCTGTTGATTTAAATGTTAAATGATGTATGCTAAAATTTCTCATGTGAGTCTCAAATTACTCCCTTTAGTTTGAAATTTTTTTTCAATACATTTGTGAGATATTTAAAATTAGGTGTTCAACTTTTGTTTGAATTTTATACATCTGCCCGGGAAATCTAAAACATTTTGTTTTATAACTTTACATATTTGCTATCTATACATATTTAATTTTTAACCTTTTTCCTTTATCAGTTCCTTAATAACTGTATTTCATAACGTATAAAGAAAAATCATTAAAAAAATACCGATTACGAAAAATTAAAAGAAAATATGGGTGAACAAAATAAAAGGCTAGCTAATCTATTGCAATCGGGTGTACAGTTTAGGTTTGCGTCAAATGGGAACGATGTTAGTAATATTACGGTTTAAATTGAATATGGATGCTATTAAAAGGCTATTAACAAAAAACACTTCATAGCGCCAAATCACGTTTGTTAAAATAGTCAATTGGCAGCGCACACGATAATGAAAGATTACCCAATAGGTTTAAAGGTCTCAAAACACGCCTATTTTTAATTATTTTAGTGTGCTATTGCTATCAGATTAGGATGTATTTAGATAAGATCTTACTTTTAAATATTTTAGAATGACCGGCAAACCTGTTTTTCCCAAACAAAAAAAAGTAAAAACATTATATTTCTAAATTAGATATAAGAATAATAAATTCATTCGAGAGTAAGTAAATATTTCTATTTGGATTTTAGGATAGCATAAAATCACTGTCCCAACTGATGTTTATTCTAGTAAAATCAGTTTAAAATGGAATCCAAGATACTATCATCATGATATAAGCACAATCAATAGGAAATTCGTAATCTAAAATTAATGAAATAATGGGGGGGGGGGGGTTCAAGGGAGCGAATCCTCACTGAAAAATGTACTTTTTATTCTAAAAAATTTACAAGAATATGCTGTTTAAAAACATTATTTCATGAAATCGTGGTTAATATTTAACAGAATTTAAAAGTTCTTAAAATTTTCCTTTTTTGAATGTTTGAAAAATTCGATATGCTCATAAGTATATACAGGGTGTTGCCGAATTTGACCGGCAAATTCAGAGGGATGATAATAGGCATCAAGAAGATGAAAAATTGCCATGGAACATGGAGTCACAAAACCCGTTTAGTGAAGAAAATCGCAAAACTAGTTATGAAGGGTAAGACGTCGAGTGGAACAAAAAAGGCCAATAATAAGTAGAAAAACATTTATTTGACGTAAAGCAGGATTACAATGCATTACAGTTCCACGTCAGAAGAAGATGATGAGACATTTTTATAGGAATTGTTCGAAGTTGCGGCCGCGAAGGTCACTGCACAGCCAACACCGACGGACGAAAGATTTCCGAAAGTGTTCAAACATATCCCGTGTGCTGGCGATGTCTGCTGAAGCGACGGCGATCCATGCTGCCAGATCCCCCAGTGTGTCCACATCCACAGGCGCCTGATAAATAACCGATTTCAAGTGGCTCCAGAAGAAGAAATCCAAGGGATTGAGTTCCGGGGAGCGTGGAGGCCAAGCAACAGGTCCGTCGCGTCCAGTCCACCTCCCAGGATATGTAGCATCCAGGTGGTTACGTACCGCAATCGCAAAATGTGCAGGTGCACCATCGTGCATGATATAAATCATGCGTCAATTAAATGTTTTTCTACTTATTATTGGCCCATTTTGTTCCACTCCACGTCATAACTATTTTTGCGATTTTCTCCGACTAAACGGGGTTTGCGACTAATTGTTCTATGGCAATTTTTCCTCCTCTTGATGCCTACTATCACCCCTCTGAATTTGTGGGTCAAATTCGGCAACACCCTGTAAAACATTAAATAATGGATTGCAGAATATTAGATAATTGTGTAATATATAATAATAATTTGACTTGCGACTCTGACATTGAGGCCCCTGATCTGCAGATTTATTGCTATAAGATTGTTATAATTAAAACTCGGGGATTTCTGGAGGTGGTTATCATCAATTGATGCATAACAAATTTTTGTATGTTGTATTCAAATCATGGGGAAGAAATTGAAAAAAGGAAAAAAAATAGTTCAAAATTTCACTCTCAAATGTAAATATAACGCTGCAATGATGAGACATGAAACATGATCAAACATACACTGTTAAAAGTTTGCAGCAAACTGTCCAGTCATTTGACCGTTTTTATAGAAAACTAGCAGACTACGCCCGCTGCGCTGGTCAGTTTTTCCAAAAGAACCTTGAATCAAGCGAAATAAATCGTTTAAAATTAACCTTGTATTTTAAAGTAATCTGTACCTTTACCTGGAATATCCTAAAATAACATAAAAACGGATACTTATTTCACTAAGTTATATTTTTTTAATACGGTTTATTATTACGTTTACAATTTATTACCTACCGTTTTTCATTGATTTATATGTTTTATAGCTACAATTTTTAATAACGTGAATTAACCTATATTATACATAACTAAAAAGAAATGGCGCAACTAGTATTTGTCGAGAATTAAATAAAAATCATGCACTCGTGACATCCTAATTCACTTTTATATTTTAACAGAATAATACGGTTACTATAATTTGTGACTCGTGCTGACACATTGCTGTTAGTATTATTTTTTTTACCCGTGAAGTTTTCGCTGTCGTACTCCATTGTGAAATTTGGTAATTTTTGAAATTCAATATTTGAAAAATGGCATAATCAGTGGACTTGAAATTTATATCAAGAAAAATACAATTTTTTACATTTCTAACTCAATTTGTCTAACAATTTTCTGACAAATACTTTTCGAACAATTAATTTTTTCAGTAATTTCAAATGTTTCATTTTCCGAGATTAATCTGTGGCAACGATTATCGAAAATCGCAGTTGTCAGCAACACGTACCTTTTTATTAAAGAGGATGGTTACATGACCGTAATTTACACTCTATTCCGACCATAATATGGGCAATAAAATGGTCAGAATACAGTTAATTTACGGTTATGTAACCGTTTTCTAGAAAAACGGTCAAATGACTAGACAGTTTGTTGCAAATTTTTAACAGTGTATATTCCAAAAGGCAAAATAAAATTTACAATTATGTATTCGGTGTGGGAGCACTCTTTATTAACCAAATGTTGAAATCAAGATCCCGAATGCTAAACAACATTACTTGGGAATAAACTTCTTAATGATTTTTTTTTTCATTTCCTAATCCTTTTTAACACTTTCCAACATAGTTGAAAAGTGTTTATGAATTCGGTTTGTCTGTCTGCCGTCTGTTTCTCCGTTCTCTAACTCTCGTAAATTTACTCGGATCGCCATGAACTTTTTATGAGTTATTAAAGTTTACTATAAAATATTTAGTATTGAAAATGAGGTATGTAGCATTTCTAGTTCGTTAACAGGGACACACAAAAGAATCCGTTACGTTACGACCTAAAGGGAAATATCGCTTGCGGTGCATTTTATGGATATTACGATATTTCAGTCATATTGAGATTGATATACATCATTGAGATAGATAACAACATGCTTTTTCAGGAATATAGAATAGGTAGCATTTATAGTTCGTTTACAGGCACGCACAAAAGTATTATATTACATTATGATCTATGGGGAAAAATCGTTTCCGGTGCATTTTTATGATGTACTTCATTAAATGATGTTATGCTACTTCATTCATGATGTTATGATACTTCAAACATAACGAAATCATTGAAGTGCACTACATGTTTTCTGTATATTATAGAGTTCATAGTAGTTATTGTTCATTTACAGAGACACACAAAATAATTTGGTTAAAGGACTGATTAAGATCGATAACTGCTGGAAGTGCGTTTTCCTCTGTAGTAGGCATTTTTAAACTTATCTAATTTTGAGTGTATTAGGTGGTGCATATAAATGCGATAGATCGCATACAGGGCTACACAAAAGACTTTGCACACATTACCACATATGGGCAGCACTTTCTGAATTGCTGAAAATGGATTTTTACTAAGTTGTGTGTTTTTTTAATTGCTTATTTAGATATCTCATTTCATCGTATGGAAAAATTGTATTTTTTTAATAATATGCTGTTAGTAATGGAAAGTACCGGGTGATTATAATTAAAGTTACGATTTCAAAAGTGTATAATTTTAAAACTACTGGTCAGAATGACTTGATATTTTAGCAGAACAATTGTGAGGCAATGGAATTTTATTTGGTGAAGAAAAAAAGTATTTCTAAAAAGTGCCTATAGATGGCGCTGACAAGGTAATGTCAGTGGAAAGACCATAAATGTATTCTTTAAACACAGGAATGTTGTTAGCCAAAAGGAGAAAAATGGAGTTCAGGGATTTACTAAAAATGTATTAGCGAAAAGACAAGAATACGTGTTTACAGCAACAACAGCAATAATGACAAAAAATGAAAAAAAAAAATAAAGCTTTATGGAACAAACACTTTATTGATGATTAAAGCATAAGTTGTTCTATATGCCCTCCGCCTTGTTCCGCTACTAATTGGAAGCTCAAAGCGGCATGCTCCACAGCAGATCGAAGGGTATCTGTACTGATGCAATGGGTGTGGTGTGTGATGCTTGCCTTCAAGTCGGCTAGATTCTGAATTCGCCCGCTGTAAACAACATTCTTCCGGTACCCAGAGTTGCCACGTATTAGTAATTTGCATATCCACAGACAATGTGAACCCTGACAGCGCCATCTATCGGCACATTTTGGAACTATTTTTTTCTTTCGCCAAACAAAATTCCATTGCCTCACGATTGTTCTGCTAAAATATCAAGTCATTCTGACCAGTAGTTTTAAAATTATCGACTTTTGAAATCGTAACTTTAATTATAATCACCCGGTATTTCGTAATCTATGCCTGATGCATGATTTTTCGTTCTTGTTTTTTTTTATCATTTGAATAAGATGCATATAAAATTTCCTATGCATCGGTTAATTACTACAAAACACTTTAAATAAAACCATCCTGCATTAATAATACGCTTTGGTGATTTCCAAAATAAAGATACGTCGTTGTAGCAAAACATACAGCGTAGTTTAATGAAATATTAAATCGATTACAAAAAAACAAGGTTTCCAACTCGTACTACAAAACATAGTGCGCGATATACAGTACATAGTTGAAGCACAATTTTAATTAAATACTCTAATATATTTTTTAGATTTCCCACTAACTACGCTAAAAAGCATTTTTAAAGATATCAATTATGCATTCAAATAATAAAGTGTCGTAATTCATTAAAAACTCTATGTTTTATTGATCTGGCGTCCTAATCTTGCTTATAATCTTTTTATATATAAATTTGCAAAGGAATTGGTCCAGACATTTTTTCATTTTGCGATAAAAGAAATTAACATTTACTTATTTAGTTAGTTAGTTAGGTGAGGAAGGTAAAGAAAGTGCTTTTGCCGAGCTTTGGTAATCAAATACCAATTGTGGTAACGCTGCCACTTCCTCCTTTATTTTCATATTGGTTTTTATTGCTGTAAATGTTACTTTGCATTATTATAGCAAACAAATGTTTATTATTGAAATAGTTTTTTTTTATTTTACTCATTCCTGAAAAGAATTTTAAAAATGGTTTAAAAAAACTTTCTAAGTATTTAGCTATGGTTTGTAAGTTTGTGTACTGCTACAACTGCATAGCAGCTTCCCTAATTTGAATTGACTATCAAAACACTTCTAAAACAGAAAGGCATATATTTTAACTCATTAATGAATACGGAAGTAACGCATCCATTTCGATCGAAACTTTCCTGTGTCTTTTCAGAAATCAAGGAAATTCCATACCAAAGCTCCCATGCGTGCAAAACATTTCTAATGTCGACCCTATATAAATTTATGCTGACCACTTGACTTACATTTATATTACAGGAAATCTAGACAGCGTAAACGATGCTGAATTGAGGTTTTCCACTGAAATAATGACACTCGTTAGACTGTCTAAAGTATTTTCCCAATATTTATCAAAGAACAAATATGGAGATTTTGCATGTTACCAACCTTTTACAACGAAATTCAAGCACTTAGTTTAGATAACTGCTTCCTCATAACTTTTGTTTTTTCTGATGGACTTGTATCAAATGGCATTAATTTTTATAATAAATATCAAAAAGACATTCTTATAAATTACAATATTTTCACTGAAACTCTCCTTTGATTATTTTGTTTCGATTATTACATTTTTCCTAGTGGTTTCAAACAGAATGGATATTTTTGCATGTTCCCAGTCTTTTAGAACAAAAATTGGCCATCTAGTTTAAATAACTACTTCCTTATACCTTTTATTTTCTTTGACGAGCTTAGAAGTAAAATTTTAATTAATATTTATAAAAATATTGAGCTTTATTCTTACGATTTCCATTCTTTTCATTCTTTCTTCCTTTCGTTATTTTATTATGATTTTACTTTTATTGCATTCTTCCTAATGGCTTCAAATGAAGTATATATCGCTGCATGTTACTTGTCTTTTAGAACAAAACGGAATGCATACAAGGTGCATGCAGTTTTACCACAAAAAAAAAAAAAAAATAGAGTATTTCGCCGTATTTAATAACAGAAAAATATTACAATGTCGACAATTAAACGAGGTGAATACAGTGTCTTCTATTTAACTATTAAATAGAACTTTTCTAATCAGAAATAGCGGTGTCAGACTCCTTGTAAATTCCAAGGAGTGTACGGACCTTGAACTTAGTTTATATAACTACTTCTTTGTAGCTTTTGTTGTCTTTAATGAGTTTAGAATAAAACTGCTTTTTAAAAAATATATATTGATTTACATTTCGATGAATTCTATTTCTTTCTCAGAAATTTCCTTTGATTATTTTATTATGATTAATACATCCTTCCCGATGACTGAAAACGCAAAATACATTTTTGCATGTTACAAATGTTTTACAACAAAAATACGGGAGCGCTGAAAACTACCCCCATGAAAAGTTCCCCCATACGTCATTTTTACGTCACAGCAGATGGGGGTAGATTTCCAGTCATAGAGAATTTTACTTTCGTCGAAAATTGGAAAACTTCCCCCTAAAAAGTTCCCCCAAACCAGAAGGAAGAAGTTTTCCAGTGCCAGGTAATTTTCTTCTTCACTGAGTTCTTGAAAACTTCCCCCATGAAAAGATGTCCCCATACGTCATTTTGACGTCACTACACATGGGGGAAGATTTCCAGTCCTAGAGAGTTTTACTTTCGTCGAAAATTGGAAAAGTTCCCCCATGAAAAGTTCCCCTAAACCAGAAGGGGGAAGTTTTCCAGTACCAGGTAATTTTCTTTTTCACTGAGATCCTGAAAACTTCCCCCATGAAAAGTGTCCCCATACGTCATTCTGATGTCATAGCAGATGGGGATACATATCATGGGGGAACTTTTCCAGTGCTAGAGAATTTTCTTTTTACTGAGAACTTGAAATCCATCCCCATGAAAAGTGTCCCCATACCACATTTTGACGTCACAATATAGGGTCACATATCCAATGCTAGAATATTTTACTTGTTTCGAGAGCTGAATATCTGGCACTCGAAATGTGTTTCTCTTTTATGTCTAGTTGCTATTGTTATTGTGAATTATTATTATACGGACTTGAAGAAATGCGCAGAAGAGATTTAGTGCGTAATGTAAAAGTATCTTGCTTACTTTTCATATTCGGTTATCAAACACATACTAGGCGGACAAAAAGGATTTAAGTATTAATGTGATATAATATTGCTCAAAGCATAATCTGTTAGAAGGTTCATGGAAACTCGACGAAAACAAAGATTTTTGTTATGTTAGCGGAAAGTGTGTGCATGTGATATTAGTTGTTGAGTAGAGCAGCATCAAATGTGAATCTTTAATGAAAAATTCACATAAGTTATTTACTTTTTTTTTAAATTTTTTTTTAAATTTTTTGGAAAAATAAGAATTTGCTTTTTTTTTTTTTTTTTTTTTTTTTTTTTGGAAAAATAAGAATTTGCTTTTTTTTTTTTTTTTTTTTTTTTTTGTTAATATTCCAAATCAAATATCCAATATCAATAATTTGACAAAAAAACAAATAATTCTTGAATCAGCAGATCAGAATTTAGAATTGAAATCAACTATCAACTTCTTTATTATTATCTTTAAAATTGTGTTTTTTAAAAAAATAACCATATTAATTGAAAGGTAAACAAATCTTAAGCACAAACTAAAAAAGATACTATGTCATTAGTGTACAACAAACTTACAAATAAATAATTATATTGTTGTAAACGAACATTAGCTTCAAAAATATAAATGGAATTTTAACTTTTAGTAGACCATAAAATACATAGGAAATCTGATTTTTGAACAGAATTTGTAACAAAATTACTATTTTTTTTTTTAATTGATTAATCTGTGATACCCCATTTATATGAGCAAATAGATAAATAAATAGAATGCTAAATTCATCTTTAAAAGTTAGACTTAAAATTATAGAATGTGCTGATTAATTAAAAGATGATAAAAATATTTTTAAAACAATTTAATTGGTTTATTGTATTCTCTGACGGCGGCTATGTTTATGCCTGAAAGTACTGTGAATTAAAATAATTATAAAAATTTTCTTTCAATATTTCTGTCATCTTTTAAGTATTTAGCACATTGTGTAATTTTAAGCCTATTTATAGTTTAAGAAAAATTATTTTTACCAAATTGTTCTATGATTGTTGAGGCAAAGGCAATTTTTTTCAGGGCTTTGCTTTTTTTTTTTTTTTTTTTCAATTTAAAGCGACTAGGAACAAATCGTTATTATTATTTTTTTTTTTTTTTCATTTTTAACATTTTACGAAAACGAAGAGCCTATTCTCAACAGCTGTAATTCTTGAAAAAAAAATCGAGACACATTAAAATAAAATCCTCATAAATACTACAATTTATTAGCAAAGCAGACATTGGATGCAGTGCCGCGTTAACCTGTTAACAATCGGGGTCTTGGTCTAAGATCCCAACCTCTCACAGTTGTCTGGATCATAATGCATTTTCACGGTTTTGAATTTTTATTTTAAAAGGATAAATTATTTCGAACTACTAATAACCCATTGAAACGAATTTAAATAGTAAACTGAACTTTAACTTTTCTACTATTACATAAAACCAAGTCATTAAATATCCATCATAAATTTATAACATCTATAACTGGAAATTAAAAATATGTTTTCTTTACATCCTATCCTAATAATATTATAAATCTGATTGCATTCAAATGTTAGGCTGAAGCCAGCGTCAAAATGGAACATTTAATGATCCTGTATCTTTGCGTATAGGTTGATAATAACCCTCAAATGAACATAGGCTGGTTTTTGTTTATTTTATTCAAATATTTTTCTTAATAATTCAAAATTTCATTATTTTCATCCTAATAATATTATAAATCTGATTGTGTTCAAATGTTAGGCTGAAGCCAGCGTCAAAAAGGAACATTTAATGATCCTGTATCTTTGCGTATAGGTTGATAATAACCCTCAAATGAACATAGGCTGTTTTTTGTTTATTTTATTCAAATATTTTTCTTAATAATTCAAAATTTCATTATTTTCATAGAAATGGAAATTTTTTCGTATAATATTTTAAAATGGTTAAATTTACTTTACCGTTGCTAGTACTTTATCGTTGCGAAAACTAATTCAAAACCCGGAATAATAATTTTTACTCAACAATTTAGTTTCAACTGAAAATTTTTCAATGAAAAATGAAAATGAAATAAAAAAATTAAAGAATTAAAAATAAGATAAAATAATATTATTAGAAATAAAACGTACTTTTTTTAGTTTTTGATAATAATACAAGGTCTCAATATGCGTAACCATATGAAACAGGCGAATATGACGTCATTCATCTAAAATAAAGCGGATATTCATCTAAAATAAAGTGGGGAAATAAAATGATCTTGGGTTTTTTTTTCACTTTTTTTCTTTTTTTTTTTTTTCTTTTGTATGGTAACAATACTTGACTTTTTACCGTCTGCGCACGGCTAATATAACTAAACCGTATTTTTTATTTAAATTTTTAAAAAGTAAAAAGAAGTTTCAAAAGAAAATGGTTAGCAAATGTCATTAATATGCTCCGCAAAATTATCCATGTCGAAAATGATGTCATGGATAGCGAGAAATAGTTATTTCATTCTTAAAACTATTTCTTAAAACTATTAAGAAATAACTCGATTACCTAAAAAAAATGACGAATGTTAACAGTTCCATTTTTGTTGATAAAACCTAAAGATTTAATATTATTTCGTTAAAATGACTTAATTTCTCCTATGCCAGTATTGAAATTAATTGCCTGGAAAAGAAAATTAACAAGAATTATGTCATTAAAAAGGGATTTCTCTGGTGAAAAGAGACTTCATATTTGAAATAAAACGGGGATTTTCCAATATGTTTTAAAATGAGTGTGAATTAATTCCTTACATTAATAATACAAGGATCAGTAAGTATAGAAAGTAGATGAGTTTCACGCCATATTTATAACGAAAAATTTAAATGTTTTGTTATCTATACTGATTATTAAGCATGAGTATCCGTTATATACAGATGAGAGTTTTCTGCTAAAAATCACATCATAATTTTAAGAAAAGGAAAATGAACACGAATCTATTATATTAAAATCTGACCGTGTTTTTGTATTTCGCAACTACTCTTAGATTATTGAACGCAACTTGATTTACTTGATCCGAGGATGTCGCACAAACTCTCAGAATTTAAAAAATTAAATTATATTCCAAGATTTTTTTTTTTCTTTCTCTTTCTTTTCTTTTTCTTTTTCTTTCTTTTTTTTTTTTTTTTTTTTTTTTTTGTAAATTTTAACGAAGTTTATCTAAAAACGGAAAGGAAATTACTCCATATTTGTGTATAAAAAAGGAGAAATAAAACATATTAGTATATTTTTTACACCATTTTCTCATTAAAACTGAATTGATTTCAGTAAATTTTCCGAAAAACAAAAATGTATTTTCACATATACAAACTTCATGAATCAATTTATTCTGGAGAACAAAAAGTGCCTGTCAACATACTGTCATTTAGAAAACAAGATTTGTTTCAACTATACATTAAACCAAGGAGGCAGAATTGAATTTAAAGAAAAAGCATATACTATTTCCAATTAAGGTTTTTTTGAAGGATGTTAAAACGTTTCACAAAGACTTAAAAGTAAAATTTTTTATCAGGTAAAATTGATATTTGTTTTTACCCAATTCGTCTATTTCCACGATTTTATTTGGCCCTCCTTATTGCATTGGTTGCAATTTTATTTTCGCGATTATTTGGCAAAAAATTTCACTTTTTTAAGACTGGGTTATGTCAAGGTCCCTATAATAAAAAATACCGTATTGTCTCCTATGAAATAAGATAAATAGTTAGTTAATTATTAACGTTTTTAATTATCGGGAATGAAATAATTTTCTTAATTAATGTATTTATTTTTCTTTTAATGTTGTTAAATGGTAAAGATTTGTAAAATTATTTTAGAAGTGTTGCAAAGTGTTACAGAATCTATGCTTGACGCATGATTTTTCGTTCTTGTTTAAAATTGAATGAATAATTTTTTTTTCATTTATTCTTCTGAATGAAAAGTGAAAATTTTGGTAGAAATACCGTTCCGAGTAAGACTCCTATAATAGGAGCTCTAGTTCCGAGAAAAATCACTATAAAAGGAAGAATGTACAGAGTACTAAACCCGTTTTCCACTCTTCATCTTCTGTATACGTTTGAATTGTTAGCGGAAATATAGCCTGGTCACTCAATAAGTCATTAACAAAAGACGCTGAACGGGCTGTGTGAAGCAAACAGATGCCTCGCCTCGGGCGGGGTAGAAAACAGTCTATTTGCAAGTCAGTACTTAGCGAAACAGCTTAACCATGAATTTTTTTTGGGTTGAAACTCAAACTCTATTTAATATGGATTTTTCGATAACTTTTTATATATATTCTTATGTAAGATATGAATATTTAATGTGAATAATTAACTGTGAATCCTATGAATTATATGAAACGATTTTTCCCCCTTGTTTTCTGTCTTTCTTATCTTTTTTTCGCTAGTATCTCAAACTTTATGTATAAAAGATGCATCAATTATTAAATGCATTTTTAAATACTATATGATATAAATAAAGTGAAACATCACTATAAAGTAATAAGCTATTTTTAATTATAATTATTTTTAATTATAAAATTAAACGGTCATATAATTTTCTTCGAAAGAAAAAAAAGGAAGAAAATATTTTAAAAATACCGTATTTGCAGTAAAAGAGTTGAGAAATATAAAAGATTATCTGAACGGAACATACACATGAAAGCATGAAAAACATTAATTCATTTTCTATTTCTTATTTATGTGAGCAACGAACCAGATCGGCTATATTATGAATTAATTGGCAGAGTTTATCGAAATATTTTATTCAGCTTTCAGTAAAGAATATTATCTTTAAGATTTTTGAAATGTGTAATCTAATACAGACAGAGTGGGTGCCTTTGAGCAGGGCTGTCCACCGCGGCGATGGTAACTGTACTTTTAAATGTTTTTCTCATTTTCATGTAAACTGCATCCTGGCCTGACAACCTTTAAAACGTGCAAGTTTTATTTTTTAATCACTATATGCCATGATATTCAGGGATGTGAATTTTATAAACGAAGACTCCGTAAATTCAATGAAATAAAATATATTATTCAAAATATGCTGCACATACGTTAACTGAGGATACAGTCTTTAACAAATAAGCTATTTTAGAGGAAGCAATCACAATAGTATAGTTTATATTTTTCTTTACTTTATTAAAAAACTTTAATCTTGAATATCTCGTAATGGCATTTTTTTAGTTACTTGTTTTACAAATTAGCCCTTTATTGCATAGCATTATGGCTGTTTTCAAATCCAAAGGAGCTACATTATGACAAATTTCTGAATTAATTTTTGTTCGGAAACGCATGAAATGGGCAGGTGTTCTTTATTCAGAAATTATGTAATCGAGTGGTGTTTTCAATGTTTTAGTAAAGGCAGGTGATCTTTCAGAAAATACTGTCAAAGTTGATGTTTTGTACATAATTTCCGGGCGCACGAAAGGATAAAAAAATCTATCATCGCGTGACAGCAATTGCTTTTAACTCAATAAGTAATTTATTGATCAAAAAATGAAAACGCCATTCGATTCCAAATCGCAGTTCATTCAGCAGTCAGGCCTGCCAATTTTATGCCATGACGTTTTGAAAGAGGTAAGAAAGTTTGGCGTTATTGAGCCGGGAATTTGATAACCACTTTAATCAAGAAAGGCAATTCAAAAAATAAATAAATAAATAAATAAATAAATAAATATGGGGTTATTTTAGTTTTCTTTTAAATTATAAAAGTAATCAAATCAGGATGCTCGTAAAATAATTAAAATTAAGGAAATAAAAAAATTAGGAAAATAAAACAATACTTCATACTCTTGATTCATTATTTTATATTTATTAATTTGCGTTTTCCGAAAAATCTGGAACTATAAAGTTAACGATATAGTCTTATTTTTTTAACACATTATCAAGTCAACCCTTCGTTTTGGCTTCAAATTGCTAGTCCTTTCTATGTGCTTCTTTTTCCTTTCTCCTGAATTATAAATACACATTAAGCACTTTTTATATTTCGTTTTTCTTTATGTCAAATTTATACAGTAAAAAAAGGGTGATACAGAAAGAAAGAAGTAAGATATTCATGGAAGAGTTTGAGTCCCGAATAAAGAATAATTCTAAAATATTTTGTACAAAAATTAATATAAAACTTACTAAAAAATAACAAAAATAAACATTTGTTTAGCTTAGCAATGTAGCTACATCAACCATAATGTATCTTAAAATAACTCAAATATTATCTGTAGAAAAAAAAAAAGCATATGTAAAACTTAGTACATGCTTTTTTTTTTTTTTTTTTTTTTTTAATAATAATAACATTCTATGGAAACTTATTCAATAGAAAAATAGAAAATAAATTTCAACTTCTTATTTTTTATCTGATACGTCTATTTTAACCATATGATTTCTGACAATCTATAAAAGTTTTAATTTAGAAACTAAAAAAGTATTTTTCAAACAATTTTCCAATTTTTTAAACTAGAAAACCATTTTTCTATCTTTTGAATTAGTGACCTTTTGAGTTTAAAATAAGATTCTATTTCTATTGCTTTTTTCAGACACGTTAAACTCTAAAAAACTAATAATAAAGAAATCTAAATTGTTAAATTAAACCCAAAAATTAATAGAACGAATGGTTAGATTCGTTTTTGTGTCTCAACAAACAACTAATTAAAAACATTTTAAAAATTTGGAAATATTTCTAATAAGTTGTCACCAGATGAAGCTCGAACGATTTTTCCTATTTTGGTGGGGGACAGAGGTTTTAAATTGCTGTCTCCTAGTTAAAAAAAAAAAAAAAGAAAAAAAAAAAAGAAAAAAAAAAACAAGAACAAAAAATCATGCATTAAGTATGGAATATGTAAAAGTTTTCAACACTTCCAAAATGCTTTTATAGAAATCTTTACCGTTTAAGAATGTCTAAGTCTGATGCTAAAGTTAACAATTTGGAAAACGCATAACACATTTAAAAATCCAATTTTAGAAATTACCAACAATATTCGGAAAACGATCCTAACTATTTTGCGCAGCCCAGTGTATGATCTACTGATTTTTATATATACTACATAGAATGCAAAAATTTAGTTCAGTTAGGATACGCATAGCACAGTTGAAAATAGCCCATCGGCAATTTCCGTCAATAAACGCAAATGCATTCGAGATGTTTTGTGCTGCCCTGTATATAACCTATAGGATTTATACACATCAAGTATAATAGGGGGAAAAAAAGTTCCATTTAAAAACGCAACTGAAAACGCATTTCCAACCATTATTATTAACAGACAGTACTTTAACAAAATAATTTTATGTGACCCTGTAAATGAAGGAGGAATGCTATACACACAATATTCTATAGTAAGCCTCTTGTAATGCACCTCAGTGATATATATCTGTTTCAGTATGTTTCAAATATTGAAACATTATAAAATAAACCGCAAACGATTTCTCCCCATAGACCGTTTTGCAATGGAATTCTTTTGAGTGTCCCTGTAAAGCAGGTATGTCAAACACGTGGCCCGCGGGCCACAACTGGCCCGCCGACAACTTCTCTGTGGCCCGCCAAGCCTTTGGCATTTTACCTGTGCATTTATTTTGGTATTTATTCAGTTGCTCGAACACGCATGCTGAAAATACACTTTTGAGGAACTCACTTACACCAAAGAGTCTTAGAGATGGCAAACATATGTATGTAAGTATTGCCAGTTGCTTTTTTTATTCACAATTGCTACCACTTTTTTTAATAGTAATTTTTGTCTTATTTATTTCGTCATTAATTAAGGGAAATATTTTTCTTCAAAATGTGGTAGTAAAAAAAAAAAAAAAAAAAAAAAATCCGCTCATTTGGCATAACTGATGTATATAGACAGATGTAGCTCAGTTTTAAAGTTTTAAATTTTAGCTCCAAGAAATTGCAGATACACAGTTAACTAATCGGAATGTAACAAAGTGCGAAATCTCGAGTCTAAAAATTTAAAGATTCGTAATTTTTTTACAGTATTTTTCTTATAATATTTATGTGTTTTATGACGAAACTATTGCTTTATTAGGTGCGTTCGTAATTATATAAATACGTAGCACCTATTGTCGTCGTCTGGTCCGTCCGTCTGTCCGTCCGTCTGCATATAGCAACGCAAAAACTACCCAACCGAATGGTTTGAAATTTAAGATATATTATCTTTGCAGAATTTTATCGCGACATTTCAATTTTTTAAAAAATTGAATCAAAACTTTAGAAAATATTAATAAAAACAGAAGAAATTTGATTTTTTTTTTAATCGGTGCTTTCTTTTTATAGGAGCTTTCGAAGTTTGATCGCCAAGCGACCGAGAAACTTATTTTATTACAGAAATTAATCTGCAGACGATATAATTCATTTCACAGAATTAAAAATCATCAAGATCTGAATATTTATAGAACTATAACTTTTATAGAACTATAACTTTTTTTATAGTACTAACGCACCTCGTTTGTAACGTTTGACGTACAATTTCCAACTTGTTTTACTACTCTCTTCAATTTTACACATGCTATATTTATTAAATAATAAGAAATGTATAGTAAAATTAATAAAATTCGGGCTAATTAAGAACAGTTACAACTTTTTTTAAAATCAAAGTATAAAATTAAGTGGCTTTTAAATGATTTGCTTTCGAAATGACATAAATTATCACTTTTGTGTTTGAAGCAAAACCCCCGAATACGTCATGTCATCTAGTTTCTCCACTCTTGTTTTACAAAAATATTTTGGATTTAAGTTCTTTAATTATTTTCATTACTTAGGTTAGTAAATGTGTCATTGTTAATGAAACCTGCTTGATCTTTCTTTCTTTTATTTTCTTTTATTTCTTTTTTCTTTTTTTTTTTTTTTTACCGATTTACACATATTTTAATAACATACTGATAAACAACCTAGGAATTTTTTTTTAAAGTTTAAACTCTACCAGTATGAATATATATGATTGACGGAAAATAAACATTAAAAAAAAATTAAGTTGATTCACAATACCATTATATTAAAAGAAAAACTGAAATTATATGTTGATATCCAAACATTGTTGGAGTTTCGAAAGAATGGAACATTAAGAGATGCTACAGGACAAAGCATTAAAAATCTGGCCAAACATCAGAAAGAAAAACTGTCAGAATTTAAATTGACACTTCTTAAAAGAGAGTGCTTTCACCAAGCCTATTGGAGAAAATACATTTACTTTATAAAATAATTATTGCATTAAATATCCCGTGATTCAAAATCATTTACTAGGAAATGGAAGAAAGGATGCGCAGAACAGCTAAAGAAGTTTGAAAATACTATAAGCAAAAGTACCATTGCTAAAAAGTATTTTGTATAGCCGGATCGATTTATAAAAGCCGGATACATGTTTATAAACTTATATCATATTCGTACGCACATGCTTAATCATCGTCAATTTAGAAAATATCTTGATAATATTGGTAACGAATATAACCAGATCTACCTTCTTATACAAAAATTTGACGGCTTTCCATCATAAAAGTTTAACTGTTAATTACGAAATGTTAAACAAGGTAAGCATTTTCATTTTAAATTGACAAATTATGAATGTGAATTATTAAAAGACCACCAATAGACAAAGTACTTGGAGTTTTCATTTTTAATAAAAGCACCTGAGTAAACTTCAACCTCAGGGCAAATTTCATAATTTCATCATGTCATTTGATAGTATTAGCATCAGAGCCGGATTAAGCATTTCTTTGTCCCGGGGCTATTTTGGACATTTTGCCCCCCCCTCTTCCCCTGCTACTGGAAATTTTGTGCCCCTTCCCACGATACTGAATATTTATCCCCCCTCCCCCCCACACACACCTTTTATTATTTTTTTTTTTAATCCTGAAATACAAATTTTAAAAATGGAAATATTTATATTGTTAATCAAGAGCGTTTTTTTTGTTTGTTATCTTCAATAGTGCTCTTAATTAGTTTGTTTAAACATATACAATTAACAAATACTTTATAAATATTTAAAAAAAATAGAAATATTCCAGGCGTATAAAAACTCAATACATTAAAAATAATTTCAATACATCTGTTTATTGATATAAATAAATTTAATTACATGTTTAAGCTTTTTTTTATTATTATTAGATTTTCATTACTAAAAATTAAGTTAATTGAAAAAAAAAAATCCTTGTATTTAAATTTCCAAGTGATTGCAGGGCATCATGAAATGCAAACAGTTCTGTTATGTCATTATCTAGTGACATTAGTGTTAAACCGCTAAGTTTGGGCTCCAGCATAAACGATCATAGTCTGTTCTTTATTAATTTTAGTTTGGAAAATGATCATTCTGCTTCAAAGTTTGTAAGCGGTACTACTATATACTATAATTGCAATATGCAGTACATTTGGGAAAACAGATATTAATTGTTTATCATTGATTAACAGCATCTTAACAGCATTGGATATCTACATTTCTAATACATTCCGAGAAATATTTCATTTCTATTTTTAAAATATCGCCAAGATCCTCGTAATAAAATGTTAAGCGTCTAGAGAATCTTTATCTATAATGTTTGAGTATTGTAATTGACAGAAAAACATGAAAAATGATAGTTTTATAGAGAAATGTATGATAAACATGGTGAAACATAGAGTTTTAAAATCGAATAATTATTTTAAGTGCCTCTGTTTAATGTTGAAATCGGTGAATATAATTCAGTTACATAAATTTTATAGGATTAAAAACTATGCACAGCAATTTAACCTTCTTTTGAAGGCATATATATATATATATATATATATATATATATATATATATATATATATATATATAATTATAATATCCATGAATTTCAAAAAACATATCAAGTTCTATTATCATTCTACTTAAATCTCCAAAGAGATAATTAATGATATTGTGTATACAGAATACCACATAGCTAATAATTAACATGTGCAAACATAATATTACCATAGCTTGTGCTTCAATGGTAATTGGCCAAATTTTACTCATACCTAAAGAATATTGAAAAAAGAAATAGAGAGAAAGGGAAAAAAAATTTTTTTTATAAATTGGAGTTGCAATTAAGTAAATACAAATGGATTAATAAATTAAATATGAACCATATACAATGGAAAATTGGACCACATGAGAATTAATTATGAATTGGATATGAAAAAACACATGCACATGTACTCATCAGCCTGGATGCACCCACATGTGTTTTAAATAATAATTCAGTGTTTCATAATTCTACTGGCATAATGCTAAGATCAGTAGAATCATCCAGGTACACTGAATTATTACCAGACAACAATTGGAAATATTAAAATTTGGAAATATTTAAATAGGAAATAAAAAACCATTAAGAATATACAATATATTTCACTCACATCGATTATCCCAAAAACTGTATTTAACACCTCACGAAATTACCACGAGAAACATTACAGTTTTGAAATAATAAAATTGGAAATATGAACGCGTAAAGAGTAGATAAAATATTTTACTCACAATAATTATACAGAATCCTTAAAATGTCACAACTTCTGCATAATATTCACATCCACATGGCAATGCATCATACATGTTGACTAAGTCAACTTGAGAGAAATGATTTGAAAGACAAGTTGAGAGCACACTTTTTTTAAAACACAACCCCATCGATGACACCCAAACACAAAATGATTCAAAAACACACAAAATAATTCTGGTTTTAATACACTTATAACAAAATTATATCCGTGAATATATATTACTCCATCCAATTTTAATTCCTGAAAGTAAAATTAATATACAATCAATAGCTCCCTCTATAGTTAAATTAAATATAATATTAACAATATTATCAACAACTACCTGAAAGGTAAAGTGTCGCCATCTATTGGTATTATAATAATTCATAATTAATATTTAGTTAGATATCCACTTTATTAGTTACATACTCACTTCATTAGATTTAATTATATAAATAAACTTTAAAAAACAATACTAACTTGTAGTTTTACTTTAAATTCAAATAAAATATAATACTACTATATGAATAAATCTACACAGAATTAATTCAACTTGCACAGCATTTCAGATATTCTTAACAAGAATATATTATGTAAAAGAGATATTATTTTAATTCAAATTGTTTTTGCTGCCAGCTGTGTTAATCCACTGATATTATAGACATATTATTAAATAATTAATGTTTTATTTTTACTACTACTTAAATATATATTAGACTTGTTATTAAATAATTAATGTTTAATTTATACTACATTGTAAATATATTTTATATTTCATAGATTAATTTAAATATCTAATTAAATAATTCATAAACAATTCAAAATATCTCAAAATTTATAAAATTGATAATTAATAGTATTACTACTGTTTTTCAATCAAATTAATGCAATGCAGTAATTAAAATACTTGTTAAATTTAATTATTCATATACAAAAATAAAAACTATATATATTTATATTTATATATATTGCAAATAGATATGTTTATGAGTTATAATCACCAATGTTATCCATGTATAATTTAATTTGTTATTGTATAAGTTAATTTATAAATGTATGAAAACTGCACATCAATAACACCTTAAACAGAGGTGATCGGCAACGCACAATCACAACTATTCAAAGTGTATATAATGTTCAATCAAATATTAAATTTCCTAATATGTTGTAGTAACTCCTCTATACCGACCCGATAAAAGATGGTGAGTGGTAGCGAGATCGGATCGCTGGCACAGAGAATTTCTCGTATAAATTAGAAAATAGAATTTATTGCATACCAATATTAATTCTAATGAAAATATGTACAAGAAAGTTAATTACAGCATTTAATTATTTTTCGTGAGTCAATCGCTTATAAATTAATGACCTCTTGACTCCAAGTGTAACTGAAACAAACAAAAGTCTCTAAACATTACAGTCAGTCGTGACTACAAAATAAAGTTCATTCGGACCAAGGCTCGTCCGTTCCTTCTCTTCGGAAGATCTACTAATACTCGTTAATTCTGAGTCTAAGAACTCTCACTCTCGCACTTGGTGTGCTTTTTAACTTCGCTGGGATTTTCACCGGATACCTGCTGTATCAATTCTAGAGGTCGGACCTCACTAGCGCTTACACCACGCTGAGTTGGAAACTGACGTTTCCTTTTCCCTTCTCCAGAGAGTCAACACTCTCCTTTTCGATCTCTCCAAAAACTGTCCTCTCTCACTTTTTCATTCTCGCAGGAGAACTTCTTCTGGGGGCGGGGGCTTTGTCGAGGCGGGCCCCTCGAAACTCTCCAGCCTCTTAGCAGCCTTGAGATCCCTCTGTTTCGTTTTCACTAAGTCCGTCATTGGACGTTCTAAGACAAAGGGCAAAGTTTCGGGCGCAAACCTAAAAATCGTGTGCAGAGATCGCTTCTTTCGCAGATGAACTCTTTCACACGAACTCGGCAAGGATCAAAGCATAAGTCCCCTTTTTGGGTAACGCCTTACCACTTCATCACTGTCCGAACTTTCAGCTCACAGTACAATAGAATTCGGCGTCTGCTAGTCTTCAAAGCAAAAATAGGGAGGGAAGGTATGCAGTTAAGTGCACTCACAGGAAATGCTAGAATGACACATAGTGCAGCTGGATGTCGAAGCTCAAATTCTTTACAGCACCTCCTCCTCAAACGATTCTTAAGGGTGAAACACTAAGAATCTCTAAGAGTCGGATAAAGAATTGCAAGCTCAAATTACATCAGAGTGGCAAGAAATAAAACATACATGAATAAGATAATACTACCTTCCTTTTTTTTCCGCGCTCTGATAAGAAATCATGAACATAGAATGAAATAAAACACAGTGAAATAAAAAATAAAAAATCTTAAAATAATTATATACAAAAGTTTATCAAGAAATCTCCTTAAACTCGACTCAGACAATCAACATGCGGATTGTCTTTGCCTGCGCGATGAGAAATGGCATAATTATAAGGTTGCAGAGCTAAGGACCACCTTAATAATCTGGGATTATTTCCAGAATTTCTTTTTAGAAACACCAAAGGATTGTGATCGGTTTCGATAGAAAAGTTTTGTCCATCAATATAATGCCTTAACTTTTTTATCGCAAAAATAATCCCTGCACACTCTCTTTCAGTGGCGCAGAAACTTTTCTCACTATCAGTAAATTTGCGACTTAAATATATTATGGGGTGCTCTTCCGATCCCTCTCTTTGAGCCAAAACCACGCCAATACCTAAGTCACTAGCATCAGTTTGTACTATGAATTCTTTCTGAAAATTAGGAGCGTAAAGCACCGGTTCTTCAGTAAGCTTCATTTTCAAAGTCTCAAAGGCTTTTCCCATTTCGTCGCTCCATGCAATCTTTTCTTTTTTATTTTTCCCTTTAAGCGCCCTCGTTAATGGTTCTACAATCACTGCATAATCTTTTATGTACCGGGAATAATATCCAGCCATTCCCAAACATCTACGAATTTCAGTTTTCGATTTCGGAACCGGTAATTCCTTAATTGCCCTTACTTTCGCCTCAGCTGGCCTCCGTCTGCCCTCCCCTACAATATGCCCAAGATATTTTACGGTTTTCTGAGCGAACTTGCATTTCGCCAATTTGATTTTTAGTTTCGCGTCATTAACCCTTTTTAATACTGTTTCTAGATGACGCATATGGTCCTCCCAACTGTCTGAAAAAATCGCCATATCATCTAGATACGGTAAACAGAATTCCTCAAGCCCTCTCAATACTATATCCATAAATTTTGAGAACCTGTAGGATGCATTCAGGAGTCCAAAAGCCATGACCAGAGGGAAATAGGACCCAAAGCTTGTAACAAAAGCCGCTAATTTTTGAGCCCTCGGGGTCATTGGAATTTGCCAGTAGCCCTTCGTTAGATCTAAAACCGTAATATATTTAGCACTCGAGACTTTTTCAACTCTTTCTTCAATATTGGGTAAAGGATAAAATTCTACCTTTGTGATGGCATTTAGTTTGCGGTAATCTATACAGGGTCTCGGGTCCTTTCCTGGTGTTTCCACGAGAATAATCGGAGAGCTATATTCAGATTCGCCTTCTACTATAAGATTTAATTCTAACATTCGCTTTATTTCTTTGCGCAATATTTCCGTTTGTCTGGGTGATGTTCTGTAGGGTCTCGAACGAACGGGTTTTAACTCCGACAATTCTATGTCATGCTCGATTAGATCGGTACGCCCTGGGTCATTCGAAAATACAGTCCCATAACGGTCCAATAAATTTTCCAATTGTCTCAATTGCTCGGAAGTGCATCTAGTTGTTAAATCACTCTCTCTTACGACTTCATCGAACTTATAAACTTCGGAATCGGCACAGGGAAAAACTATATCTAAATCTTGTTTATCCTCAACCTCGTTTATCACTCGCGTTAAGATGTTTACTAACTCCACCCGTTTTTTATAAGGCTTTAATAAATTCACATGATAAATCTGGGATTTTTGTCGCCTCCCAGGAACATTTACAATATAATTTGTTTCCGAGATTTTCGATTCAATTTTTCCCGGTCCTATCCAACTTACTGACATTTTGTTTGGTTTACTGGTCGCCAAAACCAAAACCTCATCTCCCACGTTAAATTTTCTTTCTACCGCCTTTTTGTCAAACCAAAATTTCCTTTTTTCTCGTTCAGTAGTCATGTTCTCAACGGCTAAATCCTGACACCTTTTTAATCTGTTCGTGAGGTTAAACACATATTCCGTCACTAGTTCATTTTCCTCCGCCTCTCCCATCCATTTTTCAAACAATAATGTTTCCGGGGTCCTCAAATTTTTTCCGTGCACTAGTTCAGCGGGGCTGAACCCAGTCGAATTATGCGGTACCGTCCGTAATGCTAACAATGCATAAGGCAAGTTTGCTTCCCAATTCGACCCGTTTTCTACACAAAGCACTTTTAAAAGCCTCTTAACCGTCCTGTGCCATCGTTCAACACTGTTACTTTCAGGTCGACACACACTTGAGTTTCCTATCTTAACTCCGAACTTTTTAAGAAAGGCGGTCGTTAAATCGCTAACAAAGCTTCGGCCCAAGTCCGTTTGGATTTTCCTTGGAAATCCTAATCTACTGAATATCATCATTAGGGCTTCGATAATGGTCTCAGACCTCATATCTGACACTGGTATAGCCTCAGGGTACTTTGATGCTAAACATACCGCAGTGACCATGTATTTGTTTCCTTTGTTTGACTTCGGTAAGGGCCCGACGAGATCACAGCTTAGTTTCGAAAATATTTCACCCACTATTGGTACTAGCTTAAGTGGCGCTTTCTTCTTTTCCCCTGCTTTTCCGATTCTTTGACACGGGTCACAAGATTTGACAAAATCCTCAATTTCTTTTATTACATTAGGCCAAAAGAAATACCGCAATACTTTATCTTTGGTTTTCATTTCCCCTAGGTGAGACGAAATTCCTTCATGACACGCACCTAATATGTCAACACGAAATCTCAAAGGAACAACCACCTGGGTCCTCTCGTTCCCGCGATTATCCTTCGTGTTTCTTATTATCAGAGAATTTCTTATTTCAAAGTGAGACTTTTTAACTTTAGCCTTATCTCTAATCTCTTTGAGTGATGGATCGCTGTCTTGTTCCATTTTAAAATCCTCTCTCCCTATCTTAGCCAGATTCGTAAATCCGTCTTCGATCAATAATGGCAGCAAACCTCTGTCTAAACTATCCAACTCGATGGGGTTGTCTATCTCCTCACCCTTTTCTTTAGAATTCAACGTTTCCGTTTCACCGTATTCGCGAAAATTTGCTTCTGCTTCTTCTTTCTCTTTCACCGAGTTCACAGTTTCCGCTTCATCGCGTCGGTGAACATTCTCCCCTTCCTTATCGGAAAGCATAATCCGCTTATCTTCCAACTTTGGAGTATGGTCAATTTTTTTCTTTTGAGCGCGCGTCAGAACTGCATTTACTAACTCCGGTTTCATGTTCGCCTGCTCTAATAACTTTTGAGATTGATTACCCAACAAATAATAATTCATATCTGAACCTCTATTATTTACTCCCGCTTTCGTTTCAATAACCCCCACGCCTTCAATTTCTAAAGTGACCTCTGCTATGGGTAGACAGTATAATTTACTGTCCAGCGGAGTCTTAATCCAAACGTGATCTCCATTCAATTTATCTTGACTGACTAAATCGTATGCAACCAGATCAATATCACTCCCTGAATCCCTCAAGGCAGTTGCCCGAATTCCATTCACTAATACTTTACTCAAATAAGGGGAGAAGGCTTCTCCAAGTGTCGGCTTACTATTTAAGTGACTGACCCGCGCAGCCTCTTTCTTTTTAATTTCCGGACAATTTAATTTGTAGTGACCACTTTGCAAACACGCGTAACACTTGACTTCTCGCCTTTTTTCGAACGCCTTTTCCCTTTCTTTATTATCATTTCTATCTCTCCAGTTAAAGTTAGTCTCCGGATTTCTGTTTCCGTTTCGCCCATTTTCAAAAGTTCTGGGTCTTTCAAATTTCTTCTCTGTCGGTGGCTTAGGATTCCACGTTTTTTTAGAAGGGCGTTTGATCGCTTCGTACGCATCTAAAAGCCTTACTAATTCTTCGGGATCTTTAATCTCCGCCCAGTTATCTATAAAATGTTCGCGCATTTCTGGAGACGCTCTCCGTTTGATTTGGTCCGTGACAAGCAAATTTTTCAAACCCTCAAAATCCGAAACTTGTAAGCATGACAGCCAACCTTCTAAAAAACTATTAAGTTCGAAAATCAGATCCTTCCAAACTGAATTAGGATTTCGTGGATGTTGACTAAATTTTTGTCGGTATGTCTCTGCATTCAAACGATAGCGTTCTAACAGTTTTTCTTTCACATATTGAAAATCATCAATTTTGTCTTCGGGTTCTCTTAAAATTAACTCGGCCATTCCCACAGGTAATAATGATAGTAAATTCGTCACCAACTCATCCGAATTTAGATTACATTTTTTTGCCTGTCTCTCGAATAAATTCAAAAACAACGAAATATCCGAATTCTTTTCATCAAAGCGATGCATAATTGTTTTTAGGGGTAAATTACTCGTTCTAACTGAGATGCTACTAGATGCGGTACTCCGGTCATCTGACTCTTGCGTCGCTTTTAACCTAGCTAACTCATGTTCCCGCTCCACTTTATTTTCCCTATCTTTTTCTATAAGTTTAATTTGTGCTAAAGCTAGCTCTTTCTCAAATCCCTCTGACGACTCTATTTTTTTTATAATTTTCGGTACAGTATCATTTTCCTCTAAAATGACCTCAAATTCGTAAGCTAACGTTTGCAAATCAGCTTTCCTAAAATATTTAAGCTCCGACATTTTTAAAGTATAAAATTAGAAATTATCTTTCCCACAAATATAAAACAATACAATAAGATTAAATCAAATCCTACCAAGTGCGTCAAAATATTACCAAAATATACGCTCATAAAAAAGTACGCTTAGCAATAATATAGGAAATATGCAACATATAAAGATAAGCAACTCTATCCTAACGTCTACATTCACCTTGGTATTTGGTTATAAAATACATATGGGATCAATTTTACACAAAACAACAATTTCAATTTCAAAAAGCACAGTAAAAATATTTTAAATTGCAAAAGTCTCATTCAATTCCTTTATTTTTTTATTTTTTTTAAATCAATGGTGGTCTTAATCTCTGCATCCACTCTTAAAAAAATTTAGAATAATTCACAAAAAACATATGAAATCAACTCTGTTATCTTAAAATATGAAATGCGTTCAATACTTTTTTTTTTTTTTAATGAACTCTCATTTATAGATTCAGCTAAAATTTTGTAACACTGCACAACTCTCAGTTTGCATTAAATTAATTCAACAATAATTTAATTTTTAACTACAAAATTTGTCTATTAAATAAGTTACAGTAATCTCGGAAGTATCTCATCATACTTTTTTTTTTCTACCGGAAAAATTTCTCAAAATATTTACTCTCACAAAAATTAACATACAACGTTTTTTTAAAGCCTACAACACCTATATAAACACTATTAACACTTAAAGCCACTCTGAATATAAAAAGAGCTTACCTTCATTACTAAGAGTCTTTCAGGGCGTCAAAAGCACAGACTTCAGAGATTCTCGGGAGCACAGACGGGGTTCTCTGTCACACTTTTCGGATGGGGACTCTTCCGGATGGGGGAACACTCTCCAGAATTCTTGATAGATTTCTCTTTCTGATGGGGGAACACTCTCCAGAATTCTTGGTAGATTTTTCTTTCTGATGCTGTGATGATCCACAGGGGCGTCTAAGGAGACTCAGGTCACAAGTCACAAGGAGACTCTTTCTTGGAGCACTTTGATGATTTAAATTTCAGAGTCCACTCTTTGTCTTTAGAGAATGTCATTAATTTTTGCTAATTAATCCATCACCGCAAGCCACCAGTTGTAGTAACTCCTCTATACCGACCCGATAAAAGATGGTGAGTGGTAGCGAGATCGGATCGCTGGCACAGAGAATTTCTCGTATAAATTAGAAAATAGAATTTATTGCATACCAATATTAATTCTAATGAAAATATGTACAAGAAAGTTAATTACAGCATTTAATTATTTTTCGTGAGTCAATCGCTTATAAATTAATGACCTCTTGACTCCAAGTGTAACTGAAACAAACAAAAGTCTCTAAACATTACAGTCAGTCGTGACTACAAAATAAAGTTCATTCGGACCAAGGCTCGTCCGTTCCTTCTCTTCGGAAGATCTACTAATACTCGTTAATTCTGAGTCTAAGAACTCTCACTCTCGCACTTGGTGTGCTTTTTAACTTCGCTGGGATTTTCACCGGATACCTGCTGTATCAATTCTAGAGGTCGGACCTCACTAGCGCTTACACCACGCTGAGTTGGAAACTGACGTTTCCTTTTCCCTTCTCCAGAGAGTCAACACTCTCCTTTTCGATCTCTCCAAAAACTGTCCTCTCTCACTTTTTCATTCTCGCAGGAGAACTTCTTCTGGGGGCGGGGGCTTTGTCGAGGCGGGCCCCTCGAAACTCTCCAGCCTCTTAGCAGCCTTGAGATCCCTCTGTTTCGTTTTCACTAAGTCCGTCATTGGACGTTCTAAGACAAAGGGCAAAGTTTCGGGCGCAAACCTAAAAATCGTGTGCAGAGATCGCTTCTTTCGCAGATGAACTCTTTCCCACGAACTCGGCAAGGATCAAAGCATAAGTCCCCTTTTTGGGTAACGCCTTACCACTTCATCACTGTCCGAACTTTCAGCTCACAGTACAATAGAATTCGGCGTCTGCTAGTCTTCAAAGCAAAAATAGGGAGGGAAGGTATGCAGTTAAGTGCACTCACAGGAAATGCTAGAATGACACATAGTGCAGCTGGATGTCGAAGCTCAAATTCTTTACAATGTTATAATTGTAATTATGTATGTTATAATTGTAATTTTCTATATAAAGTGTATATAATGTTCAAACAAATATTAAATATTAAATTTCCTAATATGTTATAATTGTAATAATGTATGTTATAATTATTATTTTCTATATCTTTTGTTATATGTTATCGCACACTAAAACAATAATTTATTACATACCATGTTTATATTTAAATTATATAATAAATGTTATTTAAAAGAGTTGATGATTGAATTTGTCATAAAAATTGGATAACCATATATTTTTGCTTGATCTCGAATATATCTAATATTTTTGTTTTTATTTATATCTGAGCATAAGTATTTTATACGATGTAGATAATTGATAATTATATTTTTATAAACAGATTTATGTAAACATGAAGCAAAATTGGTAAAAATATTTACTTTAAATGGGAAATCAAATCTCTTATCATAAATATCAAAAATTAATTTATAATTATTATTAATATTAATTTTTAAGTCAAGAAAGTTTATATTATTATTAATTAAATCATTTTCGCTTAATTTAAGCTGAGTAGGATAAAAATTGAGTGGTGATGTGCAATTTTTTTCATTGAAATAAAATATGATAATGTCATCAATATAGCGATAAAATACATAATCATTGTTCGGACTTATATTTCTTTCATAATAATATAAGTAAAGGTCAGAGAGAATACTAGATGCGGTTCCGCCCTGCGGAATTCCCTGGCATTGTTTATAGATAATATTGTCATGTATAATGTAATTATTATGCAATGTAAAATTTAGTAAAGTTTTAAAAAAATTTACTGAAATATGTTCTTTTAATTTTAATTGAGATTTAAATTCTTTAAATAATATACACATTGTTTTATGTAAGTCTTTTATATCAATGTTATTAAATAAATCATTAAAATCCAATGTTTTTATGAATTTTACCGGATTGATATTATGTATTTTATTAATGAGTTGAAAACTATTTTTTAGGCAATGTTGGTTATTATGTTTTAACGTTATATCATATATCTGCTTTAAAATATTAAGTAGTAAATTGTTTGCATTTTTATTATATGTGTTACAACCGATGGTAACAGTGCGAAATTTAATAGGATTTTTATGAAATTTTGGAATTATAACAAGATAAGGATAATTAAAATTATTACATTTGATTTTTAGTAATTTGTGATAATTTAATAATTTTCTGTTATTTATTTCAATATTTAATTTATATATATATATATATATATATATATATATATATTACGTGATTAGATTATGAAATGCTGTGTCGAATATATATATATGTATATATATATATATGGTGTTACGGTAATGTTTCATTAATGGTTATATATATATATATATATATATATATATATATATATAGTGTCTAATTTTATGTTTATGTTTTTTTTTCCCTTAATCCAAAATTTTATTACTTGAATGGATATTTATTTCTCTTTTTTTCCAAAAAACCGTTTTTTACCTCTGGTGCTAGATGTTTATAAAGCCCAAGTAATATTTCTAAACATTTTCCATTTGCAAAATATACTTACACGCGAATATTAACAAGTTGGAAATTGTACGTCAAACGTTACAAACGAGGTGCGTTCGTACGCACGTTTTAGAATTAAATTCATAATATCCCGTGCGTAGAACGGGTTAAACAGCTAGTTAAGTATATATTTTATGACACTGTTCATACAAATATCTTAACTAGTTATATAAATATTCAGATATATATGTATCAGCTAGTTATATAAATATTCAGATCTTGATGATTTTTAATTCTGTGAAATGAATTATATCGTCTGCAGATTAATTTCTGTCATAAAATAAGTATCGCGGTCGCTTGACGATTTAACATCCATCGGAAGCTCCTCTAACAAGAAAGCACCGATTTAAAAAAAAAAAAAAAAATTCAAATTTCTTAATAAATATTTTTATTAATATCTCCTAAAGTTTTGATTCGATTTTAATAAAATTTGAAATGTCTCGACAAAATTCTGCAAAGATAATATATTTTAAATTGCAAACCATTTGGTTGGGTAGTTTTTGCGTTGTTATATGCGGACAGACAGACAGACAGACGGACGGACAGACAGACGGACAGACAGACAGACAGACAGACGGACGGACAGACGGACGGACCAAACGACGACTATAGGTGCTACGTATTTATATAATTACGAACGCACCTAAAAATGACAGGAAAATTTAAAACAATTAAATTATTATGTGTGTAAAGCATTTAATGAAGAAATTTGCATTGTATTTAAAAACTCCAAATAATAATATTTCCAAATATTTTTCAATTCGAAAAAATATTTACACGTGAATATTAAAAGAGAAAGAAAACTTTCAAATAATTACATTTTTATGTGCGGAAAGCATTCAGTGGTAAAGATTATGATTGATATATATATATATATATATATATATATATATATATATATATATATATATATATATATATATTAAAACTATTTTCTTATAGCGTCTAAAAGAAAAAAATCTTCCAGCAGTTAGGCCGTCAGCAGTTGCGACAGCGGTGGATGCGGCTCTGGGAATGTTCAAGTCAAAGGGAAATGAATAGATACCCGATTATAAAAGATCACTACTGGTCGTGTTAATATCATCCAATCTTTCGTAATCAAGTAATCTTTTTAAAACAGATTATATCATTGTGTTTGTAGAGCCTGTGAAGTCTTGGGAAGTGTAGCTCGTTGGGGGCGGAAATTCCTAGTTTTGTTAGAAAATGTAACTGTGAGTTAAACTTTTATTACAAAAAAAAAAAAAAAAAAAAAAAAAAAATTCTGATTTTAAAAAATGGCACCACTTCAAACTTTTTAGGAAATTTACCTTTTAAGTTAAATTTATATTTTGACAATGAGCAAAATGTTATAAATATGCATGCTAAAATTTTTCAGTTTGACTAAAACAAGTCAATTTTTGTGCAAAATATATGAAATTTTATTAAATAAATTCATTGCAATCAGTCTTCCGTAATCGGATAATCTTTTTAAAATAGAAAAAATTAGCGTGTTTTTAGACCAATTAACGTGTTTTTCGATTCTGCGGGGTATGCACGGGAGTTGGCGAGCGTAGCTCGAAGGGAGCAGAGCCCACTAGTTTTGTTAGAAAATATAAATGTGAGATAAAACTTTTATTACAAAAAGCAATTTTTTTCTGATTAAAAAAAATGCAACACCTCAAACTTAAAAAAAAATTTACTTTTCTAGTGGAATCTATATCTTGAGAATGAATTAAAATATCTAAATATATATATATATATATATATATATATGCTAAAATTTTCCAGTTTGACTGAAATATGTCAATTTATGTGCAAAATATGATTAATTTTATTAAGGCTGTTCTCAAATCCAAAGGAGTTACTTTGTGACACATTTCTGATTCATTTTTGTTCGGAAACGCATGAAATTGGCAAGTGTTCTTATTCAGAAACTATGTAATCGAATGGTGATTTACATATTTTGGAAAAGGCAGAAGCTCATTTAGAAAATACTGTCAAAGATGGCATTTTAAATCAAATTTCCGGACGCAGCAGCACGAGAAAAAATTAAAACTTGTCGTCACTTGACAAGAATCTCTTATAACTTAATATATTTATCAAAAAATTTAAAACGCTTTTCGATCCTAAATCCCTCCAATAGTCAGATTTTCCAATTGTATGCCTTTACATTTAAAAATGAGTTAGAAAACACGTCAGGTAGTTTCGCGTTGTTGAGCAGGGAATTTGAGAACCGCCTTAAACAAATTAATCTGAGTATATTAAAGAATTTAACCCATACGTATTGATTTTTAGTAAAAATTGCACAAAAGAAACAATTTATATATGTATATGGGAATTTTAATAAAATAAGGATGTGTGTAAAGCCATTTAAATAATGAAATTCATAATTAATCAACTTAACTTAAATTGATAAGATAAAAGATGACGATAAAAAATATTTCACAAACAATCGAACCCATAAGAGGTGTAATATTATTTAACCTTTTTTTTCTCTTTCTTTTTTTTTAAGCCACCTAAACACATGCAGTAAAAACAATGGTTTTCTACAAGTTAAATGTACTCATACTCAAGGATAAGCATTTTTCTCAATTAAATAAACGCTTTTCTTTACTTAGTATTAAATAAAAACATTAAAGATAAAGGAAAAGGGAAGCAAACACACTTCCTAAAATCTACTTCTTATCATATTAAAATAAAAGTTTACGAACAAAACATTCTTTTTGATTATCTGTCTGTTTTTTTTTTTTTTTTTTTCCCATAGACTTTTATGCAGGAGAGGCAGACAGAGATGATTCTCAATGCACTGGCCAATGGTTCTCAGTTCTTACGCAAAATACTGTTGAAAGATACTGGTCATGTCATTGGGGAGGGGGCTGCCCTTGGGAAGTGCCGGATGTTAGGCATTGTGGGGAGGGGGGGGGGGGTCCTGACCTTGTACTAATTTCTAAGAAATCGTATGCCGTGCACACATAGACCTTACAATTCAAGATTCTTCCCCTGAGCGTGCACATGTTTTTTGAGATTAGGTGGTAGAAGCGGAAAATAGTAAAGATGTTTTCTTCTTTTGGTATCGGGCAAAAGTAGGGTAAAAATTGTAAACGAATATGAAAACACCCGCTCGCTAATGTTAAACGTATGGCCATAATGTTTTCGAATTTCTCATTTAAATTTGAATATTTTGAAAAGTTTTTTTTTGCATAAGATAGCTGAGGTTGATATTTTAGTTGCAGATTTTTTTAATAAAGGTACTTTCACTTTCAAAACCGGTTCCGAAAGTGAAAATACCTTTACTAAACAGATCTGCAACTGAAATCGAAAAAATAAAAAATCGTCATATTACGGATCGACCTCAGCTATCTTATGCAAAAAAAAAAAAAATCTTTTAAAAGTATTTAAATTTAAACGAGAAATTTGAAAGCAACCTGGCCATAGGTTTAACAATAACTATCGGGTGTTTTCAAGGGAGTGACGACTACCCTTAAATCGTACTTCGAAGTTTTGGAATTGCAAAAGGAAAAAGTGATGACGCTTGAAACCCGATTTTATCTCATTATTTCAGAAAAAGTTTTTTCATTTTAGAAGCAAAAATTTTCTTTTTTCTTTCTTTCTTTTAGAAATTTAAGTAATTTTTAAAACAAAATTTTGATAAAACTTAAGCTGTTGACGAGGGCTCCTGACGGATTGGGGCCCGGGGCTGCAGCTCCGTAGCCCCCCCCCCCCCCCTTAATCCGGCCATGATTAGCATTTTCAAATAGAATTTATTATTTTGACAAAACAACTTTCAAAAAGAAAATGTATTTTATTTTATATGTTGCCAAACATTATTAGAAAAATATCGGAGTGGACATTTTTTGAACAAGCGCGCTTTTGTACGGCTTCTTTCGTATAGCGGCCAACCTTTTGTTATTTTTCAAGTCAACATACGTTAAACCAGAAAATGTATTTAATAAATGAAAATAAAAAAGAATAAGTAGAGCATAGATACAAAACACAAATTTTTAAAGAAATTTTTTGATTCGAAATATGTTTTCTTTTTCACTGGAAAAAAATACGGAAGATTGGCAGCTATTTCTTTGCTAGGTAAAAGATTAACAGGTCATCGTGCACAACCAAATTGCAAAATAAATACAAATTAGAAAAAAAATAAATTAAATTCAGTTGATTCGGTTGATAGAAAGCAATTTCGAGTATTTTTTCGAAAAATAAGATAAAACAAGCTATGAATTTTATTTACTTTTGAACTTTACATGCACATTTCTTTAACATGGATGTGTTTTATACGAACAAATTTTATTCTGTGCAATGGTAATAATATTATCTTTTTTTTTTTTTTTTTTTTTTGGCTTTGTATATAACGCTTAATTTGGTCCGCGGCGGTAAACGAGTTTGACATACCTGCTGTATAAGTGCTATACATACTATATGCACATTAAAAGCACGAGATAGATAAAATAAAATGAAAGCATAATAATATAATAATAATAATAATAATAATAATAATAATAATAATAATAAAACTAAGCATACATTATGTAACAATTTCTAAACTGTTATATTCGCGATGTTTGTTTTCCTCTGAATTATTACGGCAAAATATGCTATTTCCAAATGAAGTATTTCACAGAAATAATTTACTTTTAATTAAATTATTCTACTTAGCACATTACATATTCTCAAATTATAGCCACAAAAACGTAAGAAAATATTAAACATGAGATAAATAATTGGATACATGAAAACTGTGTGAAATCTTAAAGGCAGTATTCACGCTTGGTACTGAAGCCCAATTTCATTCACTCTTAATAATAATGTATAAAAAATAATGTAAATATAATGCTTTAAAGTAGATTAATTTAGACTTTGTTTTTATTTAAATGCTCGTGTTTAGAAGAAATTCTATAAAAAAGAAATATAGCAACTTAAATAGAAAGACAACAGGCGCACCTTTACGCGGAAGTTAAAATAATTATTTTTAATTGCTAAAGCAAAGAAAACATGTGGTAATTAATATCAACACCTTTTGGTTGTAAAAGGATTATCACTGGCACAAAATTTGCATAAAAGTTAAGAGTTCTTAATCTGTTTATTATTTTTGGAAACCATGTGGTTAATGAGTTAGTTGAAGCACCCCCTTTCTTTCTTATTAATATACCTGTAAATCTGGTACTATCCATAAAAGTTACTTATATTCTAAAAAAAAAAAAAAAAAAAAAAAAAAAAAAGCTTTTTATGAAATAGTAATTTAATTTTAATTAATTTACGATTATGCGTTGAGAAATCAAATTTTAAATTCTAAAATAAGAAATTAAATAATGTTTATTTTTTTATTTTTAGTTGCATTACCTTAAAAACGATTTAAAAAAAAAAAACTATGTATTTTTGAAAAAATTCGCTTGTTTGTGATTTCTACCAAGCGTAAAAAATCTGTATATTTTTTATAGTGGAATTCGATGTCAAATTATTACGGAAATGTTTGCCAAAAACATGAAATACCTTCAAAAAATTAATTTTTAATTTCTAGTTATTAATGTTATAGATTGATGATGGATATTTAATGACTTGGTTTTTTTATATAATAGTAGAAAAGTTAAAGTGATCATTACTGTGTCAAATTATTAATATTGGATATTTGATTGGGAATATTAACAAAAAATTAAAAAAAAGAGCAAATTCTAATTTTCAAAAAAAAAAAAAAAAAAAAAAAAATAATAATAATAATAATAATAATAATAATAATAATAATAATAATAATAATAACTAATGGGAATTTTTCATTAAAGATTCACATTTGATGCTCTACTCAACAACAAATATCATATGCACACACTTTCCGCTAATACTAAAATCTTTGTTTTCGATGAGTTTCCATGAGCCTTCTAACAGATTATGCTTTGAGCAACATTATATAACATTAATACTTAAATCCTTTTTGACCGCCTAGTATGTGTTTGATAACCGAATATGAAAAATAAGCAAGATACTTTTACATTACGCACTAAATCTCTTCTGCGCATTTCTTCAAGTCCGTATAATAATAATTCACAGTAACAATAGTAACTAGACATAAAAGAGAAACACATTTCGAGTGCCAGATATTCAGCTCTCGAAACAAGTAAAATGTTATAGCATTGGATATGTGACCCTATATTGTGACGTCAAAATGAGATATGGGGACACTTTTCATGGGGATGGATTTCAAGCTCTCAGTAAAAGGAAAATTCTCTAGCACTGGAAAAGTTCCCCCTTGATATGTATCCCCATCTGCTATGACGTCAGAATGAAGTATGGGGATACTTTTCATGGGGGAAGTTTTCCAATTTTCGACTTTTCAAGATCTCAGTGAAAAAGAAATTGCCTGGCACTGGAAAACTTCCCCCTTTTAGTTTGGGGGAACTTTTCATGGGGGAAGTTTTCCAATTTTCGACGAAAGTAAAACTCTCTAGGACTGGAAATCTGCCCCCATCTGTGGTGACGTCAAAATGGCGTACGGGGATACTTTTCATGGGGAAAGTTTTCAAGATCTCAGTGAAAAGAAAATCCCATCTCACTGGAAAACTTCCCCCTTCTGATTTGGGGGAACTTTTCAGGGGGAAGTTTTCCAATTTTCGACGAAAGTAAAATTATCTAGGACTGGAAATCTACCCCCATCTGCTGTGACGTAAAAATGACGTATGGGGGAACTTTTCATGGGGGCACTTTTCAGGCGCCTCAAAAATACAGCACAAAACTTAGATAACTGCTTCCACATAGTTTTTGTTTTATTTGATGGACTTAGAATTATATTCCATTTTTTTTTCATTGAAAGTTTCCTTTGGTTATTTTATTACGATTAATGATTAATATATTATTCCTGGTGATTCCAAATACAATGTACATTTTTGTATGTTACAAATATTTTGCAACAAAAATTTTAATTAAACTGCATTAGTTTTTATTAAAATATTGAGTAATGTTCTTACAAAAGCTATTTCTTTCACTGAAAGTTTCCTCTGGTTATCATATATTCTAATACGAGCAAATCTTGTGGGTGGTTATATATATATATATATATATATATATATATGCAAAAATTATCTTAAAAACGGCTTTAACGATTTTGACGAAATTTCGTATCCTACCGTTTTGGGGCACCAGAAAACCATTGGGCTAGGTCACATGCTCGAAAAAATTCGATTAGTGGGGCATTTTGGGTCATTTTGGGTCATGGTCTAGGTAATTGTATCTAAAAAACGGTCCACACGATTTTGACGAAATTTTGTATCCGACTATTTTCGGGCACGAGAAGACTATTGGGCTGGATCACATGTTCGAGAACTTTCGATTAGGGGGTCATTTTTGAGTCAAAGCGGGTCAAATTAATTTTATCTAAAAAACGGCTCTAGCGATTTTGATTAAATTTTGTGTCCTACGAGTTTCGAGCACGATAAAAGCATTGGGCTAGGTCGCATGTCCGAGAAAATTCGATTAGTGGGTTATTTCTGGGTCATTGTGGGTCAAGATCTAAAAAGCGGCTCAATTTACACTAAATTTTGCATCCAATGGTTTTCGGGCACGAGAAGACTGTTGGGCTAGGTCACATGTTCGAGAAAATTCAATTAGTGGGTCATTTTGGGTCATTTTGGGTCATGGTCAAGCTAATTGTATCTAAAAAACGGTCCACACGATTTTGACGAAATTTTGTATCCGACTATTTTCGGGCATGAGAAGTCAATTGGGCTGGGTCACATGTTCGAGAACTTTCGATTAGTGGGTCATTTTTGGGTCAACGCGGGTCAAATTAATTTTATCTAAAAAACGGCTCTAACGATTTTGATTAAATTTTGTGTCCTACGAGTTTCAAACACGATAAAAGCATTGGGCTAGGTCGCATGTCCGAGAAAATTCGATTAGTGGGTCATTTCTGGGTCATTGTGGGTCAATATCTAAAAAGCGGCTCAATTTACACTAAATTTTGCATCCTATGGTTTTCCGGCACGAGAAGACTGTTGGGCTAAGTCACATGTTCGAGAAAATTCAATTAGTGGGTCATTTTGGTCATGGGTCATGATATTTGAACTCAAATTTAATTTTGACCGAGCATAGCTCGGTCTTCCCTGCTCGTTTTATTATAATTAAGACATTCTTCCCGACGACTTCAAACGCTATATATATTTTCGCATGTTGCCAATTTTTTACACAAAAAATTTAATACCTAGTTTATGTAACCACTGATTCATACCTTTTATTTCCTTTAACAGAATCAAACTCAATTAATTTTTATTTAAAAATATTGAGTAGTATTCTTATAAGTTCCATTCCTTTCACTGAAGGTTCCCTTTGATTATTTTATTATGATTAATATTGTTTTCCTGGTGGCTTCAAACCAAATAAGTACTTGTAAAATATATTTTTAACATTACATTTAACATTTTTTGCATGTTAGCACTCGTTTACAACAAAAAATGACCACCAAGTTTAAATAACTACTTCCTTATAGCTTTCGTTTTCTCTGATAAACTGCGTTAATTTTGATGAAATATTCAATATACTCTTGAAAATCCCATTCTTTTCACTGCAAAGTTCCTTTCGGAATTTTATTATGATTATTATATTTTTTCTAATTATACAATTTGTCATGCAACCAACCTTCTTCCAACCTTTTAATTTAACTGAAGTAAACTGAAGTGAAGAGACCAACTTTCCAACCTGAGGTGAGTTGAAGTGAAGAGAGGAGGAGAGTGTCAGTGGTGGTTTCTGTTACGAGTAAGATGCCGTTAGTGCATCCGAGTAAATATTGATTTTATTTCAAAAGGTAATATGAGTAGTTTTGTGGAAAGATTGTTGTTCATAAATAATAGTAAAAGTGTGTATAGCTCTCTCCAAGTGTAAATAGTTTGTATATAATAGTTCCTATTTAATAAACTTCATATTTAAATTTTCAAAAGGGATTCCTTCATCATCGGCTATTGCGGTATTACACAATTGAAATATATATTATAGATAATAACAGTGTTTCATCGCTTAGTACACGATGAAAACATTGGATTTTGTTTTTCAGAAATAAAGTATATACTAATTTCCCTATTCCATAGCAGTACCCAACTATTAGCCGGGTACTGAGAGGAGGGTAGGTGCACAGAGCCTACAAATACACTGCAAAAAAGTGTTGATTTTACAGTATAATACTGACTCCAGCTGCCAGTATTATACAGTAAAATTAACATTAATAAACAGTAAAATAAGCAGTAATCCGGTGCCGCGCATGCACAGTTATATACAGAAATGATCGATAAATACGCTGAAGTAGACAGTTTTTAAATAAAATAATTATTTTAGCGTTAATAATTGTTGAAGTCGGTCAAAATAATTCCAATTCAAAAGTTTTATAGTATAAAAATCCATGCATAGCAATTTTATCCTCTTTCACAGGCACATACTTCACGAGCTTGCGGTGTGCACTGTGCACTGTGCAATCATTTTTTAAAGTTGACTAATTTTTGAGGGATTTTTTTTTTCAATTTTTTATTCAAAAATTCTTTATCTGAATAGAAATTTAGTTCCTCGAAAAATTCCTCCGTCAAAGGGGAGTGATTTTCAACCCGATTACAAATGATCGCCACTGGTCGTTTAATTATAATTCTGTAAATTTTCTGTAATATTTTTAAAACAGAGCAAATTAGCATGTTTTTAGAGCCTGCGATGTTTAAACGGAGGGTTGCGGGCGTAGCTCGTAGGCCGCAAAATCTCCTAGTTACAAAAAAAAGAGGGGGGGGACGTTTTTACGGTACCTGCTCTGGTATTGATGATTACTTCTCATTAAAAAAAAAAAGATAGAAGTATTCACTATTTCAAAACAATTATTTCGTGAAGTTAGTTTTTATATTTTTCGAGTTTTATACATTTTTATAAAGCAATCCTTGGACCGATTGTAAAGGTATATTTTGTTTAAAAAAATTATTTTAATCAAATTACTTTCTGGATGTCGTTTTCATATTAACCATTTTTTTTCATTCCACTTTTCTTCATTAACCATTTTTTTACCTGCAGTTTAAAATTTCTATCCACATTGGCCGGATGGAAATACAAAAAAAATTCTTTTCTTCTCTCACCGGCATCTTTCATTCACAAAATATAAATAATTACTATTTAAAAAAATATATATGTTACTGTCAATATGATAAATCCGGTAATTATTAATAATAACCGGTTATTATTAATAATTACCGGATTTATCATATTGACCGTAACACATATACATATACATATACATATACATATATACATATCGTTTTCATATTTTCCGGTTTTTCTGCAGATTTAAATTTTGTATCCACGTTACTTAGAGGAAATTTTAAACTGTAATAATATAAAACATATGTACAGGGTGCAAGGTGTTATCTATTGCCGACCTTTAATTTCTCAACCGTTGGTCGTAGACATATAGTTCCATTTACAAAAACGTTTCAAATGAAGTAAATATTCATATTGTGACATTGTTCAAAGTAAAAAATCAATTTTATAAAAATTACGAAATCTGACTTTTTATACGGTCCCCCAATCCCTAGAGTTATATTTAGTAAAAGTTTACACATATCATAAAAGATATAACACAGAATGTTTGACTTCTGTACTGCAAAAATCGACAGAGTTATTAAGTTTCAATGTTTGAGATTTTTGCACGTGATTTTGTTTTTTATTGAGGGATCAGTTAAAAAATGAATTAAAGTAATTCGAGATCGAAATCTTAGTGTAATGTCCTGTTTACGGCGAAACGACCTTAAGCCGGTATCGCCAAATCGGGGTATCACCAAAGAGGGTTATTACATCTAAAAATTTAAGCTAACTTTTAGGGGTCGAAAAAAATTCAAAAGTTAAAGTAGGTAGAATCAACACTCGAAAAATAAAACATACTCACTAAGAACTAGATAAATGGCAGCGGAATGCAAATGACCATCTAAGCTATAACGAGCATGAAAAACGGGATTATGCAAATTACAATAGTACCGCAGCGCCACACGTTCGGGATAAAACACGAGCCATCTAGCAGTTAGTCAACGCTAAGATCGTAATGGCAGGCTACAGATACACGCAATATGCCGAATTGATACTTATTTATGGTGAATGTCAAAGGAATGACAGAGCGGCTGAGAATGTTTACTCAGAACATTTCCCAAAGGATCGAAATCTAATGCATAAAACTATAACTGATTCATTGCACCGTCATAGAGAGACCGACTCTGTTGCACCACACCCCAGAACAAGTAGACGGGCAAGGTATAATGTTCGGGTGACAAGGTATAATGTTCGATGTGCTGGCATTCGCCGTTTTAACCCGTACGCTGCCAAAACTATATAGGCGGAGTCTTCGATATTTTTACTAAAATTCGTTTCCCACCAGAAATTCTAAAAGATAGTATTTGGTAACTTTAATAGCAAAGTTTTTGTGTTTAAATAAATTATTTTTTAACATATTAAAATAGTGTTGGCTAGGCAGGTTTTTTTATCATACACTTTTATTTTGAATGTTGAAAACCACGAGTATACTCGTGGTTGGCAGCGAATGGGTTAAATCCAGAACTGAGCACGGCGGAAATAAGCGAGGCATTTGGATACAAGCGTCAGTATGTCTGCCATTTGTTACATGCACATGGTGCGCATCCATACCATCTGACACTGGGGCAAGCATTGATGCTGGGTGAACACGCACGACGATTTGATTATTGTAATTTCGTGCTCAACACCTTAGAAAAAAATCCGTCGTTCCTTTGTGACATTCTGTAGACAGATGAGTCAACTTTTACACGGGGTGGCATTGTGAACGTGCACAATGTGCATTATTGGTCTCTGGAAAACCCCCACATCGCCTGCACAGGACGACACCAAGTACGCTGGTCAACGAACGTGTGGTGCGGTGTATGGTGAACCCAGATTGTTAGACCCACCTTCTACGATGCAACCTTAACGGGCGATCGTTACCAGCACCTGCTACAAAACACGGTACGTGACTGGTAACCACTACGTTCGCCGGACTTCAACTCGTTCGCCGCGCCGGCCGGATCAAACGTCCGTGCGTATCTGGCCAACGAATTTGGTCAACAGATCATTGGATATGGTGGTCCGGTTGAGTGGCCACCGCGTTCACCGGACAATAGTTCCATTTGCCCATGAACTCCTACCTCTGGGGTTACATCAAAGCACAGGTCTATGTGACTGAGCCTACTTCTCTGGTTGACCTGAAACAGGGCATCATCCTTGCTTGTCGCACAGTTATACCTGCTATGTTCCAACGTGTCCAGGACTCAGTACTGTCACGCATTCAGTTGTGCATTGCCACCATTGGAGAACATTTTGAGCAGTATCTCTAGTAGATTCCGGCGTTTGATGTATTCATTTTTTTTGTAGACCATTTTCTGATATGATAATAAATTGATATTTATTTTTCTGTTTAATTTCAAATTTCATTCATCACTTTGTATACGACCCCTAAAAGTCAGCTCAAAGTTTTAGATGAAACAACCCTCTTTGATGATACCCCTATTTGGCGATACCAGCTAAAGGTCGTTTCGCCGTAAACACGACATTGCACCCGGATTTCAACCTCGAATAACTTTAATTCATTTTTTAACTGATTCCTCAATGAAAAACAAAATCATGTGCAAAAATCTCAAACTTTGAAACTTAATAACTCTGTCAATTTTTGCATTACAGAAGTCAAACTTTTTGTGTTATATCTGTTATGATATGTGTAAACTTTTACTAAATATAACTATAAAGATTGGGGGACCGTATAAAAAGTTAGATTTCGTATTTTTTATAAAATTGATTTTTTTACTTTAAACAACGCCACGACATGAATATTTACTTCATTTGAAACGTTTTTATGATTGCAACTATATGTCTACGACCAACGGTTGAGAAATTAAAGGTCGGCGATAGATAACATATTGCACCCTGTATATACCCACGATAGACAGTATCTTTATGTGGATCTGGCAAAGACGGGCGTATTTTCAAGAATTTAATAAAACATTAAATGATGTAACCGTAGTTGTTTTAGATGTATCAACAGTTTACCCAGCAAAGTTCTGATTCACTTGATTAATATCTACTGATCATATTTCTTTTAAGAAAAATAACTTTCAGAGGATTTTATATTTCCATAATTTTTTATGTAATACTTTTTTTTACATTTTTATCTAATTAAAAAGTTCAGTAATAATAATAATAATTATATTCAAGACCCGGGTGTCTAGACTCCAAAAATAATGCAAAATGTGCAGTGCATTTAAAAAATCGAAAACATGACCTTTGAATTTTTAAGAGAATAATCTTAAAATAACATTTTCTAATTTCTGAAAATGATATTCTCTAATACCGAAATATTTAAATTTTCACTCCAAGGCAATTAAAACAAATTCTGCATTCTGAAAAATTAAAAGAACTGCGTTTTATTTACGCGTAAGAGTGATTACGATTAATAAATATTCTTAGGTTTAAAATACAGTAGTAGCCAAAATTATGAAAACTTTTCGGAAGAATGTTATTTTGAGGTTTGATGGCTCATAGACACTACATTTGTTTTGAGTTATACTATAAAAGTATACATTAATGGGAAGGTTATTTAATCAAGAATATAATGCAATACAGGTTGTTCAAGTATTAATAGTTTATCAGAAGTTATAGCTTAAAAGAGAAAAAAAGCAAAAAGTATATATATTTTTTAATAAATTCACTAGTTTTTGCTTGGTACCAAGCGTAAAACAAAGCGTTGAATTTTCCATAATCGGGTTCAGTACCTATGCCAAATTAATGTATGATAAAGGAAATTGTTTAGATAAATCATGAGTTGCAGTTATGAAATTAAGCGTGATTTTCAAGATAAAGATTGAATGCTTATAAAAGACTGTATTTTTTTTTAAGTGTTTTTGAAAATATACTTATTTCTATTATTCCGCTTTCAGCATTTTTAAAACGTTTGTATTTTATTCATTTCTGTATATTATTTATGTTATAACTTATTGCTTTTGATATCTTTTTTTTTTAGGTAAACATGGATACTCCTGAAGAAGATATTTTTCAAATTTTGGAAAACCGCCAGGATGTAGAATTCAGTCGCCATTTTCAACTGCCAAATAAAGAATTGGAGAAACATGACTTCTCAAGACTTGACACAGAAGATAACCATAATCAGTTTGACGACAGCAACAACAAAGATCCACTCTACATAGTCCATTTCGTGCCATCTCCAAAACCAGAAATTGAATCTAGCAGTAGTGACCCCAACTTAGTATCAACTGTTTCGAGCGATGTTTTGCAGAAAATACTTTCAGCAAGTAAAGGAGCAAAACCTGGAACTCCTCAGTTTGTCGTATTTGCACCTGTTCCAGAAGAAGGAGGTAGGCTTATTATATATTTTTTTCAATCGCTTATTACACGAATTTGACAGCAGTTATTGTTCATTTTTAAAATTTTAATAGTAGTGAACCAAATTTTAGCGTACAGTAATCAACGTACAGAATGTGTATAAGAATTGTTAAACAGCATTTTTTTTAATTAATGACCTGTAGTGTTAGTTTTCTTCTAGATGTTGTGACAGTCCTTATATCGCACTGCTTGACTTTTCTTCCATTTCATCTTCATCTTTTTCCTCAATTGAAATTTTTAATTTCTTCTATATACGTAAAAAAAAAAAAAAAAAAAAAGTATTGGATTCGTGAAAATTTTTGAATTTCATTTCGTGATGAATTTATATGTTTTTAGGATGTCCATATTTTTTGGCCGCTCTAACTTAAGAAGTAATACAGAGAATTTCATCAAATTTCATATCCAATTAGACCTTGACATAAATTGGTGCTTATTAAGTTTTGATGTATATCGAACAACAGGTAGTGCTGTGCTACGTTTTTCACGATTTTTGTGATAGCTGTATCTCAAGAACTAATGTATTCAGTTTCATCATATTCAGTTAAATCTTAACAAAAATTGCTGATGGTTAGATTCAGGTGAATATTTTTCTGCAAGTGGGGCTGAGAGGCTACCGCTATGTGTTTTTCATGATTTCCGTGAAAAACTTTTTTCACGATTTCTGTGAAAGACGTTTTTCACGATTTACGTTTTACATCTCAAGGAACTAATGCTCGGAATTTTATCAAACTCCATATACGGTTAAACCGTGATATAAATTGGTGCTGATTACATTTTGGAGTATATTTCCAACAGATGATGCTGTTGTACTGAATTTTTCACAATTTCAGTGATAGATCTATCTCGTTTGTAGAATTCAGTAGCCATTTTCAACTGCCAAATTAGAATTGGAGAAACATGACTTCTCAAGACTTGACACAGACGATATCCATAAACCCATAATCAGTTTGACGTCAACAACAACAAATATTCACTATACATAGTTCATTTCTGGTGCCATCTCCAGAACCCGAAATTGATTTTAGCAGTAGTGACCCCCAACTTAGTCTCAAATGTTTCCAGCTATGTTTTGCAGAAAATACTTGAACCAATGATGGAACTGAACCAAATTTAATATGCATAGGCTTTTGTTTGATTTTTCTGAAAAACTATGGTGATTCAGTTTTGGCATTGATTACTCAGCAAGAGGCGCTGCTGAACCATAACAATAACCATAACAGAAGAAAAGTCTTGACTTGTGGATGGCAGATAAATAAATGTACTATAAAAGAAGGATTTATAAATTTCAACTTTTATAAATCTAAGTAACATTTTGTTTTTGTTTTTCAGCATCACATTAATATTCCATTTCTTAAACGCAATCAGTGTCTCGTGAATTTGTATAACACCGGTGAAAGAAAAACCTTTGTTTTTTCTTTATTTTTATTTTTTATTTTTTATCAAATAAGCAAACACGCTTTTTTTCAATGAAAAAATGTTAATGAATTCTAAAATAAGAATAAAGAACTGCCTTATTGGCAGATTTTATTGAAGAGTCAGAGTGGTTAAGATTAATAAATTCTAATATTTACCTCTATCTTGAATACTCCATATTTAATACATTACCGCCCTACTTGATTTTCATATTTTCCTAATATGTATGTCTACATACATCTAATATACTTACATCCATCTTATATAATTACATCCATCTTGAAAAATAGATACATATATACTTACATGCAACAACTTTCAATATATACAAAATATTTAACGACCCTCTTTTAAATAAATGAAAGTAACAGTGATTAATGAGGAACCTTTCATAATTTTAATCCACAACACAACATTCGCTATGTCAAAGATATCTTTCCAAAATCAGGATTCTTTTATAAAAAAAAAAAAACAGCAGGATGTTTTTTCTGACACCTGAAAGCAATAAAGAACTCGCTCACTTAAAAATTGTTTTTTCATGCAATAATCTTAGTTATTCTCACAAATTTTATGAATAGTTATACATTTGAAGCTAAGTAATTATTTTTCTGTTTTTATAGGATCATATTAATATTTCATTTCTTAAACACACACAATTTATAATTCTACTGCTAAAAAAAGTATTTGTCCTTTTTACTGAATAAAACAAAGTAATACTCGTATTTGCCTTTAGCCTGTAAGCAAAATTTAAATCCAAAAACTGTTTTTTGTTTTGTTTTTTGTTTTTTTTTACTAAGAAATCTTAATTATATTCAATACTTTTATTATCTTTTTTTCAATTTTCAGATCCCAAAAATGTTGAGGAAGTTGGAACATTACCAATTGGCTCGAACATGTTGCAGAATAAACAAGGAACAAACGATGCAATAGACTATGACTATGAAGAAGAATTGCGAAAGTATCAAGAACTGCTTGATTCAAGCGATCAACCCCCTCACAAAGAAACCTCTCGAGTAGAACAGGCAAAGGAAAAAACACAAGCACAAACAGAGACTATTAAAGAATCTGTGAGACTTACAAGCAAGAACTTTACATCTGGAAGTGTTTATCAAAGTCATCATCACCAAACACAAACACCAAATTTAAATATACTTCAAGCGATTGGTGATAATCAGCACCAAATTTTAAACCAACAACAAAGCCTTGTACCACAGATTAATTATCAACAAAATGCCCAAGACTATTCACAAAATCCTCAAGGAATACCTCAGGAATATCTTCAACAAGCTATTCAGCAACTTCAGCAGCAGCAGCAGCAACAACAACAAGAACCACAACAATATTATCCTCAAGAAAGTAACCAAGCTGTTCAAGTACAGCAACTTCAATCAAATGATCATCAACAACAGTATTATCCTCAAGAAAGTAACAAGGCGACTGTACAGGTGTATCCTCAGCAACCTCAAGCAACTGATCATCAACAACAGTATTATCCTCAAGAAAGTAACAAGGCAGTACAGGTGTATCCTCAGCAACCTCAAGCAATTGCTCGATCTGGATATGAACCTCCGGCTATAAAACTTAATTTTGGTGGTGGAAGCGGGCTTTTGGGTGGCAACTATAGCCCATTGGGAATTATTGGATCTATTCTTCGGCCACTGTTGCCTAGGCCACAAGTAAACTTAAATGGAAAATTGATGTTTGGTGTAATGTTAGAAAATGGTATAAAATTTGGTAATAGAGGCCAACACTCGGGGCCATCTTACGGTTAGTCTTCATATGAGATTGAACGGAACTTTCATTTTCAAAGTTGTATTTATTTAAAGAACTTTATTTAAAGAAAAACACTGGAATTTCTTTCAGCGTAAAGACATGACTTTTTATTTCTCAAAGTTAAGTTTCACTTAATTTGTATGAATGACAATGTATAATATGCATAGCACTGCTATCGTCCTAAGCCAAAAGAGATTGAATCTCCTTCTTTTATTTACTGGTTTCCTTATAGCAACATGAATAATTCGTTAGCCACTACTAACATAAGGGGTAATAGTGGTGATGATTCGGGTCAACTTACTTATTTTCAAAGTAAAGTAGCCATATCTCATGTAGAAATTATTGAATTGAAATTGAAAAATATTTAAAGTGTGGTGCACATAAAAGAATATTTCGAGATTAAAATGGCTAAACTGATTCTAAAAAAGATTTACTTTCCTATTATACGACTTTTTGGTTTCGGAGCTAAAGCGGTTTTATACACTGTAAAAACAGACAAATGTTTCTTAATCTACGAGAACATAATATACCAACGAACGAAAATATACAATAACCTCTTTCGAGATACCCATGAATCTGAAAAGCGTTTTCTTATCTTAGAAACCACAGAAATCAATATATCTTAAAGACATTATAAAAGCAAAATTTATTTTGCTGCCACTTTATTTTCAGAAACGTTTCCGAGTAGTTTTTATAATGTATTAATCAGTTTTCTCAAACCAGAAAATTGGTTTTTGGATGCTATCAATTCTCAATTCAACATTTTTCAGCTGCGTAACTGAATTTATACTTGCAAGAGTAACAAAATAATGTTGTTTTTAATGTTAATGCTGTTTATTTATCACGTTTGTCTGTAAAACACGTTTGTTGAACATGAAAATGTTTACTTGAGAATGGATAACATCCGAAAACCTATATTACGGGTTGAGAAAACTTATTAATACACTATAAAAACAACTCGGACACGTTTCCGAAAATCAGTGGTAACAAAAGAAACTTTGTTTTTATAAGTGCTTATTTAAACCTCGAAAATGTATTAATTTCTGTAGTTTCTAAAAATAAAAAACGTTTTTCAGAATCGTGGATAACTCGGAAGAGATAATGGTATATTTTTGTTCACGATTATTTTCTTAAATTAAGAAGCATTTGTATTTTTTTACAGTATTGTTCCCTTTGTATATCAACGGCTTTCATTATTTGTTTTTGAGGGTTTTTTTTTTTTTTTTTTATCTTTTGGCAAAGATGCAAGTGGTTTGGTTAAAAGAAAAAAGATGAATTAATGTTCAACAAGTGGATTATGTTTCCCTGATTCAATTTACTATATAAACCCAATATAAATTGGGTAACTATATTGAAGCACTTTTAATTAATATTAATGAGAATTAATATTAATGAGTAGACATATTTCCATTTTGTATTTAAATAGATGTTAGTCCAATTAGGACTATACTAATTTACACTATTAAAATCAGATATGTATGTGTGTACGCATTTTACATCTATTTTTCTAAAAATATGACAAACTACAGGCTAAAACAAACATTAATTATTCGTAAGAATTCGAAGATCTTATAACAAATTTCAAATTTTCAAAATTTAAATTAATTTTCGAAATATTAATTAATTTTTTATTTTTTAAGAAATTTTTTATTAAAGTCAAATAGATGTTAATTCGATTGGTTATTCTAGTGTTGCAAAAAAATCAGTTTCATCTAATATTTAAAAATGAAAATTTGTCTGTTTGTTTATCTGTATTTCTATATAAATCCACAGTTTAAAAACGGGAATCGTGAAATTATACGCACAGGCGTATTAAAACACAGTTGAGGCAACCAAAGTAATCTGCAATCGAAATAAATTATAGTTAATTTGTAATTAATAAAAAAACTCCAATCTAACAGCAATTTCCTATCAAATTTAAACATTTTTCGTTATAGCAGCTGCCAACAGTTATTCACAGTCCACAATAAAATTCTTTACACAACAATTAATTTTCTATTGAAAGAAGTTGAACTTTTATTATTGAATAAAAAGTTCCAAGAATGAAAAAGAAGATGAATATGACGTCATATTAGAAGTATAACAGAGATTTATTTTCAAAGAGTTCTCAATAATACAAGGAGCATAAATGTCAGGAGCATAAATATTTATTATGCTTTTATACTGTATGTTTAATTTTGAGCTTGATTTTACATCAGGTACATAAAACAAACATTTTTTTTTAAATCACGGGCAAGACCGGGTACTTCAGCTAGTAAGTTATAAAACATATAAGCGTGCATTTTTCCCCATTAACACTGGATTTCTATCATACAAGGTTTAGGCTTAAGGTTAATAAATTTATTTTAAATTTTGTTAGTCATAATTGTTCATAATTATGTTCACATTTTTGTTGTTGTTTGTTTATTATTAAAAGGAAAAGAACATACATTTCTAGTAAATTAGTAATTTTCCCCCGTAAATTGTATAAATATGAAAATCACTTCATGTATCTCACAGATATAACGAAAGCAGTAACTAAGTTTTTTGAGGATATAAAATCCAGTGTTAAAACAGCTACATGAATACATGGGGGTACGCCCTGTGCGTTAAGGTATGCATTCTTATGACAAAGCTTGTGAAGTAATGTAGTTTTAAATATAAGGTGTGTTACATATTTAAATCAGTACAATAGTTATTATAAATTTCACTGGGTACATTAAAGATAATTTTTCAAATTGCTCATAAGAAATCAACGTAATAAGGTCGCAATTATATTTCGAAAAAATTCAAGAATTAGGCAAATAACAAATATGTCCGGGATTTTCTTGAATAATCCATTTTATATACAAAGTGAAGGGAGAGTTTGAAAGCCGTTGATATTATGTATTGAGCATTGCAAATTTCAATACACGCGCGTTCTATAATGGGTCTCTTTCAACTTTTGTTTTCAGCAATGTAACATATGAGGTTTGGATGCCTTTACTTTCTCTAAGGAATTTTCAATACAAAGAATTTATTGTAGTACTATATGATAAAATACATGATGTGCAATACCTTTTTCAATACTCTGAACATTTAACCATTGTAAATTTTTATTGTCAATCCGTCTAATGTATGTTTCTATAATAAAGATCTATGCATTTTCTAGGAAGAGACTGGCTTTCTGGAAGCATTAAATTCGAAAAGTTTTTCAAAACAACTTATGAAGTAAATAAATTATGCCAGAGTAGTTACTTTTGCTGTTGTTTCTTTCTGAAGCGATGTGAACTATTTTTAAATAAAGCTTGAAAAGTTATCTCGTTTTGTATTCATTTGTACTGATTGCTTTATTTAGCAAAACATAATCGTATAACTGCTTTTTACTGTATACATCAAAATAGAAGCTTTTAAATATCTCATAAAATATTCTCTCAGCATGAATCCTTTAAATCTTTACTTTTGAGACACATATAATGTAAGGAAAATATCGTATTCGTGATAAAAATCTAATTATGGAAATTTTGGTATAACTTTAAATTTTGAGATTTCCCAAATGCGCTTTAATTTTTTTTTTTTTTTTTTTTTTTTTTTACAATAATTCCATATGTGTGGTGCATGTATGTGTGTGTGTATGCGAGTATGTTGGTATTTTTTTACGTATTCTCGTCCCCAGAGTCCTATTTTTGTGTTTTTACGATTATGTCTATATGTATGTATGGGAGTAAACATGATGGCGTCCAGACTGTGCTTTTGATTGAGCTCTCATTTGGCGAATACGTTATAGGTATGTATGGGAGTAAATATGATAGCGTCCAGACTGCGCTTTTGATTGAGCTCCCATTTGGCGAATACGTTACTCAGGCGACTGTCGCAAGAGCTGTATTCATTTTCGTAGAAATAAAACAATGGGTTTGATATTTAAACATTTTTAAACCCTTTTTCTACCATTTTGTAACAAAGTAAAACTCTTTCTTTTTTTAACTTTATTCAATTAAATATATTTATTGTTCACCTTCATCTAATGTTGATACAACAATCATCTTTCACTAAATCGTGACTTAATTTAGTAAAACTTTTTTTTTTTTAAAGCAAAGAAAAAAAATTCAGTGAATTTTATTAATCTGATAAAAGCGTAAAGAAATTAAAGCATTGTATGATGTTGAGGAGAAATGGCCCAATATCAATATTTGAAACAACTTAAAAAACTCCCATTATCATGATTATATAAATTCAATTTCAATATTAAATTGCAGGTCTTAATTTCAGCACCGGAAAATCATTGAATCAGAATGGAAAATCATTGAAAATTACGTCATAATTTCAGAAAATTTGTTCCAGCTTTATGAAAGAAGATGACCGTTTTATTTAGAATACGAGATTATTTTCATCAGTATAAACATTTCACCTTTGTAAAACTAGGATCTAATTATTTTTAATTACTATTATTACTATTTATCAGAACACGTAGTATTCTGTAAAGTGTTCGGAAGAGCCCTGTAGAATGACTCTAAATTTTGATATATAAATACTAGGTGAAAGCCAATCAAATAAGACGAGTGAAAAAGATGTTTGAAAGTAAATTAAATGATAGTTCTTCCGTTATATTTACCGAAAAGACATCCAAAATGTCAAGTACATTGTAATCTACTGGTATATTAATAAAGGAAAGGTGTCTGTGTGTGCGCATGTGTGTGTATGTGTCTGTGTGCGCACGATAGATAGGTAAATCCATGAAGTAAATCTATCCACACAGAGCCGAAACTAAGGAGGAGTGGCATAGGGGGCATGTGCCACGGGCGTCAGAAAGGTAGGCATAGGGGGTGCCATATGAACATTTAGTTTGTTGTTTGCTACAAAAATATTTTTATGAAATTTTGGTAAAAATGTTTTTCAGCTGGAAAATCCAAAAGAAGAACTGGGACACTAAACACTACGAGGTGGAAAATTGACAAAATATAATACTTAGTTAAAAATTAAAAGGGTTTTTTTTTTTTAAGGTCATTATTATAATTTTGATAATTAGTGTTAGGTTCAGGAAAGAATCTAGACATATCAGTCTATTAATAGGAAGAGGTAGTTCCATGAAATTGGCTATGTATAGTACACATATATTTTAAGGTTTTGAAATTCATTGTTATACCTTACAGAAAATCATGGTTTTTCAGTTCTTAAGACATTGTGACTCATATCACTATATGACTTTAAACGTCTGCTTAATTGAAATGTAATACTACAACTATAGTAAAATCTGTAAAAATGAGATCTGTGTATAACAGAATCCTGTCCTAAATGAAAAATTTACATGATCCCAACAGAAAGAATGCCAGCAATTATTTTTGCTAATACTGTATAAAGCGTAATTTTTTCAAGTTCATTTTGATTCCGGTTTCACAGGTTTTATAAATATTTGGCAAAACTGATTACATAGTTCACTATTATGTATTTTATGACTGCATATTTTTAATTTTAAAATAAGTCGGTTATTAGAAACTTGGTAAAATTATCTTTGTAAATTTACTTTGCGGAGGAAGAGGGGGCGCCAAAATCCATGCTTGCCCCCTGTGAAAAAAAAGCTAGTTTCAACCCTGTATCCACACATAATGTCTGCAAATTTGGTTACGAATAGACGAAGACAAGTTTGTATCTGAAACTTAGATTTCCAATTCTTTTATTAGAGTTTTTGTTTTATATGGAATAGAAAAATTCGCGCATTCTCTCTATTTTTGAAATTTGCTGGTAATTTGGAATTTGTCATAAAAGCAATCCAAATTCAATTCTTTAGCCCAATATAATCTACATTAATATTACAAAGAAGTAACGTTGTGTGTTTGTTTGTAAATTGTAATCTCTGGAACTACCAAGCTGATTTAAAAAATAATGGTGACAAAATGCTGGTGACCGTTTCTGCTCCAACATAGGTTATATTTTATGTCCATACAACATTCTCCAGGCGGGTGCAGGGCCAAAAAAACGTTTTAAGATTGCGATTTCGGTGATACTGTTAGGGATAGAAACTTGTAATTCAGTGTAGCTGGCGGTTATTTTTAAAATGGAAGTGATCGCTAAGAACGATTTCTAAAAAATTTGAAGTTTAAAAGGGTAAAATGAGCTGATAACGTTTTAAAAACTTCTAAATTACGATGTATATGGAATTGTTAAGGCTGAAAACTTGAAATTTGGCGTGGATTTTGCTTTTTATGACGTAAATGCTCGCACAAAAGTTTTGAAAAAAATCGAAATTTAAAAGGGATGCATAAGAAAAAAGAGCTCTAAAACTACAATTTTTGTGATACTTGTATAATTTCGGAATTAAAGTTTAAGAAATTTCTGCATTTTTATTACTGAATAAAATAAAGAATATCTACGTACCTTTGATTTGAGTCGGGGGGTTCAATTCCAGGATGAATTTCTTTTAGAGCTAATGATTCATTGAATAATCAGAAAAATTTATAATACTGATTTCATTTGATCAGCACTTAAATTTGAATTCGCAGCACGATTTTTAAGAACAGAAGATTTTCCTTTAAAAAGCCCAATAGAATTTTCTTTATGAATAATGGTGTGAATTAAATCTGAAGAATTGAGGCATAATTTCACGATAAATTAATACTTGAGAATTTGATTCTTTTCACATTTTTAATTAAGTAGAATGTAACTTGAATGAGAATTTATAATCTTTACAAACAATCAGAATTTACGTTCAGAATAACACAAATCATAACAGAATTTTCACAGTTCAGAATAAACACCGAATCAAAATAGAATTCTTTTTTACATCACTGCCCCGCAGAAAAGCAGGGTCGCATACTTTCACAAAAAATCTAATAAAAAAAGAATGAAAGAAAATTAATAACACATCTTACAGTAAAATAATAACAGAATATTTAAAACATAATAAGAATTAGAGTTTTATGAATAGTTTATAGTTTTATACAGTGGCGTATCCAGGGGGTGGGCTGATGGGGCTACAGCCCCCCCCGAAATTGTCAAGAGTAAAATGAAAAAAGTGCTTTTTTCTTTCTTTTTTAGATAAATTTCTAATTTTTTTTTCTGACAGCAGATTAGCCATTCTCGTTAGTCCATATTAGTCTGCATTGACATCACAGCATAAACATGGTAAGGAGGCTAATGGGGTTACAGCCCCCCCCCCCCCCCCGTCCGAAATAGTCGAAAATCTCATGAAAAAAGTGCTGTTTTCTTCTTTTTTCAGATAAATTTGTAATTTTTTATGGTTATACAACAGACTACCCACTCTCTTCTTTTTAACCCCATATTAGTTCACATTGACATCAGAGCATATCTAAAAAGAGGAATGGGGCAGATGGGTTTACAGCCCCCTCTTCCCGAAATATTCAAGTATCTCATGAAAAAAGTGCTGTTTTTTCTTTCTTTGAGATAAATTTGTATATATATATATATTTTTTTTTTGTCAGACAATAGACTACCCACTCTCTTCTTTTTAAACCCATATTAGTCCACATTGACATCAGAGCATACCTAAAAAGGAGAAGGGGGCTGATGGGGTTACAGCCCCCCTCTTCCGAAAGTCGGACATTTCATGAAAATTGTGCTGTTTTTTTCTTTATGGGGTTACAGCCCCCCCCCCCTCTTCCCGAAATAGTCGAACATCTCATGAAAATAGTGCCGTTTTTTTCTTTATGGGGTTACAGCCCCCCCCCCCTTTTCCCGAAATAGTTGAACATCTCATGAAAATAGTGCTTTTTTTTCTTCTTTGAGATAAATTTGTATTTTTTTTTGTTATACAACAGACTATTCACTATCTTCTTTTTAACCTCATATTAGTTCACATTGACATCAGAGAATATCTAAAAAGAGGAATGGGGCTGATGGGTTTACAGCCCCTCTTCCCGAAATAGTCGAGTATCTCATGAAAAAAGTGCTGTTTTTTCCTTCTTTGAGATAAATTTGTATATATATATTTTTTGTCATACAATTAACTACCAACTCTCTTCTTTTTAAACCCATATTAGTCCACATTGACATCAGAGCATACCTTAAAAGGAGAAGGGGGCTGATGGGGTTACAGCCCCCTCTTCCGAAATAGTCGGACATCTCATGAAAATAGTGCTGTTTTTTTCTTTATGGGGTTACAGCCCCCCCCCTCTTCCCGAAATAGTCGAACATCTCATGAAAATAGTGCTGTTTTTTCCTTTATGGGGTTACAGCCCCCCCCCCCCCCCCTCTTCCTGAAATAGTTGAACATCTCATGAAAATAGTGCTGTTTTTTTTTCTTTGAGATAAATTTGTATTTTTTTATTATACAACAGACTATTCACTCTCTTTTTTTTAGTCCCATTTTAGTCCACATTGACATCAGAGCATACCTAAAAAGGGGAAGGGGCTGTTTGTGTTACAGCCTCCCCTTCCTAAAATAGTCGAACATCTCATGAAAATAGTGCTGTTTTTTTCTTCTTTGAGATATTTTTTTTTTTGTCCGAGAACAGACTATCCACTCTCTTCTTTTTAGTCCCATATTAGTCCACATTGCCATCAGAGAATACCTAAAAAGGAAAAGGGGGCTGATGGGGTTACAGCTCCCCCCTCCCCAAATAGTTGAACATCTCATGAAAATAGTGCTGTTTTTTTCTTCTTTGAGATAAATTTGTATTATTTTTTTTGTCATACAATAGACTACCCACTCACTTCTTTTTAACCCCATATTAGTCCACAATGACATCAGAGCCTACCTAAAAAGGAAAAGGGGGGTGATGGGTTACAGCCCCCCTTCCCGAAATAGTCGAAAATCTCATGAAAAAAGTGCTGTTTTCTGCTCCTTTGAGATGAATTTGTAATTTTTTTTGGTTATATAACAGACTACCCACTCTCTTCTTTTTAGCCCCATATTAGTTCACATTGACATCAGATCGTATCTTAAAAGGGGAAGGGGCTGATGGGGTTACATAGGGCCCCATCTTCCCAAAATAGTCGAACATTTCATGAAAATAATGCTGTTTTTTTCTTCTTTGAGATAAATTGGTATTTTTTTTTATACAACAGACTACCCACTTTATTCTCTTTGCTCCCATATTAGTACAGAGTAACATGACAGCATATCCAAAGAGGGGGAAGGGGGTGATGGGGCACAGACCACCCACCTCCCAAAATGGTCAAACATGGAATGAAAAAAGTGCCGATTTTTCTCTTTATGTTTGAGATAAAATTAGAATTATTTTTTCTGTCATGCAATGGACAACCCAATCTATTTTATTTAGTTCATATTAGTACACAAGGGGTGGGGGTTAAGGGGTAACAGCTCCATTCCCTTCCGAAGTGGTCGCAGTGAAATTTAAAAAAAAAGACTTTGTTTCTTTCTTTTTGAGATAAATTTGTTTTATTTTCTGGCGCGCAACGAATTTGTTTTCTCGTTAGGCCCATATGCCTCTCAGTTCTGCAATCAAAATTACTTGAGACCACAAAATCTATTTTCAAATGACTGAAAAACAGTTCCATATATGTTTTAGTGGATAATTGAATACGTATAATATGCTCAATTGGCAAGATCTAGAAGTAGTTTAATTAATTTAAAGAATATTTAACTCTCTTCCACAAATGATGCCAAGACTAAGGAGGTATATTAGTGCGCAATTACATTAAACATTATCGCCAAATCAGCAAATGTACGAACTGATTTTTTTTTTTTTTTTTTTTTTTTTTTTTTTTTTTTTTTGTGAATGGCAATGTCAAGCAAGATTATTGATTTTCGGTTTTGGAAGGGTCTTTTAAAGATGCCCAGTAGTAATACTAAAAAAATAATCTCCTGTTGATTTGTTTTTTCCTGGTCTTTTTATTAGCGAACTAGTTTTATTTACGTTACATGCTTTTCCAGATTTAAGGCTGTTCTCAAATACAAACTGGCTACTTTATGAAATATTTTTTAATTCATTTTTACTCGGAAACGCATGAAATTCACAGGTCTTTTTATTCAGAAACTTTGCAATCTAAACACGTTTTCCCTTTTTTTTGTAAAGGTAGAAAATCTTTCAGGAAGCACTGTCCAAGTTGGCGTTTTGAATCGTATTCCCGACGCGGCAGCCTGAGAAACGCGAAAAACGAGTCGTTAATACTTTACCAGAATCACTTATAACTCGATAAGTAATCTATTTACCAAAAAATTGAAAATTCATCTCGATTCCAAATCTCTTCCATAGTCAGCGTCATTTGCGTTTAAAAATGTGTCAGAAAGTTTCCCGTTGAGGAGCAGAGCAGGGAGGAAGATGCCCTTTTTAATATTTCAGTGTACGAGTGATCCAGCAAAAGATAAAAATTCTTAATTACACTTCTATGAAAGTACAATATTACGAACAGTGTTCTTTTCTAATCGCTCTTATTTTGACACGACACACTTTAGTATCGGCATTTTTACCATTTGGAGTATTTAATAAAAGAAGCATAGCATTAAATAAACTCACGGGTTAAAAAAAAAATTCTTACAATTTTACTTACCGTTTTTTAAAAAAAGTCCAGTAATATTGTTAGCCATACTTCAATAACTTTAACTCTTTTTTAAAAAAGGGAAATCTGATGTTTAGTTTCCAATTAATTCTTAACTTGTCCCTTCCTTCACAAATTTGATGAGTTTTTTTAACATATATTTCTTGAAGGTTAATATCCATACGTTTGATCAAAATACCAGGAGCATGTATACGAAGGGAAGGGGGAGATCAAGAAGGAATGCTTGCTACCCCTAAGAATTTGAATTAAATTTTTGTTGGTATTAAAAAAAGAGATTTTGCAAAGAAAGTTTGTTTATCCTGAACAGACCCTGATCATCAAAATTTTGGGCCATAGCAACAGAAAATATTTTTGGCCCTAATCGTAGATTATCACATTTTTACAAATACTGTGAATGAGAAGTGTATTAATATAACTATGTAATGCACCCATTTAAATGAAAAACTGAGAATAAATGTGAACTGAAGTTGGATTATTATTATTATTATGGAAATTTATTCGTAAAAATTAACTCGACCGTCTCAAATATCATGTTAAATAAACATGAACTAATAATGCACGAATTTTAAAAACACACACTTCCCAAAGAAAATGATATTTTATAAATATGATAGTCATAAAATTAAAACATTTTTAAACAATTTTAAAACACATATGAAGAAGCTGAAATAAATTGGGTGCACTATGAGAAACTTAAATCTTCAAATGAGAAGAAAAATTATCTATATACTTATGATATCACTGACAATTTTAACTTACATAAGTTGTGTAATGAATCTAGAAATTTTAATTTCTTATTATTCTATTAAGATTGTTTACAATAAAATTGATTTGAAACACCATAAATTTTTGGGGCCCTTAAATATGTGGGTTCTGGGAAAGTGCCCCACGTGCCTTGGCAGTAATAGGGAATTAATCCTAAAATAGAAAAAAATTATGAAAAAAAAAATCGTTTGAGATTGTCCCAAGCAAAATTAATTTATTGTCAAGCAAGAATCGTAGCCAGAATTTAGAGGAGAAGGAGACAACTTTATAGATTATAAGCTACAATGACTTTCTTTTAAATGAAAGTAGTATATGAAACAATTCATTATCACTTTTCAACTTATTTCGGCGAGGGGGGGATCGAGTTCGGCCCCGTACCTCCCCCCCCCCCATTTTTCTCTGCCTACGGCCTTATTGTTAAACGTGATTTCTGTTTATAACGCAGTTCAACATATTTCGTAAGACTCAGAACATTATCGAAATTTAAGTCAGCCCCCCCCGAAATGAAATCCTGGATACGCCACTGGTTTTATAGAATGTTTTTTATTTATTGAATATCTGACGTAACAATATCAGTTCGAAAAGTCTTTTAAATAGCTTTTTTTCATAGTGCTGCCATCTAGCGGAAAGAATTATTACTTAAAATCGTACAATACTGTTGGGGCTAGAAACTTGAAATTTGTCATGGCGGTCACTTTTAAAATCTTAAGACTCACTGAGAACGGTTTCGAAAAATTCGGAATTTAAAAGGGTGAAATGAACGGAAAAGAATCTACTAAAAACATTCTAAAGTAGAATTTATTTGTAATTGTTAAAGCTGGAAATTTGAAATTTATCATGGCTGTTATTTTAACACATAAATTCTCGCACAGAACAGTTTCTAATACTTCAACATTCAGAAGGATTAAATCAGCTAACCTTCTAAAATAACGATTGCTTTGAAACTACTGACCCAATTTCAAAAATTCTTTTAGGATAATAGTATTGATAGCAGTCTCTGCTTAAACGTAGGCTACTTTTACGTCTGTGAAACTGTCCTCAAAGGGGTGCAAGAAAGACAAACTATTCTAAAATTACGATTTCTTTCGATGTGTTCAGACTACACTGTTAAAAATTTGCAGCAAACTGTCCAGTCATTTGGCCGTTTTTATAGAAAATGGTTACATAAACGTAATTTAACTTTATTCTGACAATAATATGGGCAATTATGTGATCACAATATAGTAAAATTACGGTTATGTAACCGTTTTCTCTAAAAACGGTCAAATGACTCGATAGTTTGCTGCAAATTTTTAACAGTGTAGAAACATGAAATTTGACATGGTGGTTAGTTACTTTTGAGTTGTAAATGCTCGCTAAAAGCGGTTCTAAAAATATCGAAATTTAAAAGTGTAAGATGCAGAAAATGTTCTTAAAGCGCTGAAAATTACGATTTTTTAGAACTGTTAGATCTGTAAACGTGAAATTCAGTATGGTTACGTTTAAGACATACATGATCGCTCAGAATAGTGTGTAAAATTTCGAAATTTAAAAGGGTTAAATGAATTGGAAACATTTTAAAAAAAGATTACTTTGGAACTACTGAATCGATTTCATATCTTCGCACAGGATAATAATAATGACAGTCCCTGTTAAAAAATAAGCTATATTTTATCTCTTTTCAAACTATCTCAAGGAAGTGCTAGAGAGTCCTTCTAAAATTCTGATTAATTGATGGTGGTTACTTTTATTACTTAAATTCTTGATAAGAAAGTTTCTTAAAATATTCGAGACTTTTAAAAGGATGAAATAATTAGAACACACTCTATAATCATGATTTCTCGGAAACTATTTTAGTTTGAAATTTTTAATTTGACCATGCAGAATACTATTAGTGTGTGATTTTCTCAAAGAAAAGTTTTTAAAAGAAAATCAAATTTCAAATGGATGGAAAACATTCTACAGTTTTATTTGCACTGTGAGTACTCTGAAACTGTCGGCATAGAATCTTTAAATTTACCATTAGGACAAATTCTAAGATGCAGAAACGAATGAACAATGTTTTTTTGTTTGTTTGTTTACGTTTTAAAAAATATAAAGAGAAGAAAAATCATTTATTTCTCATGCCTTAGATGCATTTTTTCTGAGAAATATGAGAAAATGCAAGTATTAGATAAATGATACACTGCAAAAAAAAAAAAAAATTGCTGATTTTATGGTATAATACTAGAATCCCAGCTGCCAGTATTATACCGTATAATCATTTTTTTTCTTTTTTTGCAGATGTAGTAGTAATTAAATGGGATTATCAACTAGGTAAGAAAGTGCTGCATATTTAGCCTATCACCACGCAAAAAAAATATGATTGTTAAGTAAACGGTAATTTAGTTTTTATGAGAATTCAAGTTATAATACTGTAAAAAGAAACTATTGTTTGTTTTTAGGAAATAGACTCTGAGACTATTGCACCAATTTAAAAAATGATTACACTGTACGATAGATGATAAATAGAGTTCTCAAATAGACTGCATTATATCTGGGTTTTTTGTTGTTGTTTGTTTTTTTTTTGTTTGTTTGTTTGTTTGTTTGTTTTTTTTAAAGAGGTGGCTGAAAATAGGTTGGAATGAAGATTTTCTCATTAATTCAAGTCTCATGTTCACCTAATGCAGTACAAGAATGATGCTACCTCAAAATGTGACTTAATTAATAATATTTCCGTATATATTAATTCCGTATAATTAATAAAATTACGATTTCTTCCGATGTGTTCAGACTACACTGTTAAAAATTTGCAGCAAACTGTCCAGTCATTTGACCGTTTTTATAGAAAATGGTTACATAAACGTAATTTAACTTTATTCTGACAATAATATGGGCAATTATGTGATCACAATATAGTAAAATTACGGTTATGTAACCGTTTTCTCTAAAAACGGTCAAATGACTGGACAGTTTGCTGCAAATTTTTAACAGTGTAGAAACATGAAATTTGACATGGTGGTTAGTTACTTTTAAGTTGTAAATGCTCGCTAAAAGCGGTTCTAAAAATATCGAAATTTAAAAGTTTAAGATGCAGAAAATGTTCTTAAAGCGCTGAAAATTACGATTTTTTAGAACTGTTAGATCTGTAAACGTGAAATTCAGTATGGTTACGTTTAAGACATACATGATCGCTCAGAATAGTTTGTAAAATTTCGAAATTTAAAAGGGTGAAAATAATTGGAAACATTCTAAAAAAACGATTACTTTGGAACTACTGAATCGATTTCATATCTTCGCACAGGATAATAATAATGACAGTCCCTGTTAAAAAATAATCTATATTTTATCTCTTTTCAAACTATCTCAAGGAAGTGCTAGAGAGTCCTTCTAAAATTCTGATTAATTAATGGTGGTTACTTTTATTACTTAAATTCTTGATAAGAAAGTTTCTTAAAATATTCGAGACTTTTAAAAGGATGAAATAATTAGAACACACTCTATAATCATGATTTCTCGGAAACTATTGGAGTTTGAAATTTTTAATTTGACCATGCAGAATACTATTAGTGTGCGATTTTCTCAAAGAAAAGTTTAAAAAAAAAAATCAAATTTCAAATGGGTGGAAAACATTCTACAGTTTTATTTGCACTGTGAGTACTCTGAAACTGTCGGCCTAGAATCTTTAAATTTACCATTAGGACAAATTCTAAGATGCAGAAACGAATGAACAATGTTTTTTTGTTTGTTTGTTTACAATTTAAAAAATATAAAGAGAAGAAAAATCATTTATTTCTCATGCCTTAGATGCATTTTTTCTGAGAAATAAGAGAAAAAGAAACTATTGTTTGTTTTTAGGAAATAGACTCTGAGACTATTGCACCAATTTTAAAAATGATTACACTGTACGATAGATGATAAATAGAATTCTCAAATAGACTGCATTATATCTGTTTTTTTTTTTGTTTTTTGTTTGTTTGTTTTTGTTTTTGTTTTTTTGAAAGAGGTGGCTGAAAATAGGTTGGAATGAAGATTTTCTCATTAATTCAAGTCTCATGTTCACCTAATGCAGTACAAGAATGGTGCTACCTCAAATGTGACTTAATTAATAATATTTCCGTATATATTAATTCCGTATATTTAATAATATTTCCGCAGCAAAATTCTTCCTAATGTAAAGAACCACACAAGTACCACGAGGTCACGTCAACAATCACGCGTGAAAAGCCCCGGGTCTTTTCAATAAATTTTATTCATAATACGTGCAGCGATTTTTTAATATTTCGCGATTTTTTCAAGTCGTTCTTTGACCGAAAACGAAGACTTTGTTTTATATGAGAAGATTTATATTTGATACCTTAGCCATCCAATATTTTATATTCCCGCATATGGAAGAAACCCTCAAGAATCGCATTAATCCGATACTAAGCGGAGCTTTTATTAAATAAACTAGTCGTTGGGGGCCACCGTAATACTTACCCATCATGTATATGTATAATGTTAAATATTAAAATAAAAATGTGTAAACTACTTATAAAATGCATTGCAATTCAAATAAAATCGTGGCTTGATGAAGTCATAAAAAGGCTCGATTACTGAATTGCTTGAAAGAGGTTTTTCCTTATAACTCCAAAAATAATACTCCTATTAACTAGTGGTTTATTGCATCTGATTAAGCGTCAAATTTCCAATTAAAATATATCTTTGAAGTGAAATTTGGATGAAATACAGGGTCATGAAAAATCGAAGAGTGTGGAAAATAGGATTACAAATATCTCAGCAACTCATTATCCGATCGACTTCATGTTTTATGCAAAATTTATGTTTTTTTATTGTTTTTTATATTTACTACTTAAAATAAACAATTTCGAAAATTTTTATATACCTTTCATCAGAACGAATATTTCGAGAGTCCGAAAAAAAATGTTCCGGTTAATCGAGGTTATTGAAATGAAATAGGCTTCTTCCCATTATTACATACTAAGTACATACCAAATTGCAAGTCTCTATCTCAATTTGTTCGGGAAATAGAGCGTTTACAGACACACAGACGGCAAATTTTTTTTTTTTCTAAAAATATGTTTTTTGGAATCTCCAGTGTCTGAAACGTGTAAATCCGTCAAAAAAAAATTTTCGATTTTCAAAACGATTACAAGACTTACCCTATACTACGTATGATGGGTAAGTAAAATGACTTAAATTCCATTATATTAATCATGAATTGGCAATTTTTTCATAATTGGGTTAGCCTACGACAAATGTTGATAACTATAATATCAATATTGGCAAAACATCTTGAAGTGAAAATGATGTGTATTGTATTGATGAAGAAATTGAACGTGTTGATAATAGCAAAATATTGATTGGTTCTACAAATTAAAAAAAAAAAAAAATTCTGGTTACAAGTAATACTTGATTAAATACGACGATTTGTCTCGATTATGAAAGATTATGGGTTATTCATGATTATGGAAAATTTTCCTATGTATCCACTGCATATAGTAACAGTAATACTCTACATAAGGGTAACAAATTGTAAATTAAAGAAAAAAATTAAGAAAATAAATTATAAAAAACTGCCTTGTTAGCAGATTTTATTTACACATCAAATTGGAGCTATGATTAATAAATAATACTTTTTAATTTTTATTTGAAAAATATATTTTTCCTACTCTAGTACGCCAATAAAATCTGCAGATGAGGCAGGTTTTTAATATTTGCCGTTAAAAGTTTAAAAAAATCCTGAATCCAAAACCCCAAAAGTGATCGCAAACTTAAAATTATTACACATAGTTAGTGGTCCGTATTTCTTGGTAACAGCATTTTAACCGTTATCTGAAGGAAATAGTAACTACTCTAATCGTTAATAAAAGAACTGTGGCTATTTTACATAACTAACAGAATAATTTACTCTTTTAGGGTTTTTTTTTTTTTTTTTTTTAGAAATCAAACCTATTCCAATCACTTCATTTTTTTATAAGTATATAAATCTAATTGGGACAGTGTATTGATCTTGTAAATATTTTGGATTTGTTCGTTAATAAAGTATGCAGCTCTTATAGCTCGTTTAAAGGGACACACAAATATTGTCGATGGCACTCATTAAATTGTTTGGGTTTAGAAATATATTACCTATCAAGAGTCGATTTATAAACTCTGATTTCAACAAGTTTTTAAAATTGTTCATATGATTGCCTCATATCCATTAAATTACACCTGGTGATGCAAATTTAACATTTCCTTTCAAATTACCTTTCTTGCCAAAATAGCGAATTAGAAGAGGGGAGACCAATTTGTTTAACTTGTATCAAATAGCTGATCCGTCCGGCGCGGCATTGGCCGGAAATCAGTAACTTTCTTTTGCGGTTTCGATAAAAATAGTCATTTTCGGCGCGATCTTTGTTCTAAACAAACCTCTTTCCGAACGAAACTCCGGCACTCGTCCCCGGTTCCTACGGCATTGTATAGCAGGCGTGCTACGCACGCGCTGCAATATTGTTTAGTTTCAATTCCCACCGCTGCACAGTGGGGCGTTTTGATGATCTAGGTGGACAAAATCCATTTTTCCGATAGTCTCGGAATTTAAAAAGACCGCATATTCTAGTAGATAAATGTCTCTTTTGTCGAGATCCATACGATTTTTGTCGAAAAAATTCGTGGTGTCGATTAACTACGACTTTAAAGAAGACATTTGTGCAATTGATTTGAGGGTGCTTCAACGGTTGCATTTATTTGCCTAAGTTTGAAAGCATGTCTTAACTATTCAGTTTAATGTGAAAGCACGAGTTTACTAAAAATCTATTACATATTTGTCAAGGTAACATTTAACCTATTGTTGTTTGAAAATAAGCGCCATTAAACCAGCTTAAATGCTTTTTTCAGAAATTGTGTTTTTGGATGATCCATGTTGTTGATTACAAACTTTATCTTGACTTTTAATATAGTATTAAGAATTATTAAGCAATAAGACTTTTTTAAATAAAAGTGTCATTCTTAAAGTATTGGAAATTTAAGAAAACTCCTGCGAAAGATTGCGAATCGTAAAGTTATTATTAATAAATCAGCTTTATATTAACTTTCAGTGTATGTATTACATTTAGTTAAAATCTTTCAAGTCAATTTTATACCCCTTTTAATTATCCGATTGATCTGTAACTTTGAATTCATGTGTAGTTTTAATGATAATACAATATTATTATAATTTGACGAACGTAGAAGTTATACTGTTTCTACAGGGTTACACAAAAGTTTAGTTTAAATCTTGCAAGTTAATTTTAAGCCACTTCCAATTATTCGATTAATCGAAAACTTTCAATACATGTGTAGTTTCAATGACAATACAATATTATTATAATTTGAAGAAAGTAAAAGTTATACTGTATCTACAGGGCTACACAAAAGTTTAGTTGAAATCTTACAAATCAATTTTAGTCCACTTATAAATATCGGATTGAGCTGAAACTTTGCTTACATGTGTATTTTAGATCAAATTTTAATTATATTATAATTTCAGGAACGTAGCAATTATACATTTTTTACAGGGCCACACAAAAGACTGCGGAAAAATTGTTATTTATAAACAAAAATTTTAATTCAATCTCAAAAAAATTAATCGAGATTATCGAGATGCACAATACCATCTTATAAAGTGAAAATAAAGTGCGCAGCAGCTATATTTCTTTTAAGGGATATATAATTCGGATACATCACACAACAGCATTTTTTCAACTGAAATAATTTGGGTAGCATTTATATTTTTTAGAGTCACACAAAATAGAAAAGCTTATTTTTAAAAATATGTTTTTATTTAAAAATTTTTATTTTTCAGGATGTCTACACAAATTTCTCGACTGTTGTTGACGTATGGGTTGTCAACCAAAAGGAAAGCAAATTCGAAGCTATCCTTTCCTTTTTGTTGGAAAAACTGGGTAATCCTCAGTTAACTAAAGGAATATTTAAGAGCTTGAAATCACGTCTCCGAACATTTTGTTTTCAAATTCTACAAAAATGGTCTAAATCGGAAAGAAATAAACAATGTTTTTATCAATACAATTCCGCCTGGTTTCAGGGAACCTTTCACCTACAGGATTGCGTTATTCAAGCAATATAATCGTAAATAAAAGCCACCGTGGTAGACCAGAGAAACTTTATTATTATTATTTTAATTATTATTTAATCATTAAGTTATATTAACTTAGAGTGTAAGTATGTATGTTTAGTTCAAATCTTGCTAATCAATTTTAAACCACTTTTAATTATCCGATTAAATTGAAACTTTGAATACATGCGTAGTTTCCATGACAATAGAATTTTATCATATAAATAAATAATAAAATAATAATAATAATATAAATAATAATGATAATAATATAAATAATAATAATAATAATAATATAAATAATAATGATAATAATATAAATAATAATAATAATAATAATAATAATAATAATAATAATAATAATAATATAAATAATAATAATAATAATATAAATAATAATAATAATAATATAAATAATTAAATAAACCAAATATTTATCACTGTTTATGCATTTTATTAGTAATACATTCGAAAAACCAGCAAAACCTAATTAAAATCCAACGCAATAATTTTGTCCACCTAGATCGTCAAAACGCCCCACTGTGCGCTGGGGAGCGCGAAATCATCTTACTTAGTTATCTATATCTTAATTGGTTCATGTTAAGTTGGATGAACCACTTCCGTTGAAGAAGATTCCAAACATTTTTTAGAACATTCTGGTCGAAATATGAAAATGCCCTAGGAGGCCGACCACTTTCAACCACCATATCCCCCACACACCCCACATCTATCTATATACATATAGATAGATAGATAAGATAGATTATGTATCTACCTTAAATTTTAAAAAAAACTCAAACAACCTACTTTTCCGACTGAACCGGGAGCAATTGTTTGTTTTGCTTTGTTTTTTAAACTGCAACATGTTAAAGGAAAATATCCAATAGAAATACTTATAAATAATAATTAAGAACAACTGTTCAAAAATTTACAGGGAAGTAGAGCACATTGCAATAAATAATTTTTTGTACAATAAACTAAGTTTGGAATTCATTTATTCAGCCAAAAGTACATCGTGTCTCACTTCAGTTTAAACACAGATTTTTGTTCCTAAAATTAACAATCATGAAATTATTTTAGCAAAATTTACAGCAAGCATTCTATTGCCTAAAATGTAGTAGTTTCACGAAAAAGTTGAAATGCCACTATCCGCATCCAAACAACGTTAAACTAAACGCGCCATGTTTCGCAATGTAGTTCAGATTATATACGGTGTCACTTACGGAAGTACTGTGGTCTTCCAGCATTTTTCGAAATTTTAACACAATTCGCATAAAATAATGTAAGTCTTAAAATTTGTTAAAATTCCTTCATTATTCTTAAAATTAGAAGCAACAGTTCGGATTCAGATTGGAGTGAGACACCCTGTATTTTTGACCGAATGAATGGATTGCAACCCTAGTTTCCTACAAAAATTGTTTGTTGTAGTGTGCTCTATCTTCTTGCAAAATACAGAATAGTTGTTGTGAATCATCCTGTATATATGAACGGGTGAGTGGAAAAAATATAAAATTCCAAAAAAATAGAAAATGAACTGAGATAGTCATTTTGAAGATTGAGTCGAAAAATGGTTACATTTCGGCATCTTGCCACTCATCAGTTTATTTGGACTCGAAAAGGATCAGGGTCCATAAGCCGTGTTTTTAGCCCATGAAATAAGACAAAAATTCGATTTTGTTATACTGCCTTAATTATTTCACTTTTCAATATTAGAAGATTTATCCTGTACGATTTCAACAATAGTTTTTGCATTTTGTTCGGATTTATATGACTTACACAAGCTCAAAGTTCGAATTATTTCTAGTTTTTGATGCAAAATACGCAACTTCTCCTATTTTTACCTCAATTATTTATATGAGAGCAATCGTGCAACATTTTCTTCTTTACATATATTATAAAATACATCAAAATGTACAATATATGTAAAAATAAAAGTGTTGGAAAGCTGCGCTCATAGTAAAATATTAAAAATAGGGAGTTAAGTAACTGTATTCCCTCACGTCACTAAAGCTGCTATCAGACGTACTCTCCTATCATAGTCAATATCAGATATTTCCTCCGAAACACGTTTTACAAGAGGAAAACTCTCGAAAACGGTCCGTGTGATCGATTGCCTCTCGTAACTTTATCAATCGCTAACTTATGGCTGTTTGTATCTCCTACGATAGATATCAGCTCGAAATTCACCAATCAGAGCTCTCTAAAAATTGTGTTTCTAAGTTCTATCCAAGATGGCTACCAGCAGTGAGTGAAAATTTTATGTTTAGCGTGGTCCGCAAATATTAAAACCGAACATACAGAAGAATTAAGAAAAAAATCAATATCTTTGGTAACACAGGGACAAATTATACACGAAAAGAACTTTAAAAATGTGCAGTTATTTTGAAATTAAAGAATTACGTATGCGCCGATTGTCAATTCGGAGTTTGTCATTTACCATTACCGATAAGAACTTTATTTACTAATTTAAAATTATTTATTGCGATTATTTTATTTCAATGCCTTATATTATTTGCTATATGTTATAACTGCACGTCACTTATTTACTTCTCAAACTGTACTCGTTTAACTACTTTCTGCAGCTGTATTTTGCGTTATTTCGTGTTTGTTGCTAAGTTATGTCGCCAAAGATAAAAATGCAAGCGAACATGCACCAAGGTATTTTATTGCAATACATATTATTCTAGTCTCTTTTTAGCATACAGCGTTTAGAGTCTAAATTTTGTAGTGGAGGCGGGGGGGGGGGACAGAAAATTTTCTTATACTTTTAGAAAAATAAAATTTAATAAATGAAAATTTAATCTAGCAGCTATTTATAGTTAATTATATTTTACCTTTTAATAATTTTCTTTTAAAACAATCTTGATAATCCGTTATAAATTTTAGAAAGATACTTAATATGCGTATACTTTTTGTAATTGTAAGCTTTTATAGAAAAAAATAATATCCGGTGTATTGCGGCTCGTGCTTAGGATATTAAAGAAAAAAAAAGATTCTTTGTTTTAAGCAGTGTTTCTCAAACTTTTTTAACTCACAGGTCAATTAAAGCGATAATTAAACCTGTGCGTCACACTTAAATCTAGAATTAAACTTCCTCAGCATATTTAAATTAAGATGATGGAAAACCGAATGAAAGAAATATACATCTAATAGATCTCATCATACAAAAATTTCTTGAGAAACATTTTTACACTAGTTCAAATATTTCTATTTAGTTTTTTATTAACTACTGTCCAAGAAAGTGTTGCATAACTACTGTGAGCGGTCTCTGAAACAGCTTAATTGAACCATGAATAAAAGGCAAAATTAACTCAGAAGGTACTATTTTTGTACTAAACATTATGTACAAGATATTTATAATCAAAATTCACCTATTCAGAAGTTTCTTGCGATAGTGCATGGGTTCCAAATAAAACAAAAATTCACTAGTGTCTGTAATTAAACTTAAAATTATACGTTAAACTGCGAAAATTGAAAATAACAGTGGTCTGGGAGACCGGTAACAGCAGTTAAAGGTTGAACATAATTTATTAACCTTTCATAAAAACGACTATTCACTAAAAATTTTCAGTTTAACTATAGATACTAGTGACACTTTGTGTCGTTTGGAACTTTCGAACTACCGCTAGAATCATTTGAATGGTAAATTTTAATTATAATAGGCATGTATAAAAAGTTTAGTACAGTATCCTAAGTTATCAAAACTTTCATTCATATTTCAATAAAGCAATCGCATAGACCACTCCCAGTAGTTAAGTGACAATTTTTGTCACAGCAGTTGAGGGTTAAGGGACCTCAGACTCAGGGGTGAGAATGTTCTTTTCAATCTATTTTTCTTTTTTAATTATTGAATTTCCACCACCCTAAAATTTTGTCTTCCCCCTCCTAGCGGTGTATAAATTTTAAACCGTTATATGTTTTTCAATTTGTTAAGCAAATTGTGTCCTTTTTTTACTTTGTATTAATAATAAATAACGCAAATACCCCCCCCCCTGCCTCCAGTTGAAATATTTTACTTCCATTCAAAAAAAAATTCCTTAAAATTTATATATTTTCGAAAACAAAAATGAATTGTAACGTAAAACATTCCTCACAGAAATAGATTTCTAGAATTTTCAAAATATGCGAACCCAAAATTAAAGCTCATTCCGCCAAATAGTTAAGTTATGCTTAAAAACGCACTTGTCTTGTAATCTGCTTTGCGACGATCGAACATTTAATTAATATTAGGAGGTGCAAACATAAAACCTGCGTAATTTCTAAACTACTTTAAGGAGTGACTTTCAGTTTGATACACGAAGGTAAAATTTACCGAAAAATATGATGTCGAAATTAGGGTTTAGTACTAAAAGTTTTGGGATATGTTACAATTGCTATATGTAACTTCCTTTCCCCCCAGCAAAATTTATGTACAGCATTATTATTAAATGTTATTACTAATCTATTGTTACTTGTGACATTTTTATACAGTGATTTGCGACAGAGTTCCCCCCAGGACTGTACACAATATGTATAAAAGTAAGGATTGTGTTTTTGAAACGAAAAATATTAAAAACTCATTTAAACTTTCGAAAAATGATTAAAATCATCAAAACCAAGGAAAAAAACACTGCAAAAAAGGGGTAACTATATCTAAATTCTATTACGTATTTCAATTTTACATTACATTCAATATGCAACATGAATTACATTTAAAATATGTAAAATATATTAACTAAAAATGTCATAATAGTGATTTTGGTAAAAGAACTAAAACTTAATTTAAAATCTTTCTTTGCGTTACAGATTTCGGCTTAGCGATAAAATGCGGTTCCAATACATGTGAGAAAAAACTAGTTTTAATATACAATTTTTTTTTCTAAATCACTTAATACTAATCTAATAGTTGAGAATTCTTAATATTTACAGGTAATGAAAGACGTAAAGTGAAGATTCAGTTTCTATGGACTCTATAATTTAGAATTATAATGTTATATTAGCAAGAGTGTTGTTTTTATAATCTTGGAATTTTAAGTAAAATGATCATAATACAGAGTTATTCTAAATTATGGACCCATTTTCAAAAAATTGTATTTATTAAAGTACAAATCCAAAATGAACAATCTTTATACCAATGAAAAGTGGAAGTTTCAAAGTTTTTTTAAGACATTATAAATGTTCAATGTGTCCACCGTTTGCTGCACGGCAAACATCTACGCGATAGCCAAACACGTCCCACACACGAGAAAGCGTATCTGCTATTACTGAGTGTACGGCTTTCAAAGCGGTGATAGTTCCAAAGGCGGCCGGTAGAGGTCGCGCGGCAATAGGCCGCGATTTCGTTTCACTGTCAGTTTTGAGTGAGATGGCTACTGTGGAGCACAAGGTTTTCTGAGTTCTTGAGTTCGCAAGAAGTGAGCAAACGGTGGACACATTGAACATTTATAATGTCTTTAAAAAAGCTTTGAAACTTCCTCTTTTCATTGGTATAAATATTGTTCATTTTGGATTTGTACTTTAATAAATACAATTTTTTGAAAATAGTTCCATCATTTAGAATAACCCTGTATTATATATATAGAACAGACACGAAAAGAAACTGCAATATACACCCAGAAAAAGGAATTGATTAAAACTACAAAACATGTTTTGTTGAGTACATTTTGGTTGTTTTAGCAAAATTCAAGTAAAATTGAACCATTTTACTTGAATTAACAAAACTTTTTTTGCTGACGATAGAAATTTTTTTTTTTGGAATTGCAAAAAAAAAAATTTTTGTTGATTCAAACAAAATTTCCTTTGACCTATATTTAAACAAAAATTTTGTTTGTTAAAACTTGACCGAGGAATTGACAGAGGCAGGATCGATCTCTGAAGAGCACGATGGGTGGTGACTCTGTAGTGTGTCGGACGTCGGGAGATACAGCGTGTAGCAACTATCTGCGACGTTCCGGCGGCAGAGGTGAGACAGTCGTCCCGGACGACCCCACGACATCCTCTGCAGCTGAAGAGTTGTGAGCCGACCTCAATGGTCACCGCAGGAGGCGCCCAAATCAAAATGACGGTCACTATCCAAAGGTAGCGGGTATCTGCCAGGGACGAGACCGCCCTCTTTGAGGAGGGGGAAATTCCGCGTCCTGCCATGTGACTACGAGGAACCGGGCCGAAGGCTACCGACTAACGCGGCACCGATCAGCCAAAACTCGAAACCTTGGTCCGAAAACCCAGTCCGGCACGTCTCTCGTGCAGCCAGGAATTTCCACATCTGGCGGGCGGACGAGTGGCATGCTGCTAAGTTTCATTCATTAATGTCGATCGGGCCCGTCTCTTTGGCGCACTTAGAGGGAGTTTCCACGTCCTCTAGAGTCCGATAGTGGTGTCTTAGGATTCTTCCGTTTTTTGCATGCTTGAGTTATATTACATGTGGATGATCTCGTTGATTGGGGGTCGTTGGGCTACCACCTAGTTTCGCCTAGGGGGTTCCAGCCTTGCGGGAATTCCAATCGGTGAGGGACAACCTAACCGAATCCCTCCTATGGGAAAGGACCGAGTTTCCTCGTGGTCCTGGGTCGGTGAGAGTCGCCTTCGTCACCCGTAGTGACAATCCACGGAAGATGAGACTAGTTGCTTGCCCTTCAATGCATGTCAACGTTCGGACGCCGTGGGAAAGCAAGAGCCGTCGTGGTAGCTTGGCATATGACCTAGGGACTGATTCCAGGACTACACTACATACCGGGCTTGCTCATTCATTATGATGACGTCACAAAAGGTGGCTGACTAGGAGGAAAGACATACAGCGATTGGTACAAAACGATGGGCGCGTTGCTTTGGACCAATCGCTGGTCGTGGTCAGCCACCATTTGTGACGTTTTGAGAGTGAATGAGCAAGCCCGGTATCTAGTGTTGCCTTGCTGATTCCCGCTATGGGGTTTCGGCGACGAAGTCGCCGGGTGTCCTCGGTGGTTCATCAGATGTCTGTCCCATGCGGAAGTTTCCCCATAGTGGGGTTACTGTCGTAGCGACCTAAGTCGTCGACATTTGGTAAATTGGTTTGGGGGTCCGCAGTGGACAGCGGCCCTTGGTCGGTCGCAGCGCCGTAGCGAGACAAAGCAGCTGGCACAATAAAAGTCTTTTAGGACTTGGGCGCGACGGTCGGAACGCGCGCCGAGCGCCCCTATGGGCGTCTGGCGGCGCAGCCTAGTTTTATGTGTGCTCAGCTGTTGGGGGACTCCGACCCATCCCCAGGTGTTTTCGTGGTGGTCTCCCCCTGATAATGGGATCCACCACGTATCGCAACGATCTACTTCGTCAATACATGGGTTCAATCGGGGCGATGCTCTGTTGGTGGTGCCCCGACCGGTCGCACCGCACACGGGAGGCAGATCCCGGACGTACGCGTTATATGTCCCTCAGGATATGGGTGCGACGGTTGAAGTGCTGACGGGTGCCCCTCAGGCATCTGGCGGCGCAGTTCAATTTTATACCTATATCAGTTTTGAGGAATGGAAATCAATAATCAGTTTTTCAGTACAGAAATATGCCTTATATATGTAAACTGTTAAAACATTTAACATTTTTTCACGTTTAAGAACCTCGTAAACACTTTATCCACCACCCCTCCTCAAACTATCGTAACATAAAAATACTTCAGAAATGTCATAATTTTTAATTTGAAAAAAGAAACAGCTAATTAATCTATGTAAAATAACAATCAAAGGAAACTTTATAAGCAAACATGATTTAAATATATATATAAAATAATCGCCGAATTTTAGCATTCTCATGTTTCAAATTTGGCTGTCAAATTTGTAAATATGTATAAAAAAGCAATATAGCATTAAGACTTTTTAGTTTCTAAGGTTTACTGACAAAAAAAAAATCCATCATTACGCAAGGAAAATCATAAATTAGTATTTTGTGATCAGATCATTAAAATATTAATTTTCTACTGCTCTATAAAAAAAAATTAAATAATTGATATTTAGTAAAAAGTAACTTATTTACAAGTTATTTAAAAATCATATCCTAGATGACGTCGCTTCTGAACCTTACATTCGTATAATCTTGGATCAGAGAATTAGCGTTTTGAAATTTTAAAGCTAAATTAAACAAATCTGAGCTAAAAATACCTTAATCACACTTACGCAAATTATACCTCTTATATCAAAGTATCCAAATCAAGAGATAAAAATTTTAGAAAAATAATATTTGTTTTAAAATGATTTTTTTAAACAATTTCACTATGCGTTTAACATTAGGCGCTGGGTCTCGTGTGGCCGCAGCAAACGAAAGTAGAAGAGTCACGTGATCACTTCGGTGGCGTATACAGTAGGTCGCGCTAGTACCCACGAGGTGGAGTGCTTGCACTCAATAACCCTTTATTAACCTTTCAGCGGGCGAGATATTGCAAATTTTACGACAAATGATTTTTCAAAAAATTCCTCTTACAATCGCCATTGAAACTGAAATTTAATTTTGACTACTGACTACATAACTGTTCTTTTTTCTGAAATGGTAGCAATGATTTGAATCGTCTTCCTAAGATTCCCAGCAGGAATGAGAACGAAACTGGTTTTTCATGCTTCTTCTATAGTTAATATTCCAATCCCCTTATAATGTTTATTAGTGTATACACGCAGCTTACATGATATAGGTAAAGTCCTGCCTACATCGAGTTGAGAAGTACTTCTTTACTTGGATGCTGGTGCTGCTTCATAACGTCGAAAAGTTAGTGGATTGATTGGCAAAGCAAAAGTACTTGTTTGTCAATAACTCTGGGGCTGTTCAGAACCGAAGATCAGGCGGCAAGCGGTCGATTGAGATTATAATATGGAGAGACTCTACACTGTGAATGAAATTGAAAGGCCTGATTATCATTGATTTGGACGCCCAAATCAATGATAAGGAACATGGTGCTTCATTTGACTAATTTGCGTATTTTAATTATATTTTGTTAAACTAGAAGTGAACTTGGTGGCCGAATGGTTAGAGCACTGCTCTTGATTCTGTAGGTTGCGGGTTCGATTCCCCTAAATTTCTATTTGATTTTTCTATTTTTTTTTCATTTAAAAATGTTTAATTGGTTGCTTTGTATTTTTCATGATTAATGGAATATATTTTATAAAAGTAAAATTTGATATTATTAACAATTACTTATTTAATTAAATACGACAAATTCAGCTATTTTACGATTAAAATTTTACATTAAATTGCCTTTCAATATTTAAACATTATTATTTTTTTTTCTTTTTAGCAAATATAAAATAAGGAATGAAAATATAGTCAATTTGCACGAATTTCTCCAGGTTTTTATAATGAGTACTTCAACAGTGAATTTTTACTACGAATGGAATGCAAAGCATATTTTACAATGTAAAAAATATTATAAAAATAAAATGTAAAAGATATACATTATTTAAACTAGAAATATCAGTACCTATTTTTGTAAAGAGGTAAAATACATGTGGTTTACCGTCTAGTTTCGTAATGAATATAAATAAAATATAGTTAGAATGTTTATAAATTTTCTATTGAATGTATAAGTATTTTAGCATTTGTTTCTCGTGTTTTATGATATTTATTGCAATATAATAAATAATGCAATTTACATCAAAAAATGAATTTCAAGAAAAATAAATTTTTAGAAATTAATAATTATGTTTCAACAATGTTGTTATCGAAAAATACATTTTAATAAAATGTTTAAAAGCTTTTTTATCAAATTTTAACAAAGATTTTATTTTACTATTACAAATAAAGAAATAAATCTTTTAACATGTTGGTATCACGACCTTGATTTATTAACATTTTATTTATTTCAAAATATATAAAGCAACTGATAAATAATTTTTAAATTAATAGAAATAGGAAAAGAAAATCTGAAATAAACGGCGAGCATTCACTTTGTAACCATACTTTTCAGGTTCATCCGTGTAGGACAGCCCAAACGTCAGTAAAGTACATAACAATTTTTGGTACTTTTCAGTTAGCCGGGCGCCAGTGAAAAAAAATATAAATATATATCTACATATATGTTTGCGTATATATGTATATATATATATATATATATGTGCGTGTGTGTGTGTGTATATTATTTATATTTGTTTCACTGGTGCCCGGTTAACCAAAAAGTACCCTTTTTTTTTTTTAGAGTTTACATTAATTTTAATGAAACAACCAATAGTGTGCTTCAGGAATTCGGTGATCCGAACGTCTTCTCCCTTGTTAGCTAAAGGTGCACTGGTTATAGAAAATTAAACTTTATTTTATTATATGCATTGTTTTGTACAATATATATATTTATGTAACTGCTATCAACTAAACCAATATATCAGTTTTAGTAGGTGCTGTAGTTTTAGAGACATATAAGTTGACAGCAGTTGTGGAACTATATGATGTATATATATATATATATATATATATATATATATATATATATATATATATATATATATATATATATATATATATATATATATATATATATATATATATATATATTGTATATATATATATACATCATACTTTCGTATTCTATTATTTTTATGTTGGATCAAAGGCTTGTTGTTGTTGTTGTTTTTTTTTGGTTTGGCCCATGGGCCCGGTGAGCAGCTTTTTATTTCTATACAGCTGTCTTACTCCGCAAGAACCCGACTCCTATCAGAGGTGAAACAATCCGAAATCACAAAAACCTGCAATCAACGGACGCCAAAAAACAAAACAAGGCCTGAAACTACCCTACCCAGCGCCGTCAATCTAACTCGGACAATGTATATAGATCTCATCCAACATCTGTGATAGCAAAGCTATATGTTCTCCACCTTTACGCCCAGTCGCTCCAAACATATCCTCGTACGAAGTATTCTTCGATACCTGCAACTTACTAAACACTATGTCGCGCAAACCCGAAAACCTCTTGCATCTCAACACCAAATGCCCCTCAGTTTGGTCTTCCAATCCACATAGGTTACACGTCGATACCCCACTACCAAGAAACCTCTGACGTCGGGCCTGTGTTAGAATTGTTTTCGTTAAAAATCTAGCAAATATAACAGCACTTTTTTTCTGTAATGACTGATGCGGATGCCCGATGCTACCATAATCCCAACAACGACCAGTACAGTTTTTTAAATATTGCTCCCACTCCCATTCAGATTCTTTCTGTTTATTATTCCTCACATTCGTCATCCAATCTTCAGCAGAAACCCACGGAATGCGTACGTTGCTGAAAGGCCCATTCTTAGCCAAATTGTCCGCACACTCATTTATCTCAATCCCTTCATACCCAGGTACCCAAATGAAAGTCATGTTATACTGTTCATTCCTTTTTCTATTAATCTCTTCTCTCAACTGTGTGATAATAGCAACTGATTTTCGGTTAACCTTTCGTAGGGCCAGTAGCACGCTTTTAGCATCCGTAAAAAACATATAATCCCCCCTGTCCACCGTATAAAATTTAATTGCAACCAATAAAGCCATAGCTTCAGCCGTGAAAATCGTATTGATATGCGGAATCTGAAAGGCCAACTGACTACCTGTCTTCTGATTCATCATCCCAATTGTAGTCCTATGAGCATCTTTTGAAGCATCAGTTTCAATGAAAGTAGCCATATATTTGTACGTATGAGCAAAGTTATGGAAGGAATTCTTGATCACCTCGTCCGGAAAGTCTTTATTTTGAAATGCCCATGTATTGACAATTATCCGATAATGATCACTGATTCTCGCCCCCCACTTATAATTCACCAACTCATTAATATCCGTGCCATAGCTTCTGAGAGTATTTAGTTCCCGGTAGAGTAAGTCAGTCGAAAGCATTTCCGTATGATCCTGGTATTTCATTTCCGAGATCGACCTTTTGATAGCAAGATACTCAATTCTCTGCCCACATCTCCAAACACCACTTTCCTGTAATAAAACCGGGATTGGGCACCACTTAGGCAAGCCGCTAGCCCACCGTAAAGCCATATTGTGGATAACCTGGAGTTGCCGAGCGTTAGAATCCGAGGATTTCCATCTAACAGAGCTCCCATCATACTCCTTGTTATACGCAGTAAATGTTTGGTATCTGTACCCCAACTCATCCCTGCAATTGCTTTTATCAAATTCAGTCGTTTGCAAGCTTTTTCCCTTAACATGGCAATATGATCCTTTAAGTTCCCCTGGCGATTGAAATAAACCCCTAAAACTCTAAGGGAATCGGAAAAACCCACCTCCTGACCTCTCACCTGTAAATAATCTTCCACTACCTCCCTCCACCTACCAATCTTAATGATTTGACATTTGTTGGGATTCACCTCCAAATTCCAAGCCTGTAGAACTGTCATTGCCACTGAATAACCCTGGCAATATTCTCCTGTAAGACTCTCTTTAACCACACCACGTCATCATGAAAAACATAAAGAAAAATGTCATCAGCATATACTACACAATGTATACACGAATCGAAGATTTCGAAAATACCCACTAAATAAAGTGCAAACAGAAAAGGGGAGAGAGGACTTCCCTGTAAAAGACCCCTGTGATACTGGAAGGGAGCAGACAGCGAACCCCTCCATTTCACCCGAATCCTTAACTCTTGAACCAGATTCCGAATTAAAACACAAAGATCAGCTCCAAGTCCCAGCTTTTTTAATTTGAATAGCAACTCATCCCACCAGACATTGTCGTAGGCCCCTTTGATGTCTAATGCCACCAAATAACCTTTCCGCTTTGAATGCCGTGCCCTACTGATATCCCTATAAATTTTGTAAGCCGCAGCCTCACAGTCCCTAAATGGGATAAATCCGTAATGATTCTTGTGGAAAATCTTCTTCTCCATGCTCCAATTAAGTAAAAAGTCCAGGATCATTTTTTCGAAAATCTTTTTGCTAGTAACCGTTAGCGCTATAGGTCTATACCCCTGTACATCATTCCTACTTTTGCCAGGTTTCTTGATAGGGAGCATAATCATCTCTTTCCAAACCTCTGGGATATTCTTTTTCTCCAAAATTGCATTATACATCTCCAGGAGTTTTGTCAGTTTGCCTAATGTTCAGTTTTTTAAAAAAGCTCATCTTTATACCATCAATACCAGGGGTCGTTGATTTGCCTTTACTGATTGTATTTTGTAACTGCTCCATTGTGAATTAAAGTTCCATTCCATCATTCCCCGAAAAGTCGATTGGAATACCTTGTACCACCGGACTGTTTTGAAAAATAACTGATAGTGCATTCGCTTGGAAAGTTGCGTCAGGCGGACAATTCGGGAAGCAGAAATCCGTATTCACCTCCCCTTCATTTTTTTTATTGATGCCACGAATGATTTTGAAAATTTTTGGCCCCGTTCCAGCCTCTCTAGCCACTGTATCCCAAAATTTTTTATTGTCCTTTTTTATTTATTTTCTAAGTTTCGCATTGTACAGCTTGTATTTACACCATAAGTCTAGCTGGCACTCCCGAACCGCTTTCCGATAATAGTATCGTTTTAACGCCAGCAGCCGACGAGTCACCACCCCCCACCACGGCGGAAGATTCCCACTACTAATTGGAAACCGCTCCTTACTATTTTCTATAATCTGCGTAATAGTCTTTGTCCACTTATCCCAATCGTCCTCATATTCCTGTTCACCAAAAGCAGCCACCACCGAGCCAACACTATCCCAATTCATCAGTGTCAAAATTTCTCTCCTGACCTCATAACCACTATTCGATACCTGAATCTCAATGGGATAGTGATCAGAGCCCATCGGATCCAGATGAACTACCACATTGAACTCACCAGCTAAATTACTCGACACCATACTCAAATCTAGGAAAGACCCACTACCTCCGCCATTAAATCTCGTTACCTGGTCCGTATTCATGAGCACGACATCATTCCGATTTATCCAGTTCACTAGATTAACCATTTTTTGACCTTTCGGATTAGTCTGCCAGTTGAGAAAATTAATATTGATATCACCAACAATTAAGTAATTATCACCTATAATATCTTTGATGTTATCCAACCAATTCGTAGCCGCGAAGCCTTTAGGAGCGTAAATATTTATAATGGAGATCCACCGCTTTTTAAACCAAATTTTTATCCCTTGAGCCTCATGATCCCGGTCAATAGTAGGCAGGTTAATGATTGTAACAGGAATCTTCTTGTGGACTGCTAAAAACAAACCTCCTCCCCCTCTTCCTAAATTTCCCGTCCTATCCGCACGAAAAATATTCCTATCCCTAAAAAATAATTTATGCTTATCCTTGAGCAGAGACTCTTGAAACCCCCAGACCACACTCTTGCGAAAAAACCTAGTATGAAGCCAGGGTAAGTTGGCTCTAATACCTCTAATATTCCATTGAATCATAAAATTCTCCATAAAACACAACCCGACAAAACAAGTAAAACACCAACCTAAAAAAAAAAGGGAAAGTAACAACAAACAAACTTACCCCAAAAATGTCCTTACAAAACAACCACCAGAAAAACAAACAGTCCATAAACACATGATTACTATACAACAAAAACCAGCGTCATCACTGTTCCAAAAATGTTATGTATCTCCCGAATCCGTTATCATGTCCTCACTATCCAAATTTCTATGAATCTGAGAGTGTCCTCTTTGCTGACTTTGCTCACCCATTTTTAATTTTTTGTTTCTCAAGCAGTTATATAGTTCGGTCATGACATCTCTATTTACGACTTTATTTTTCCCAGTTGCTTCTTTCGTATTTTCCTCCAGTACGTTTTCCTTTTTAGCTTCAGATTTCTGCTGCAGATTATCCAATACTTCCCAAAAATGCATTATAAAATCCATAATCTGTTGAAACTTATCTTCTATAACAAGAGCCAATTTATGGAGATTACCTTCCATATTTTCTTTTTCCACATGTTGTTTCGTCTTTGACGCGTAGCTGTTTGCTTGCCTTGAGTTGGATTGTCTACGTGCTTCTGCTAGCGTTACGTGATTTTCGCATTTAATTTTTAAATTTTCTGCTTCTTTTTTTCTGACTTCACATTCGATATTGTCTGCCTCGTGTTGTTTTCCGCAATTTGCACATCTTATTTCTATTTCATTGCATTTTATTTCTGGGTGAGATTTTCCGAATCGTTTGCATTTTATTTCATTTGGACATTTGTTCGTACCGTGCGTATAACTTTGGCAAACATTACAGCGCCTCGGACGATCGATAAACAATCTAATTTTCTGCCTGACATAAAACATTTTTACATATTCCGGTAGCTTATGGCCGTAAATAGTAATAAGCACCGTTCCCGTGGGAACCATTCGTCCCTCTTGTCTTGTCAAAAATCTCTTGGCATTTTGGATAACAATTTCATTCTCTTCTTCTAGTTCTACCTGGATTTCTTTAAGCGTTATATCTACATCCATTCGGAAGATTAAAAATCTTGTGGTGATGTTTTCGTTCATTAAGCTATGTTTGACATGTCTGTCAAATAATTTTTTTTAATTATTATTTTCCGTGCACATTCATAACTTTTCGTTGTTATAAGGATTTTGTTATTTCGAGTGTATCGAAAAATGTCTATCTCGCTGTGTCTTTCAAAGGTCTTCTTAATTTCATGTTTCACTTGTATGGGATTTAATTTTTTAAAACTTCCTTGTTGACATTCTGTGATAATTACATACTCTTGGAGTTCGGGAATAATATCAATTTGTTCGTCTGCTTCTCTACCGTCATTCCAATTGTACTTTTTGTAGTCTTCTTTTTCCAAAACAGGACTATCTTTAATTTTGATCTCGGACCCCGCCATAGCTGTCGAAGGTATCCTGAGACCTTCTCACAATAGAGGACTCTATCTCAAGAAAATTTTTTTCGCCACCAAAACAGATAAATATGGCCTAATTCTTCTTTGAATTACCACAAAAACCACACTTTAACGCACCACCACTAATGAACTACACAAACCACGTTTGTTGAAAAACAGTCAGAGATGGGAAAACCTACTCCATCAAAGGCTTAAAAAATCAATTTAGAATGTTAAAATTTTGAAATTTTTCAGATATCCGATCATGTTGCTACAGCTGTATCAATCATCCTACCAAACCAAGTAAAACACAAAAAAGCCCAATCATGTGATCAAACCACCCAAAGATTTTTCCTGGGTCGACCGCGCGCCGCGCGGGCGAAAATTTTGCCCGTACGCTGATTGGGCTAAATCAGATCACGTGATACTTTCATGAAAATTTTGGATTTTTTCTGAGTAAATATAGGCATGTATTCCTATTACGAGAGCCATTGTTTTGGAAAGATAAAGATATGTAGTCGTTGTTTTTACCTCTTCTAAACTATAAAAGCATGAAATAATTAAATTATTACAAATACTTGCTCTGAGAAGACTAACTCCATATGCAAATCTCCTTCGCCCGCGCGCTGCCTGATCTTCGGTTCTGAACAAAGCCTCTTTGGTTTATAAATGTCCATTTACCTGCAGCCTAAACCCAACCAACCAATTTATTGTTTTGGTCTTTTGTTGTATTGTTAATTGATGATACCGGTTCGGTTAATTCAATTTGTATTTTGTATATTAAAATATTGTTTATCTATTTTAGCTCTGAGTGAGTACCTGTCATATACAAAACGTTAAAGCATGAATTACAGATAGTTAAATAAATACGTTAATTTACAATACTGATAACAATCCCTTTAAATGATAAATTTTTTTTTTTACATGTATTAACAAATGCTAATAGGAGGGGAGACCTGTGTAATCTGGGACGTTTTTTTTTTTTTTTAATGCAGAAAAACTGAAATATTTACCACATTTTAAACTGTTAATTTGATGATTAGATTTTCTCAATTTTTTTTAAATTCTTTACATGCAAAAGGAGAATTATGTATATGTTTATAGTATGTGTAAATTTTCTTTAGTTGTCGTTGCAGACCATCAATATTTATAATTGGTTAGTATTCTTCCTGCAGGGATGGCGATTTCATCTTATTACTTAAAGAAGCTCAATCTTATTGAGAAGTAATTGTCTTGCCTAGAAATTTTACAGATCGCTTATAAGTTCTTTCTCTGAAGTCTATTTATGAGACACCATAATGCAGGGGTGTCATTTCAAAACTTCCTCTGGAGGTTAGGGGTGGGGGACAAATATTTCTTTTGATCTTCTTGTGCACAGTTGAGAAGCAATTGATACAGCTTTATTATTCTCACATGTATTTTTTAAATTAGCCAAAGTACAAATGATGATACATGTGTCTCACTTTTAGAATATTGGAATAGCAAATATTGTTGATTATTATTTATTTCTGTACTAAAAATGTTTATTAGCTATAATGTTTCTATTTTAATCAAATCTTATAAGTTATTTTAGTTTATAGAGGAGGTCAGGGTAATTAGGATCACTTTTTGACAATTTGAACTTTGATAATTAATTGCCAGAGAATGAAGTGTGCTACATACTAATGTTATGTATCATTTTACTCAGTAGGTAGTTGTCTCTTGAAATGTATAAAGAATTATTTTCAATGTACCATGTTACCTGGTACAAGTGTCTTTTTCAAAAAATATCTCTTTGATCCCAATTACCCCATTCAATGGGGGTAATTGGGATCAGTGGTATTTTCTCTCATGCCTTACAAGAACACAATCATGGGTAACTGGGATGAAAAGATCTCGATGTAGGCTTTACAGAAAGATTAGATTTTTTTGGTTTTACAACTACAACTATTCTCAGAGATACAGTATTGAAAAGATAAGTATGCTTGGAAAAAATGTTTTTTTAAGGGATTTTCAATATTTATATAGTTTACACTCTGCCTAAAAAGCAAAATCAAATGTAAAATTTACTATTGGAAATTAATAGCCTTGTTATGTTTAAAGTTTTAAAAAAATCATTTTTTTTTCAAAATAACATGAAATGGGGGGGGGGGGGGGGGAGGGAGGATCAATCAAAGCTCATATCTTGTAAAGGAGGAAAATTTGATTTATATTCAAATTGCTGAATTCTAGATGCTGTTCCAGACTGGCAATTAAGCCTAAAAATTCAGTCAAGGTTAAAATTTGGAATAAATACAAAATAAAATTATAAAATAAATGTTCTGCTAACACAAAATGTTCAGTAAAGTAAACCAAACAAGAGGTATTTCACAGGATCTGAAAACTGAAATATTAAAAAATGCATTCTAAACTACAATTTGATTTAAATAGAAAATAAAATATGCAATCCCATTTACCCTTAACCCAAAAAACTCGATGATCCTATTAACTCCAAAAATGCTATTTCTGGGGTGATTAGAATCATGCAGATTATTAACATTATCCTTCGTCTGTTGCAAAACGTAACCATTTTCTCTTAAAAACAACATTTTTCTAAATTTAAATCCATAGCTATATTTCAATATTCCTACAATTTTTTACATAGGACCTCTTGAACTAAAACATTCTCACTTTGGTAGACAATGTTCTTCTTTGTGTTTTGGTAAAACAGTACAATACACAGGAACATACATTTTCACTCCAAAAAAATTACATGTGTAGAATACTAGTCAGACTTCATATTATATTAGCAAGGTCAATTTTTTTTAATCTGTTACAGAGTGTCCCTGATCCTAATTACTCCTACCTCCCCTATGTAATTTTTGAAAAAAAAAAAATATTGTGACTCAATTTTTTTGTCTGTGATGACTGCTATTCTCGGAAATATAAAATTTCTTGATGTGGGCAATTGCCCCCCTCTCTAGACCTCCCCAAATGATACCCTTAGTATAATGATGTAAAATTCTGAGAATTCTTATTAATGAAGTGTCTTAATTACTATATCTCATACAGATATTTTCTAAATTCTGATTGTCTAAATTCTATCTGGAATGTCTTTCCCATAAATTTAAACATTAAAATTTCGTTGGACACATACGTATCTTGGTCACTAGTTGTTAATTTATACTTCTTAAAACCCTTCACAAAAAACTGATTTAAGATGAAAGAAATAAATGAGAAAAAACAACCACAATATTTATTCTATTATTATAAAAATATTATTTTTATTCCATTTTTTTTTTCATTGTCTTCTTTTTATTCTTCTCTTGTTCATTTTTCACAATTTTTATTTTGAATCTGATTAATTAATTTTCTTCTAATAGTACCAATTCGTAAAAAAATAATTTAGGTTGCAGATCTCAATTGGACAAAACACGATGGTTGCATGAGAGAGCATGTTGTCATGTGCCAAAAAGCAGACGCCAAGAAGGGGTGAACCGCACAGTTTACCCAAGATCTCATTTAATTTGTACTATTAATTATTATACTAATGTCTTGAATTGCTCTATTGCACAAAACCCATCCTCTAACCTAGGGATGCACAACCTGTGGCCCGCGGATCAATTTCGCTGATTGGATGCATAAAATTCGCAAATTTCGACGATCGGGTGCATAAAAATAGTGAGTTTTGTACCTCGGACGTGTACAAATCCCAAATTTTGCCAATCAGACCTGTAAAAAATGCAAATTTTGCCGATCGGACATGTAAAATTGCAAATTTTGATGATCGGATGCGTAAAAATCGCAAATTCCACTGGTTGGACGTGTAAAAATTGTGAATTTCATCGAACGGATGCATAGAAATAATGAATTTTGTCATTTTGTCGTGATAAACAAAATAAACGCGAAGTTTATCTGTCATTTTGTCATGAGAAAAAAAAAAAACGCGAATTTCATTAGTCTGCCTAAAGAGACCATAGATGCCAAATCCGGAAATTCCAGAGTGGCGAATTTCGTCAATCACTCAAGGAAAAAAAATTGCAAATATCTTCAATCGCGCATAGAAAAGAATTGCAAATTTTTTCCACCCTTGTCAACTGAATTGGGTTATGCGGACTAAGGAGATATAGGGGGGGGGGGGGTAACCCTCTTTTCAAAATTAGCCTTTTTATGAACTCTCCCCCTCCTTCGTTGAAACAAAATTTTGTCCATGCTACGGATGTTGGCTCTCGACAATCCAGTCATTTTTATGACTGGCCCTCCTCTTATAAAGGTTGTGCACCCCTACTTGATATCCACATTTTATGACTGAATATGTTAAGAAGTATAATTTAGAATAGTATATGTTTCTCCTCCTCCCCACTTACAATTTTTTTTCGGCTTTGGCAACCTTCTTGTCTATCTTTGTTTTTTAGTACTTTTAATAAAGCTAAATTTACTCCTCCAAATAAAGTCCAGGAATATTTGCACTCCTTGAAAAAAATCCTAGCTATATTTCTTTTATAAATACAAACCTAAACTGTTGATATATCCTTGCCAACAGAATTGAATATGTTGACTGGAAGGAGGGAACCTAGTAGGCTAAAACTACCCTTCCGATATTGATGTTTTTTTAAATCTGATTATAGGCTTAGATTCCCCCCCCCCCCCCCCCCCCCACATACACACCTCCTCGAAACAAAATTATCTGTATGCGAACTGATGGTGGCTCTCGACAACCCAGTCATTTTTGTAAGTGGCTCTTTGCTTAAAAAGGTTGTGCACCCCTACTCTAGCCACTGAAGTCATGTACTATATGTAGTAGGGTGGGCCGAAAAAAAACTTTTCTTTTTTTTTGATTCGCTATACCACGGAAAACTTGGCTTTAAAGTTGCTTAGTAAAATAAAATTTAAAAAATAATAATTAAATTTTTAATTTTGCAGCAGCGCAACGCAAATGAATTTTTTGAAAGGCAATAGTTTTGTTTCTTTATTTAAAGCTATAAAAAAAAAAAAAAAAAAAAACACTATAGTGAAAAATCTTTAAAAGAAAGATATAAAAATACATTATAATAAAAAAAGAAGCAAAATTACTTCATTTGAGGTAGCGCAAAGCATTTAAAAAATCCTTAAATTAACGCAATCAAGTTGTATTCACTCAGTGAATGTTGGCCAGGTCTTTTTTTCTGTTTTGATTCGTTATACCGAAAAAGACTTATGTCCAGGGTAGCTAAGTAAAATGCAAAAACAAAAGAAATAAAATTTTACTTTTGGTGGTAGCGCAAAAGGCCTAAAATTTGAGAAAAAAATGCGAGTTTTAGGCCAAATTTTCTCAAATTTTAGGCCTTTTGTGCTACCACCAGCAGTAAAATTTTATTTATTTTGTTTTTGCATTTTACTAAGCTGCTCTAGACACAAGTCTTTTTTGGTATTGCGAATCAAAACAGAAAAAAGACCCGGCCCACAATCCGGCCAACATTCACTGAGTGAATACAACTTGATTGCGTTAATTTAAGGATTTTTTAAATGCTTTGTGCTACCTCAAATGAAGTAATTTTGCTTCTTTTTTTATTATAATGTATTTTTATATCTTTCTTTTAAAGATTTTTCACTATAGCATTTTTTTTTTTTTTATAGCTTTAAAAAAAGAAACAAAACTATTGCCTTTCAAAATAAATTTATTTGCGTTGCGCTGCGCTGCCGCAAAACTTAAAATTTAATTAATTTTTTTTTTCATTTTATTTTACTAAGCAACCCTAAAGCCAAGTTTTCTGCGGTATAGCGAATCAAAATAAAAAAAAAGTTTTTTTCGGCCCACCCTAATATGTAGTACTGCATGCTGTGATGCTTGTTGTGGGTTAGTTAAAATAAATATTACTATTCAGAAACAGTAGCAAATAAGTTATTTGTCCAAATATCATTATTAATATTATAGAGCAGAATAATATTAACATTGTTATTTTTGTTACAAATCTCAAATAGAATATAAAAATTAGATTTCTTTTTAATGCCAAAGATGTAAATAGTAATTACAAGTATATAGAGTAACAGATAGAATACAATTAAATAAACAAGACTTTTGTGAAAGTGTACTGTTATGTAGTTTAATGTGATGTTTTTGATATGATAATTTAAAAAAAGGATTGTCATTATTATTTTTTTATATTTAGACTATGCTGGAACCATTGCTATCCAAATTAGCTAAACATCATATTGTTTTAGCTAGCGGGTCACCTCGAAGAAAAGAAATCCTTCAGAACATTGTGAGTTTTGGCATAATTTTAATGTACTGATATTTTGTTATTTTATTTGATTTAGTTTTATACCAACTTGTTATGCCGTGCTAATTATTTGATGGTATTTTTCACATTAATTTATTTAAAGCCATTTTCATTTTTAACCAATTTGTTGTAGTTGTTTTACCAACATGTAGAGTTCTGCAGATTTTGTTCTAAACAGATGTAGACAGGTTCGCATGCACCTGTCTTTCAGATTTTGGATTTTTTAAAACTATGTATTGAATTGAAAAATTCATGCATCTCCTTGATTTTCAAGCTAGCTAGTGATTTTGATCTACTCATAAAAGCAATCCAAATTCAATCTTTTTAATTCTTTTCTTTTGCCCAATATAATAGTAAATTTTGTCATCTTTTCAATAACATTTTTTAACTCCGAATTCATACAGCGAATTTTGAATATTTCTGGATTTAAAAAAAAATCTTCTTTTTGCTGAAAATGAGAACTTTGACTGTAACCAATTGATTTCTGTCAATACCTTAGCCGTCCAAGGTATTATTTTATATCCCTGTATGGAAGAAACCTTCAGGAATCTTTTTTTTTTAAACATTCAAAAAGTATTAATAATTTGTATTTATACGACATTTTAGAGGCACTGAGAAATTTCTGAAGATATGAATGAAGTTCCATGAGGAAATTTTAGGTTGTTATAGTAAAATTTTAACATAAAAAAACCTGTTGTTATGACAACAGAGTTCTTTTGTAAATAAGAGATAAATGATTTTGTCATGTGACTTACGGCAGTCAAAATTTTCAGATTAGCTTTTTCTTTTCTTTTTTTGCAAAGACAGTTTTAAATTTTTATAAAGTTTTTTTTTGTTTATTTTTATAAAGTTCTTTTTGTAATTTCATGCAGCCAGTAAAAAGGGAAAATGAGCCGGCTACATTAGACAGGGGCTTGGCCCAGGCTTAATTTTTCATAACAGACTCAGTCTCCTAGTTTAACAATGAAATGTACCAGTTACAGTATCATGAGCAAACAAAAATCTATCAAAATCTATTTATGTTAGACTGCTTCAGAAGAGCTCTCAAATTTTAATAATAACTACCAAACCATGTTTTAAGCACCAAAATCAATCGGATAATTACATATCCAGTGTTTACTTAAAGTTCCTTTACCTGCGATTTATTCTGTTGAGCTGTTTCATATAATAAACCAAATGTCATTACCAAAAGTTTGAGTGAATTGTGTTTGCTAAGTTTGTCCTGGATATGTCAGTTCATAGAGCATTGACAACTTAAGTTCAACTTAAGTCTTTGGTTCAAATCCTGGACTGAGCACTTTTTCACTCAGTTGGAAAATTACAACTCTTAAAAGAAATTGAGCCAGATGAGACAACTCCGACTGCCTATATTACTAAATTCAATCACAGTTGTCAACATGTAAATAATCAATTTTAATCCAAATTGATTTCTAAATAAAATTGGTAAGATATAAATTTTCTTACCTCTAAATTCCAATCGGGACATCAGGGCTCCGGCTGTTCATAATTCCTTATATTTCAGCAAAAACAAACATTCTTGAGAGACGAAAAGACTTGACTCAAAATAAAATTGCAGAGATTATTAAACACATCACTATTTAATTAACAAATCACATCTCGACGAACACAAATCATTATTTACAGCTTTTTAATTGAGCGAAAAATGCTCTCAAAAAATCGTAATCACAAAAACTAAACTAAACTAAAAGTAAACTTAAAGTTCTAATAAAAATGTTCTTGACAGTTACAAAAGAAAAAAGAAAAAACAATGCTGCGCGCATGCATCAGTCTCCTTTTCTGCAAATCAGAGCACATGCCTACCTCTACACTGCATAGATGCTTTTGATGTTTCAAAACTTTGAGTAAAAAAAGGGGGTTGGATGATGCAAAGGATATTCCAAATTACAACATCCTCCCACCTTTGAGTTTCAGAGTCTGAAACTCAAATCTTCCAATTAGTTCGATGTTTTATGATACGCCCATATCTGGAACGAGGAACCGAAACGTCCGATGTACTGTCACTGACTGAACCACTAGGAAGATCACTAGCAACTTTATGTTCATTAAAATCTTGTTTCTTTTTAATGTCCTTGAAATGGTTTCTCATACTGTCGTTATCTTGTGATACTTCTAAGGGTATTAACCTGCTTGTAGGTCTTAAATATTCCCCAGTTTTCATTCTTATTTTCACTAAGCGGATGTGTCCATCCTTAGATGGAAAAATTTCAGTCACTTTGGCCAGAGGCCAATCAATTCTTTTATTATTGTCACTGGAAACAATCACAACATCACCTATTGCTAAAGGTTTCTGTATTTTCTTCCATCTACTATGTTGTCGCAATTGGCCTAAATATTCAGATCTAAATCGTTTATGAAGGTCTTGTCTTATTTTCTGTTGATAAACAAGCCTTTTGTTCAATGATTTGGCATCTAGACCATCAATATCGGGTGTACCACTACCTTTCACTTCTAGCAAGAACATGGACGGAGTGAGAGGTACAAGATCATTTAAATCTTCTGACACATAAGTAAGGGGGCGACTGTTGATAACACTTTCTAGGTCACATATAATGGTTTGTATTTCTTCATAATTCAGAGAACTTTTTCCTAAAACCTTTCTGAGTATTCTCTTGGTTAGGCCAATCAATCGCTCCCACCACCCTCCTCACCATGGAGCTGAAGGAGGTATAAATTTCCAAATAATTTTCCTTGATATACTATCATTTTGTACTGAATTCCAGTTTATTTCTTTCAACAAATTTTCCGCTCCTACAAAATTTTTACCATTATCTGTATAGATAATAAAAGGTCTGCCTCTACGGGCTATGAATCTTCTCAACATCAGTAAAAACACTTCAGTTGATAATGAGGTAGCTAATTCAAAATGAACTGCTCGAAAAACAGCACAAGTGTATATTACTAGCCAGATTTTCCTATTTTCTTTAAGAATAAGCAGACCGGCATAATCCAGACCAACAATTTGGAAAATGGCAGCTTCTCTTACTCTATCTTCAGGTAAGGAAGGAGTGGAAATTTCTACTGGTTTAAAATCGTGTTGTCTACATCTTACACACGTTCTAATAATTTTTCTGACAGTTTTTCGGAATTTTAAGATCCAAAAATCTTCCCTTAAATTAGACATCATAATTTGTACCCCGGCATGTCCTAGTTTCAAGTGTCTAGATCTAATTAATTTTTCAACTACAGGATGGTCATGTGGAAGGATAACAGGAAATCTGAAATTCATAAGATCCTCTCTTAAATGTATGCGTGATTTCAGCCGCAGAACTCCAGCCGAATCTGTCATGGTCTGAAATGCTTTTAGACGTTTATCTTGGGGACCAGTAAACGATTTTTGAACTAATTTCAATAATACATTTTCAGCTTCATTCTGCTCTTCTACAGTTAAAATTTTAAATTCTCTCTCTTCTTTAGCTTTCTTACAATTTTTGTAAAATCTGTATATCCACGCGATTACTTTTACTAATTTAACGTAGGAAGAAATTCTAGTGTAAAATTGTTCACTGTGAACATTGACATTATTGGCACTAATAATTGTTTTTCTTCTTTCTGCATCGATAGTCTCAAAATCGGGAAACATTTCTGATTTTGGCCACTCGTCCATTGGTTTTCTCAACCATTGCAGTCCCTCCCACCATTTATCTCGGGCTAAAACCTCAGCGGTACAACCCCTTGAAGGCAGGTCAGCAGGATTCAATTGGCCAGGAATAAAGTGCCATTTTGAAGGATCACTTAATGAGCGAATTTCGGTCACTCGGTTGTAAACAAAAGGTGCCCAATTTTCATTTCTTTTTATCCAGTAAAGCGCATTGGCTGAATCAGTCCAATAAAAAATGGCAATGTTATCTAATTTCAAATCAGTTTTAACACTACTTGCTAATCTAGCCCCAATATTACAAGCCAATAATTCTAACCGCGGGATGGAAATTGTTTTCATGGGAGCAACTCAGCTTCTTGCTTGAACCAACTGACAGAAACCACCGTTCTCATTTTCGGTCCATATAAATATACACGTAGCATACGCTACTTTACTAGCGTCGCAAAAAACGTGCAAGGAATGCAACTTATCTGCATCTCGAGAAAAACACCTAGGTATTTCAATAGTCCCTAATTTTCCTAATTGTTTTTTCCATTTTTCAAATTTTTTCTTGATAGAAACAGGTAATTCCGTGTCCCATGTCACTTTAGCTTTCCAACACTCCTGTAATAATATTTTAGGTTCTAATGTTACAGGACATGTGTATCCGATAGGATCAAAAATTCTGTGTACAGATGATAAAATGTTTCTTTTAGTTACTAGGCGATCATCCTCTGAAATTTCTTTTAAATCAACTGCTAGTGTATCCCTTCTAAAATCCCACATTAGCCCTAAAACAGGGACATTTTCCCCTGTAAAAACTTCTCGAAAACTATGCTCCCACCCGCGAAGCTCGAATTTAGCATTGTTAAGAAGACTTTTTGACTCTTCGATAAATCTGTTTAGCTGTTCCTTATTATCAACACTCATAACACAGTTGTCTACGTAAAATGACTCTAACAATTTTAACGCAGTGTTTTTAAATTGTTCAGGTGCATTTTTAAAATGATATTCTAACGTGGCACCTAGAAGGTAGGGGCTACATGAAATACCAAATACTACTCTTCTATGTTGAAGCGTTATCAACTTTTGAGGGTCCCCTTCTTCATACCATAGAAATTTCAAGAATGATCGATCTTTTTCTTTAATACCAATCTGTAAAAAAGCCTTTTTTATGTCAGCAATTACCCCTATTTTCCCCAATCTAAATCTATTTAAAACCGAAGGAATCAGTTCTACGAGGTTAGGCCCCTTTTCAATACAATCATTTATCGATGGTGAGTCCTTTTCCCGAGCTGAACCATCAAAAACCGGCCGCACCTTTGTAGTGGAGTTTTCTTTAAACACTGCTCTATGAGGAAGGAAATGCTCACTACCTAACGTTTTTTTCTGATCAACTTTTTCTATTATTTTCTCGTCTAACCATTCATTAAATATTAGATTATAATCACCTAATTTTCCTATCTTTTTTAATGAATCGACACATGTTTTTAATCTACGTCGAGCGATATTTTCGTAACTGGGTAGTCTAGGGTGGCCCTGTATCCATGGAAGACTAACTTCATATCTACCCTCGTCATCTACTCTTATATTACTAAGAAAATGTTCTTTAGTGGCTAACTCTATCTCTTCTCTACCCTTTTTCTCCCCAGGATCTCGAATTTCTAAAGTGTCAAGGTGCCATAGCTCGGAAATTTTTGCCTCTTTGACATGCAGCGAGAAAACTAAATTGTTCATATTTTTATTTTCATAACCTTCAGTTTTCCCGAGAATTGTCCAACCTAAACGAGTTCCCATGCAAACTAATCCGCCCTGTAATTGTTTTAAATTTCCGGTAAATAATTTTCCGGCGACATCTGCACCAATTAACTTATGAATTTCATCAGGAGAAAATTCGTATAGTAAATCATTAATTTTAGTGACTATCAGTCAATAAAATTCCGTACCGTTTTATTTCATTAATAAAGGATCCTTCCGGTATAGGTGAAATTTCAGAGCAAATCTTTTGTTGGTCTAATACCTCAAGTTTACATCGATAACTATTATCCATATTTCCCAAATTAATTAAGTATCTACCGTGTAGTTCTTCACATTGTCGACCCCCAAATAAACTATGCACTATTCTTTCTTTACTTATACTGTTACCGTAAAATCCCGTTAATCCGCCCCCCTAAACTTGACGGAAAATCGTAAAATAAGCAGGGGGGGGGGGGGGGCGCTTACACGGTATTAAAACTGTAGTATATGATATTTATGGGTGGGGGGGGGGGAAGATGCTAATGGCTGATCATCGCAAAGCATGCATTATTTTCATAAAGTAACAAAAGAAAAACATTTTGAAAAAAAAAAATATATAGACAAAATAGAAAAACTGTATAACTTCACGATTAATGGTGATTTCAGATTATAGAAAATTCTGGATTTCAGAAGCTTTGAAACTGGAATGCATTTAGATAAATACTCTAATTTCCTGAAAATTTCACAAGATCTACAGGACTAATGTTCAGACATAAGAGAAAAAATATTGAATCTATTGTAAAATATTTCAATTTTTAACTTTTGTATTTAATATAACACTTGATAAATAAATAAATCTGAAATAAAAAATTGATAATTCAGTACAAAACATTTGCAATTCTATTACACATAAGTAAGAATAAATTCGGAAGATTTACATTACTTGGTATAAAATTATAATTAAGTAAGTTAATTACTTAAATATTTGTTTAAATTAAATATAAAATCCTTGTACTAGTTATTTTTTTTCTTTTGTCTTGTTTATAATTTAATATTACAAGTTCAGCGAATCAGACAAAGATTTGTCTGGTGCCATCTGTCGAAGTAAAAACTTACTACGCAATTCGATTATCGTTTGAATCGAATATCGCTGTATACAGAGAATGAATAGCTATAATGGATGAAGCATAGAGTACGATGTTTGTAAACTAAATATGAGTTAAAAACTATTGTAAAGCATGAAATAAATGGATTTAAGGAATCAGTTATTAATATAAAACAGAAATAAAAAGATTATTGGTAAGTTAAAAGTACTTTAACATTAATAATAAAGTTATGTTGATATGTACTGTTTATGAACTTTATACTGAAATTAAATAACTGTAAATAAAGATGACATATGAGTAAATGGTAATGAATTCTTGTGTTTAAAGAGTGTATTTGAGGCAGTAAGACCTAGATATGAAATAATGGCATGACTTTTCTTAACAAGATTTAATAAGTTACGCGGTCGCGCCATCTGTTGATTTTTAAGAAAGATATTTGCAAATTTGCTCAAAACAATTATGTTTATTGACATTTGCAAAGATATTGAGTAGGAAAAAATCACAGATAATCCGCATTACAAGAAAAATAAAGTTTTTTAACGTATAATCTGCATTACAAGAAAAATAAAGTTTTTTTAACGTATAATCTGCGGATTATAGACAGGAAATTAGGGTAATAACACTAATGTCTGTCAATATAGTAACAGAAAAATAACAGGAACTTAATAATTTAAAATAATTAAAAGTTGAAAATGTCCTGAAGTAATTTCTAGAACTAGTAACATTTTATGTGGTGTCGCCATCTGTTGTAAGTTAGGATGATTAAATAACCGTTTTTTTTTAAATCATGGTTTCGTATCTACAAATGCTAAATAAATAATACAAATCACAAAAATTGAGAACATATAGAACGAATTGGTAGTGTTGCCAGATTATTAAAACAAAAAACATTACTACCGCAAAGATAGCACAAATTACGCTACAAATTCGACTGTGTATCGACAAATCGATTGATCTGATCAATCAATCAATATTTTTTTTTTTGTGTGATTGGTTTTCATAATAATGTTAAATACAACTATAAATTCTTTAATAAAATAAATAGATTCTCTTTTAATCAAAATATTTTCCACACAGCATCAAATACACATTTTTTTAACTTATTTCATGAGAAATTTTGACTATCGATATTTTTATAACATCATATTGCCATGGAGATAAATTTACAGCAAAACTAATGTTTAGTTATATTACTTTTTCAGATCGACAATGTGTTTTGTACATGTTTGCGATATATCAAAGAATCGTCACGCCTTTCTAATTTGTCGGAAAAAAAAAACACTCAGGAGATAAAATTTTTGGTGTTGATCTTGACGTGCACAGCGAAATTTCTTTTGGGGGAGGGCGCTTTCTCGGGATTTTTTGAATTTTCCAATTTGTTTACAAAGTGGGAGGGGGGCGCTTAATCGGGAAGGGCGGATTAACGGTATTTTACGGTATATCCTAACATGTTAGCAGCAAATTTTGATATATATGACCGTTGCGATCCCGTGTCATATAAAATTCTAACATTTCGTACGATATCCCCATTGTATATGCGTACAACCAATGTTTGGAGCAAAACCCTTTTTCTAGAAGTTGTATTCGCAAGCATACAATCTTTATTAGGAGTAGAATCCTCTTTAGAATTATCGCCTAAGTTAATTTTATTCTTAGTTTTAATTTTACAAGCTTTAGCCAAGTGGTTGGCATTGAAGCATCGAAAGCAAGCTCCTTTTTTTAATAAAGCATCTTTTCTTTTCGCGAGTGTCATTTTCCATACTGCTCTACAATTTTGACTATGGTGTTTATTTTCACAAAAGACACACTGTTCTTCCAATTTTTTATCATCTGCATTATACAGTTCGGCCGCCGTAGGAAGGGAAAATTTTTTATCCTTACGATCGAATCTAAGTTCTCTGTTTACTGAGACATCTTTATCGAAAGGAAACCCACTCTTAGCCAATTTGACCTTTTGCTCCATTTCAACTTCAATTTGTAAAAATTTCATTAAAGTATCTAATTTATTAATTCCCTGATCTTTATCTTTATCATTAACAGATAAAGTGCCAAGATGTCTTTCCCATAATTTAAGAATATCTGAAGGCAATGCTGATTCGACCAATGGATATAAAATCGAAGAATAATTTTCGCTCGATACGCCTAACATTTTTAATGACCGAAGGTAGGTTTCTATTTTATCATACAACTTAAGGGACAGTCTCTGGCCTTGCCCCAAAGAATTATTAATAACTAATCCTAGTACTTTGCGTATGTATACTTCGATCAAAATATCTGTTCTACCGAACCGTGCCTTCAATGATTGAATCGCCTCTAGATAGCTATCAGCTGTAGGGGGAAAAGATTCAACAATTTCCCTTGCCCTAGATCCCTTTTGGGTGGCTTGAATAAGATACTGGATTTTATCTTCGTTCACTATGTCGGAGTCTTCGTGGATTTTTTCAAATTGGCCCCAAAAAGATGGCCAATTTTTTACATCACCATTAAAGGGCTTAAGTTCTAATTTTGGTAATTTAAACTTTCCTCTAGTGGCCATACCATCTGATGATAAAGAGGTATCCTAACTGCTCTCTTTCTCTAATTTAAGAATGTATCTAGATAGTTTATTTTTATTTTCCCAGTAATTTATATTGTATTTATCTATTTGTTCGTATTCCGAATCAAACGTGTCTTGTTGACAATTTCTATCTTCAGATAAATTATCTAAGATTTGTTTATCGATTAATGAGAGTTCTTTATGTTTTGATTCTAACCTATCTAAAAGAGACGACAGACTGTCTAAATCATTACATTTAGCCTGCAAAGTATCTTCTATTTCTTTTATTAACTTCGTAAAATTGGACCGTACTGGCGTCCTTGATTTCTTTAATTTGTCCATATTTACTGTTGAAATTTTCTAATTAACTATTTAAATCTCTTTTAATTAAATTTCGAATTTCTAATTCCAATCAACTACGGAGCTCCCAATCCCGGGCAGGGATGCCACAATTATGTGACAACTCCGACTGCCTATATTACTAAATTCAATCACAGTTGTCAACATGTAAATAATCAATTTTAATCCAAATTGATTTCTAAATAAAATTGGTAAGTTATAAATTTTCTTACCTCTAAATTTCAATCGGAACATCGGGGTTCCGGCTGTTCATAATTCCTTATATTTCAGCAAAAACAAACATTCTTGAGAGACGAAAAGACTTGACTCAAAATAAAATTGCAGAGATTATTAAACACATCACTATTTAATTAACAAATCACATTTCGACGAACACAAATCATTATTTACAGCTTTTTAACTGAGCGAAAAACGCTCTCAAAAAATCATAATCACAAAAACTAAACTAAACTAAAAGTAAACTTAAAGTTCTAATAAAAATGTTCTTGACAGTTACAAAAGAAGAAAGAAAAAACAATGCTGCACGCATGCGTCAGTCTCCTTTTCTGCAAATCAGAGCACATGCCTACCTCTATACTGCATACATGCTTTTGATGTTTCAAAACTTTGAGTAAAAAAGGGGGTTGGATGATGCAAAGGATATTCCAAGTTACAACAGTTGAAGCTAAATTGGTAAAAAATGAACTCTTAAGTTTTCTTTGAAATCAATACATATTCCATTTTTTCTGCTACTAAAAGTAAAATATAACTTAAAAAATCCTAACTTTTAATGGAAAATAAGGTACTTCTATATTAGCTGGGTGCCAGTGATAACTCGCCAAATCTTGTTTCAATTGGCATCATTTAAATTGCAACCCTTTCAATTCTTGAGATTTTGTTATTTGCATTGATGTGTTTGTGTTTATGTATTTTATCACGATTATATTTTAGTTATTTTTAAGTAAGTTTTTAAAGATATTAATTATACTGCAATGTTAAAATATTGGTTATTTGTTATTAACTAATGTTAAAAGATTGTCGAGAAAAAAATGAGTTGGTGAATGGGTTGTTCGAAAAATTCTGGCAATCACTGGCAGTAGGCTAACATAAAAGTACCGAAAAGAAAAATGATTCTATTTATGAAAAGTTGAAAAAGGACTTTTGATTGCAAAGAATGCAGAACTGCTTTTTTATTAAAATTTTGGGTATATCCTTTCTATAACAGCCTTGGGGAGATAAAGGAAATGGCCTTGGCAAGAGTATAAAAATATTCATAAGCACTTTCTGTCAGATCATTCATTCATTTATAATGTTTAATGTATATATTTAGAAGCAATTTATTTATAACTTCGGAGCTTTGCTGGTCAGTTTATTCCAAACAGACATAGAATTAAATGAACGTAGGATTGGGGCCACCACTGTCTTTGGCACCATATGCCTGCTCTGGTCTTGAAAAATTATCACAAAACTTGGAACAACGTTAAAAATTACATAGAAATACTCGGAATTTGCTTCATCTGTCTGGGTCACATGACCTTCTAGTTTCGAACACGCTTGAGTATGAGGTATTTTCCTAGCAGTAGGGTTGCGAGCAGTGCAGGGCAATAGTGCAAGCTGTTCACATGTCTTTCTTTCCCCAGCACGCTTCAGAGCTACACAGGTTTCTTGTTTCTTCTTAATTCTATAGAATTAGGGGAGCACCGTATGAAAAAAAGTTGACACATGCACAGTAAGGTCAATTTTGTGTTGAAAATTTTCTGTGAGTCTTACTCATATCCGCTTTTTGGTTTAATATATAGGATGTACAGAAGAAATTTATTTAATATATACAGATAATTAATAAGATTGATTTAATGCATACAGCAATATAATACTTTATAATAATGCATATATTGCTCAAAGAAATTTATATTTTTCAAACACTTTCTGACACTTTTCAGCAATTGTTGCTAATGATGGTTCTTTACCAACATACAGTTGCAGACTATGGCCAATTTCCCCAATTCTTCAAGAATGTAGATAACCTTTCTCTTTGAAAAAGAGTTACACTTCTGAATATAATAATAAACATAGTAGATAGGTAATATAATAATAATATATTATATTAGATAATAATAAACATAGTAGATAGTCTTACTATAATAATAAACATAGTAGATATATAATAATAAACATAGTAGGAATTTTTAAAATGAAAAAAAAAAAATGTGGATTTAGCAGAAGCAAATTTTATGAGCTGAAAAAATGTGAACTATGTGCAAATTAGAAATTTTGTCATTGGCTACTGTTTAATTGTTGTGACTTTATAATATTTAGCAACAAATCCCATTTCTTAAGTCTGAGTTTGCTGAAGCCAAAATGAAAAATATATACTAAATTTTGAGTTACAGACTTTTGATTAGTAGAATCTCAACTGTAATTATTCGAAACTTTTGATAAAACTTCATCATTAAAATTCTTCAAATTTGTCAAGTCTCCCTTTATATAATTAAAAAATGATCATAGCATTCAGCAAATTTCCTAACATTCATGCAAAAAATAACTTTCTTTTAATGTTTCAGGCAGTGAATTTACATTTTCTAATTTAAATGATACCATTTATATATTTTGTCTTTATCTATAACATTTTCCTTTATTTAAGAAAAATTTGTCTCATTCTACCATGTATCATACTAATGTAAGCAAGCATAATTGCAGTAAATAAAACTGTTAGTTATTGTGTAACTTAAATTTGATATTAAATTGTGTATCTGTTTTATTAATGTACAGTCGTAAATTATTTTTCCTAACAGTATGTTTATTTTTTCTCTTATCACAGCGCTTTCCATTTGAAGTGGTTGCATCAAAATTTGAAGAAAATCTCAATTCAAGTGATTTCCCCTCTCCCGCTGAATTTGTTATTGAAACTGCAAAAAGAAAAGCATTAGAAGTTAGGGAAAGTTTGCATAAAGAAGATGTAGGTATTTGTTGCTCTTTATTCTAGATTCTATCATAATCATGTTTATATTATTCATTTACTTAAATTGATTTTCAATCATATAGCTGAATTTTTCTAACTATTTTTACTTTCTTCTATCTATAAATAATAGAAGAAAGTATTGTAATCGAAATTTTTTTTTACTTCCGGTTTTCGACGAATTTACACGTTTTAGGGGTCAGAGATTCTGAAAAACATGTTTTTACAAAATGTCTGTCTGTCCGTGCTCATTGTATCATCAAAAAGTGTATGAAGTTATGCATAGAATTGAACCAAATTTGATTTATAGGTTTCTGAGTATAGCCAGCAGATCCTCATTGAATTTGAGGATATTCTACCAGAAGGGGGCACTGCAATAGCAATTTTTGTGCCATTTTCATTATTGTATCATCGAAACGTGTATGAAGTTATGCAGATAATTGAACCAAATTTTTTGTATATGTTTTTGACTATGGCCTGCAGGTTCCAGTTGAATTTTGAGATATTTTGCCAGAAGGGCATGCTGCGATAGCCACTTAAAGATTTCTAATTAAAAAATATGTACAAAAAAAAAAGAAATCCTAAAAGTTTTTTTTCGTTAAATGTTTGGCCTTGATCCAAGGATTCCAGAGCAATTTTTGATTTGTCTCTATCTTTAAAAATGGCTGAGATATAGCAGTTTAACATTTTAGGGTGGCTGACATTTTGAAACAATACAGCAAGATTCCTCCATAAGTGGGTTTAATTTATGAGTTTTAGTGAACATGGTTTCAGCAAATTTTCTTTCATTGTTACCATCGTTTCAACTCTTATATGCTTAACATTATATATTTTTATTTGCCAACATCAAAATCTCACCAAACTTGGCGATATTTGGCAACAAAAATACATTGCCATAAATGAATCCAATTTGACTATGGCTGACAATTTGGCGACATTCTCCTTCAAATTCAATAGCGACGAGAACTGTGAACGACTCTTCTGTAATTCTGTGTTCCATGCATTTTAGCTTCATGTTTTCCAGTAAAATTGGCTAAAATCTTAAAAACAAGGAATAGGGAGGATATCTTTTCCTGGTGGTACAAGACAGAAAGACTTTTCGTCGTTTACATAGTTATTATGCATCGTACTGTTCACATCCAGGTAACCTGACGATTCACAAGCAGCTGACGTACAACAGAATGATGAAAAATATTGGGTTTTCTTGCCGGTGTGGTAATGAATTTTGAAGTATTAACATGTATGACGTAGAAGAAAGTTTTGTGATTGAAATATCTGGCTAGTTTAATTTCTTAGCATGTAAGTCAAGTATTATTTTTATTTATATATTTATTTTAATAATATAGATATGAGCTTATTAAAACCCGAAAGATGTATCTTTAATTTTTTACAATATCTAAATTAAGGTTAGTAATGTACTCTGCATATGAAATTATCATTAGAAAAGATTGTGTAAGTTGTATCCCCTCTAATAAATACTATATGAGATTGAGTTGTCAGAATTTTCCATGACAGCCATATAAAAGGCGTTGTATTTCAAATGCAAATAATGTGAGTTTCTTCTCTTTTGGCTTGAATTGGTTGCTTTTCGCATGTTAAATGAAAAATTATAAAACTCTTAGTTCCTGTATTTATTATTATTATTTTACAATAATTATTTTAATTAGGAATGTTATGATAGTGATTTGGTCAATAGCTGAATACCAAATATTTGGTCAAATTTTAGGCTGAATAGTAGCATTTTAAAAAATATGCATTTTGATTATATATATCTTAATTATACATACATGTTGGGTTAAAACTGGTAAGAAAAGTACTATACCATAACAAGGATCATATTTGAATATGAAGACAAACACAAACATTTAATGGGACATGAAATACAAAAAACACAAGTTCAATACATAAACAGATGATTACTGTCAAAAGATAATGGTCTTTTACCTAGTCAATAAACAAATTACAAAAGGGTGCACTTATGCTTCTCATTCTTGCAGTTAAACTTTGCAAGCTCTTAAGTCTTGCCTTCTTTCTTTTTCCAACCAATCGTTGTCAAGATCCTTCTACTACTACTCCTAATTCCATTCTTATGGATTGTGAACTCCTACTGATTTGTGACGAAAAAAGGAAAAAATAGAAAAAATAAAACATGATTGGTTAATCTGAAATAGTGATGATAGAAAATTTTGAATAAATTAATTGAGAAGATTAAAATTTAGATTCCAAAAATGGAAAATAGATTCATTTTTGTTTTAAGATCGAAAGTGGTAAAAATAAATAAATAAAGTATGTGGCATGAAAGGAAAGATAAAAAGATAATTAAAAATATCTTCATGGGAAATATATACAAGATATCACTCACCTGAACCAGACTACAAATATGCTGTAATGTATATATTACATATAACATACAAAACAACGCTGTGACAAAATATTATCTTTTATTATATCTAATGTTTATTTAAAATTTTTATGAAAGTAATCTTGATTTAAAATTATATATTATATCATTTCTGTAAAGTAATACCCTACTAGAAACCATGTTTTATTTATATTTTTTAACTTCTCATGAATTCGCTTTTCAATACAAATAAATTTTTCTTTATAGCAATACATCCAATTTCAAACTATTAGATTCAGACTTATAAATAATTTAAGTTATTATTCAAGAAACAAATTAAATTCTAGGCACATATGAATTAAACAACTAATTTAAGTGAAATTAGCTTCATTTAAATGTATTAATATCTATCTACAACACCTCGGAAATATAATAGGAAAATGCACAAAATAAGCACACAATTATATTCAACTAAATTTGCTTTATTTATAAACATATGGATACGCATGATAATAGAAGAGATATCTGCACAGACTTCCTTACATTATATTATAGATTCAATTTAATTGAATGAATTTATATTGCATAAATATACAAAAAAGATGATTTTAGGTAGAACAAGATCATAAATAGGATTAAACATTCTTGACATTGACAATATTGTATTTTATCCAAAGGATGCCAAATATCCTGTATAAATTCTACAATTTATTAATTTAATAGATTTTATTCACAGTCTGATATTTATAGTTGATATAGTTTTGGTTCAAAACACCTAAAGTTAATTTGAATGTTGAAACAATTATAAATTCCATCATTGGATATTTAAATGATACCTGGAGATAAGTTCATTACTGCAATCAAATATGATACATTGCATCAAAGGATGTTTCAAAATGTTCAGAGGCAAGTGGACTATATCAACCATCATGAATTACATCAATAAACGATTTTCTTTCCAAATTTTGGAATCATAAAAAAAAGATTAAATTTTACCGTATCTGTGCAACAGACATCATGGGAAGTGGAAATAATGATGAAAGCCAGAACATCATGACTTTGGCATTAGCGAGGATTCACAAACACTTCATCATCATGACAGAATTTCATTCTACATAAGACATTAACTTTCAGATCTTTTTAGATTAACGTCATGCGAAATCCAGCCATTCAAAAATGTTTATCAGGCTTATTGTCAGAAATTACATCATTTAGTTTAAGGTTTATTTTTAGAATTAATAAATTTTAGTAGATTTTTTATGTAGATTTGAACATAGGCCCATTTAGCCGAATGGTAAAACTGCTTTTTACAGGAGCACACCAGAGGAGTGTCCTTCTCCAACGGTAGTCAGTTGAAGAGAGAGAGCCCAGAGATGCTTTCAGACATGCGAATTTCCCGCCTAAACCTTGCATCAGATACAGAAAAGCCTCTAAACAGATGCCACAGTGCAAACACAGTACACAAAACATGACAGTGAATTCGTTTTGCAAACAGTCAAAATTATTGAAATGGCAACTGGAGTAAGAAGATATTTGAAAAAAGTCAGGAAGAAGACGGTTAAAAAGGATGGTGTTTCTTTTATGAAAGTAAATAAAAGTAGATTAAGTCACGATTGCCGATGATTCAATAAATTTTAAAAAAAGGTAATTACGGGAGATTAAAAATGGGAAACAATATAATTTAAATTTAAAATAAATAAATATTAAAATATGAAAGAAATTATTATTTTTGAAATAAATAAAATAAAGGGATGTTTGTCATGAGACATAACATAACATGATTCGTGAATTTTTCACAGCCCATGGACTGTTGCATTTCATGGAGTTGATACAAAAATACAAATAAAATTAAACCAAGTTAAAATTTATTTTTTTGTTATTTGTATGTTTGAAAATTTTAACTGTTTCATGTATATTTGTAATACCTTCTTGTTAATATAAAATAAAACATTAGTTTTATTTTATTAAGTCTAAATTACTATACATTTCATCTAATAATATAAGAACACATTACCCAGTTAAATGAGCTTTATAAATTTATTAGGTAGCTTTCAATACAAAAAAGTATAAAGCTACCTATTGCAGCCGTTCGGAGTAAAGTAATTCCAGAAAATTTTGATATATTTTCACCGATCACGACCCCCCAGATCCCAAAACCCCCCTCCGTTCAAATGTTGATTTTTATAAATATATATATATACAGTGGTGGCCAAAAGTTTGGACATTTTTTGAAAGTTTCATGTTTTTCAACTTTGTGTGCTTGTAGAATATATTAATTTTCACTTAAATACAAACGTTTATATATCAAATTGAAGGTAATTTAATGTAGAATTTAATAATAAAAACAGTATTACAATATCTGTATTACAAAAAAAGTTATGCAATTAATAGTAAGATCTATCTTAGATTTGCATTTTTTTAAAGTGATACTTACACAATCAATACTTAGTAGGATAACCCTTATTTTTTAAGACAGCTTCACAGCATCTTTTCATCGAGTGAACGAGTGTTTGGAGTTCATCTTTCGTAATCACGTGGTGCCAATAATCAATTATAGCTTCAATAAGTTGTCTTTTATTGGATGGATATTTTTTTCATACAAGAATTTTCAAACGTCGCCACAAATTTTCAATTGGATTGAGATCAGGGCTGTTTCCTGGCCATGGTAATATATCTATGCCTTTATTTTGAAACCATGCTTTGCATACTTTTGCTGTGTGGCATGGAGCTGAATCCTGCTGAAAAATAAATGGTGCATTGTTGGGGAAGAGATCCCTGATGGAAGGTATCAATTTTGGTTCCAGGACAGTTTCGATGTATTTTTTGGCATTCAGGATGCCATCAATCACTTGAATTCAGCCCACACCATCTGCAGACATACATGCCCAAATCATGACATTTGTTGGGTTTTTTGTAGTTGCTTCAATGCAATCAGGATGAAGTGCTTCTCCTACTCTACGTCTCACGTATTTTCTACCATCACTACCAAAGAGCGATATTTTACTCTCATCGCTCCAGATTACTTGCTTCCATTGATTTTCTGACCATTTAATGTGTTCTTTTGCCCACTTAACTCGTTTTTCGCGTTGCTTTTGATTTAAATATGGTTTTTTTCCTTGGAATTCTAGCTTGTAGTCCAAATCCTGATAACCTTCTTCTTATTGTTCTTGAACTTACTGCAATACCCGCTGCATTCATTTCACATCTAATGGCATCTGATGAAATTTTTCTATCTTGAAGGCATAGCCATTTAATTTTTCTATCGGCAGTAGCACTTGTGCATTTTTTTCGGCCTGATTTGGCCTTATTTTCCGCTGATTTCGTTTTTTTATAACTTAAACAGAACTTTCGTACACCAGAACAAGTCACTGAACCACCAACTTGTCTTGCAATTTCAGCATAAGAGAGGCCATTTTCTCTCAATATGACAATTCGACTTCTTTTTGTAGATGTCCAATTAGTTCTTCTTGTTGATGACATTGTTTAAAAAGTGTGGTAATTTTACCACATTCAGGTTCCATATAGCGCAGTTTATTTTTTGTTTTCCCTTCTCTCTCCTTTTATTTATTTATTTTTTTATTTGCGTGGCAGACTTTAATCATAGTTTTCCTTTTTGTTTAAAAATTATTATTTGATTAAGTTATCCTATTTAGCCCATCGGCTTCAAAACGTTTATTTAGTATTCTTTATTTTCAATTTCGTCTTTGTGACGTCAGGTTGATTTAATTTCATTTTTAACAAATCAGATTCATTTTTTTTTCCGTTTGTTTTAAATTTTAATTATACCCTCCCTTTGGCATATATTTAGCCCTATGTTGGCATTCCGTTATTTTTTATGTTTTTCATCTTGTCAATGAAGTTTCGATGCCTGTAGTGGCAGTTGTGAGTTGTCACTGTTTGGCGAGTTTTTCCATGTTACGGCAACCCTATCCTTTCGCCAGTGACAGGTTCGCTTTTTTTTTTTTTTTTTTTTAATTTTTCGGAGTTCTTCTTCGGTTGTTGTTGGAGATGGAGTGTATTATAAAATACGTAATTTTGTGTGTCATAGATGCATCATATACATATTAGATTATCTTATGTCAGCTTGTATATTATAATAAGTATGATGTGGTCCTCTACCTGGTTAATTTTTGTCTTTTTTCGTCGAATTTTCAAGGAAAACAATTCTTAAATTCGTCGACCTCCCACTTATCATCTTATGAAAATAAATGATTGATAATTCAAGATATAGTGGTCCAGTTGAAGTGGATATAGCCAAACTAATATTGGCATATCATGTTAAAATTATCACAATTTGTAATAGTCAAATAGAAGCAAGATTATTGATAAGTATAATTTTTTTTGTTCTCATTTGATGTTACATAGAATTGATATATATTTTTTACGAGTTAAATTTGCTTCCGAATAAAGCAAATTGGTGTATTATATATAAAAAATATATTTTACTTAACCTTTTATTGTTATTCAGTGAACATATTTTTGAGGATAAAATATATCTATTTTCGTCAAAAGAAAAATAAACTGTTCCTATAGTTAATTAAGTCTCCCTTTTTTTTAATGTTTGTTGTTATTTTGTGGATAAAAATTAAAAAATATATTAATCATCTAAGTTATTTTTTGAGCATAGAATCCTCTGAAGAAACAAAAATAGAAAATATATTCTGTGTGCTCAAATAATTAAAGATATATGTTCTTAAAAAAAATAAAGAACAGATACCTGGATATACTAGAACATTATAAATTATAATGCAGCTCACCCTTTATTCTTTGAACCAAAAAAAAAAGAATTTAATTAATCACAACAGATGTCCAATTAGTTCTTCTTGTTGATGACATTGTTTAAAATTAGTTTAATTAAAAAAAAAGGATTTTAAATATTCAAAAAGAGCAATACTCTATTTAATTGTACTAGTATGCATCATTCCGCAAAATATTTCCACAACAATAACTCTTTTACCATCCAAATAACCTAAACTATAGTTACAGACATTTGATTGGTCCTCAGAACAGTGTTTGTGATTGGCTAGTTCGCTTTTATTACAAAACACGTCCTTATTCAAAATGATTTGTGTTTGTTTGTTCTACTAAAATGAGCATAACTTTTTTTGTAATACAGATATTGTAATACTGTTTTTATTATTAAATTCTACATTAAATTACCTTCAATTTGATATAGAAGCGTTTGTATGTAAGTAAAAATTAATATATTCTACAAGCACACAAACTTGAAAAACATGAAACTTTCAAAAAATGTCCAAACTTTTGGCCAACACTGTATATATATCTGATCTATGTCATACGATAACGCTCCTATTTATAAATTAATTTGGATGAAACTAATTGTGTGTATTAAGCTCACCAATGCCTCGACCGAGTTTGTTGGCCAGTTTGGTCCGCCATCTTGTTTCAAGATGGTGGCGACTGAAAATTTTAAAACTAAAATAAATATACAAAAAAGTTAACCATTCAAATTTATTTTTTAATTAAGTGTTAAGCCTTGATACAAAGATTCCAGAGCATTTTTTGTTTTACCTCAGTCTTAAAAAATGGCTGAGATAGAACAGTTTGAAAATCTAGGGTGGCTGACATTCCGAAACAAGACAGCACATTACAAAAAACCAATGATTAATTTATGAGTTTTAGTGAACGCGATTTCTCACAAATTATTTTCTTTCATTGTTGTAATCATTTTCCCAATCATACGCATAAAACTATATATTCATATCCGTTAGCGCCAAATTCTAGCCAAACTTGGTGACAATTTGCGAAATATCGCCAAATTTGGCGACCAAAATAAGTCTTCATAAATGAAGCCAACTTGGCTATTGCTCAATAATTTGGCGAATTTCTTATTCAAGTTCAGTATTAACGAATCTTTTGTAAACGGTTTCTTTGCATTTTAGCTTGCTGTTTTCGAGTAACATTAGCTAAAATTTTAAAACAAAAATATAGGAAAGCTACTTTTTCCTCCCGGTACAGGCCGAAAGGATTTTAAAAAAAAATTTTCAGAATTTTTTTTTTTATTGCAAAAAAATAAGAATTTGCATTTTACCTTTTTATACTTAGTGATATCACATTGGCTTTCTCCGAATTTTGGTCAAATATTCGTTATATCCCTAATTTTAATTTCAATACATTCATATTGATTCACTACGTCTACAGAGGTTAGTGTGATTATCTCTTAAACCTGATTCATAGAAACTTATTTTCAGCTATAAAACATATTTAAATCAAGTTTAACTGTTAGATATGGCATTAATTATATACAAGGACATGTGTGTGTATTAAAATGTTGCATTTATTTTTTTCATACTGACTCGCCCCCCCCCCCCCCCCCCCTCCCTGTTAAACAAATCCTAAATTCTTTTGGCTGAGTGTGAAGGCAGAGTATCCACTATTTTCTGAATTAACAATGATAATTCTCATACCATTTTTAACTACATATTTATGTGAGACTAGCTGACCCTCCCGGGTTCATGATAATAACCTTAAATATACCTAAAATCAGTGTTGAAGGTTTTATATTTTTAAACAAAAATTATTCCAAATAAACCTAATGTTGGGGGCTCCCCTTCTTTCAACAGCATATATTGGGCATACTATGCATGTTTTTGTCTATTTTTACAAACAAATCTTGAATTTCTATGGTTTCATATTTATTAAATGAAAATCTTTCCAAACAAACTAAGGGGCTCTCATTGTAGTGTTTGCAGATTTAATTTCTGACATTTAGATATATTAAGCTTTCAATTTTGACCAAAAGTTCTTGAAAAAACTCTAAATAGTATAAAATACACACCCGTTCTTCACTGTTTTAAAACACAGAACGATATCTTCCAGTTTTGACAACCTGTGTTGAAAATGTAGATTCACATGTGCTAAACCGAAAATGTTCGAAAGCACAATTCTCTTAAAAGTGGAAATATCTTCAAAGGCACTGAAAAAGAGGAAAAAAAAAAAAAAAAAGGCAAATCCGTAAAATGACTTCCAGAAAATAATTTTTTTGAAATAATAAATATTAATATATTTTTAAACCCAAGACATCGTTGGAACCGGAAAAAGTGCCAGAAATAAATTGGTATTTTTTGTATTTCTGCCTGGGACAAGAAGATGGCATTTTAAAACATGGGGAAAAGATGAAATTGAATGTGAATCGACAGATAATTTTTTTTTTTTTTCATACAGTAAATATTAATATTGATCGAAACCAAAGATGCCGCCAGAATTAGAAAAGTATGGCTGAATAAGTGGTTATATTTTGTATTTTTGTCCAAAAAACGAGGATAGCAGTTTGGATCGGAAAACATGAAATCAAACTTCCTTTTTTTTTTTTTTTTTTTTTTTTTTCATATAGTAAATATTTATTTAAAAAAGAAAAAAAAGTGCCATTCAAAAAGGAAATGTACCCCAAATAAATGAATATTTTATGTTTTTTGTATTTCTGTTGGGGAAGCAGATGCAGCAATTTCAAAATGAAGAAATAAAGTAAAACTTGAAAACTGATGTGTAATTGAGATCCAAAAAAATTTTTTTTTGAAATAGTAAATATTAATATTTATCCCCTAATAGATTTAACAGAATTTTTGTTTTATATTGTTCTGAAACATTTTTAGTTTTGAAAGATTGTTTTTTTTTTTTTTTTCTTCTTCTTTAGAACAATCTTCATGATGTATTGGAATTTTTTTCAGTTAAAGCTCGAATATTTTTTATTAAATGATCTAATTATTCAGATTTTATTTCTCTTTCACTAATATTAGGTTTAGATTTGAGTCAAATTGTATCCAGTTCCCATTCATTTTTTGACCTTTTGAGTTGTATTTGTTCCAGTTCAGTTTGTTCCTCATGTTTTCGATTTTTAATTATAGTATTTGCTATCTCTGTTGTAAAATTTGTTTATTTTCAAATATGTCACTGTTTTCAATCTGTCGCTGTTTCTGTTGACCAAAAAAAAAAAAAAAAACTAATAAAATTTGAGTTTTTAAAATGTATTTCTACCATTATCTTACTTATGAAATATCACATTTATGATCTAATTGATAAATACATTTTAATCAATGTTTATGATTTAATGTTACAGATACAGTCATCCAATTTTATGATCCATATTATTAACTACTAGCATATAACCCCCGTCAAAAATGACGGAATGTTACGTTTCATTTTCATAAGACTTCATACAAACAAACAGCATTAAGATGTTATATGAAATAATACTCAATCCTTTGATATAAACAACGACAGTCCCGAAGGAAATAAACTGTTTTGATTGAACTTCAATAGTTTAAAGATTTCACTATAAAAAGATTCTGTAAAGATTAAGAACGATAAAATCTTCAAATCTTCAAAACATTGTTTAGATCAACAAAGTTGTTCAAACACCCATTGCTGGGTTAACACATCTCCGGGCCCGCTTGCGCCCGCTAGCGGACCCCTAATTACATCGGGGCGGTGACTTGCATACAAACCCCGTAAAAAGCTGCTCTAATACTTCACCAGGCCGATTTTTAAGCGACATTAAAAATTTCGAGTCATTTCGGCAATCTGCGTCATTTCGATCTTTTAAACCTGCCCTGCTATATCAGAGTAAACATTTCATTATTCAAATTCCGATTTCACAACTGTAATAAATTTCGATCGTTAAACTAATTTATTTTATTTTATTTCTTAATTAAATCGCATCTATTAATTGTATTGATATGACTGATCATTTTTTTTCCACTACAAAGTTACTATGTTAAAATTCAAAATTTTATCTGCATTGATATAACTAATACTCGTTGTACCACAGTATTACATTATATTCCTTATATTTTACTTATATTTGATATAAAATATTCATTTTATTTACAATGCAAGCAAAATTGATAAAATGTAGAACAAAGTGCAATTTCAGTAGAAAGTTTATTTGCCAAAATAATAATTAAATAACTTAAATTTTAAAAAGTTTATCTCAAATTAAATTCTGATTTTTAAATTGCCTAAAGAAATCTGTTATAAATTTTGATCATTAAAGATCATCTTTTATTAAATAAGTATTTTTTTTAATTCTCTTATTAAATTACAAATTTATTTTCACTACAAAGTTTCTACTATGCTAAAATACAAAATTTTATTTCATTGATATAACTAATATATGTAGTACACGGTGTTACAATTACATGTTCCTTATATTCTAATTACATTTTATAAGAAATACAGTGACCTCTCACTTATACGCAATGTTTAGTAATTACTTTTTGTACCACTATTTTAAAACAGCAAAATTCGATTTATAAATTCTGCAATTAAATAAGGAGTAAATTACTTTAAAAGGGAACTGGTGCTGAAAAATAATTACAGTGTATCGCGTATAAGTGAAAGGTTTCTGTATTCAATTCAAAATTTGGTTTATATTAATCTCCGATAGATGGCGATAAAGGCTCACAACGAATGAACGAAGTAGTTTAGCGACGCGAGTATCACGGAGGAAAGTAACTTCATCTGTTTGCGATCGCTTTCCGAATGGTTGCATTTATGGTTTAATATTTTAAACGTTCACGACGAATGATTCATTTGTTTGTTTACTTTCATGGAGCAATAAACCTAATTTCAACTGAAGTTATCTCAGAATATAAACATAAAATTTAGTGTAAGTCATCTCACAAACATTAATTTATTTTGAAAGACATGATTTCAAGTAGGATAAATTATCGTTTAGTTGTTATATGTTAGAATAGATTCTTCATTAAGCCTAACATGGCGTTTAACTACGGTCAATTCGCAGATCAGAGTGGTTCAGCCCGGTACCGTTACAGACACTTTCTCGCCTTTGGATTTTATTATAAGTAAGATTTATTTTATTTTTTATAGAAAAAGCCATCTCTTATAATTGGAGCTGATACAGTTGTCACTTTAAATAAGGAGATATTTGGGAAACCAAAAGATGAATCTGATGCATTTTCCATGTTAGAAAGGTGAATTTAGTTTGATAAAAATGTATAATTAATTTTCAATTGAATATTTACTATTCATAAACTATGTATTTATAATGTACAATATTCTTAATTTTCGTTTGAGGCTATAAAAAATCCGCTCTTTAGGTAAACACAAAAAATTGCTTCAATTAAAAACATACATTTGAAAAATTCAGCTATTTTTTATTTTTCTACTGAAATTATACAAATATATGTACTAGATCTGAATAAGCTTAGGAATCTTCATTTAATTTTAAAATTCATTATTAATATAACATTAAAATAAATTAGTCTTAGCAGTTGTCCATTAAATTGAATAAAATTTTAATTGTTTCAATTGTTTATTTGTTGATAAATTATTTAAGATTATTTCTTTTAAACATGTCTTAACTTCCTGATCTCAATGTTAACAGAAAACCTTCACGAATAATGCAATTGGTAATATATTATCACATTGCCATTTTAACTCCTGTGATGTCACAAAAATATTGTCCATTATGAACATTGTATTCTGGCTGTCTCCAGTACTTACTTCATTGTTGAACAACTTGTATTCATAAGTAAACACAATCTAAAATTTTTTAATAACGAATTATGTTTAATACAATATGGAACAAACTTTTTTTTTAATAATATGTTTGCTCTGTAAATACTAATTAAAAACAACATAAATGTCCTAAAAACATATACATACCATTTCATAAAATATTTTACTGAAGGCGGTTTGACTCCATATACAAAACTGTATTTTATGTATACAACCGAGCGCTTTTGAGCAAACCTTTGCTCATTATCAGTGTTACAAAACAAAATGTAAGTATATAAATGGCCATTTGTGTACCTGCATAAAATAGTTGTAAAATACAGTTTTGTATATGGAGTCAAAACACCTTCAGTAAAATATTTTATGAAATGGTATGTATATGTTTTTAGGACATTTATGCTGTTTTTAATTAGTATTTGTAGGACAAAGTGAATATAGATTCAAAGAGTATGTTTTATCATAACGCAAGTTTTTTATTATGTTTGCTCTGTTTGGAATTTTAAGTGTTTGGAAAACTGGCAATGATTGATTATTGTTATATTTTCACTATATATAAAAAAAAAAAAAAAATAGTTTGTGTATTTTGGTTACATAATAATGTCATAGATGTTTTTTTTTTTTTTTTTCTCTCCACCAAGCCTATTTTGTCTGAATCTCTGTATAAAATGCTAATAAATAAGTTCCATGTACATTTAATACTTGGGCTTTTTATTAGTAAAGCACAAAAAGTATGAGTTCAAATTATGTTTTTGTTTTCTCTTTTGAAAGAAAGAATAAAATATATATTTATTGTTTTATTCACAATTGATATATAGCATTGTGGTAACACAAGTGATGTTTGTGTGTTTAGCCATTCATAATAGTATTTATGAAAAAAAATATATATATAAAGCAATTAAATTGTAACAACCTGAGATGTTAAGATGCTTGATTTTCTTTTTGGTTTCTAGTCACTGCCTGTAGTAGTCACATTTGTTTGGATTAATTTGTTACTTATTGATTACTTTGGAATATCGTTAAGAGCTTACACTAGTCATGTAAAGAAACATGCAAACTAATGTTAAGTCTATGAGAAGGTTATTTTCAAATTTCTCTATCATATTTTAATATTTTTAAATGATTTTGCTTTGGATAGCTGAGGTCGATCTCCAACGTTGTTAGTTTTTTCTTTTTCAATTTTTGTTGCAGTTTTTTTATAAGCGAACATTTTCAATTTTGGAACCGGTTCTAAAATTGAAAGTACCCTTATATAAAAAAACTGGAACCAAAATTGAAAAAGTAAAAACTAACAACATTGGAGATCAACCTCAGCTATCCTAAGCAAAAAAAAAAAAAAAAAAATCAAAAATATTAAAATATGAGCAAGAAACTCGAAAATAACCTGCCCATAGACTTAACATTAGTTTGCGTGTTTCTTCGCATGACTAGTGTAAGCTCTTAATTGAGCTGTTTCATGCAAGAATGGTATAAGTTACATTTTCTTAAATGCTCAAAAATAAGAATTTCTGGATGCGCTACAATGATATCCTTTGTGCAAAAATATCTTCATGTGATATTTACAGACAAATTTCATAGAACTATTTATATTTTCCAAAACATCCGTGAGGCTCACTATGGAGACCAAAAAAGTTCTTCGTGTCTGTAGGCTCGGGCCGGGCCGGGCCGAGTGATTACTCTTTACGGGCCGGGCCGAGCCGGGCCTTAATTTTTTCCTGAAGAATAAAGTCGTGCCTTAAATTATTTTTTCCGTACAGAGCCGGGACTGGTTTCATTTTTCCTAGTCTTCACGCCTCAAAATTTTTAGTCCTGGTTTTGACCCGTATGAAAATCATTGTATCGGCGTGCCTGGTCCGTTCGAAGGTCAGTAAAATAAGATCTGGCATAAAAAATCTTTGCAAAACATGCATACATTTTTAAATCGCCATTATTTTATAATTAAACATTAAAATTTATTCTTTTTAAAGAATAGTAGATTTATACACTTATTAAAATATAGTAAAACGTGTGAAAAAGAATCTGCTTATGACGGAATCCTGTCTTAAATTGAAAAATGTGTTGATCCATTAAAAATGAATATACTAATACGTAAGAAAAGAATATAATAATACATTTACACCTGATAAGAAGGCAAATTGTCTATAACTCATTTTTTTCTTCCCTATGCAATTCCATCTTAGAAGATTTTACTGTATAGCATTTTTCTGATTTTTAACACTTCAATAAACGGAATATGGATTAACAGTATTGATAACTTAAACACATACATACAACAAATAGAGATTTATTAAAAAAATACACATTCCAGCTTGCTTGCGGCACCTCTATAAAAATGTAGATTATAAACATGAAAAAAAAAAAGGCTAAGATAGAAATGTTTGGTTAGATCTCCTCCTACGAGGCAAATTTTTAACCAAATCGACGTAAAAATTATGTTTTGTAGAAATTTACTCGGGCCGGGATTTTAACTTTTTTCCGGGCCGGGCCGAACTTTTAACTTTTAAATCGGGCCGGGCCGGGCCAATATTTTTTTTGTTCGGGCCGGGCCGGGCCGAACTTTTAATTTTTGTATCGGGCCGGGCCGGGCCAAATTATTTTTTGTATGTGTCGGGCCGGGCCCGGGCCTGGAAATTTCGGCCCGTGCAGACCTCTAAGCTATGTTGGTGGCATCCAGAATTACCTGTATAGTTTTTTGGTTAAATTCGATTCATTTGTTCAAAAAATATAGAACTTTTTTTTATGCCATAATGCTTTTCTATGTGAATTCAGACAATTTTCAAATTTTACTATTCATTAAAAAGAAAATGGTACATTTGGATAATTGATTTAAATATTAAATTATGGATGTTAAAATTTACAAATGGGCAGTCTTAAATTACTCTGATTAATTTGAAATATTATCGATACATATCTTAGGCATTTTAAATTATCTATGTATTTTTTGATGGAATTTTGGGCATCTATTCGAAAAATATAAAGCATTTTAACTGTTCCATTTTATATTTTTGTTATCATAGATAATAAAGTTCTCTGTAATAATCTACCAGTTGCCTGGTAACTCAACTCTATCTCATAGCATATCAGAAAAAGAAAATTTAATAAAATAATTCATTGACTGTGACTTTCCCGATTACAAAAGATGTGAGAGGAAAAAAACTTAAATAAAATATAAAATAGCTGTCTTCCATAATTAAATGAATGGACAAGGTTAGCGTAAAACATGGACAATTCTAGCATTAATATAGTTTAAAATGAATCTAGATACTATTAAAGAACTACAAATCACACTTGCTAAAATACACCATTTGGTAACGGACCTATTACAGAAGCTTACGCAATAAATTTAAATATCTACACACAAGTGAATGCATTGGACTAAATTGCAAATGAACATTTTGGAACATCACTGACAAAGTAAAGTAGTTTTTGTCAAGCTCTGTACTAGAAAGCTGAAGTATATTACAATACAAAATGTATGAAATGCTTCCATGATGGAAAAGTATCCTCCCTGTTGCTATTGGTTTCTCCCAATTTGGTAGAAGATATAGTACCCAAATTGATGTAAGAAAATATCATTTAGAAATGCACGGTATATATGAAAGAGTTACCAAGCTGGTCATGACAAGATGATATTTAAACTAAAATGACAACATTTTATTTTCAAAAAAGAATTTTTTGGTAGCAATTTTTGCATGCTTCTTGTATTGAAATAGATTGGATTTATTTAGATAAGAGCTGTTTTTTTAAATACTCTATAATAACCACCAAAATTGTTTTTTCCAAACAAAAATTATAAAAATGTTAGATTTCTAAATTAGATAAAAATTTTGTAAAGTGAAATTACATTTTTATATGTATTTAGTTACATGAAATTTTATCCAACTTTTGGATCAAATGCCGATGTTGTATGGTTGACAGATATGTCAGTATTTTATTAGGATCAGATGGAATTTCCCTGTACAACACTTATAAAATTAAAATATAGTTTAAAATGTACTTGTAGATATACTAGAAACTTGAAGTAACACAGTTTTGGCAATTGCAAACATAAGTTCAACGAGACAACAGGTGTTAGAGGGCAAAGGGCTTTATTCTAAAGAATTCTAACAATAAGCAGTTGAAGAGTATAAATGCATGGACTCATGTTTAACATTAACAGTTTTTAAAAATTAGATTTTCTTAATCTTTGGAAAATCTACTTAGAAATAATACAAATAATCTAACATTATTAAATTGCAGATTTGAGTTAGACGTTATGTGAAGTGAGATCAAAGTTAAAATATCTTGCAAAATTGGCATTGAGGCCCTTGATTTGATGATTTACTAGTAATATTCCCATGTATAGAGTGATATGTCTTAGAAGTCTGCATGAGCCGAAATTTCCAGGCCCGGGCTCGGCTCAAACTATAGAAAAAAAAATTCAGCCTGGGCTGACCTGGTATAAAAGTTAAATGTTCAGCCCGAGCTGGCCCATACAATAAAATTTATTGTGGGTTTACGGGGGGCGCAATCTCATACCACTAGCCACTTGCTTCGGAAGCGGCAATAAAGAAGAGTGTGGCGTGAAAGAGTTAAAATGGTTGGTTGTTAAATATCACCAACTCAAACTAGAATACTGGGCCATAACACACTATTCATATACTGAATAAATATACTTAAGTTAAAAATGGTGACTTTCTTAAAGATAAACGTGTTCAACATACACAATTTCACATAAACTTAAGAATGTTAACTTGAAAAAATGGTATAATAGAGTTATATTTAAATGTACTTACATAAAAGATGAAATTTTCAGGATAAACTCAGTTTATTAAGATGAGAGCTTGTACAACAAGGAGCATTATTTATGATCTGAAATAATATTAACTTGACAATCGAGAGTTGACTACTTGAGCTCCACAACATATTTCACTATTGAATGTTGAGACATTCCTTATATAAATTTCACTAGATCTATCCTTATTCAAATAAATAACTTGCAACTTCATCGAGAGCCTTTTTGGAGTTTAATTCCTTAAAACATCGACAACAATTATTTAGTTTACTTGTACATAGAGGTGAAATTCCTGGCCTTTTAAACTGATAAACTGCATCAGCCAATCACAGGCAACTATGTGATTTGCATATGCAAGACAAGAATTCGCATTTTACACTTTAACTTACTTTAAATATTACTATAAATTTAGAAAAACATTACGTTATAAATGTGTAAAATTGAGGTCGATCTCCAGCGTTGTTAGTGTTTACATTTTTGATTTTTGTTGCGGTTTTTTTATAAGCGAATATTTTCAATTTTGTAACCGGTTCAAATAATGAAAGTACCTTTCTATAAAAAAACTGGAACCAAAATCGAAAAAGTAAAAACTAACAATGTTGGAGATCAACCTCAGCTATCCTAAGGGGGGAAAAATAAATATTAAAATACGAGCAAGAAATTTGAAAATAACCTTCCCATAGATTAGTTTGTGTGTTTCTTCGCATGACTAGTGTAGGCTCTTAATTGAGCCGTTTCATGAAAGAGTGGGGTAAGTCACAATTTCTTAAATTCTCAAAAATAAGAATTTCTGGATGCGCTACAATGATTTCCTATGGGCAAACAAATATCTTCAGATGATATTTATAGACAAATTTCATAGAACTATTATTTATGTTTACCAAAACATCCGTGAGGCTTACTATGGAGACCCAAAATGTTTTTGGTATGTGTGTGTTTCTCTGTCTGTCTCACAATAATTACCGCAAAAAGCATCCAATTAGTGTGTAATTAAGTATAGGTATGTTTGTGGCATCCAGAATCAGCTGTATAGTTTTTTGGTTAAATTTTGTTCATTTGTTCAAAAAATATAGAACTTTTAGGTAGATTTCATAAGAAATACTACCTATTACATTCTCCCCTGTGTTGAAATTTCTGGAAAATTTTTGCAGATCTATGCCGATCATGACTCCCAGAACCACCCCAGTTCAAAACTTTATTTATCTATCTATCTATATCACTTTATTATGGACACGATAACTTCAATAATTCTACACAAATCTCTTCCAAACTGATACATAAAATCTTGGTCAAGTTCGTTAATGAGCAAAATCGAACCAAGGGGGGTTGGGGGAGGGGGGGGGTTGCTTTTTCTGAAAACAGAAAATCTATTTAAACTTAAAGAAATTTAAAATTCTTGCGAATGTGATCGCAAAAGAAAAATGCTGCATATGATCACTGATTGCGGCACATCACCGAGAGGTTGATGATTTAAACAAATGCCGAATTGATCATTGCGTAATGATAACAATGACAGGTATGAAGCTCAAGTTTACATACTAGTACAAATAAAATATAAATACAAAAAATGCATGGGAAATAACACTATATTTCCTACAGTATCATTAATCCATATCCCATAGATTGGAGACTTAAAATTCTCAAAAATGCTATACAGTGAAATCTTCTAAGATTGAATCACATAGCAGGAAAAAAAATCCTTTATAGACAAGTTCCCTTCTTAGCAGGAACATCGTATGTTGTAAATGTATTATATTCTTTTTACACATATTGTTATATTCATTTTGCATGGATCAACACATTTTCTATTTAAGATAGAATTCAGTCATAGGCAGTTTCTTTTTCATAGGTTTTACTGAAATTAAATTTTATTGCTTAGAAGTATATGTACTATTCTTTAAAAAGAATAAATTTTAAATACAGAGTAATGGCAATTTAAATATATATGTATTTTTTGCAAAAATTATTGGACTGGGCCAAATTTTATTGATTTTTGCACTCAGGCCACATCAGACCAATGATTTTCATATGGGCTGGGTTGAAACCAGGACTGAAAATTTGGGTCCGTGCAGACCTTGAATAAAGAATGAAGTCCAGTCCTGGCTCGGCCCGAACCTTCAGGAAAAAGTAAGGCCTCACCTAGGCTGGAAAAGTGAAGACCTGTCCCTAGTGCCATGAATGAAAATTGGTCCAGGCTGGGACAGGTCCACGCCCGTGCAGACTTCTAATGTCTATTATAACCTCCATGTACTTAAGCGCCTCACTAGTCACTAAGAAAGTCGCAAACTAATATGACACATATGGAAGCTTTTTTTTTTCAAATTTCTCACATTTAATATTTTTAAATGTTTTTTGCATAAGATACCCAAGGTCAATCTCTAACGTTGCTAATTTGTACTTTTTTTATTTTGGTTGCAGTTATTTTTTTTATTCTTTTTTCATTTTCTGAACCAGTTCCAAAAGTGAAAGTAGCCTCATTAAACAGAAACTGCAATCAAAATCGAAAAAGGACAAACTTACAACGTTAGACATCAACCTCAGGTATCCTATGCAAAAAAAAAAAAAATTAAAATAAAAATTAAAATGTTGAAATGCAAACAATGATAAGATTAAATACCATGAACTGTTTAACTGGAAAACAATCCATAATAGTTTTGATTGTTGCATAGAGATGATGCCTGTCCAGTCTAGGGATATTTCTTCATCTTTCTGAAAACTGTGAACTTTTAAACAGTGCTGATTTCATTGGAAACCCATCAATTGTAATTTAATATTATAAGTTTTTAATATGATTTTACATTTAATAAAATAAGGATTTAAATACACTATAAAAATATCTGTGAATTGAAATGTATTTTTCTGTTTATTATATTCTGTTTCGATTTGCCTATTTTTTCTCAAACACTGAAATGTTACCAATCTAAGCTGCATTTTTGTCAAATCACTGATGTGTTCTGGTAACTGCAAGCCCTTTTCCACTTCAGAAATGGAATTTTTATATGTGTTCTTTTTTCCTTAAGTCATAGAAACTTCATGAATCTAAGCTCAAAATTTCATCAAATTCCCAGTAAAAAGACGGAAATTTCGTTAAATAATAGAAAAATTTCTTCAAATCAAAGGGTGGTTCTGGCAAGTGTACTGACAGTACTTTCGATACTTTTTTACAATTTTTTTTTTTTTTTGTGTATAGGGGTTTAGCAAATATAGCCTGTATGTTGATAAAATATTTGAATATAATTCCAGTTTTTACCTTTCTTTCTTTCTTTTTTAATTGTTGAATTTTTTATGAATTTTGCTCTTGCATACCTTTTTATATTTTTCAAATTCTAGTTACTATATACTTGTGTGCTTCAATTTTCTTTGTCTTTTTTTTTTAGGTTTAGTGGAAAAACTCATGAGGTAGTAACAGGGGTTGTTCTTGTGATACCAAATAAAGTTGGAGGTGAGTATCTGTGTGTGTTTATTATAATTATTATTAGAGTTATCCTTGATTTTAAAATGTTTTATTAAAATAATGTATACAAAATGTATATACCCATGCATACACCATAGCAGCTTTATCCGAAATAAAATGTTAAATGATCTTATTTTCTTTTCTCACTTGATGAAAAAATATATATCTTTTAATGATTTGAAGTTAATAAGTAGCTATTCAAATACAGTAATCTCTTACTTATGTGCTAGTTGGTTGTAAATGTTTTCAGCCATATGTGGCATTTTCCAGATTTAAACTTGCCTGATGAAAGTTTCCTTTTCTTTTCATTGGAAGTTGTTAATAGGCATTGTTCAAATAAAACAACCCAGGAAAAAAATCTATAATTAAGAGTAAAATGTTTAAAGAGTTCTGTATACTTGTGGAAAATTTCAGGAAAAAAAATCAACAAGCAATAGAAATTATGGAAAAATTATTGCAACTTTTTTTTCATTTAAACAAATACTGTACGGATTCTAATTGAAATATTTATAAAGAATTTAATGAAAAAGCAAAGTTTTACTTAAATCTTATATAGTTTCAAAGACAGAAAAGCTTCATTCAGAAAGATCTCAAATCCAAATTAATTACTTTTTTGACACATTCATGACATTTGTTTTATTCTTAAATGCACAAAGCCTCTTGACGTTCTTATTCCGTTACTAAAAAAATTAATAGTGTTTTTCATTTTTCAATGAAGACAAAAATTCTTTTTTCGAAAAAATGCTGTCAAAGTTGGCATTTTGAACCAGTTTTTGGGACGTGACAGCTTGGGAAAGGTCGGCATGAGACAGCAATCAATTATAATTCAAGATGTAATACACTTATCAGAAAATGAAAAATTATATATGATTCATTCAAAATCACTTTAATGGTCATACCTAGGGGAGGGAAATTTTCAGAAAGTTTTATCAGCCAACAAGATGCAGCGTACAATTGAAAAATGTTATGACAAAATGTACGCAGCTGCAAAAATAGCTAATTATTATTACTACAATTTGTTTTTATAATTTTTTTCTATACAATTAAGAAATATATACAACAGAAAAAAGTTTAGTATAAAACTTAATACCATATTTTACATTGTGGTAATTTGGAAAGTTGTAAAATATAATTAGGTAGTAAAAAAATAAAAGTTTTTGGCATATCTTCAATAGCCTGCAGTTTTTCAAAGACTGCATAAAAATCCATTTGCCCTGTCAGAAAATCCACTCTCCCTTGGCAAGTAAAATTATGTTCTTCCCCACCCTTGGTCATGCCTACAAATTTAGGTGTTCATTATTTAGAGGTTTTATTGTATAAGTATAGTACATTTTTAGTTAAATTTAGTTTTTGATATTTATTTGAAAGGTGAAATATGAAATTTACTTTTCAGGTTCTTCTGACGAAAAAGTCATAACTTTCCATGAAACAACAGAAGTGGTGATGTGTGCAATGACATCAGAAATTATAACAGCATACATTAAAACTGGAGAACCTTTGTGAGTATTATATTTTTAATATTTAATATTATTAAAGTGTTTTAGAAATCATATTTCCAGCCATAAAATAAATTAAAAGGTTTAGTTGCATTTTAAAATGTACAGTACACAAAAGAAAAGTCTGAACATTTATTTTTTCAAATGTATTTCCTATATATGAAAATTGGATCTAACTTTTTTTTAAATCAATAGCCACAACATCAGCCAGTAACATATTTTAAATCTAGCATTAAATATGTTACAAAATAATTATGCAAGTTATTCATTATTATGATTTAAAAAGCTTAATAATCTACTATATATTTTAAATACCATTTTAAAATGTTCTTATAAGAAAGAATTTCAAATTAAATGATTGCAGTTTTTTATAAGTTAAAGTTTTTTTCTGGAATTCACACTATTTAAAAGGAAAATAAAAGATTAAAAATGTTTTAATGATTTTTTTCAATATTTATAAAAAAAAATATGACTATTTAACTTTGGATTAAACTTTAATTTAAATTGCCATATTTACTCACATATGTTTTATACCACCCTCTTTTTAAAAGACATCCTGCATAATTTTCATGATCATGAGATACTTTGCAATGTTGGAATGGGATTTCATAATAATCCAGCCACTTTTAAGCTTTATTTTAAAATCAAGTTTATATTTATCTCTGGGGATGGTTGAAAAGATTAAATCTTTATTTATGTTTTCCCAAAACACACATAAGATGCTGTTTCTAATCTCTCTCTATATAAAGTCCTAATGAAACGAATTTATGAAACAAGTGGTTAAATGGATATATGTTGTCCAATATTTCATAGCTATTTCTCCTAGAATATGGAATATTGGGTGATCAAATTAACACCAGTTATCCGTATTGATCCGAGGGTTACAAAAGTGGTCTTATAGAATTTTAAAATTTGAATTAGTTTTCGAGATCTTTTTTGTGATTTTTAATGACATTTCTGTAATGGTGGCAACTAAATGACTCCATTTTCATTGATAAAGGGGAGAAAGGGGAAAACATTAGGGATTATTAGATTTTTTTTTAATGTCATTTTCGAACTAAAATTGAAAAGATCTTTTATTTGAATAGGTAGTGACAACAATATTGTAATTGAATTATTTTTTTCAAGAAAATTTAAAAAAATAAAAACTTATTTTCACATATTCGATGGAAGAATCGAAGAATCAGTTTATTTTAGAAAGTCAAAAATCGTCTGTCATCTTGAACATTGGCATAAGTTCCATTAACATAAAAAAATAATTCCATTATAGTTTTTTTTCAGTTTTACCTTCCAAGTCATCCAAGGAGTTTAAACAAAAACATATTTGAGCTCCCTGCATTTAAGCAAAGATTTTATTGTTCCCTATTTACAAGAAATTAATTTAAAGAAGAAACCCAGTTTTCAAGTAATTATTTTTATGGCGATTAAAACTTTTCACACTTAAAACCAAAATGTTTTAGCAAGAAAAATACAATTCTCTAAGCATTTATTTTAATTCATAAACAAGAAGTATTTTGAATAAATTCATCCAAATGACGACATCATAAACACTTTTGTGGATGAGAAAGGAGAACAAAAATCATAAGGATTGTTATTATCGATGTCATTTTGTCAATCAAATTGATAAGAAGATATATATTTAATTTGAGCAGAAGGTGAAAACAGTATCGTGATTAAATTACATTTTCAATAACATTTGAAGAAATAAAAACTTATGTTCACGTATTTAAGCTGCAGGAATCAATTTATCTTAAAAAGAAAATAAAGTATGTTGACAAATTAAGAAGAAATAATTGTAACTTTTTATAAATTTTACATTCAACCAATGAGGTAAAACAAAAACTAAATTATCCTTGTATTTAACTAGAAAATTATTGCTCCCTATTTAAAAAAATAAATAAATACATAAATAAAATAAAGAAGAAAAACAGATTTTCAACTTTTCCCTTAAAATGGTGATTAAAACTTTTCACAAGATCGTTAAAAGCAAAACGTTTTAGCAAGAAAAACTGCATTTTTGTAACCATTTCTTTTAATACATATATATAAAATGCTTTTGAATAAATTCATCAAAACAAAGTCATTTTTGTATAAATTCACCCAAATGAGATCAATTCCACCAGTTCTGAAATTAGAAGCCAAATCGTGAAAGAATGAAAAGCTTTTGGCCAACAAAGTTATAGAAAATGTGCATTTTTATTGAGAAAGTTTTTGACTTAAATTTTAAATATAATTTATTATTTGAAACATTGTATTTAATAAAATTATATAACATTATATTTCCTTTCAAAATTTACAACAGAGTTTGATTTCACTTTCTCCCAAAGAATTGATTGATCTCATGCAGTTCAAATGCAACACACCTGGTTGCCACACAGCTAGTTGTATCTATAAAAATAGAACATCTATTTGTAAATGTATTCTGTCTATTTTTTGAATAAGTACCAAATATTTCATAAATTTGTAAAATATTTAATGCCGAAAAGTTTTTTTTTTAAATCATTTGTGCAATAACTTTTTTTTTTAGTATTTTCATTAAGTTGTATTAAGAAATCTTGTATTAATATTGAGTCTCTGAGTCTTACTTCAGTTTCATGAGGATACTCACCATTTTTTATTTAAATATATATATTGTGTACATAATGTGTTTAGATTTGATACAATACATTTGTTAAACAAAAAATAAACTGATTAGTATTTTAAAATTCTTATATATTTTAGTTAAATCTAATAATGATATTTATTCATTATTCATAGTTTATATTTTAGAAATTTGTCAATTATGTATATGTTAGCCTGATTTTTCATTAAGCCTTAAAGGCTTTAAAATTTCAAATATCAGATTGAATTTATCCTAAAAATTTTATTTTTATTTTTTGAAAGAGAAAATAATAATATATAAATTAAAAAATATATATATAGAAAAATATAAATTTTATTTTCATTATAAATTTTATTCTCAGATAGATTAACAGGACTATAATTTGGTTTAAAAAGTGTTGAGGTTTTTTTTAATGCCTGCTTAAATTTTTAATTAAACATCAAATATATGAAATCTAAGAACTTCATTTCTAAATAGGCCTATCATTAATCATCTTGAGTTCTATTATCTAAATTTTGAGCCCTTTTCACATGATAGTTTATTTTCATTATAAATTTTATTATCAGATAGATTAACAGGATTATAATTTGGTTTAAAAGGTGTTGATATTGTTTTCTTTAATGCCTGCTTAAATTTTTAATTAAACATCAAATATATAAAATCTAAGAACTTCATTTCTAAATTGGCCTTATTCTTTTTACTGAATTCTACATATATCATTCTCCCATCTATATATTTAAAACACAAAGGGTGATTCCTTTGAGAATAAGTGAAAAAAAAAATGCATCAATTTATTTTATTTTGATCTTAAATGAAAGATTTTAGTCTATAGATATCTCAAATTTCATTTTTGTGGGCATAGTTATTATTAATTAATGGTAATTCACAATTAAAAGTTGCTTTCCTTACATGAATGATAATATATTCAAAACTGGCTTAGGTGCATTACTCTTAACACATGTGCAATATATGTGGGTTTGTTTGTAAACTAATCCGAAGAAGGATGTTTACTCCAAGACTCTGTTGGGGAATATAGTGTGCTATAACATTTATTATTATTATTATTATTATTATATTTGAAAGATGGAAAGTAGTATTATACCTATCAAAGGAAATGGAAATTGTTTATTTCACACTATTTCCTATTGCATTTATTATACTAAAGATAGTCATTTCGAAATCAGGTTAAAAACTTCTATTACAGTTTTTAATCACTGTGAGTTTTAAAAAGATTTTCCCGCGAGTTTATCTTGCAGATCAGTAATTAATAGCATTGAAGATTACAAATAAATCAGTAGGCCACGTCATCATGTTTTGATGGGTACTCACTAGTTAAACAAAAATAATAATAATTTCAGTAGACTATGTTTAAGATCAATATGGGATCCTACGACACTAAAAGTAAAATGTTTTCATGGTTGAAAATGACATCATTCGTATAGTGTTATCACCTTTGAAATAAGAAGAGGCCAAATATTCAAATAATTTCACATGTGAAAATGATACCATTTTTAAAAGGCATTTGACTGAAATTATCCATTTTCATTCTGAAAACTACAACATTTTACTATGTTTGTGTAATTTTAATTTATTAAATATTTGTAGGCAAACTTTTTTTTTTACAACTATGTTGATGTGTCATTTATATTTCATATCATAATCTTGTATATTTTTGCCAATAGAGATAAAGCTGGAGGTTATGCAATACAAGGCATAGGAGGATCTTTGATTCAAAGCATTTCTGGAGACTATTATAATGTTGTTGGTTTTCCATTGCATAAGTTTTGCCAAGAAATAGTAACATTATGTCATCAAAATGTATTGTAATTTGGAAATTAATTAAACCCCATAGTTAAAGTTTTAAAATTATCATTTTTTTGTTTTTTGGTTATGACTGTTTGTACACAGTGATTTGTAAAGCTATAATTTATTTGTATAAATAGATAAATAAATTTAATATAATTTCCCAAAATTCTGTCTGTTGTGATATTTATATTTTTCTTAGTATTTAATTGCTTTGGAATGACAACGTTTTAACTAGGACAAAATTAGCTAAAATGAGACATCAATCGCCAACTGAGTGCTTTTAGTCTTGTCTACAATTTTAGCTGGCATACCAGGTGTCTATCCAGAAGAATATTGGGTTTGTTAATAGACCTTTGACAAAGTTTGATGCTAGAAAAACTGACCTTTCACAAAATGGCTTCCACAAGAACAGCTATTCTCCTACTAACTTTATACTTTTGAAGTCCCTTGACTTACAAGATAAAATTAATCATTTTGAATTTAAAAGTTTTTTGGGACAAAAATGGCTTAGTGTTAAATGTTTAAATTAAATGTTTTTTTCATCCAATTACTTGATTCCTATTGTCAGATGAACTGATGAGGGAAATTTGTTCATGTTTTGATGCTTTTAAGAATTTGGATTTCAATCTCCCTCATACCTCTTCATTGTACCTACAAAAAAAAAAAAGCTAATTTTTTTTTGGTCTAATTATATCTCAACTGAACTAAATTATTTAAATGTAATATTTTTTTTTGTGCGAAATTGCTTTTTATACAAATAATAATAAAAATTCACAAGTAATTATTTGACAAGGTTTTAATTGCAGTGTTATCAATAAAAAATTAAACATAATTATTTTTTCACAAATAATAATAATTCACAAGTAATTTGTATAATGGCAGAAGTAGCTTTTGTTTTTGTATAATTAAAAGACTATTTGAAGTAGAATGCAAAATAAATTTTTATACATTGCTATGGTAGTTTAAAGTACCATTATTTCATGTTCAAGATGTATGCTGCTTAAAAAAAAAGACCTGTATACCAGTTAGACAAACTGGAAACTGAGTTTTCATATTTGGTGATTTTGCATTGTATCAATGATTTATAAGATAATAATATATCAGATGTTTCAAAATAAAAGATTATGACAGTTATCTCAAGCTGCTGATGACAGAAACATACTTCTAATTATAAAATGTATTCAAAATCAAGTGCAGCTTTTAGCCATGACATTTGTTTTACAAGGAGCTGTTTTGTGCATTAAAATATGAAATTTAATTTCTGGTCACTCCTTTTCCTATAATTTATATTTAGATTATGGAAGAATTGATGAATAATCACAAAATGATAGTCAAAATAAGAATTGACTATAATATAAAGTATGTTGCATTAAAAAATTGTTCTGTTCTCTAGATCAGTCATTCTCTACTGATGTGACATGGCACACTGGTATGCCATAAAGAAGACCCCAAGTGTGCCGCAAAAATATTCAGTCAAGTTCTTACAAGACTCTATGATTTATAACTGGAGTATTGTTACATTAATATATAGCATTCCCTATTACTCAATTTACTCTATTTAGTGGCATAAAGTTGCATTTCTTGGAAGTTTAAATGTTTGCATACTCTTTAAATTATGAAAATGATGTAAAATTAGAAGAAAAATACCTCTGTTTTAAGTGCATCTGCTTTCATGTCAGAAAATTTAAATACTACAGAAGGTGAAGGGTTAACAGAAATAAGAGGAGAAATATGATTGCAATAAAATAAATAGTTATTAAAATTTATTGCTTCCCTTTCAATTCCAAATTTCACAAGCACTACCAAAAAAGAAAACAAAATCTTCTAATATCAACAATATATTTATAAGAGAAGGCTATCAAAAAATTCTATTTTGAAACAAAAATATTCTCATATTTCACAGGGCTTTGGAGTCGGAGTCACTAAAAAACAGGCCGACTCAGACTCCAGCTTGCTTTTTAGATAGTTTGAAGTGAAATTAAACCAATTCTATGCAATTTTAAAATTTTAAACTGAATTATTATTTTTATATTTGGATGTAATAACTCCTCTATACCGACCTGATAAAGATGTTGAGTGGTAGCGAGGTCAGATCGTTGGCAAAGAGAATTTCTCGCATAAATTAGAAAATAGAATTTTTATTGCATAACAATATTAATTCTAGTTAAAATATGTACAAGATATTATTACAGCAATTTAATTATTTTTCGTGGGTCAATCGCTTATAAATTAATGTCCTCTTAACTCTAAGTGCAACTCGATCAATCAAAAGTCTCAGAAAATTACTGTCAGTCGTAACTTCTAAATAAAGTTCATTCGGAACAAGGCTCGTCCGTTCCTTCTCTTCGAAGAAATACACTAAATCACAATGCTTCAGAGTTAAAGAACTCTCACTATCGCACTTGTCGTGCTTTTTCACTTCGCTGGGATTTTCACCTGATACCTGCTGTCTCAATCAAATAGAGGTCAGACCTCACTCTTTCCAGAGAGTCACCACTCTCGTTCAGATCTATTCCAAAAACTGTCTTCTCTCACTTTTTCATTCTCGCAGGGGATCTTTCACTAGGGGCGGGGATTTGGTCGAGGCAGCGCCCCTTATAACTCCCCAGCCTCTTAGCAGCCTTGAGATACGTCTCTTTCATCTATAATAAGTCCGTCATTGGACGTTCTATGACAAAGGGCATAGTTTCGTGTGCAAACCTAAAAATCATGTGCAGAGATCGCTTCCCTCGCAGATGCTCTCTTTCCCACGACTTCGGCACAGATCAAAGCATAAGACCCCTCTTTGGTACCACCTTACCAATGCATCACTGTCCGAACTTTCCGCTCGCAGTACAATAGAATTCGGCGTTTGCTTGTCTTCAAGGCAAAACTAGTGTGGGAAGGTATGCAGTTAAGTGTACTCACAGGAAGTGCTAGAATGACACATAGTGCACCTGGATGTAGAGGCTCAATTCTTTACAGCACCCCCTCCTCAAACGATTCTTAAGGGTGAAACACTAAGAATCTCTAAGAGTCGAATAAAGAATTTCAAGCTCAAATTACATCAGAGTGGCAAGAAATAAAACACAATGAAAAATAAAAAATAAAACAACTTAAAATAATTTTATACAAAAGTTTATCAAGAAATCTCCTTAAACTCGACTTAGACAATCAACATGCGGAATGTCTTTGCCTGGGCGATGAGAAATTGCATAATTATAAGGTTACAGAGCCAAAGACCACCTTAACAACCTGGGATTATTTCCAGAATTTCTTTTTAGAAATACCAAGGGATTGTGATCGGTTTCGATAGAAAAGTTTTGTCCATCAATATAATGCCTTAACTTTTTTATCGCAAAAATAATCCCAGCACACTCTCTTTCAGTGGCGCAGAAACTTTTCTCACTATCAGTAAATTTGTGACTTAAATATATTACGGGGTGCTCTTCCGATCCCTCTCTTTGAGCCAAAACCACGCCAATACCTAAGTCACTAGCATCAGTTTGTACTATGAATTCTTTCTGAAAATTAGGAGCGTAAAGCACCGGTTCTTCAGTAAGTTTCATTTTCAAAGTCTCAAAGGCTTTTCCCATTTCGTCGCTCCATGCAATCTTTTCCTTTTTATTTTTCCCTTTAAGCGCCCTCGTTAATGGTTCTACAATCACTGCATAATCTTTTATGTACCGGGAATAATATCCAGCCATTCCCAAACATCTACGAATTTCAGTTTTCGATTTCGGAACCGGTAATTCCTTAATTGCCTTTACCAGGGGTGATTGTGACACAAGGTAAAAAACCCTGAAAATTATTGACACACAAGTGAAAACCCCTGAAAATTACCGATGCAAAATACTGATATCCATTTACACCATAACTTATTATGTAACTGCATGAAACTCAAATAACATAAGAATACCATAATTACTGCTATTTTTTGTAATGTAAATTGTAAGAAAACATAATTTGATTAACTTATCTTATTTGCACTGAAAATTGAATGACTTCATTAAATGATGAGTAAACATTGTCTTGCTAAATATGATATGGAAAGTTCAGTCTTTTTATTTTTTTATCATTGAAGAAATTTATTCCAAATATTCATAAAACAAACAACAAGGTGTCTATTCCAGATCAGCAACAAATTTCCCTGACATTTCTCTGACTTTTCCAGGTTTCCCATAGCAATTAAAAAAAAAATCCAGTTATCGAGTTAAAATGGCTTTGATCATTTTTGAAAGTACAGGATATTTTTGAACATTTGCTTCTTTAAGATCAATCTCTTTTCTCCAAAATACTGTTAGAGATTTATTTTCGAAATTTTTCAAAGAACTATCGGTCTGATAATTTCTCAGTTCTAAATCCATTTGGAGTTTTTCTGTCTGAAATTACAATTGGCAAAAATTCAGCCAATTTCATTAGAGCAGAAAATGTTGATGTTTCACCTCTTAGGGTAGGATAAAGGGCAGATAATTTTATTAATAGAGAATTATCCAAGGGAAGTTTTTTTTGCATATATGCAGAACTTTTTTTTCTTTTATTCTAAACTACATTAACTTTTTAATGAATCCTTATTTGAATTTTAAAACATCTAAGACTAAGTAATCATTAATGTTGCTATAGTGTATTTTCTGTCTTGCAAACACATAGTAATTTTAAAATATACCGTAAAATTATCCTATAAATATAGAATCTTAATTGTATGTTAAGAAAATCTGATTTTTTTTAGATATTGAGTCAGGCGTGGTTTAATTGATTTTCCACGGGTCGGGCCTGTTTTCACTGAATTGTGTACGGGCCGGGCCAAGCAGGGGTGATTCTGAATAAAAAAAAATTTCTGAAATTCACAGCAAATTTTCTGAAAAATTACAAAGGGGGGGGGGGTCCACACCCGCCACTTCTTTTTTTGCGTCCCTTTGACGAAATTTGCCATTTATTCGCGATCGTTTGACGAAATTTGCCATTTTTCGCAATGGTTTTGATGAAAGTTGCCGTTTTTTCGCGATCTTTTGGCAAAATTTGCCGTTTTTTCTTGATCTTTTGACAAAATTTGCCGTTTTTTGCAATGTTCTTGACGAAATTTGCCGTTTTTTTGCGATCTTTTGACGAAATTTGCCGCTTTTTCCGCGATCTTTTGACGAGATTTGCCGTTTTTCGCAAAGTTTTTGACGAAATTTGCCGTTTTTTCGCGATATTTTGACGAAACTTGCCATTTTTTCGCGATATTTTGCCGTCTGTCGCAATAGTTTTGACAAAATTTACCGTTTTTTTGCGATCTTTTTGTTGTGAAAACCTTAATGTGGAAGCTTAACTTCCCCATATTTGTTGTTTTTCCTTTTAGGTCTTGCGCCACTGAAATATTCTACTTTAAGTGCTTCTATTGCGATCGTACGTATGACGATACGCGATCTCTTAGCGTAAACAAAAACACATGTTTTTCTTGCTCCTACGTATGCATTGCGTCATTGCCAGGTGCCGTTTCCTGATTGGATGCCATGACTGCGCATGTGTTGAATAACTAGCTTAAATATCACTGCATGACTTGTCTGCTCTCTCTTCTCTTTTTGCTTATGTGGCAGCTGCATATCGTACAATGTTTTGTTTTAGTTATTTTTAAATGTCTGTGCAAGTATGCCAGACTGTTTGTTAATTCTTATAATGTTAAAGTATGTTTAATAAATGTTATTTATTAATTTAAGCCATCCTCTTATTCAGAGTCAGTTTACTTTTACTTTACCATTTGAGCCCCGTGGATTAACCACCCAAATTCTTTAAGACCGGTTATGGGCCAAATGAAGTCTAAATTTAAAAAGAGTTTGTCCATTTTTGGTAATGTTTAAATGTAATTTTTGACTCTGAGGTGTGGCGTGAATTTATCATAATGAGGTCATCTTTAATGGCAAAGATGGGGGGCCTCTTCGAGAGCTACAGTATTGATGTTTTGACAAGCAATGGCAGACAGCTAATTTGTTTTTATCTCCACCCTTTCATTGTGAATGAACTTCAAGGCTGCTCCTTCCTGGTTTCTGACTAAGATAAACAAACTTGTGTGAACTCTGGAACTGTAGTGTTTTCTTTCCCTTTCTCCTATGACTGATAAGGAGTTATGTTAAGGGAATGTTGTTTACTTTGTGAACAGCTGTTAACTTGGAATGGAGTAAAGTTTGTGGTTTTTTAGTGAAGTTATTATGAATTGATAAAACTTTTGCTGTTTGTTTTATTGGTGAAGTGTTTTTGCTTGTTAGTCTTCAGTGTTAAATGAATGTTTTTCATCTCATTTAGGAAAGTTATTTTTTCTGAGTAATGTTGTTATCAAATAAATAATTTATTAATTTAAAGTTTTTTAATGTTAATAGTATACTGTGATATGTTTTTGTTATGAATTAATTGTTAGAATTTGTTTTTTTTAGAATTTTAAAAAGATTTAAAAAAAAAAAAAGAAAGATTTGTTAAAGTTGTTAATTGAAAGTTTTTAATTAAAGATTTTTATATTGAAATGGTTTGAATATAGAATTGTATTTTTAATAAAACAGTGAATAATTAATTTAATATGGATAATTAATAGTTAATGGTTGATTAAATTTGAGTAATTAATGGTTGATTAAATCTGAGTAATTAATGGTTGATTAAATTTGAGTAATTAATGAATTTTTTTTTTTTTTACTTCATTTATTTTGTATATTTAATGTATGTATTGTTGTTAAATGGTTCTTTTTGAAGGGTTAGTGGGTTTTAATATTGTTGAATGGTTTATTAATATTGTATTGAGATATGCATATTTAATTATCCCCATGAGCTTATAGGATAGAGTTTGCTATCCAAAAACTTAACGTAGCAATTATGCTACTTGGGCAGAGGAAATACAGGTGTATATGATGGATCGTGAAGTTTGGCAATTTGTAGAAAAACCAGACCTTGAAACACCTAAAGATTTAACTGGAAAGGAACTTCGTGACTTTGAATTGTGTAGGGATAGGGCATATACCTCAATTTATTTAAATATTGAGAAACCATATCGTAGTATAATAAGTGACACTAAAAATGCTGGGGATGCATGGAGGAAATTAAAGGAGCGTTACCAGCCAACGTCTCGCAGTAGGATTGTGAGTTTATTGGACAAATTTTTCTCATTGAGGTTTGGCACAGGGGATGACATTAGTATTTATGCAGCTAACCTTAAAAAGGTAGTTAATGAATTGGCAGATGCAAAACATGTAATGGAAGAAATGTACCAGTCTTTTCAACTTATCCGGTTTTTGCCACCCAAATTTTCAGGAATCGTTCAGTCAATTTATAGATGGGATGATAAAACATTTACTTTTGACAATGTATTAAAAGAGTTGTTGGTTGAGGAGGATAGGTTAAGACAGTGTAACAGTGACCTTGAACGTGTAGATGCATCTGCTTATAAAGTCAAAATTAATAAACAAGGAAATAGGAATAATAGCAATTTTAAATTTAATAAACAGAAAGACATTAAGTGTTTCCATTGTTCTAAATTAGGCCATTTTGCTTCTAATTGCCCAGAAAAGAAGCCAAATTCTGGTAAATTTCAGGTTAAGAAGTTTAAACCAAAGGGAAATTTTAACCGAGACAATTCAAGTTATATTGTAGAGGCTAACTACAGTCAAGGTAGTAATGGTCCTGATGATTTGTCTTGGGTTGTGGATTCTGCTGCTTCTTCTCATTTTTGCCGCAATAAAAATTTGTTTGTTGAGCTTAGGCCAGTAGTAGATACAACAGTATCAGTCGCTATCGGTGAAGAGTCTTGCTCAGTTGAGGGAATTGGCAAGGTGGAATTTTTGGTAAATATAAAAGGTACCCAGAAGAAAATAACATTGAACAATGTTCTTTATTCACCTAGATTAAGGAGAAATTTATTTGCAGGATGTGCCATAGATAAAAAAGGAGGTAAATTTGTTGGCAAGAATGGAAAGATTTTCGTGTATAATAATAAAGGAAAATTGGACTTCTTTGCAAAAAGAGAAAATGGTTTATATTTTCTTAGACCAAAATACCCCGGTGTTATCAGAGAGCATGTAAATTTAACTCAGTCTAAGGAATCAAATCTTGAGATTTGGCATAAGAAATATTGTCATATCAACACAAATTATATAGTTGATACCAGTAAAAATAATGTAGTTCGTGGGTTACCTAAACTGAAAAATCAGGAATTAAATTGTGAACCTTGTCGTTTGGCAAAGACACGAAGATTAAGTTTTAAGCCATTGCCGGGAAACAGAACACGTGGGCCTCTTGAACTTGTTTTTACCGATGTGTGTGGCCCAATGCCAGTACCTTCAATTGGGGGATCACGATACTTTGTCTCTTTCATAGACGATTTTTCTAAAAAGGCTGCCGTTTTCCCAATTAAACATAAAGATGAGGTCTTTGATACTTTTGTTCGATTTAAAAACAGAGCAGAAAGGTTCATTGGAAAGAAAATTAAGGCCATAAAGTCAGATAATGGAAAGGAATACTGCAATTACAAATTTAAACAGCTTACTGAAAAAGAGGGAATAGATCATCAGAAGACGAACCGGTACACGCCGGAACAAAACGGGGTTGCTGAGAGATTTAATAGCACTATAAATAATGGCATTCGAACAATGTTGAAGGATAGTGGTTTAGAAGAAAAATTTTGGGCTGAGGCAGCTGTCTGTTTCACATATGTTTGGAATAGAGTTGTCCATCAAGGCCAATTAAAGACACCATTTGAATTATACGGTGGGAGACGTCCTTCTGTGAGTCATTTAAAAACCGTTCGGATGCACTGCATTTATAGGGATTCCCAAGCAACTGCGAAAAAAATTTGATATGCGTGCAACTAAAGGTATCATGGTTGGCTATGCAGGACAGACAAAGGGATACAGAATTTATAATCCTGAAAGGGGTGTTGTCGAGGAAACTTTAAATGTGAATTTCAATGAGAGAGAAATGTACAGTGGTCGCATCCTGGGCACCATGGACTGTAATTCTGATAATGGGAAAGTTTTGTCAGGAGTTGAAAATCGTTATATTGATAATGAAGAATCTGATTCTGAATCTAAATTTGATCAGATTATACCACAAAACTCTATAAAGTTACAAAGCACTCCCAAAAAGGAAGCTGAAGTAAGTTCCGAAACTGAAGAGTCAGGAGATGAACACCCAGACCGGGATGTGAATGAAACTGAAAAAACCCCTTGTGAAGCTATTAAATGGGTCAGAGAAGACATTATGAGAAAAGATAAGTCCCGCAGTGATATATATTATGGTGTGGAGGGTTCCAATACTAAACTCGATCTTATAGAGATGTTGAGAATTACTGTAAAGCCAGAAATATTGATTATCGAAAGGAATTTTTTAGTTTTAGAAACAAAGATGATTATTCTGGTTTAGAACCACGTCCCAAAACTGAACACTATGAAGCTAACATAACGGAAGTAGAAATACCATCTTCTTATTTTGAAGCTATGTGTTCTCCTTTTAGAAAAGAATGGTCTAAGGCGATGGATGATGAAATAACAACCATGAAGGAAAGGCAAGTATGGGAACTTGTCCCCAAACCTAAAGAAGAGAAAGTTTTAGGTAACCGCTGGGTATATTCCATTAAATGTAATGAGAAAGGCGAGATTGCTCGTTATAGAGCTAGGCTTGTAGCACAAGGCTTTAAGCAGGAAAAAGGCATATCTTACGAGGAAGTATATTATAGCCCAGTAGTTGATTTTTCCCTTATTAGATTATTTTTTAGTATACTAGTCTGTTTTTTTCGGTTGGATTCATCATCAAATTGACATAAACTGTGCATATTTATATGCGAATTTATCTGAAAGAGTCTTTATGAGTCAGCCTTTGGGCTATGTCAGTGAGAAGTCTGAGTATGTTTGCCGCCTGAAAAAGGCAATTTACGGCCTTAAACAAAGTGGTCGTGAATGGTATTTTGAGCTTCGTAATGCACTTGAAGGATTAAATTTTAAGAAATTAAAATGGGCAAATTGCATTTTTATATTTAAAAGAAAGGTTCTATTATTGTTGTATGTGGACGATATTATCATTTTTGGACAAACAGAAACATTGGTTTCTGAAGTCATAGATCTCTTAAAATCTAAGTTTGATCTTAAATTGTTAGGACGCACTAAGAAACTCCTAGGTGTAGAGTTTGAAGAGAGGGACTGTAAACTTTTCATTCATCAAAAGAGTTACATTGAAAAGGTTTACAATATGTTTAAAGAGTATAAACCTCCAATTACATCTCTCCCAATTTCTAAAGGAGTTGTGTATTCAAAGTTAGATTGTCCAAAAGATGATATAGAACTAAATGAAATGCAAGGTATCCCATATCGCAGCCTTGTTGGATGTCTCGCTTTTATAGCTAACAGGACTAGACCTGACATTTGTTTTGCAATGAACCTTTTCTCACAATTTCAGGAAAACCCTGGGCCTACTCATTGGAACGGGTTAGTTAAGCTACTTGGTTATTTGTATACAACCAGAGAAAGAAAGCTTGACTTATCTAAGATTGATAACCTTAGTGTCACATGTTATAGTGATGCAGATTATGCCACTAATCGTGATGATAGGAAGAGTATGGGGGGTTTTGTGGTGTTTATTGGTCAGTCACCTGTTTCTTGGAAGACTTTCAAACAAAAGTCTGTTGCCCTTTCCACAATGGAAGCTGAGTTTATTGCACTTACTGAGGCTGCAAAAGAAATCACTTGGGTTAGACATATACTTCTAGAGTGTTTTGAAATGGGGTTATTTGAGAATGAAATAACACAATATGAACTTTGTTGTGATAATAAGTCTGCCATTGACTTTTGCAAGTCACCAATTGAAAATGCTAGGTCAAAGCATATTGACGTTAAATTGCATTTTTTAAGAGATTTGGTGTCTGAAAAGCTATTTAATTTATCTTATGTAAGAAGTACAGATAACCTTGCAGATATTTTCACAAAAGCTCTAGTTAAAATGTCTGTTGATAATTTCATTTCCAGACTATTTATATAAGTAATAAAATTTTATGGCATATTTTTGAAATTTTAAAGTATTATACTCTGAGGTTATGATATAATTGTAATGTTTTAGGTTGAAATTTTAAAGTATTATACTCTGAGGTTATGATATAATTGTAATGTTTTAGGTATATCTCCTGGTGTCTCATTTGATATTTTTGAATTGTAAAGATTTAATTTTTTTTTACATGTAATCTCTTGATGCTCTTATGCCACATATTAAAAGGTTTTTTTTTTGAATGACTTGTTTTATATGTATCCTTAAATGGGATGATTGTTGTAAGCAGTCTTGGCTTTTGGATCAGGAGCGGATTTGACTGTTTTTGTTGCAAGTTTTTTTTTAAATTTAAGAGTCCTTTTGCAATTTCGTAATGCTTGTTTTTTTTAAGGAAAATTTGTTATATTAAATATTAAGGGGGGCATGTCTTGTTAGACATTTGTGGTTTTTTTTGGGATTTCAGTGATCGCGAGAGGGGGGCCTTATGTTGTGAAAACCTTAATGTGGAAGCTTAACTTCCCCATATTTGTTGTTTTTCCTTTTAGGTCTCGCGCCACTGAAATATTCTACTTTAAGTGCTTCTATCGCGATCGTACGTACGACGATACGCGATCTCTTAGCGTAAACAAAAACACATGTTTTTCTTGCTCCTACGTATGCATTGCGTCATTGCCAGGTGCCGTTTCCTGATTGGATGCCATGACTGCGCATGTGTTGAATAACTAGCTTAAATATCACTGCATGACTTGTCTGCTCTCTCTTCTCTTTTTGCTTATGTGGCAGCTGCATATCGTACGATGTTTTGTTTTAGTTATTTTTAAATGTCTGTGCAAGTATGCCAGACTGTTTGTTAATTCTTATAATGTTAAAGTATGTTTAATAAATGTTATTTATTAATTTAAGCCATCCTCTTATTCAGAGTCAGTTTACTTTTACTTTACCATTTGAGCCCGGTGGATTAACCACCCAAATTCTTTAAGACTTTTGATAAAATTTGCCGTTTTTCGCAATGTTTTTGACGAAATTTGCCGTTTTTTCGACGAAATTTGTCGTTTTTTGCAATGTTTTTGACGAAATTTGCCGTCTGTTGCAATGGTTTTGACAAAATTTGCCGTTTTTTTGCAATCTTTTGATGAAATTTGCCGTTTTTCGCAATGTTTTTGATGAAATTTGCCGTTTTTTCGCGCTTCTCTGACGAAAGTCTAGTTTTCCCGCGATCCTTTGACAAAATTGGCGACTTTTCTTCGAACGAATCACGAGATTGATTTTTTCGGCGATCATTTTCCGAAATACCGACACATGTTATGTCCGAATTTTCGGATTTATGACCGATATTTCTTTTAATTTTCGGAAATCATAGCCTCAATTTTTTGGAATTTTAGGAAAATTCAGACCAGAATCACCCCTGGGGCCAAGGTAGCTTTCGTTCGGCCCGGCCCGTGCAGACCCTAATCTACAGCCTACTTATTTTTTTCTTCTTTTCAAATTATGCTCTACCGAGAGCCATTTCGCCGTAGAAAAGCGCAAATTTCGAGGGGAAGAGTATTGAATGAAGGCTTACGAAAAATATGCACTCATTGACATCTGGTGCAGCCATAGACCTTACAATAAACAGATTCCATACATAGATTCTTTCTCTGCGTGTGAAGCCCATAACAGAATTTGGGGGAGGTTCAGCATTGTTAAACGAAAGGGAGGGGGGAGGGGAGATGAAGATTCGTACTCCTGCATCTTTTAAAAGACTGATTTTTGTCTCCTGGTTAGGGGTAGGACAAAGAATATCTTTCGGTATCGGTATTCTCGTTTATATTCTTTGGTTAAAACAAGACAAGGGGTTAGGAAACACTCAGGACAGAGGGTTTGCTAGTTTCCCTCTGATCAGGTTCTGGGTAAGGGTTGCCGTAACTGAAACGTTTATCGCTAATTTGGCGAAAGTTTTGCACTTTTTGCAACATATTTTCAGTTCGTTTTTTCCACTAAACAGGATGATTTTATGACCCCGGAAGAGCCGAAAGAAAAATCCGGAAGGTTCGACGAAAAAACCCGGAAATCCGGGGTACCCCCGGAGCACAATCACCCCTGCTTTACCTTCGCCTCAGCTGGCCTCCGTCTGCCCTCCCCTACAATATGCCCAAGATATTTTACGGTTTTCTGAGCGAACTTGCATTTCGCCAATTTGATTTTTAGTTTCGCGTCATTCACCCTTTTTAATACTATTTCTAGATGACGCATATGGTCCTCCCAACTGTCTGAAAAAATCGCCATATCATCTAGATACGGTAAACAGAATTCCTCAAGCCCTCTCAATACTATATCCATAAATTTTGAGAACCTATAGGATGCATTCAGGAGTCCAAAAGTCATGACCAGAGAGAAATAGGACCCAAAGCTTGTAACAAAAGCCGCTAATTTTTGAGACCTCGGGGTCATTGGAATTTGCCAGTAGCCCTTCGTTAGATCTAAAACCGTAATATACTTAGCACTAGAGACTTTTTCAACTCTTTGTTCAATATTGGGTAAAGGATAAAATTCTACCTTTGTGATGGCATTTAGTTTGCGGTAACCTATACAGGGTATCGGGTCCTTTCCTGGAGTTTCCACGAGAATAATCTGAGAGTTAAATTCGGATTCGCCTTCTACTATAAGATTTAACTCCAACATTCGCTTTATTTCTTTGTGCAATATTTCCGTTTGTCTGGGTGATGTTCTGTAGGGTCTCGAACGAACGGGTTTTAGCTCCGACAATTCTATGTCATGCTCGATTAGATCGGTATGCCCTGGGTCATTCGAAAATACAGTCCCATAACGGTCCAATAAATTTTCCAACTGTCTCAATTGCTCGGAAGTGCATCTAGTTGTTAAATCACTCTCTCTTACGACTTCATCGAACTTATAAACTACGGAATCGGCACAGGGAAAAACTATATTTAAATCTTGTTTATCCTCAACCTCGTTTATCACTCGCGTTAAGATATTTACTAACTCCACCCGTTTTTTATAAGGCTTTAATAAATTCACATGATAAATCTGGGATTTTTGTAGCCTCCCAGGAACATTTACAATATAATTTGTTTCCGAGATTTTCGATTCAATCTTCCCGGGTCCTATCCAGCTAACTGACATTTTATTTGGTTTACAGGTTGCCAAAACCAGTACTTCATCTCCCACGTTAAATTTTCTTTCAACGGCCTTTTTGTCAAACCAAAATTTCCTTTTTGCACGTTCTGCTGACATGTTTTCAACGGCTAAATCTTGACACCTTTTTAATCTGTTCGTGAGGTTAAACACATATTCCGTCACTAGTTCATTTTCCTCCGCCTCTCCCATCCATTTTTCAAACAATAATGTTTCCGGGGTCCTCAAATTTTTTCCGTGCACTAGTTCAGCGGGGCTGAACCCAGTCGAATTATGCGGTATTGTCCGTAATGCTAACAATGCATAAGGCAAGTTTGCTTCCCAATTCGACCCGTTTTCTACACAAAGCACTTTCAAAAGCCTCTTAACCGTCCTGTGCCATCGTTCAACACTGTTACTTTCAGGTCGACACACACTTGAGTTTCCTATCTTAACTCCGAACTTTTTAAGAAAAGCGGTCGTTAAATCGCTAACAAAGCTCCGGCCCAAGTCTGTCTGGATTTGCCTTGGAAATCCTAATCTACTGAATATCATCATTAGGGCTTCGATAATGGTCTCAGACCTCATATCGGACACTGGTACAGCCTCGGGGTACTTTGATGCTAAACATACCGCAGTAACCATGTATTTATTCCCTTTGTACGACTTAGGTAAGGGACCGACGAGATCACAGCTTAGCTTCGAAAATATTTCACCCACTATTGGTACTAGTTTAAGTGGCGCTTTCTTCTTTTCCCCTGCTTTTCCGATTCTTTGACATGGGTCACAAGTTTTGATAAACTCCTCAATTTCTTTTATCACATTAGGCCAAAAGAAATACCGCAATACTTTATCTTTAGTTTTCGTTTCCCCTAGGTGAGACGAAATTCCTTCATGACACGCGCCTAATATATCAACTCGAAATTTCAAAGGAACAACCACCTGAGTCCTCTCGTTCCCGCGATTATCCTTCGTGTTTCTTATTATCAGAGAATTTCTTATTTCAAAGTGGGACTTTTTAAATTTAGCCTTTTCTCTAATCTCTTCGAGTGATGGATCGCTGTCCTGTTCCACTTTAAAATCTTCTCTCCCTATCTTAGCCAGATTCGTAAATCCGTCTTCGATCCATAATGGCAGCAAACCTTTGTCTAAACTATCCAACTCGATGGGATTATCTATCTCCTCACCCTTTTCTTTAGAATTCAACGTTTCCGTTTCACTGCATTCGCGAAAATTTTCCTCTGCTTCTTCTTTCTCTTTCACCGAATTCAAAGTTTCCGCTTCAACACTCCCGCTAGAAATATCTTCTTCTTTCACGGAATTCAAGGTTTCCGCTTCACTGCACTCGCGAAAATTTCCCCCTTCTCTTTCTTCCTCGGAATTCATAATCTGTTTATTTTCTGGTTTTGGAGCTTGGTCAACCTTTCTCTTCACCTGCTCTAACAACTTTTGAGTTCCATTGCCCAACAAATAGTAATCCACGTCTGAATCTCTATTGTTAACTCCTGCCTGGGTTTCAATGACCCCCACACCTTCAATTTCTAATGTGACTTCTGCTATAGGTAAACAGTATAATTTACTGTCTAACGGAGTCTTAATCCATATGTGGTCTCCATTCAATTTATCTTGACTGACTAAGTCATATGGGATTAAATCGACCTCACTCGCACTGTCCGTTAAAGCAGTTGTCTGAATTCCATTCACTAATACTTTACTCAAATAAGGGGAGAAGGTTTCTTCAAGTGTCGGCTTACTTATTAAGTGACCGACCAACGCAGCCTCTTTCTTTTTAATTTCCGGACAATTTATTTTGTAGTGCCCGCTCTGAAAACACGCATAACACTTAAATTCTCGCCTTTTTTCGAACGCCTTTTCCCTATCTTTATTGCCACTTCGATCCCTCCAATTATAATTAATCTCTGGATTTCTGTTACCGTTTCGCACATTTTCAAAAGTTCTGGGTCTTTAAAATTTTTTCTCTGTCGGTGGCTTAGGATTCCACATTTTTTTAGAAGGGCGTTTGATCGCTTCGTACGCATCTAAAAGCCTTACTAATTCTTCCGGGTCTTTAATCTCTGCCCAGTTATCCATAAAATGTTCGCGCATTTATGGAGACTCCCTCCGTTTGATCTGGTCCGTGACAAGCAAATTTTTCAATCCTTCAAAATCCTAAACTTGTAAGCATGACAGCCATCCTTCTAAAAAACTATTAAGTTCGAAGATCAGGTCCTTCCAAACTGAATTAGGATTTCGGGGATGCTGACTAAATTTTTGTCGGTACGTTTCTGCATTCAAGCGATAACGTTCTAACAGTTTTTCTTTCACATATTGAAAATCATCAATTTTGTGTTCGGGTTCTCTTAAAATTAATTCTGCCATTCCCACAGGTAATAATGATAGTAAGTTCGTCACCAACTCATCCGAATTTAGATTACATTTTTTTGCCTGTCTCTCGAATAAATTCAAAAACAACGAAATATCCGAATTCTTTTCATCAAAGCGATGCATAATTGTTTTTAGGGGTAAATGATTCGTTCTAACTGAGATGCTACTGGATGCGGTACTCCGGTCATCTGACTCTTGTGTCGCTTTTAACATAGCTAACTCATGTTCGCGCTCTTTCTCTTTTTGAAGTCTATCGTTCTCTTCCTTCTCTGTCAATAATTTATTTTCCCTGTCTTTTTCTAACAGTTTAATTTGCGCTAAGGCTAGCTCTTTATCAAATCCCTCTGACGACTCTATTTTTTTTATAATTTTCGGTACTGTATCATTCTCTTCTAAAATGACCTCAAATTCGCAAGCTAACGTTTGCAAATCAGCTTTCCTAAAATATTTAAGCTTCGACATTTTTAAAGTTTAAAATTAGAAATTATCTTTCCCACAATTATAAAGCAATACAATAAGATTAAATGTAATTTCTACCAAGTGCACTAAAATAATACTGAAATATAAACTCATAAAAAGTACGCATAACAATAATATATAAGAAATATGCAACATATAAAATTAAGCAACTCTATCCTATCGTCCACATTCACCTTGGTATTTGGTTATAAAATACATATGGGATAAATTTTACACAAAACAACAATTTCAATTTCAAAAAGTACAGTAAAAATATTTTAAATTGCAAAAGTCTTATTCAATTCCTTTTTCTTTTTATCAATGGTGGTCTTAATCTCTGCATCCACTCTTAAAAGATTTAGAATAATTCACAAAAAAAAATATATAAAATCAACTCTGTTATCTTAAAATATGAACTGCGTTCGATAATTTTTTTTTTCAATGATCTCTCATTTATAGATTCAGCTAAAATTTGTAACACTGCACAACTCTCAGTTTGCATTAAATTAATTCAACAATAATTTTATTTTAACTACAAAATTTGTCTATTAAATAAGTTACAGTTATATCGGAAATATATTTCATCATACTACAGTATGGAACCATTTATCCGGAATCCAGTTAACCGGAAAACCAGTTATCCGGAATGATATTTCCAACTGACTTGATTTCAGAATCTTTCCAGAAAAAAGTGCCATGCAGTGCTAGTTTGACATGTGCATTGCTTGATAGATTACCACATTGCACTAACTTGATCAATATCTAAGATTTGAAATGAAAGCATTTTTAGTTAGATATTGAGCATTTTAGTTTTATGCAGAATTATTGTTTCCAAGGTATTGCCTTCTTTCAAAATCTGATTAATCTTTGCTCTTGATAGGATCAGAGCCTTAATCGGAGTAATCTAATAATTTGAAATCAGTAACAATGTTACAGCCACATATATTCTACAAATCTCATCAAATGGATGTTGCCTTAATGTCCAACCAGTTATCCAGAAAAACCAGTTATCCGGAATACATCTGGCCCCAACCATTCCGGATAAATGGTTCTATACTGTACTTTATTTTTCTACCGGAAAAATTTCTCAAAAATTTACTCTCACAAAAATAAACATACAACTTTCTTTCTTTTTTCTAAAGCCTACAGCACTTATATAAACACTATTAACAATTAAAGCCACTCTGAATATAAAAAGAGCTTACCTTCATTACTAAGAGTCTTTCAGGGCGTCAGAAGCACAGACTTCAGACTTTTACGGATGAACAGGAGCACAGACTTTTCTGGATGCATAGGAGCACAGACTTTTCTGGATGCCTAGGAGCACACACTGGGGTCTCTATCACACTTTTCGGATGGGGAACACTCTCCAGAATTCTTGGCAGATTTCTCTTTCTGATGCTGTGTTGATCCACAGGGACATCTAAGGAGACTCGGGTCACAAGGAGATTCTTTCTTGGAGCACTAGATGATTCAAATTACAGAGTTCACTCTTTGTCTTTAGAGAATGTCATTAATTTTTGCTAATTAATCCCTCACCGCAAGCCACCAGTTGTAATAACTCCTCTATACCGACCTGATAAAGATGTTGAGTGGTAGCGAGGTCAGATCGTTGGCAAAGAGAATTTCTCGCATAAATTAGAAAATAGAATTTTTATTGCATAACAATATTAATTCTAGTTAAAATATGTACAAGATATTATTACAGCAATTTAATTATTTTTCGTGGGTCAATCGCTTATAAATTAATGTCCTCTTAACTCTAAGTGCAACTCGATCAATCAAAAGTCTCAGAAAATTACTGTCAGTCGTAACTTCTAAATAAAGTTCATTCGGAACAAGGCTCGTCTGTTCCTTCTCTTCGAAGAAATACACTAAATCACAATGCTTCAGAGTTAAAGAACTCTCACTATCGCACTTGTCGTGCTTTTTCACTTCGCTGGGATTTTCACCTGATACCTGCTGTCTCAATCAAATAGAGGTCAGACCTCACTCTTTCCAGAGAGTCACCACTCTCGTTCAGATCTATTCCAAAAACTGTCTTCTCTCACTTTTTCATTCTCGCAGGGGATCTTTCACTAGGGGCGGGGATTTGGTCGAGGCAGCACCCCTTGTAACTCCCCAGCCTCTTAGCAGCCTTGAGATACGTCTCTTTCATCTATAATAAGTGCGTCATTGGACGTTCTATGACAAAGGGCATAGTTTCATGTGCAAACCTAAAAATCGTGTGCAGAGATCGCTTCCCTCGCAGATGCTCTCTTTCCCACGACTTCGGCACAGATCAAAGCATAAGACCCCTCTTTGGGTACCACCTTACCAATGCATCACTGTCCGAACTTTCGGCTCGCAGTACAATAGAATTTGGCGTTTGCTTGTCTTCAAGGCAAAACTAGCGTGGGAAGGTATGCAGTTAAGTGTACTCACAGGAAGTGCTAGAATGACACATAGTGCACCTGGATGTAGAGGCTCAATTCTTTACATGGACTATATACACTAGGAAACCCAGGTTAAACAGTTCCAATATACTGTCCAGTGTACTGCATATATGAAACACTTTTTAATTGAAATCTCTAGTTTATATTTTATATATAGTTCATTACAAGATGATATTTTTCACAAAAAGAACCTTTATTTTTCCCAAAATGGGCCCTAAAAAAAAAAAAAACTGCATCGACGCTTGGGTTGATATTCACATCATATGTTTCAAGATCAAACAGGAATGTAACAGCAGGTTACCAGTTGAGTTTTTTTTTTTTTTTTCCGATTGCTTGATTGCTGCCACTTTTTAAAAAAATAGTAATATTTCCTTTATTTAATGAAATAATTTCGCAAATTTAATAAAGCGACTATTACTATTTCAAAACAAATGACAGAAAGGAAGCAATCTGAATAATAAGAATCAACAGGCAATATTAGTACTTTAGCCATCCCGGAGTCAGAGTCGGATCCCATCCCGGAGTCAGAGTCGGATCCTTTAAAATTTCAAGAGTCAGAGTTGATCATTTTTCCCACCGACTCTGCAGTCCTGAATTTCATTAAATGTAAGAATTTAAAAAAAGTTTTTAGAATTTTAATAAACTTTTTCTTATAAATGATGCATATTTCTTAAATATGTTTTTCTCATCATAATTGTAGTGTGATGTGGAAGATCAAATACAGGGTTAAATATACCATAAGATAAAAAAAAGGTTGAGCAACACTGCTCTAAATTATAAAGGTTCTATATAACTACATGCAAAAGACAAATTTATTTCACTTGAAATCTCCCCCTCCTACTATATCTGACTTTTACTTATACACATTTTAGTACTAGACCTGATGACTTTTTCATATACATTTTAACTTTTTAATATAATTTAACAGATCCAGCTTTACAGATAATTTCTTTTTGTATATCATTTCTAAACTATTCATTTTAGACATATGGTTGCATTTTGTTTCTATAAATCAATAGATGAATAACTTAAAAAAAAAAAAAAAAATCTGGAAACAAATGTAAGAAATGACAACAAATTTGACTATTATAAACATATTTTGAAAACCAGTTTGCTTAAAATATTGTGGGATTGAAATATAAATAAAAACCTCCTGTAAGTTAATATCCACAACAATACACGATAACAGTTAAAGGGTTTAATTTAATATCTACACGATATTGCAAGATTATTATGAGGCTCATGAAAAATGAAGTTTAAATAAAAAATGAGAGAAATAGTTGTTCCATAGTTTGCACCCTAATATGAAGGTTGGAAATCTTATATGTCAAATAAAGGATTTAAATTAGAACTCTAGGTGGATTTTTATGTTGATACATATACAAAGATGTTATGGTATTGATAGGTCCCGTGGCAGAATTGCAGCGACATGGCAACAATGTCGCAGAATAAGAAAGATTTCTTGCAGAAATAATTCTCATTTGGGAAAAAAAGAAAAATTTGGTAAGCAAGAGAAGATCTAT